>CM064480.1:64464310-64549121 GCA_032716605.1 Paralithodes platypus
TTCCACTATTAAGGATAGAATGCCCTGCATTACGATGTTGTGGTTAGGTTTATGTTTGTGCTCTTGCATAAACAGTGTCTATATATATATATATATATATATATATATATATATATATATATATAGAGAGAGAGAGAGAGAGAGAGGAGAGAGAGAGAGAGAGAGAGAGAGAGAGAGAGAGAGAGAGAGAGAGAGAGAGAGAGAGAGAGAGAGAGAGAGAGAGAGAGAAATCAATCAGTGATACAGAATCGTGGGCAAAGTAAGCTAGCTCACTTTATTAATTAATCAGACGGTACACAATACTAAGCTATTTTTTCTGAGGACAATTTGTTAGTAAAACGATTGTGAAAAATAATTAGTCGGTCCATTATTTTGGCGATTTAAACACCTTTCGCCCCATTTTGTTGTCAATGTTAAGACCTTTCGTGCAATTTAGGTACCGACTTTTTCCTGGCGAGCAATAACGAGCCTGTAATTCTAAGAGGAAACGGCCTTAGGCCGGGAAATTGTTCTACCGAAAAATGTACAAATTAATCTTGAAAGGGTGTCTAGGGGGTGTTTTGCTAAGCTGGATAGAGGTCTAGCGAGGAAACTAAGCAATAAATAAATACATTAATTAAGACCAAAAATCCAGCAACTTAATATTCTTCAATGCATGTCTGCAATACATATGTTTTTTCAGTATCATTTGTTTATAAGATTGTGTTTGGATCGTTGTATTTGAATGTCCTATTTAACTATGTATTTCTTTTCGGTCGGTGATACTCAATATGCGTCTGTCAATTCACATTTTTGTAGGAAGGTGCCATTTGTATAATTTATGTACCGGGTATGTGTTTTTTTTTTTTTTTTTTTTTTTTTTTTTTAAACAAAGTATTTTTCTTTGACAGGTAAGTGATACTAGAGCTGCTGCATTGGAGAAGTGATACGTACAGCTGGGGTGAGTACTACAGATAATGAACTTATATACATATTACTGTTGTACAATGACAAATGTTCCATTCGTTCTTTTAAGGAAAGTACCGGGTGTGTTGAGGGTGGGAAAGAGGGTTTGAGTTATAGACACATTATGGAAACTTTAGTGTACATAAATGTCAGAATCAATTCGCTAATATAATTAAGATAACAGGAATATGGGAAAGGAATTACATAATAGTAGTCAGTAGCCAATTACAAAATAATAACACAGATTTTGAAGGTGGGGGACAACCGTTCATTGAATATACAAGAGGGAGAATGTAAGGGCAAGAGGGAGAGGTTGTTGGGGGGGGGGGGGTAGGGAGAACTTTTGTCGACCGAATATGGTAATAGAGGAACAGATCGTGAAAGAGAGAAACAAAAATAGGAACCTGGGAAAATAAACATAGGGATCTGGTAAAGAGGACATTTGGTGACTGGTAAAGCGGCCGGATACATTATAGTGGAAATACAGTCGGAGAGGCGTAGGGATTGACGTAAAAGGGAGAAAGTTATATAATAGAAAAGAGCTTGCAAAAGAAGAGCGTTGTGAAAGGGGGAAGTTGAATTAAAGTTTGGGAAGGAGAGAATAATTCGAGCTGTTTAGGGAATAGACAACATAGGAGAAAAGTAGATGTGAAAATAGTAAACACTTGGGGAATAGAAGAGATGAGGGTTGAAACAGAGAAAGGGAACCAAAATGCAGAGAAAAACAATTAGTAGACAAATAAATAAACCTAGCCTTCAAGAAATGTACAGTGGCAACAATGATTCAAGACTTCAGAAGAATGGAATGCACTTTTTTGAACGGAATGGCTAGAAATCACAAGAGAGAGCCTGAGTATGACAATAGTGAAGGAATAACTTAGAGGAGAATATAATTAACCATAGACATATAACACAAGGGCAGGAAAACACACACACTCACACACACACTTCATTACCTAGCCTTAAGTATTTACGATGCACCCGCCACCTCATAGCTTCCTGTGGTACACATAATGACTTACACACACACACGTACACGCACACCTTCACACACATACATGCATACCTTCACACACATACACGCACACATTCACTCATACATACGCACAAATACCACACATGCACATACATACTAAACACACACATGCATATAAACACTCTCATACCTGACAGTACATATACAGTATACTGTATATATATACACATACACATATACCCAAAACACACAAACACATACATTTGCATATACACCTACATACTACCCTATTCTAACCTTTTCAAGTACACACACACACACACACACACACACACACACACACACACACACACACACACACACACACACACACACACACACACACACACACACACACACACACACACACACACACACACACACACACACACACACACACACACACACACACACACACACACACACACACAAACACACGTTTGTAATATAATACTAGTGTGGTAACCTTGTGTTCTTCTGTGGGTATTGTTATGGCTTTGTGTTGTTTTGGCTGGTTGTTTTGTAATGAGAGAGATCTTCGTGTGTACCGTATGGTTATATAATTGTGTACTGTATAAAGGCATGCGTGTTATCGGTATACCAATGCAAGTTCAGTATAAGTGTATGTATCAATGTATATATGTATTTATGTAGGAATGTGTGTTGCGTATATATGAATACGTGTGTGTATATATTTACCGATAGCTATAGTATCTGTAGGTTATGCGTGTGTGTGTGTGTGTGTGGGTGGGGGGGGGGGGGGGTAATGTAGTGCTGGTGGTGTAATTGTATTGTAGTGTGTGTGTGTGTGTGTGTGTGTGTCATGTTATACGTGCCTGTAATAGTATTGTATTGTGTGTGAGTGTATGTGTAATGTAATACTTGTCTTTAAAAGTATTGCGTGTTTGTGTGTGAGAGAGAGAGAGAGAGTGTGTTTAATGTGATGTGTACATCACTAATAGTCATCCAATCAGGAAGTTGACAATCCCGAAATTTATACCTTCCATGATTTTGGAAGATAAGAAACTTAATGCAGTGTTTTTCATAAGAAACTTAATGCAGTGTTTTTCATAAGAAACTTAATGCAGTGTTTTTCATAAGAAACTTAATGCAGTGTTTTTCATAAGAAACTTAATGCAGTGTTTTTCATAAGAAACTTAATGCAGTGTTATTCCTCAATTCAAATACACTACTCAGTAATGTTTACGTTTCACCTATTCCCTATATACCCTGTACTTACTAACTTACCATGCCTTCTTCTTGGCCTTCCACACTTTCTCTATCTTCAGAGTTCATTTCCATACTCCCGTGTTTGGAACTTTTTCTTCAATCATTATATTCATGAGGTCATATAATTTGAGAAAACTTTTCTCCATTTTTGATCAGCAGTATTTCTTACTGCATAAACATCAGGCGTATAATAAACTCGTATGTTAATATCTGTTATTCGGGCTCCATATGCGGTACTTAATATATTTATGTACGCTCATTTTACTCTCGCCTTGTGATCATAATGAAAGAGCAGTATTTCACACATATAAATCAGCGTTGGCACTATTATTCCCATTTTGCAATTTTCTCAGTACTTTCACACGCCCCCCCCCCCCACTACCCCCCCCCCCCCTACCCCTTTACACGTGTTCAACAATTTTGCATGATCACATATTGTCACTTGCCCTATAAAGGGTTAAGCCTGCTGAAGCTCTCTGAATGTGCACGTTATAATTATATTATTTGGGGTAAAGACACTTTTAGAGGCACTGTATCTGCATAGGTACCATTTACTTTTGACTTAGATATATCAATGAGGGGGAGTATAAATATGCTCACTTTATTTGTTTGTTTTGCTCTTCCTTGGTGCTATATACTGTATGTACGTACATTTTGAAGGATGAATAACATTTTTGTTTCCCTCTATGAATCTTATTTACAGTACCGGTAGGTGTTTCCTTTTTTGTGAAATATCTGGATTAATTTTTTTCGGTATTTTAATTGATAAATGTGCATTTAATTAATGTATTATGTTGGACCAAACTCCTTTGTAAACACGTTATTTTTGTATTTTATATTTTGTTGTGGTCAATAAACTATCTATTTATCTATCTATCTATGACGCCCCCACCCTCTGCAACCAACGTTATAAACAGCCTACGATTCATATCACTCGAAATATAGCAATGGGCCAAAAATTACCCTAAAAGCGCAAGGTGCATATTATGCATCCCCTGTAGGTACACATTTCCATTTATGACTGTCCTTACCCACATACATATTCACTAAGCCTGAAGTAATGCATGTGATGTAATGTTTACCTATTCTAGTGTGTTGCCAGTGTTTGTGTTTACTCCAGTGTGTTGTCAGTGTTTGTGTTTACTCCAGTGTGTTGTCAGTGTTTGTGTTTACTCCAGTGTGTTGTCAGTGTTTGTGTTTACTCCAGTGTGTTGCCAGTGTTTGTGTTTACTCCAGTGTGTTGTCAGTGTTTGTGTTTACTCCAGTGTGTTGTCAGTGTTTGTGTTTACTCCAATGTGTTGTAGGTGTGTGTTTACTCCAGTGTGTTGTCAGTGTTTGTGTTTACTCCAGTGTGTTGCCAGTGTTTGTGTTTACTCCAGTGTGTTGTCAGTGTTTGTGTTTACTCCAGTGTGTTGTCAGTGTTTGTGTTTACTCCAGTGTGTTGCCAGTGTTTGTGTTTACTCCAGTGTGTTGTCAGTGTTTGTGTTTACTCCAGTGTGTTGTCAGTGTTTGTGTTTACTCCAGTGTGTTGTCAGTGTTTGTGTTTACTCCAGTGTGTTGTAGGTGTGTGTTTACTCCAGTGTGTTGTCAGTGTTTGTGTTTACTCCAGTGTGTTGTCAGTGTTTGTGTTTACTCCAGTGTGTTGTCAGTGTTTGTGTTTACTCCAGTGTGTTGCCAGTGTTTGTGTTTACTCCAGTGTGTTGTAGGTGTGTGTTTACTCCAGTGTGTTGCCAGTGTTTGTGTTTACTCCAGTGTGTTGTCAGTGTTTGTGTTTACTCCAGTGTGTTGTAGGTGTGTGTTTACTCCAGTGTGTTGCCAGTGTTTGTGTTTACTCCAGTGTGTTGCCAGTGTTTGTGTTTACTCCAGTGTGTTGCCAGTGTTTGTGTTTACTCCAGTGTGTTGTCAGTGTTTGTGTTTACTCCAGTGTGTTGCCAGTGTTTGTGTTTACTCCAGTGTGTTGCCAGTGTTTGTGTTTACTCCAGTGTGTTGTCAGTGTTTGTGTTTACTCCAGTGTGTTGCCAGTGTTTGTGTTTACTCCAGTGTGTTGCCAGTGTTTGTGTTTACTCCAGTGTGTTGCCAGTGTTTGTGTTTACTCCAATGTGTTGTAGGTGTTTGTGTTTACTCCAGTGTGTTGTCAGTGTTTGTGTTTACTCCAGTGTGTTGTCAGTGTTTGTGTTTACTCCAGTGTGTTGCCAGTGTTTGTGTTTACTCCAGTGTCTTGTCAGTGTTTGTGTTTACTCCAGTGTGTTGTCAGTGTTTGTGGTTACTCCAGTGTGTTGTCAGTGTTTGTGTTTACTCCAATGTGTTGTAGGTGTGTGTTTACTCCAGTGTGTTGTCAGTGTTTGTGTTTACTCCAGTGTGTTGTCAGTGTTTGTGGTTACTCCAGTGTGTTGTCAGTGTTTGTGTTTACTCCAATGTGTTGTCAGTGTTTGTGTTTACTCCAGTGTGTTGTAGGTGTGTGTTTACTCCAGTGTGTTGTAGGTGTTTGTGTTTACTCCAGTGTGTTGTCAGTGTTTGTGTTTACTCCAGTGTGTTGTAGGTGTGTGTTTACTCCAGTGTGTTGTCAGTGTTTGTGTTTACTCCAGTGTGTTGTCAGTGTTTGTGTTTACTCCAATGTGTTGTAGGTGTGTGTTTACTCCAGTGTGTTGTCAGTGTTTGTGTTTACTCCAGTGTGTTGTCAGTGTTTGTGTTTACTCCAATGTGTTGTAGGTGTGTGTTTACTCCAGTGTGTTGTAGGTGTTTGTGTTTACTCCAATGTGTTGTAGGTGTGTGTTTACTCCAGTGTGTTGTCAGTGTTTGTGTTTACTCCAGTGTGTTGTAGGTGTGTGTTTACTCCAGTGTGTTGTCAGTGTTTGTGTTTACTCCAGTGTGTTGTCAGTGTTTGTGTTTACTCCAATGTGTTGTAGGTGTGTGTTTACTCCAGTGTGTTGTCAGTGTTTGTGTTTACTCCAATGTGTTGTAGGTGTGTGTTTACTCCAATGTGTTGTAGGTGTGTGTTTACTCCAGTGTGTTGTCAGTGTTTGTGTTTACTCTAATGTGTTGTAGGTGTGTGTTTACTCCAGTGTGTTGTAGGTGTGTGTTTACTCCAATGTGTTGTAGGTGTGTGTTTACTCCAGTGTGTTGTCAGTGTTTGTGTTTACTCTAATGTGTTGTAGGTGTGTGTTTACTCTAATGTGTTGTAGGTGTGTGTTTACTCCAGTGTGTTGTCAGTGTTTGTGTTTACTCCAGTGTGTTGTAGGTGTGTGTTTACTCCAGTGTGTTGTAGGTGTTTGTGTTTACTCCAATGTGTTGTAGGTGTGTGTTTACTCCAGTGTGTTGTCAGTGTTTGTGTTTACTCTAATGTGTTGTAGGTGTGTGTTTACTCCAGTGTGTTGTCAGTGTTTGTGTTTACTCTAATGTGTTGTAGGTGTGTGTTTACTCCAATGTTTTGTAGGTGTGTGTTTACTCCAGTGTGTTGTACGTGTTTGTGTTTACTCTAGTGTGTTGTAGGTGTGTGTTTACTCCAATGTGTTGTAGGTGTGTGTTTACTCCAGTGTGTTGTCAGTGTTTGTGTTTACTCTAGTGTGTTGTCATGTATTTGCCTACCGGATACTGTTACGCTAGAGACCCCATAGAATAAGCGAGATTGGCCAGACGTCATCTGTTGCCTCTGTAATATTATAAAAGAATCATTATCATACCAATGGTTGATTTGCTGGTCCCTCTTTAATAATCTGACACACATTAGATTTTATGACCCTTGCGAAATCCAGTGTTTAATACAACTCATGTGTGTGTTTATTTGTGTGTGCTCTGAGGCAGTGCCGAGTTGGTTAAGGGGGTAGTGCTTGGTTTTTGGTATATATAGTTATTTATTTATTTATTTATTTTTGAGTTTCCTCGCTAGATCTCCATCAAGTTTTAAAAAACACCCCTTACACCCCCTTTCAAGATAAATTTGTACATTTTTCGGTAGAAAAATGTCCCGGCCGAAGGCCGCTTCCTTCTAAAATTTGAGGCTCGTTATCGCTCGCCAAGAAAAATCGACAACTAAAGGGCACGAAAGTTCTTAATATTGACAACAAAATGAGGTGAAAGGTCTCAAAATCGCCAAACTAACGGAACGAACGTCTTAAAATCTCAAAACTAATATGCTAAACATGGGGGAGAAGGGGGTTCAGAAAAATCAGGTACTACCCCCATAAAGTGATTTGCAACCCCACCCCAGTTGAGGTCAGCAGGAATTAGAAGGCGAAGGTCGGAAATTGGTGGAATATGCAGATTACAAACACTCCAATGGTTGCAGGGCTGGAGAGCATGGGCATTATGTAGCGTCACTCTAGTTCAATGGTATATCTGTCTATCTATAAATCTATCTATCACGGTTTATATTCATCTATCTATCTATGTATCTATCTATCTATCTACTTGTCTATCACTCTTCATATTCATCTATCTATCTATTTAACTACTGTATATATCTACTGGTCTATCACTCTTCATATTCATCTATCTATCTAGCTATTTATATCTATCTATCTACTTGTCTATCACTCTTCATATTCATCTATCTATCTATTTATCTATCTATCTACTTGTCTATTTATCTAATTGTCTATCACACTTCATATACATCTATCTATCTAGTTATCTATATATATATATATATATATATATATATATATATATATATATATATATATATATATATATATATCTTTTTATATCTATCTAGGCCTATCTATTTATTTATCTATCAAAATAATATTTATCTACCAACTTGCATACCTAAATATATATTTGTTTGTTATAATTATCCATTTATATTCGCTAGTAAAAAATTAATAGATTTATACACATTATCTATAATTTCTTTAGAATAGTTTATATTATGTTGTATATGATTGAATAACAAACACACACACACACACACACACACACACACACACACACACACACACACACACACACACACACATCCATTCACATACACGCGTTTCTGACAGTGTAATGTATGTAATTTTTATAATAAAACTTTCTTTCGTAATGGTAATCAGTGCGGGCAAGTTGATTTATTTGTTTATATGGTGCAAACACGTAATGCTCCGGGTTTACATGACTAGAGAGCATGACGTGGTTGTCCCGTCTGTCCACCGGATGTGCGTGTGTGTGTGTGTGTGTGTGTCTGGCGGCTGTGTGTGTGTGTGTGTGTGTGTGTGTGTGTGTGTGTGTGTGTGTCTGGCGGCTGTGTGTGTGTGTGGGTGTGTCTGGCGGCTGTGTGTGTGTGTGTGTGTGTGTGTTCGTGCTTGTCTGGCGGCTGTGTGTGTGTACTTGCATGTGTATTATCTGGGTGTGAGAGTAAATGCAGCTATGTCTGTGTGTGTGTGTGTGTGTGTGTGTGTTTGCGTGTGAGAGAGAGAAAGTATGTGATTTTGTTCATCTAATATTTGTGTGTCTGTTGTGGCTGTATGTGTATGTGTATGTATGTGTGCATCTGATGTGCATGTGTCTGGTGTGGATGTGATTGTGTACATGTCTGTTTATACATATATATCTTGGTATTTATACGTGAGTGAGTGAATGTATGTCTGTGTGTGTATATATGTGTGTGTAATTGAGTCAAGCGTGTAATTGAGTCATTGTTGTGTAGTCAGTGTAGCGCGGTAATTGCCTTAGATTGCCGCCTCTTGTTGCACTGTTCCCCCTCCCACCACCCTCCCTTCACCCCATCCACCATTTCTATAACCTCCTCCTCCCCCCCCCCCCACCCCCCAACCCAGAAAAATACCTTCACCCGACCTTCGCTCATCTTACTCCTCACCCCACTCCCCATCTCTCTCTTCCCTCTGCAGTATCCCCTCTCCCTCTTGTATCCTTCACCCCATCCCTCTGACACTCTCACCCCACCTTCCTTACCCAAACGCTACACCCTCCACCCCATATTTACCCTCTACTGATACCCTCACCCCCACCAGGTACCCCACATATTACCTCTCATTCTTTTATCCTTCACCCCATCCCTCTCATACTCTCACCCTACCTAGCTTACCCCAACGCTACACCCTCTCCCGCACGCCCACCCCGTAATTACTTTTTACTCTCACCCCCATAGGTACCCCGCATCCTACCTCTCACCCATCCCATCACCCCCACTCCCAACATGAAGCCCCTCCTACACTTCTACCCCATATATATTCTCTCTATTGCACCCCTCACCCCCGCAGTACCCCACATCCATCCTCTCACTCATCCCTTCACCCTCCACTCCCTATCTGAAGCCCCACCCACACCCCTACCCCATACCTATCCTCTACCTCGACCTCCATCAAACAGGCTACATCTTACCCATGTGGTGAAATAAACAACTCAGACCACTGTATGACCTGTAAGAAAGGAGAATTTATCTGTATCCGGCATGATGAAGTACGAGACATCACTGCACAAATGCTGGACGAGATGTGCCATGATGTCAAAATCGAACCGGAACTTCTGCCTATGGACGAACAGCGCTTGGCCCACAATACTGCAAATACTTCAAATGAAGCAAGAGTGGACGTAAGTGCTCGAGGTTTTTGGACGAGGGGACAACGGGCTTTTTTCGACATCAGAATCTTCAACCCAAGAGCACAAACAAATCGTGAGTGAGGACACAAGGCGGCATACTTGAGAAACGAAAGTGAGAAGAAACGCGCTTATGAAGAAAGAATTTTGAACAGGGATCAAGGAAGCTTTACTCCTCTGGTCTTCTCATCGTCGGAAGGAAAGGGACCTTCTGCAAGTGTCTTCTATGCCAGATTAGCTGAACAAATATCGGAGAAAAAGCGCCATTATAGAAGCCAAGTCATAACTTGGATGATATGCCGGCTCTCTTTCTCTCTTCTCAGGTCTGCACTCCTATGCCTCAGGGGTACAAGATCCTCCCCGCTACAGAGGGCAAGAGTGAGAGACTTGGACTTTGAAATGGTCGTGGCGGAGGGCCGAATTGGGGAACAACTAGGTTGATTGTAGGGAGGTACTGGTACAATAAGATAAACTATAATGTAACTAGAATAAGATAGATTGTACGCCACTTTGTAACTGTCACCTTAATATATAAAAAAAAAAAAAAAAAGGGGGGGGAAAAATGAAGGAAACATGCTTACATTACTGAAATGTTTGTGGACATGCAGTAATACAAGTAATGGTCACTCCTCTGTAAATCTAAAATGGCTTACTTAAGAATGGGAAAGGGGTGGGACCTTCTATTTTTTTTTTTTTTTACCCAACTCCACCAACATTCAACAACCCCACTCGTAACCCCCTCCTCGCCCCTCACTTGACCCCTTAGTAAACAGTATATTGGGCAACTGTTATGTTGTGTTTTTATCATTTTAATACACTAATAAACAATATTAGAATTGTTCACTATTTCCATTTGGATACCCTACCTGAACTTGAAATGTAGGTGTATAAACGAAGTTATGCTTGCCAATCTGTTCATATGACAAACTTGACACCGAGCGTCTCAAACTGCAGGACAATTGGTTTACAAAGATAATGGTTCACTTTTCCTTTAGTAAATTATTTGATGATGATTACCAGAGTGCGTTTATGATAAAAGTAAAATCATCATAAACTTACAGTTATGACGAACTACAGAGTGTTTGTAAATGTTTGATTGATGATCGCAATAAGTGATGGGAGTTGCAAAACTTGGTTTTCTTAATTAGGCAGCCTTAGGTTAACTTATATAGACAATAACAGTATACCATTACATTTTAGTTTCATTACATGGATATATAAAACAAACAAATTCTCTCTCTCTCTCTCTCTCTCTTTTTATATGTATGTCTAATCGTCTTCCTCTCTGAATGTTTATCTGTCTGTCTGAACGTTCACCTGTGCCTGAACGTTTATCTGCCTGTCTGAACGTTTATCAATCTGTCTGAACGTTTATCTGTCTGTCTGAACGTTCAGCTGTCTGTCTTAATGTGTATCTGTCTGTCTGAACGTTTATCTGTCTGTCTAAACGTGTATATGTCTGTTTAAACGTTTATCTGTCTGTCTGAACGTTTATCTGTCTGTCTGAACGTGTATCTGTCTGTCTGAATGTTTACCTATCTGTCTGAACGTTTACCTATCTGTCTGAACGTTTACCTATCTGTCTGAACGTTTACCTATCTGTCTGAACGTTTACCTATCTGTCTGAACGTTTATCTGTCTGTCTGAACGTTTATCTGTCTGAACGTGTATACTGTATATCTGTCTGAACGTTTATTTGTCTGCCTGACTGTTTGTCTGTATGTCTGAACGTGTATACTGTATATCTGTCTGAACGTTTATATGTCTGTCTGAACGTATATCTGAACATTTGTCAGTCTGTCTGAAAGTTTGTCTGTCTGTCTGAGCGTTTATCTGTCTCTGTCTGAACGTGTGTGTCTATGTCTAAAGACTCTCTGGCTCTCAGGGTTTCAAATATCGTGTCGCCAGCCTCACCCTTTCCCTATATTTGTGTTGCCTTCCCGTCTTGCTTACACAAAGGGTCGGGTTTGGGGGGGGGGGGGCATCATGAAGGCTCCTCCTGGGGATTTCTGCTTTGTCTTCTTCATCATCTGCTTCTTCTTGTTCTCCTACGTCGTCTTCTTCTGCTTCTGTTTTTCTTTTTCATTTTTCGTATTCTTATTCTTCTTATTCTTATTCTTATTCTTATTATTAGTATTATTAGTATTAGTATTTTTCTTCTCCTTCCTCTTCTTCCACTTTTCTTCTTCTTCTGTTTCTTCTTTTCCTTCTTCTTTCACTTCTTTTTCTTCTTCTTCTTCTTCTTACTTCTTCCACTTCTTCTTACTTCTTCCACTTCTTCTTCTTACTTCTTCTTCTTCTTACTTCTTCCACTTCTTCTTCCACTTCTTCTTCTTACTTCTTCCACTTCTTCTTACTTCTTACTTCTTCCACTTCTTCTTACTTCTTCTTCTTACTTCTTCTTCTTCTTACTTCTTCCACTTCTTCTTCTTACTTCTTCCACTTCTTCTTCTTACTTCTTCTTACTTCTTCCACTTCTTCTTACTTCTTCCACTTCTTCTTACTTCTTCCACTTCTTCTTCTTCTTACTTCTTCTTCTTACTTCTTCCACTTCTTCTTCCACTTCTTCCACTTCTTCTTACTTCTTCTACTTCTTCTTCTTCTTACTTTTTCCACTTCTTCTTCTCGTCATCGTTTTCTTGCTTTCCTTCTGTGCAAGGATATATGAGAGAGAGAGAGAGAGAGAGAGAGAGAGAGAGAGAGAGAGAGAGAGAGAGAGAGAGAGAGAGAGAGAGAGATTTTGTAACGCGTCAGAATTTGCCTGTCATGCCCACTGGTTACAAAACGTTACAATCTGTTCACTTGTTACACCCCATTGCTGTCTGTTGCATATCGTCACACTGTGTAGCTGGAGAGAGAGAGAGAGAGAGAGAGAGAGAGAGAGAGAGAGAGAGAGAGAGAGAGAGAGAGAGAGAGAGAGAGAGAGACGGGCACATGTAATCTTTTCAGTCTTCAAGGACGCTTTTTCATTTTAATTTAGCCAACATTAGACGTTTTTGCTCAGGTTTGTAAGGGCCTTTGTGAATAAAGGAAGTAATATTTATCACATTAAATTCTAACCCTCTGACTCCCACAATTCCTTCCTAAACTGCATAAAATGTTCTACTAGTGGCCAGTATAGAAGAAAAATGTTCTACTAGTGGCCAGTATAGAAGTAAAATGTTCTACTAGTGGCCAGTATAGAAGAAAAATGTTCTACTAGTGGCCAGTATAGAAGAAAAATGTTCTACTAGTGGCCAGTATAGAAGAAAAATGTTCTACTAGTGGCCAGTATAGAAGAAAATGTTCTACTAGTGGCCAGTATAGAAGAAAAACCATGTTCTACTAGTGGCCAGTATAGAAGAAAATGTTCTACTAGTGGCCAGTATAGAAGAAAAACCATGTTCTACTAGTGGCCAGTATAGAAGAAAAAAACATGTCCTCGTCTCGTACCTTGAACGTTTTAAACTGTATCCATTTTAGTATGCAGGAAGAGCAAAAAGACATAGATAGATAGATAGAGAGATCGATAGATGTAGATAGATAGATAGATAGATAGATAGAGATACAGATAGAAAGAAAGAGAGAGAGAGAGAGAGTGAGTTAGAGTTAGAGCCAGCACTAACCACCCGTCAGATCCACCACAACTCATCCATCATCTCATACATCAACTCGTCCATCATCTCATACATCAACTCATACATCATCTCATACATCAACTCATCCATCATCTCATACATCAACTCATCCATCATCTCATACATCAACTCATACATCATCTCATACATCAACTCGTCCATCATCTCATACATCAACTCATACATCATCTCATACATCAACTCATCCATCATCTCATACATCAACTCATCCATCATCTCATACATCAACTCATCCATCATCTCATACATCAACTCATCCATCATCTCATACATCAACTCATCCATCATCTCATACATCAACTCATCCATCATCTCATACATCAACTCATCCATCATCTCATACATCAACTCATCCATCATCTCATACATCAACTCATCCATCATCTCATACATCAACTCATCCATCATCTCATACATCAACTCATCCATCATCTCATACATCAACTCATCCATCATCTCATACATCATCATTTGATACATTTCTTTTTTCGCACCAGATTCCTTTCCCAAGCAACTCCGTAGCACGCGAGCCTTTTATAGGGAGCATTTGCCTTACTACATATCCGCCATATTGATGACCTTCTGACGGGTTGTGACTGTCTATCGCTACTGTAGAGTCGGGGTTAGTAAGCGTACGATATCCGTACTGCCAAAATGTGACATAATCTTCAAGGGGTTAAGTACAAGTTGCGAGTTGAAACACTTATTTATCTCCAGTTGTATTAATGACATCATTCTGAATACTACACCACTTGCGAGTTTCGTTCTATAAGGAAGTTGGAGCTGTTGACATCGATATTTAGCAGAATTACCAGCTAAAATACGGTTGTGACGCATTTATTTACACATGAAACCCAATTTAACACACTTTTTATCCATCAGAAACCTACATTGTTATTGTATTTCGTATGTATATTGATGTTTACGGTTTCAACTTCCTTATAGCCTGAAACTCGCAAGTGGTCAATTATAGTATGTTAAAGTATAATATGGTGATTTGCAACGCCAGATATGCAAGACGGTGATTTCTAGTTGTTTTATTGACATCTGCAATTATAGTGTGTTACAATATAGTATGATGATTTGCAACGCCAGATATGCAAGATGGTGAATTCCAGTTGTTTATTAACATCTGCAATTATAATATGTTACATTATAGTATGATGATTTGCAACGCCAGATATACAAGCTGGTGAATTCTAGTTGTTTTATTGACATCTGCAATTATAGTGTGTTACAATATAGTATAATGATTTGCAACGCCAGATATGCAAGACGGTGATTTCTAGTTGTTTTATTGACATCTGCAATTATAGTGTGTTACAATATAGTATGATGATTGATTGGCATCTGCAATTATAGTGTATTACAATATAGTATAATGATTTGCAACGCCAGATATAATAGAAGACGGTGACGTTCGCAAAAATATGACGTCTACTAACTCTCTATAAACAGCTGAGGGAAACACGAATATACAAGACGGCCAAGTCAGGTCAAGTGAAGGTATTGAGGGATAAGCCTTTACAACGGCACATCGTAGCTACTTTTTACTTTTCCTATTTTCTGAAGAGTGTAGAGAGGAGAGAAGGGGTTTTGAAGACGGTGCTTATTATAAAAATACAACGTCTTCCGACTCCCCATAAACGTCTGAGCGCCACACGAACGGTCTCTCTCGTACCGTAACGATTTCCGCGAACTGGAGTCATATCGTGCACTACGGGAATACGTTACGACACAGAAACGCGCACATCTAACTTCCGCTTGTCCAGTATGGCAGTCATTTGTCATTATTTGAGGTGGTTTAGTGTTACAACGTACAGTCAAAGCTCTTAGTACGGTGACCACGGATTGGGGGTTGAAAGGAAAAAAAGTAACAACATACCTTCTGTTGTTGTTGTTTTGTGTGTGTGTGTGTGTGTGTGTGTGTGTGTGTGTGTGTGTGTGTGTGTGTGTGTGTGTGTGTGTGAGTGGTTTATGTGTGTGTCTGTGTGATATAATTTAATTGGTGTGTGCGTTCTAGTGTTGATGAACATTAGGTTCCTACACGATTTAATGTTATATAAGAAGGATGTTTCGCAGATATAAATCCGAGTGATAGTTTCACCCTTTTGGTTTCTAAAGGTCATTCTTAAGCTAATTAAAACTGTGTAGTGCTAGCCAGAATAACATTAAGGGGAGGTTTTTAGTGTGTTCCCTAAACCTCCATCAAGCTTAAAATTACACCCCCATTGACAAATTTGTACATTTTTCGGTAGAAAAATGTCCAGGCCGAAGGCCGGTTCCTCTTAAATTACAGGCTCGCTATCGCTCGCCAGGAAAAACTCGACACCGAAATGGTACGAAATTCTTAAAATTGACAGAAATGGGGCGAAAGTTCTTAAAATTGCCAAACAAATGGGGCGAACGTCTTAAAAATCCAAAAGCAATGGGGTTAAACATGCGGGAGGAAGGGGTCAAGAAAAAAAAAATCCTTCAAGTGGAAATCTCCCCTTAAAGTAGTGCTACCAAAATATACGGGTTAACACATATTTTTACCAAGCTATGTAAATGTAAATCCCGTCGTCAGTCTTCAGTGAATGATTAACCCCTTGCTTACACGAACACCATCCTGAGCTGAAACAATCATTGGACGGTGGCTACAATACATCAAGTGTGTTTCATTATAGTTCCAAGCCTGTTCATATTTGCTGGAGGCCTTTTTTAAACTGAATTAAACGATCCAATAGTAGCATGAATACAGTTAAAACGCCTGGCCCCGGTACTGAAGGGGTTAATGCTGACCGGCTTGTTTGTTTATCGCTAGCAAATATTCATGGTGCCGACTGTACACCCTAGGACATAAATCGTGGCCTTAAGGGGGGAGGGGTATTTATTGGTCGATATATATATCTCTATTTATATTAGTTTTAGTTTCCTACTGAGCTTTAAAAAATACCCCCAAGATCCCCTTGTACACGTTTTTTTTTTTTTTTTTTTTTTTTTTTTAGAAAACGTTTTGGCCCAAGGCCGGGTCCTCCTAAAATACAGGCTCACTATCGCTCGCCAGGAAAAAAAATGACACCTAAATGGCACGAAAGGTCTTAATATTGACACAGCATTGTGACGAAAGGTCTTAAAATTGCCAAACTAATGGCCCGAATGTCTTAAAATCTGAAAACTAATGGGGCTAAGCATGAGGTTGAAGTGCGTGTGGGGGGGGGGGGGAAGACAAATCAACCATCTCCCATTAAGTTTCAAAGCCATCCCGAACTTAATTTAATCTTGTCATTAACATTCTGTACCTTATTCATTGGATTACGGAGGTTCACTTTGTTGTTCAGGGGTTCGTTTTGTTGTTCAGGGGTTCGTTTTGTTGTTCAGGGGTTCATTTTGTTGTTCAGGGGTTCGTATTGTTGTTCAGGGGTTCCCTTTGTTGTTCAGGGGTTCGTTTTGTTGTTCAGGGATTCCCTTTGTTGTTCAGGGGTTCGTTTTGTTGTTCAGGGATTCCCTTTGTTGTTCAGGGGTTCGTTTTGTTGTTCAGGGGTTCGTTTTGTTGTTCAGGGGTTCGTTTTGATCAGGGGTTCGTTTTGTTGTTCAGTGATTCCCTTTGTTGTTCAGGGGTTCGTTTTGTTGTTCAGGGATTCCCTTTGTTGTTCAGGGGTTCGTTTTGTTGTTCAGGGGTTCGTTTTGTTGTTCAGGGGTTCGTTTTGTTGTTCAGGGGTTCGCTTTGTTGTTCAGGGGTTCGCTTTGTAGTTCAGGAGTTTGTTTTGTTGTTCAGGGGTTCGTTTTGTTGTTCAGGGGTTCGTTTTGTTGTTCAGGGGTTCGCTTT
The DNA here is from genome assembly GCA_032716605.1 of Paralithodes platypus. Taxonomy (NCBI): domain Eukaryota; kingdom Metazoa; phylum Arthropoda; class Malacostraca; order Decapoda; family Lithodidae; genus Paralithodes; species Paralithodes platypus. The sequence continues at coordinate 64,481,490 of CM064480.1, forward strand.
GTAGTTCAGGAGTTTGTTTTGTTGTTCAGGGGTTCGTTTTGTTGTTCAGGGGTTCGTTTTGTTTGTTCAGGGGTTCGATTTGTTGTTCAGGGGTTCGTTTTGTTGTTCAGGGGTTCGTTTTGTTGTTCAGGGGTTCGATTTGTTGTTCAGGGGTTCGTTTTGTTGTTCAGGGGTTCGTTTTGTTGTTCAGGGGTTCGTTTTGTTGTTCAGGGGTTCGATTTGTTGTTCAGGGGTTCGTTTTGTTGTTTAGGGGTTCGTATTCGGCTAGGATGCATGTCTTAGAGTTTACATATATAGGGCACGTGGTACCCGTCTTGCAACACAATCCCAGCCCTATTCTGTGCAACTCTCTAACCCAAGAGTGAAACGTTACTCTCAGACTTTCTTCTATTCAACAGCTGAGCTATGGAACTCTTTCCCAGAATTAGTCTTTCGCTCTTCCTATGACTTAAATTGCTTCAAACTCCGTGTGTCCAGGCATTTTGGCTCGAACATCCCTTGATTTTGGCCCTGTCACTCTTTCAACTCTGGGGGAGGCACTCGTTACAGGCAGTTCTGCCTTTTGCCTCCCTCAATCACATAGAAAAACAAAAACAAAATTCACTCCATTCAGGATCCGATTATTTCTGGGCGAGTGCATGATAGCGAGCCTGCAATTTAGGAGAAACCGGCCTTTTGCTGGCACATTTATCTACCAAAAAAATGTACATATTTAGCTTGACGTGGGTCTGGGTGGCCGGTTTATATATACTGTATATATATATATATATATATATATATATATATATATATATATATGTGTGTGTGTAATTGTAATTGTTTTATTCATTTATTTTTATTTTTTTAGAAGTATGGATATGCGTTTTAATAGGCTAGCGGGCAAACTGACAATGCATCGCTGGAATACGGCGGCAACAATAATGACCAAATTAATAGCGTCCACCAGATGTTATTTATATCTATGTGTAAGGCTGTGAATTATAATGTAAACAAAGTCATAATAACTCCCCAAGACGCTGCACCAGACAGTGTTAATTAATTCCAGTGTTGTCGAGGCACACAAATTACTTCTGTTTGTTAATTTAGTAGGTACCGGTAATTAATTTGTGACTCGATGGTAATTATAATTGTACAGTCAGACTGAGTATTGTGTTTGCCTGAATAGTTAGTTAGTTAGTGTGTGTGTGTGTGTGTGTGTGTGTGTGTTAAAGTGTGATTGTCTGTGTGTGTTAGTGTGTGCGTGTGATTGTCTGGGTTAGTTAATGTGTGCGTGTGATCGTGTGTTAATTAATGTGTGCGTGTGATTGTGTTAGTTAACGTTTGCATGTGATTGTGTTAGTGTGTGCGTGTGATTATGTGTATGTGTGTGTGACGGTGACGGTGTGTTAATATGTGCGTGTGATTGTGTGTTAGTTAATGTGTGCGTGTGATTTTGTGTGAATGTGTGCGTTTGTGTGATTGCATGTATGATTGTGTGTTGCTGTGTGCGAGTGATTGTGTCTAAGTTAATGCGAATGTGTGTGTGTGTGTGATTGTGTGGTAATACAAATGTTTGATTGTGAGTATGATTTGTGTTAGTTAATGTGTGCTTGAGATTGTGTGTTAATGTGTTCATTTGAGTGAGTGTGTAAAGTTGAAGTAGAAAGGTAAGGATAAGTGTCGAAGGGGTGCTGAATGAACAAGTTGTTGTATTTATGGACGAATATAATAATAGAAAGAGATCACAAAACTGGGTAGACACAAATGGATGGTTACATTAGATTTAAAAAGCTAGAACGTAGCTAAAGATGCAAACGGATAGGCATAATATTATTGTTCATGGACATTAATTTACAGAAACATAGATAAAATAGAAATCACTAGGAATGGATAGATGAAAACAGATAGATAGATAGATAGATAGATAGATAGATAGATATATATATAGTTAGATAGGTAGACAGATGGGCACTTAGGTAGATAGGTAGAAATATTGATAGTTAAATATATGAAATATATATATATATACAGGGTGTTCAGAAAACATGTGTACAAAATGAAATGGGTGATAGGGAACACAGAATTAAACATTTTGTACTCCATGGAGGTATGTCCATAATTGCTTCCTTGCGGTGCTACAGGGTAGACAGTTTCAACGTAATTTCCCTAAATTTGTACCCTAACTTCTCTGTGAGTAATCCGTTTACATACAAACATGGTAATTTAATGTACACAACAGTATGACATAAGACATCATCGTTCAGTAAACAGTTCTGACTGATGATTAATGATTGTTAATCTTCTCTTCAATTTAATGTTCTTTTGTTTTTGCAGTGTACTGACATTAATAAAGTAATGTTCATACTGTTGTGTACATTAAATTACCATGTTTGTATGTAAACGGATTACTCACAGAGAAGTTAGGGTACAAATTTAGGGAAATTACGTTGAAACTGTCTACCCTATAGCACCGCAAGGAAGCATTTATGGACATACCTCCATGGAGTACAAAATGTTTAATTCTGTGTTCCCTATTACCCATTTCATTTTGTAAACATGTTTTCTGAACACCCTGTATATATATATATATATATATATATATATATATATATATATATATATATACAGTATATATATGATTAGTGTGGGAATGTGAGTGTGTGGAGGTGACAAATGTGGAAAGGTGAGGGAGGCAACGGCAGAAATGGTAACTATAAATAATAATCACAGGTAATTGTATTGCCTTCTACTTTCTCCAGTACTTTAGGGTAACTTGGTCAATACTGTGGGGGAAGGTTTGGTGTGTGTGTGTGTGTGTGAATTTAATTTAATTAAATTGAATTAAGTTTATTTGCTCAGACTTTTACAAAACGTATGGAGCACAGCCCCTTACATATTACACATGTACAATATGCCTTTGCTAACTAAATTAGCGTACACATAAATACACTGGTACATCTTAAATAAACCATATTAAATGTCCTAAGACTTGATCTATCTATACATATTAAACGTTCTTTTGAGAAAAAGTGACATTCTTCATACATTTTAAGTTAGTATTATGCATTAACAGTATATATTTATACTGTGTGTTGGGTTATGTTTGTAGTAATGATAAATATATATATTCCTTAACTGTACAATTGCCAGTATGCTAGATGGCTGGGGTACCTTGTGTGCGTGGGAAGGGGGGGGGGGGGGGGGTAGCGCGTGCATGATAGTATATGGTAAAACTAGTAATAATGTCAGCCATCTAAAACCTCACAAAGACGACCGACGTGTCATCCGACGTAAGAGACAATTCCCCACAGACCCTGACTATACACCCTTCACCAATCACCAGACAAAGCATATCATCAACAATCTCAAGCACTCACCCGCCTGTGGCCTAGACAACATAAGCAACATACACCTCAGACACCTGGGACCACAAGGCATACAAGCACTCACTAACATATCAAACTACAGCTATTCACACAACACAATACCAGACATTTGGAAGCATGGTATCATCATCACATTCCCCAAACCCAACAAAGACCCCACGCTACCCTCCTCGCACCGCCCCATCACACTCCTTTGCTCCCCCTCCAAAGTCATGGAACGCCTAGTATTACAACTAATTACACCTGACCTACCCCTAGCTCCAACACAACATGGCTTTAGGCCACTGCACTCCACAAACACTCTTCTCACAGACCTTACACAAAGAGCTTTCGAGGGCATCAACTCAGCTAGACCACCACACAGATCACTATTAGCCACACTCGACATTAGTAAAGCCTTCGATGCCATCCCCCGCCACAACCTAACAAACAAAATCTACAACACAAACATGCACAACAACACAAAAAGGTGGCTGGCCAACTTCCTAGCAGGCAGATGTGCACACGTATCTTTTGCCGGTCAGTCATCTAAAATCAGAAACTTTCCAAACGGAGTCCCACAAGGATCCGTCCTATCGCCCGCACTCTTCAATCTGTACATGCACGATATAACTACACCCAATACGCCCCAAATAAACTTAGCCTTCTATGCAGATGACATAACACTCACATGCACACACCATGACCCAAAAAGAGCAACAGATCTCCTTCAACCCTATCTCAACACACTACATGGTTGGTGCACTACAAACAGACTTAATCTAGCCCCAGCCAAATCCACCGCAACCCTGCTCACAAGTTGGACAGGAGAACACGAATACATCCCTCAACTCACCATAAACAACACACCCCTAACACATACACACACACCCAAAATCCTAGGAGTAACATATGATACTCATATGACATTCAAACAGCACACCACAAACATTAAAAAGAAACTGACACCTAGACTTAACGCCCTCAGGTCACTTGCTCACACAAAATTTGGACACAACAAAGAAACTACCACCACAGTATATAAACAATACATAAGATCAGTGATGGAATACGCAAGCCCAGCCTGGGCTTCTAACCTAGCTGAAACACATCATAAGACTTTACAGACTATTCAAAACAAAGCCCTGAAGATCATTACAGGCTGCACAGCTACTGCACCCACAGATCACCTACATTAAGAAACCAAAATCCTCAAAGTCAAAGTCATTTTCTGACATGAGAGGCACTCAATTCCTGGCAACAGCCTCCACGAACCAAGACCACCCACTAAACTACATGGCAACACACCCACAGACACCAAGAAATATCAAAACAACACCCAGCACACGGTATCACACACAATTATTGTCCTCTCTCCATCCCTGCCCACCCCGAACCAACTTCCAGAAGCACATCCATACTCATATCTCTCACCGATCCATCCACTCACTCACAGACAACACCCAGCTGCATGCACGACCTCCCGAAATCCATCCTTCCGAATCCTCCCTTCCTCGCGAGGACAGAGTCCACCTGGCCAGGCTGAGATGCGGACACCATCCAGCTCTCCTGAGCTATCAGAAGAGACTGGATGACTCCGTTGTCGACTCCTGCCCGGGATGTAACACAGCACCCCATACCATTAAACACATCATAGAAGACTACATTTCACACAACCACTTACGCCAACAACACAATCTACACTCAATGCGAGCTCTGTGGGAAAGCCTGATCGTGGCCATGGCCTTCCTCAGGGACTCGGGGCTGTTCGGCCAGGCAGCTTAGGGAACAACAACAACAACAACAACAACTAGTAATAATGCATTTCTGTATGGATATACTCACATTACTCAGGCACATAGCCCATGGCTGGGGGTGGCCAACTCGACACAGAGTCCGAACAAAAACAAAATTAGATGTTTCAATTCTTAGAGTGCGGGACTACTTTCACGTTCCCTCGCCCCTTTCTCTGTCTCGTCTAGTAGGTGAATTTTACAAGGGGAGGAGGATTATAATACCTGTAATTGTATTATTATTATTATTATTATTATTATTAATAATAGGCTTATTTCGAGCCGGCAGCGAATGAGTTTGAAAGTACACAATTCCTTAACCTAACTTATCCTAAGTAGTCAATAGATTTACTTTGGCTGCCCCAAGGGCGCCTACGTACACCCAGAAGGTGTAGGATGTGGGCTGGGAACTAGGTGGAACTCGGAGGTGGCGCATCCACACGTAACCTCCACAACCCGTAATGTTTTTGGCAGAAACCTCACCGGCAGGTTTCTTGGCTACCAGAGCCAAGTAACTAGAATACAATAACCCAGTGTGCTCAGCCACTGTAACCGTATGTGTGTGTGGGTGTAAATTTATGATGTATGTATTGTGTGGAGTTGGTCGTGTATGTGCGCTGATTGTGTTCTGTATGTGCGTGTGTCTGAGGCTTTGTGTGTACGTATATATGTGAGCGTGCGCGTGTATCTGAGTCTGTTTGTGGTTGTGTACAGTTTGTGTGAGTCTCTGTCTGTGCTTGTGTGTGTGTGTTTACTCAGTCAACAAGATGGGGCCCTCCGAAAACCCCCAGAACCAACATACAAGACCATCTTCAGGTTTCACTAGCCACCAGAGTGAAACGTCAAGTAGGAGAGTATATGGAGGCAAACAGGCTGCTAGACTCTCCCGAACAGCAACAGAATAGGGCCCAGAAGCAACAGGACAAGGAAGAGGCTGAACGGCTACAAAAGAGGGTTGCAGCGAAGCTGGCGGATAGTGACATCAAACGGGCCGTGAGACTGTTGTCCTCTTCAGAAGGTTTTGCTGGCCATGGCACCGAAGCTGTCGAAGCTCTACGAGGAAAACACCCACCTTCACCTGGGGACCTAAGCCTCCCCCCAGCCCCAAATTACCAGATACCCCAACCTTTAGTTGTCACGAAGGAGCAGGTGGTTGCCGCAGTGACTTCGTTCCCAGCAGGTTCAGCCGCGGGCCCAGATGGTATCCGACCCGCTCACCTCAAAGGCCTCTTGGGTCAGGGATCAGGAGCAGCTGGGGAGGCACTCTTGGAAACCCTCACCAAATTTATCAACATGGTTTTAAGAGGGGAAGTACCCGACTGTGCCACACCCCTATTTTTCGGGGCATCACTCTGTGCTCTGGCCAAAAAAGATGGCGGTGTTTACCCAATAGCAGTAGGGAACACCTTCCGCCGCAAAGGTGGGTTTGAAACCGCTTTCGAATGGCCTAGGTCAACACTTAAGACCAGTTCAACTAGGTTTTGGAATTCCAGGGGGGTGTGAAGCTGCTGTACATGCAACCCGCACTTACCTCAGCCAAGCCTGAGATAAATAAGTGCTTCTAATTATAGAATGCGGAATGCATTCAACAACATTCACAGGGATGTCTTCCTCCATGCAGCTCAAGAGCACATTCCCACTCTGTACCCCCTAATTTTGGCAGGGTTATTCCAAACCTTCAACTCTGATTTTCGGCGAGACGGCAATCCCATCAGCGACCGGGTTACAGCAGGGAGATCCAGTTAGTCCTGCTCTTTTTTCACTAGGGGTGGACACAGCAGCTAACAAATCTAGGTCAGAATTGAATGCTTGGTACCTGGACGATGCTACCTTGGGTGTGTCTGTAGAGAATGTCCTAACCAATCTAAACAACGTCATAACTGACCTCGGCCAGACTGGGCTAGAGATGAATGACACCAAATGTGAACTTGTCCTCCTCAACCATGCACTTGAAGAAAGAGAACACACTCAGGCCCAATTCCGAGACGCATTGCCAGGTGTAAGGATCCTTCAGGAGCACCAGCAAACCCTCTTAGGTTCCCCACTTACTCTGGCAGCAATCCCACCAGCACTTCAAGGTAAAAAGGAGGAGCTTCAACGTCTTGTGAGACGCTTGATACACATCGATGCCCACTCAGCTCTGGCCCTTCTCAAAAACTGCTTCTTCATCCCAAAGCTCCAATACCTTTTGCGCACATCGATGACTTACACGAACACTGGCGGCCTCCAAGAATTAGACAACATAATCCAAAAAGCAGTGACCAGCATCACCAATGTGGAATTTCAAGATCGGACCTGGACACAAGCCACTCTCCCTGTCCGCCTCGGGGGCATGGGGAGCCACGGATATTGCCTCCCCTGCCTTTATCTCTTCCCTTATCGCGACCAACGACCTTGTAGTGTCCATCCTTTCTTCTCAACCCGGAATGACACTTGATGAGGACGTAGCAGAAGCGATTAACACCTGGAAGGAAATTACAGGAGCAGAGGAGGAACCTCAGGGTACCTCCAGGAGCAAGCAGAAAGTGTGGGATACCACCTCGGCGAAGAAAACACAAGAAAATCTCCTAACCTGGCTCAAGCAAAGACTCGGGATGGCTATCCTCTGGGACAATGCCACCAACGTTATGAGCTCAGTACGACTGGGCCATGCCGCTGTGTGAGGCTGTGTGAGGCCCGGGCAGGAGTGGTGTATCCGTAGTCTTTCCACGGTAGAGTGTAAAATTAAACATTATTTGTATTTTACATGTTGTTTGATGTAAATAAATAAAAGGAGATGTGTCAGTTGGTTGAAAGCCACAGTTGCTCGCGCGTTTGGGGCTAGCAACACGTATTATTAAAAAACATGTATCCATCATATAATTCACTTTCTCTCACTTCACTCATTCACCCCAGTAATTTACCGGAGGATAAATTTTGTTTTACAATAAGTAGACGGAGGTCTTTAGAAAACAATTAATAACAAGTATGTTAGTGTGCACTTGAATACGCGCTCACACTCAGACGCATGCACATTCTTAAGCATTCGGACAATCAGACACGTTCAACGCACTCTCAAACACACACACACACACACACACACACACACACACACACATGAACGCACAAATGCACACAAAAAGTGAGATAATAGTATAGTTACTATTAAATTACCTTAACAGCGTAAATGAAGTAAGGTTGTTCCTAAATGTAATTGCATTGTTGGATAATCTTGATACTATTGTATATATATATACTGTATAGAGAGAGAGAGAGAGAGAGAGTTAGAGGGAGAGGGAGAGAAAGGATAGGTTGATTACATTAAACGTGTTCATAATTTGACACGTATTCGCCAGATGTTATATATGTTATATATGTTTGAAGAGTTTCCAACATCATTGCACTTACAATCTGCCGTGGAGCAGATAAATGTTCTGTGTTCTGCCGATTTATAAGCAGCTTAAGAGGTAAACATTAAATATTGTTTTGTTACCTAAATTCTGCTACCATCAGTCTAGTTTCCGATATATCTATCTATTGCCTGACGCCGTGATCCCCGAAAGGGTGGTCACGAACGAACCGCCCCCATGCACCTCTGTTCCCAGTCAGTGGACGCCCCTCCTCCCAACCAGCACCACCTTCATCCATATACTTCTTCACTCCATCCTTCCACCTCTCCTTTGGTGCACCTCTCCTCTAGTTTCCGATACCAGTGCAAAATAGTCCAGAAATATTGCCAGAAAATCTTTGATCATCGAATGTTGACTATAACAGCTCTCGTGTGATATCGGCTTTAGTCAGTTAAATAAAGTTTTGTGCAGCCTCTTGATACTAGCGCGTGAAACAATGGTGCTCATGATACCTTAGTAAGCAAAACTGAGTGAAATACATTATATATATATATATATACCGGTATATATATATGTGTATATATAAATATTTATATGATATATATATATATATATATATACCTGTATATATATATATATATATATATAGAGAGAGAGAGAGAGAGAGACACAGAGAGATTCACAGTATATTCTCTGCCAGTATCCCTTTCTTTTATTCATTAACCCTTTCACGCATTTATGACGCAGAGGTTGCCAGATTAGCAATAAGAAATAGAATTATCTCACTCTCATAATTACCTCTCCAAAATTAGTTTTCTGCCCACAGCTAACTCGAAGACAACTGCAGAGGTTGAAGTAACTAAACTAAAGGTTTCTAAATACCCCTGATGGTAACAAAAGGCTTTAAAGTATCCCCAATAGGCTCAAAATCGCGTCATATGTCGGAGAGGGTTAATAATTGTTAAATGTGTAATAGCTCCGAAGAAACTAACCTTCACCTCGAAAGTCATCGAATAACGATAATTATCCATAATAGTATCGACAGCTAAATGAGGTGAAGTGATTTTTTATCACCAAACTAAAGAAGTCAAACGTCTTAAAATCCCCAAGCTAATGAAGCGAAACAGCTAAGATCCAAAAAGACCTCCCTCCGTCCGAATAGGGTTAAGAGGGTAGTGCTTGGTGTTTGGGCTATATATTTATTTATTCATTTATTTTTGAGTTTCCTCGTTAGACCTCCATCAAGCTTAGAAAATCACCCCATAGACCCTCTTTCAAGATAAATTTGTAAATTTTTCGGTAGATTTTTTTCCGGCCAAAGGCCGGTTCCTTTTAAAAGTAGAGGCTCGCTGTCGCTCGCCAGGAAAATAATCGACACCTATATGGCACGAAAGGTCTTAATATTGAAAACAAAGGAGGCGAAATGTCTCAAAATCGCCAAACTAGCAGAACGAACGTCTTAAAACCTCAAAACAAATATGCTAAAGATGAGGGAGAAGGGGGTCCAGAAAAAGCGGAGTAGCACCTCCTTAAGAAATGGAAAACCTGACCATGCAGTTATGTAGAAAAAGTTAGTGCAAATGACGGAAGTAGTAAGTAAAGAGTAGGATACAGTATTACCACTCTAGCGCAACTCTAGCACGACTCTAGCACGACTCCAAAACAGCTCTACCATGACTCTAGCACGACTCCAAAACAGCTCTACCATGACTCTAGCACGACTCCAAAACAGCTCTACCATGACTCTAGCACGACTCCAAAACAGTTATGTTATAAATATATCTCAACTCTAGACTATCTCCGCAAGAGCTCTATCAAAGCTCCAGCGCCACTCTAGCATAACTCCGAAACAGCTCTATCAAAACTCTTGCATAGCTCCACAGCAGCTCTATGAAAACTACAGCGCACCTCTAGCATAATTCCGAAACAGCTCTATCAAAACTCTGGCACACCTAAACCACAGCTCTACCACACCACACTCCACCATAATAACCCTACCACTAAATGCACCACCAGCCATTACTACACATTTCCAACCTTATAGCAACCGCTACCAATTATATCTCCTCCACCATAACTCTCACCACCACCACTACCAATTCTACTATAATCTCCTCCACCACAACTCTCACCACCACTACCAATTCTACTATAATCTCCTCCACCATAACTCTCACCACCACCACTACCAATTCTACTATAATCTCCTCCACCATAACTCTCACCACCACCACCACTACCATGATCTCCTCCACCACAACTCTCACCACCACCACTACCAATTCTACTATAATCTCCTCCACCACAACTCTCACCACCACCACTACCAATTCTATTATAATCTCCTCCACCACAACTCTCACCACCACCACCACTACCAATTCTACTATAATCTCCTCCACCACAACTCTCACCACCACTACCAATTCTACTATAATCTCCTCCACCACAACTCTCACCACCACCACCACTACCAATTCTACTATGATCTCCTCCACCACAACTCTCACCACCACCACCACTACCAATTCTACCATAATCTCCACCACTATCATCACTACTAATTCTACCATAACCTCCACCACAACTACCACTATCAATTCTACCATCATCACCACCACCACTATCAGTTCTACCATAACCAACACCACCACTACTAACAATTCTACCGTTAGCACCACCACCACCACCACCAATTCTACCATAACCACCATCACCACCACCACTAACAATTCTACCATAACCACCACCACCACCACTACCAATTCTACTATAACCACCACCACCACCACCACCACTACTACCAATTCTACCATAACCACCACCACCACTACTACCAATTCTACCATCATCACCACCACTACCACCACCACCACCACAGAACAACACGCTCGTATGACCGACTCCTGGAAACAATTTAAAACGGCACTCAACGAATGTCAAAGAAACGAAAATATTGAGATATGTAATTCTTTTATTGAACATTTCTCTAGTAAAGACAAACCAAACTTTGGGAAAGATGTAAAGAATAAAAAGACAAAGATAAAAACTACTAACATGATTGATGGCGAAAATGAAGCTAATCACATAATTGATATATTTACCCAAAAAAATCCTATTTGCTCAACAAAGCACAAGTAACGAATGTGATAGGGACTTCATAGACGAACTTAACAGAAAATGAGATGATAATGGACAAATGTTTATCAAGGTTTCCAGTGTAAGTTTACGACGAACGATCGGGACAATTAACCACTGGCGAGTTTTGTTCTATAAGGAAGTTGGAGCCGTAGATATTGATATTCAACAAAATTACCTGTTAAAATACAGTTGTAGTAAATGTGTATATAAATAAAACCCAATTAAACATTCTCTGTAGCCTTCAGAAACCTACATAATTATTGCATTCTATTTGCCATCGATGTCTACAGCTCCAACTTCCTTATAGCCTGAAACTCGCAAGTGATCAATTGAACTCTGCAGCTGGTCATGATGGCGTTCATTCGCTTTTCCTAAATAGTTCATCAGAGGATATTCTTGTTAATTTAGCTAATTTTTATAATATATGCTTTAGTCATTGCTATCTACCTTGTGAACTTCTGAAAGGAATCATTACGCCTATAATTAAAGATAGAAAGGGAAATATATCCAAGTCAGATAATTACAGACCTATTATGAACTCTTCATGTTTACTACAATTATTTGAAATTACTATTTTAGATATATTAAGTGAAAATTTTCAGATTAATCAGAGGCAATTTGGTTTCAGAGGAGGCATGTCAACCACGGATTGTTGTTTTTTACTAAAAGAAATAATGCATAAATATTCAAGATCAGATTAAACAGGTATTGCTACCGTCATAGATTTGTCCAAAGCCTTCGATCGAGTCTTATCATTTTAATTTAGGTTTAAAGCTGTTGAAACTAAGTATACCTAGCGATATTGTTTATATGATAATGCACTACTTACGAAACCAACTTCCCCGGGTTACTTGGAAAGGATTTAATGGTATGTTTTATTATATAGATAAAGGAGTGAGACAGGGAGGCATTTTATCTCCATTTTTATTTAATGTGTATATTAATGAAATTATTAATGAAATATAAAAAATGGAAATTGGCTGCACAATTGGATCAACCAGATGTAATATTTTATTCTACGCTGACGATATAGTACTAATCTCATCATCAACTGACGATATAGTACTAATCTCATCATCAACTGACGATAGAGTACTTATCTCATCATCAACTGACGATATAGTACTTATCTCATCATCAACTGACGATATAGTACTTATCTCATCATCAACTGACGATATAGTACTTATCTCATCATCAACTGACGATATAGTACTTATCTCATCATCAACTGACGATATAGTACTTATCTCATCATCAACTGACGATATAGTACTTATCTCATCATCAACTGACGATATAGTACTTATCTCATCATCAACTGACGATATAGTACTTATCTCATCATCAACTGACGATATAGTACTAATCTCATCATCAACTGACGATATAGTACTTATCTCATCATCAACTGACGATATAGTACTTATCTCATCATCAACTGACGATATAGTACTTATCTCATCATCAACTGACGATATAGTACTTATCTCATCATCAACTGACGATATAGTACTTATCTCATCATCAACTGACGATATAGTACTTATCTCATCATCAACTGACGATATAGTACTTATCTCATCATCAACTGACGATATAGTACTTATCTCATCATCAACTGACGATATAGTACTTATCTCATCATCAACTGACGATATAGTACTTATCTCATCATCAACTGACGATATAGTACTTATCTCATCATCAACTGACGATATAGTACTTATCTCATCATCAACTGACGATATAGTACTAATCTCATCATCAACTGACGATATAGTACTTATCTCATCATCAACTGACGATATAGTACTAATCTCATCATCAACTGACGATATAGTACTTATCTCATCATCAACTGACGATATAGTACTAATCTCATCATCAACTGACGATATAGTACTAATCTCATCATCAACTGACGATATAGTACTTATCTCATCATCAACTGACGATATAGTACTAATCTCATCATCAACTGACGATATAGTACTAATCTCATCATCAACTGACGATATAGTACTTATCTCATCATCAACTCATGAAATGGACACGATGTACAGTAAATGTAGTTAACTTGTAGATAATCATAAACTCCTCATAAACAAGAATAAAACTAAATGTTTTATGTTTAATAGTAGAAAGAATAGGAATCCTATTGATGTAAAACAATTAGGCAATGATAATTTAGAAGTAGTGCAGACATTTAAATACTTAGGTCATTTATTGAGAAGTGATAACTTAGAAGACTTGGAAGATGTAGATTGTAGACTAAAAACATTTTATGCTAGTTTTAATAGTATAAAGAGGGATTTTTCACATGTTAACTTGGAGACAATTATATTTTTTATTTAATTCGTATTGTAAGCCTGATTATGGGTTGGCATTGTGGAATAACTGTAAGACAGGAAAATCAAGAATTTTTAAAACTTTCAATATTGCATATAACAAAGCTATGAAAAATATAATTTATGTCCCAGTGTATGCCAGCAGTCATGAGTCTGCCAATGCCCGTAATTTGCTGTTACTAAACCATCATATCTCACTAATACAATGTCGGCATGTTAAAAGAATTGAACAATCTAGTAACTACATTATAAGAAGTAATATGTCGTTTTGAAAATCGGGTTACTTCTTTCCGAGCATTTATAAAAGAATGAAAGATTCTTACTCAATTAATATCATACACGAGGAATTAGATATAATTTCCTCTAGAATAAACTGGATACAAAATCATGAAGAAAGAAGACGCCCGATATACAGTATTTTATATGATGACATATTTGTATTGGAGTATATGATGGGGTTTCTTATTATACCTTCCTGCAAATAAAACTATTGATTTATGTAAAACGAGTATTCTCAAAACTAATATTCGCAAAAAAAAAAAAAAACATTAATTGTATTTGCTGATGAGTTATTAATATCATATCCTAGTATACTGTATAATCATATACTCGTATACAGTATCTACGGTAGTGAACATAGGTTTTTACTAATAGGATGAACACTCGTTGTTTGTTCTTTTAAATTATTGTACTTGATTATCATATCGTTCTGCAAATATATCAAGTTACATAATAAAAAGCTTATGTATTAGATATTGTTTATATATAACTATGTAATCCCGTATTACGAAATAACATTGATTGATTGATTGATTGATAACCACCACTAACAATTCTACCATCACCACCATCACTACCACCACCATCACCATGACCACCACCACCACAACCACCATGACCACCACCACCATAACCACCACCACCATAACCACCACTACCACTACCACTACCACTACCACTACCACTACCAATTCGACCATAACCACCACCACTACCACTACCAATTCGACCATAACCACCACCACCAGTACCAATTCTACCATCACCTCCACCACCACCACTACCATCATCTAACAATTCTACCATAACCACCACCACCACCACTACCACCCTCACTACCACCACCATCACCTCCACCACTACCAATTCACCACCACCACCACCACCACCACCACCACCACTACCAATTCTACCAAAACCACCACCACGATATTTAAAGCAGTATTGAAACCACTGTCCATCTCCACTAAAATGATATATTGTATGTCTTTTATGTTTCAATTTGTCCGCGTTACACACAGGCTGTAATAATGGTTCGGCTTTAAGGGGGGATGGGCCGGTTTTCTGGACCACTTTCTCCCTCATGTTTAGCCCCATTAGTGTTCAGATGTTAAGATGTTTGCCCCATTAGTTAGTCGATTATAAGACCTTTCAACCCATTTCTTCGTCAATTTTTAGACCTTTCGTGCTATTTAGGTGTCGATTTTTTCCCTGGCGAACGATAGTGAGCCTGTAATGTTGGAAGAATCGGCCTTCGGCCGGGACATTTTTCAACCAAAAAATGTACAAATTAATCTAGAAGGGGGATCTAATCAATGTTTTTTTTTTAAATTTGATGGAAGTCTAGGGAGGAAACTAGAAAAATAATGAATACCGTACATGCAAAAATAATGAATACCGTACATGCCAAAATAATGAATACCGTACATGCCAAAATAATGAATACCGTACATGCCAAAATAATGAATACCGTACATGCCAAAATAATGAATACCGTACATGCAAAAATAATGAATACCGTACATACAAAAATAATGAATACCGTACATGCAAAAATAATGAATACCGTACATGCAAAAATAATGAATACCGTACATGCAAAAATAATGAATACCGTACATGGAAAAATAATGAATACCGTACATGCCAAAATAATGAATACCGTACATGCCAAAATAATGAATACCGTACATGCCAAAATAATGAATACCGTACATGCCAAAATAATGAATATCGTACATGCACAAATAATGAATACCGTATATACATGCACAAATAATGAATACCGTATATACATGCACAAATAATGAATACCGTATATACATGCACAAATAATACCGTACATGCCAAAATAATGAATACCGTACATGCAAAAATAATGAATACCGTACATGCAAAAATAATGAATACCGTACATGCACAAATAATGAATACCGTACATGCAAAAATAATGAATACCGTACATGCAAAAATAATGAATACCGTACATGCAAAAATAATGAATACCGTACATGCACAAATAATGAATACCGTACATGAAAAAATAATGAATACCGTACATGCAAAAATAATGAATACCGTACATGCAAAAATAATGAATACCGTACATGCAAAAATAATGAATACCGTACATGCACAAATAATGAATACCGTACATGAAAAAATAATGAATACCGTACATGCAAAAATAATGAATACCGTACATGCAAAAATAATGAATACCGTACATGCAAAAATAATGAATACCGTACATGCACAAATTACGCTTAACAGTAATGATGGTGAGATTATGATGATTTCATAAGGATGGTACAATAGGTGAGTCTGATCAATAGGGTGAGGATACAGTCATTACACTCTATAGTTTCGGTAAAAACAAAAATAATAATAATAATAAATAAATAAATAAATTTTATTTTAGTCACCTGCACAGCATTGTCTTCTAAATTCGTCCTTAGTTTGTTTAAATATCCTTCCTAAGCTGATTAAATTTAACTGACATTAGATGGATGAATTCAGTATTTCATTAAATCGAGATATACCGTCGACGTATAAATTAAGTTCATAAGGAGAACATTAAAATATAACTAAACTTAACTAATAATAATGTTAAATAAATGGTGCATCCCTCTCACTATTCTACCGCTATTACAATAATCAGTGATTCTCAGAGCTCTTTCACTGTCTACCACCCCTTCGTCGTAGCACCCGTCTTGCAACATAATCCCAGCCCTACTCTGTGCAACTCTCCAACCTAAGAATGAAACGTTATTCTCAATCTTTCTTCTATTCGACAGCTGAGCTGGAATTCTCTCCCAGAATCAGTATTTCCCTCTTCCTATGACTTAAATTGCTTCAAACTCCGTGTGTCCAGGCATTTTGGCTCGAACGTCCCTTGATTTTGGCCCTGTCGCTCTTTCAACTCTGGGGGAGGCACTTGCTACAGGCAGTTCTGCCTTTTGTCTCCCTCACTAACATAGACAAAAGCAAAACATAGGATATACAACACACTAGGGATAATGACAACAAATTACATCTATCTATCTATCTATTGCCGGACGCCTTACTCCTCTTTACGAGGGTGGCCATACACAAAATGCCCCCAAGCAGACCTAAACCCTGTGGTAAGAACAACCCGTGCCAGTTTACTGATGGACTTACAGGACTGACCACTCAACTTAGGGTTCGTCTTATGCCGAGGCCTTCTATGTATTTGTTAGCACTATTTTTCTTCAGTGGTGTGCGGCTAGTCCATCCACTAACCTGCTTCACCCTTAGGTGAGCAGTATGGATTTGTATAAGGTTTACTTCCCTAGACAGGTTGCCGACCAAGGCTGACGAGTCCCATCCATCCGGATTTGTATAAGGTTGTCTCCCCTAAATGGGATGCCGACCAAGGCTAACGAGTCCCATCCACCCGCGAATTACATAAACCTGGATAATCACAGTTTACACAAGACCAAACACGGTCATTACGGTCAAGAACACGTGCTTAAGTAAATGAAGATGGAGTATTATTAGTCTAGTGATGATGTCCGCCTCTTCTAGTTACCGTTACAATAATTAGCTAGTATTGGGTAACGTTGACATTCAGGGGTCCACATTTCGTAATTGTGAAAGTGCATATTCATAATGACCATAACATTATTCCCGGTATCATAATTCCGAAAGGTCTTACCTAAGCTGAATATAATCTCTGTGTGTTAGCCAAGATATAAAAAAAAAATCCTTGCACTAATGATGATGAATATTTGTAACGATTATTTTCCCGTTGCCCAAATTCAATTTAGGGTCAATTCGCCTACAGCTAACCTATAAGCAAAATAACCGTGTTGGTGGAAGTGGTGGTAGTAGGTGGAAGGCTGTTGGTAGGGGTGGTGGTAGTGGTGAGGGAGTTAATGGTAGTTTTGGTGGTGGTGTTGGAGGTAGTGGGTGGAGGGCTGTGCAGGGGTGGTGGTGTTGGAGATAATGGTGGTATTGGAAGTGGTGGTGGTGATAGTATTTGGTGGTGGTGTTGGTGGAAGTGGTGGTAGTGGGTGGAGGGCTGTCGGATGGGGTAGTGGTAATATGTGTGATGAAGTAGTTAGTAGTGGTATTGGTAGTAGTGGTGATACGATAAGGAGGTGATGTTAGTAATGATAAGATTTGATGGTGGTGGTGGTGATTAGATTGATGGAGATATTGGTGTTGCTGTTGATGAATTTGTAGTGGCTGTGGTGGTGTTGTGGTTGAGTTGTGCTAGAGTTTTGATAGAGTTGTTCATGGAATTAGGTTAGAGTTGAGCTAGTTATAAGTAACACCCCGTTCTTAACATTAATCATCGATTACAAACCCCAATGTATTTGAGTAAACTAATGAAATCATATGGTCCTCCCGGGATTCGAACTCGGGACACCACAACCAGAGCATAAGCATATAAACCATTACACCACCAACACAGTGCTGTGGTAGACTAGGTGAACTAGTTAGTGGTGGAATTGGAGAAACAGTTTGCGAGCGGCTGGTTTGGACAGTTGGAACCATGATTAATGGGTTTTAAGCTGCGATGATTACAGCACTGGCTAATACGATAATAATGATAAATATGATGCGGATGATGATAACAACGATGATGAGAATGGCACAATGACGGTAGTATTCAGGAAAATAAGCTATCGTTATTAAATTATTTAGTGAAATGGCGTTTATATATATTTTACTCTGGCTAACACTAAACGATTTTTGACATCTCCAGGATTAAGTGATAACATCGATCTTAATTAACCCCTTGAGGATAATGACGCATTTTCACAGTTTATTCTGGTTACAATTAGACGATTTCATACAACTTGGGAAGGATCTGTGGGCATCACAAGGGTAAAGACTATCGCAATTAACCCTCTGATTTCATATACCCTTCCTAATCCTAATATAATCGTTTAATAATAGAAACAAAAATTAAATGCGTCCTTGTATACCGAAAAGGTTAGCCCTTTGACTCCCACAGGCTCTATTTAATTAAACAATAATTATTAATTATAGCCGAAAAATAAAAACAATGAAGAGCAGCAAACGATGAAACAAGCGCATACCTCATAAAGAATATAGGAGTTTGATTGTGTAGTATCCTTGAGATCCTTAACTTTTTGTCAATTTTTGTATTTATTTATTATTTTTCTAGTTTCCTCGCTAGACCTCCATCAAGCTTAAAATGAAGCCCCCTAGACCCCCTTTCAAGATAAATTTGTAAATTTTTCCGTAGAAAAATGTCCTGGCCGAATCCCGATTCCTCTTAAATTACAGGCTCGCTATCGCTCGCCAGGAAAAAATCGAGACCTAATTGACAGGAAATGTCTTAAAATTGACAGAAATGGGGCGAAAGTTCAAAAAATCGCCAAACTAATGGGTCTAAAGATGAGGGAGAAGGTGGTCTAGAAAAGCGACTCGTCTCCCCTTAACCAACAACTTGCGAATGCGGCACTTTATGCGAGTGACATCTATTTGTTTTCTATTGTTCAACTCGGCATTTCAATATACTGTTTACGGCGACAAAATAATATGGTGACAAGTCAAAACAGTCTTAGCCACAACCAATTATGAATAACAATCTTTGGTATTTTACTAACCTCCAGATTTTCCAGAGAAATTTGCTAGTTAATTCATGTTTTGAGGGGTTACTGAGGAGAAACAGGGAGTCCAAAAACAGTTATAAGTACAATAAGGCTCGTAAGTCAGTGAGGTGAGGCTATATTACGTTATATATTATGTTAAGTTAACCGAAAACTTTACTAATTTTTCTAATTTTTATTTATTTTTTTAAGCTTGATAGAGGTGTTTTGAGGAAGCTAAAGAAAATAATAAAAATCAATATATAAACAAGCAAATAGAAATCTCCCTTTAATCCAACAACTTTCCACTGATGTCTGCACGTAAACCATATGTCACTTCTGCACTCAATTTGACACTCTCTCCATTTATAGCATGCTCATCTTTGGTGTAGTTCATTTTTCATTAAGCAAGCATTGGCCTTTCACTGGAAGAGGTATTCGTATTTCCATTTACCCTCTTCAGTATACGATGGAAGAAGCAAACATCAATATTAACGCCCTTTCGTATCATTAACTCTCGTCCACTCACCAACTCTCTGCAATCTCTCTCTCTCCGCCGCAATGTTGCATCTCTCTCGCTATTCTATCGCTACTATAATAATCAGTGTTCCTCAGAGCTATCCCAGTGCATACCACCTCCTTTACGTAGGGCACGTGGTACCCGTCTTGCAACTCAATCCCACCCCTACTCTGTGCAACTCTCCAACCCAAGAGTGAAACGTTACTCTCAAACTTTCTTCTACTCAACAGCTGAGCTCTGGAACTCTCTCCCAGAATCAGTCTTTCCCTCTTCCTATGACTTAAATTGCTTCAAACTCCGTGTGTCCAGGCATTTTGGCTCGAATGTCCCTTGATTTTGGCCCTGTCACTCTTTCAACTATGGGGGAGGCACTCGCTATAGGCAGTAATGCCTTTTGCCTCCCTCAATCACATAGAAAAAAAAAAACAAAAAAAAAACAAGAAGCTGGAAAAACTTCAAGAATTTGCAACGCTCAATGTAGGAGAATTATCAAATGAAGAAATTACTACTATTGCGTCATCTTCCGACAGCCCAACGCCTGATGTACCTGCTTCAGCACATGCACCAGATCAGGAAGAATAAAATCATTACTCCGCTCTCCCTCAGGACAACATCCACGTCGTGACCAACAACGTTTGCCCCATTACAAGGAAGATCATCCTCAAAATGATGTGCCAGAACCATTACCAGATTCTTGCAGACTTAGACGATAAAGAAGAAATGGAAGTAATTCGGCTCGTAGGAGATTCGATGGTTCGTGGCCAACTCACAGAGTTCTGCGCCAGGGCACCCAGGACCAGGAAGCACTTCTGTATCCTGGGTGGCGGAGTGGACGACGTTGCAGCCGCAGTGAACAAAGTTTCTAAGTTGGCTACCTCAAGCACAACGTACGTCATTCATGTCGGATCTAATGACGTGCAGCGGACCCGATCGGAGGACCTCATGCTAAAGTACCGGAAGCTGATTCAGACATACAAGGAAAAATCACGCAGGGTCATCATATCAGGGATCATCCCCAGGATCTGTGTGGAGAGCCGGTTCTTCAACATAGCCACCAGCATGAATCGTTGACTTGCTAACCTCTGCAAGGAGGAGGACGTTGGATTCGTCAACACCTGGGACGCCTTCTACCGCGAAGAACATTTGTTTGTAGCATATGGAGTCCATCTGAACCAGGTGGGAGCAGTAAGATTTGGCCGCCTGCTTCATGACGCAGTAAAGGATTTTCGAAATAGAAGCAGCGTCAACCGAAGACTGCCTGGGACGAGGATCGAGGACAACGAGGACCGAGGACAGATAGGTACATGAATATAGACCTGACCAGAGCCAAAAAATAGACTGACGAGCATTCTGTTAAATCTAAAACCACAACTTTAAAGGTTTCCTGTGCAAACGCTCATAGTATACACAATACATTTTCAGATTTAGAGGAACTATTATTTACAGAAAATTATGATGTAATTGGCATAACAGAATCTTGACTCAAATACAGAAGACAGATAATTTTTAGCAGAGTATTCACTTCCCGGTTATGTAATGTTTGAGAAAATCCGAATTAATAAAAATGGAGGTAGTGTTTTATTTGTTATCAAAGAAAGTCTTAACCCGATCCTCTTGTCAAAACCTCAAATTGTGAATATCGGCACATCCTTTGTGCTAATAAAAGATAAAGGTACAACAATAATACTTGCATTAATATACAGACCTCCAGCTCAATCAGTGCAAACTGACCAAGACATTTATTAGCAAATTGCAGACGTAAGTAACTCGCAAGATATCATATTATTTGGCGAAACGTGATAGTAACTCCTGCAGTTCACAAGCTTCTTGCCGGATAGGTAGATAAATGGATAGCTAAATATATAGATATGGAGAGAGAGAGAGAGAGAGAGAGAGAACATCATATGATATAACGTATAAATGAATAGCTAAATATATAGATATGGAGAGAGAGAGAGAGAGAGAGAGAGAGAGAGAGAGAGAGAGAGAACATCATCTGATATAACGTAGCCTCTCAAGTGTTTTTTTAATAAATATATTGGCTTAAGAATAAATCAGTTGTAATCCAATGACAGCCAAGTCTGTCTTTAGCTTGATAAATTCATCTTACAGTAGCCAAATTACGTAATAAGAAACATGTCTTGTAGATAAGAAAACATCTATTAAAGCAACTAATTATTCCTTTGACTTTACCACATTCTTCATAAGCCGTATAAATTATTCCGACGGTCTAGAGGGTACAACATAATTATAAATAAAAGGGCTCTATATATTAGCCCAATCCTCTCTCTCTCTCTCTTAATCTTTCTGTATGCACACACACAAACACACACACACACACACACACAGACACACATATGCATATATATATATATATATATATATATATATATATATATTCACACCACAGCAAACATACATAACAATTGAACAGATTTAAATTGCTGTGAGTGACTAGTGATTGTATTTTGAAAAGAGGGGAAATCAATATGAAAACGTCCTAATGATCTCTCTATTCCTCCGTAAGTGGGGGTGTGGGTTTGTGGGTGTGTGTGTTTGTGTGTGAGAGAGAGAGAAAGAGATAGATAGAGAGATAATCATCTTGTAAAATGTACAGGTAAGCTGTCTATCTTTGCTATTGAGGAAGACAATCGTTCTCAAAAATTCAAGCCCACTTTACTTCATTCATTGCTATCTCTACCTCCACGACTTTCATTTCTTAGTCAATCTTCTTGCTCTTCCCTCTCACTCTCTCTCACTTCACTTTTACTCTTCATAGTGCTCTTTGTTTTCATTATGCTCACTCATACTTCCTTGTTTGCTTGTGCTCTCTCTCTCTCACTCTCTCTCTCTCTCTCTCTCTCTCTCTCTCTCTCTGTAGTATTATATATATATATATATATATATATATATATATATATATATATATATATATATATTTTCTTTAATACATACGAGGTTGAAAGAAATGGCAATTTCTGCGTTGGAAATTTTATTATTCAAAGTTTCCAGGTCTCTGATGAGTTTTCGCTGGGTGGCAGGAAGTAGATGAAGGAGATGAGCAAAATTCATGGTGGTACAGGGTTACATAAATGTACATGATGATACAGGATATACGACGCGTTTCACTGGACAACCAGCATTATCAAGTAAGGAAGGAATGAAATAAAAGGTAAACAGGAAGGGTATATATAGAGGGTGGAGGATCAGAGGAGGAGGAAAACAGGGGGCAAAAGTCTGCTATTGGTGGAAGCGTAAACTAGGAGAGAGAAGGGGTTAACCGCTCCACGCATGCGCACTGGATGCGGGATGGTGGTCAGTAGGTGGGGTCGAAGCTGATTGGCTGCGTGTCGAGGGGCGTGGCCTAAGTTGTGTGGCGCCTGCAGAAGACGAAGCTGAAGGAGGTAGCGCGGGGGGCTGCGTCAAGGGCACCGGGGGGCGAGGAGGGGTGTTAGGTCCTGTAGGGTAGTGCCTTTTGGCAGAAGGAAGGATCTGAAGGTCCAGAGTTTGGTTGTTGATGTTGGGATGTAAGGCTTGGATATATAAAGCTTCGAGTATAGGTAATCTCCTTGGGTCACTTTCTTTATCGAGTATGGTGGTGTGTTTCTCTAACTCGTTGCGTGTGAGGTGAGGGTGGTTAGGGGTGAGATAGTGGTCTTTGATGGCTCCAGCCTGAAGGTGAAGAGTTAACCGACGTGAAAGACGAGTCTGCGTCATACCAATATAGGAATGAGGTCCACAGTCCTCATAATTACAGGTATGTTGGTAAATGACGTGATCGTCGGTCATCGGGCTCTTTATCTTGGTGGAGGCTGGTTTGTTGCCTCCAGCCTCCACCAAGATAAAGAGCCCGATGACCGACGATCACGTCATTTACCAACATACCTGTAATTATGAGGACTGTGGACCTCATTCCTATATTGGTATGACGCAGACTCGTCTTTCACGTCGGTTAACTCTTCACCTTCAGGCTGGAGCCATCAAAGACCACTATCTCACCCCTAACCACCCTCACCTCACACGCAACGAGTTAGAGAAACACACCACCATACTCGATAAAGAAAGTGACCCAAGGAGATTACCTATACTCGAAGCTTTATATATCCAAGCCTTACATCCCAACATCAACAACCAAACTCTGGACCTTCAGACCCTTCCTTCTGCCAAAAGGCACTACCCTACAGGACCTAACACCCCTCCTCGCCCCCCGGTGCCCTTGACGCAGCCCCCCGCGCTACCTCCTTCAGCTTCGTCTTCTGCAGGCGCCACACAACTTAGGCCACGCCCCTCGACACGCAGCCAATCAGCTTCGACCCCACCTACTGACCACCATCCCGCATCCAGTGCGCATGCGTGGAGCGGTTAACCCCTTCTCTCTCCTAGTTTACGCTTCCACCAATAGCAGACTTTTGCCCCCTGTTTTCCTCCTCCTCTGATCCTCCACCCTCTATATATACCCTTCCTGTTTACCTTTTATTTCATTCCTTCCTTACTTGATAATGCTGGTTGTCCAGTGAAACGCGTCGTATATCCTGTATCATCATGTACATTTATGTAACCCTGTACCACCATGAATTTTGCTCATCTCCTTCATCTACTTCCTGCCACCCAGCGAAAACTCATCAGAGACCTGGAAACTTTGAATAATAAAATTTCCAACGCAGAAATTGCCATTTCTTTCAACCTCGTATGTATTAAAGAAAATTTATTACCTGGCTTTACTAACATATATATATATATATATATATATATATATATATATATATATATATATATATATATATATATATATATATATATATATAATTATATGCTTACTTTGCTTATGGTAGTCCATCGTAGTCCGATGATGACGTTCCCTTCCTGCATTCATCTGTTGTGAGTTCTACGATGACTGTAGAGTCCTATCCGTGATGCACATATCCTGCCACAGTCTGGGCACTGGTAGTCCGGGTTAGGAGGTGCTGGTTGTTCCCGGCGTGCATGTCTCCGGGCCCTCTTCTCCTGCTGGTGGTGTTTCCTCTGACGTTCCAGTTCCTTCGCTCCTTGCTGGCAGTGTGAGCGCCATAGTGGTCTATCTGATGCTAAGTTTTCAAGTGCAGTTGGTTGTATATTGCACCTTTTTAGTATTTTCTTTATACTGTCTTTGTATCTTAATTTTGGTCCTCCAGCTGCTCTGCGGCCTTCATGCAGCTGTCCATATAGTATTTTATGAGGTAGTCTCTCCTCTGGCATACGGATGACATGCCCAACCCATCTGAGTTGTTGTTTGATGATAAGGGTCTCAATACTGGTGTTGTTGGCTCTTTCAAGTATTGTTATATGAGGAACACGGTCCTGCCAGGTTATACCCATAATCTTTCGGAGGCATCTGATGTGGAAAGCCTCCAGGGGTCGTATATGGCGTCTATATGTCGTCCATGTCTCACAACCATAGAGCAAAGTGGTTAAACACACAGCATTATATACAGCCACTTTGGTACAAAGAGTCAGGTGATTATTTTGGAAAACTCTCTCTTGTAGGCGGCCAAAAGATGCTGCAGCTTGTCTCAGTCGGTGTTGTACCTCATCGTCAATACTGGCCGTTTCAGACAGGAAGCTTCCCAGATACTTGAAGGAAGGAACTTGTGCTATCTCCTCTCCTGCTAATCTGAACATTGGCTGCACAGGTGGTATCTGAGCTGACCACTGAGAAATCATTTGTGTTTTCTAGATGTTAACTGACAGTATATATATATATATATATATATATATATATATATATATACAAGTGTGTATATACAGTATATATATATATTATATATAGTACACACAGTACATAATACTGTTTTGTTTAACTGTGCCGTACGTTAAAATTGGGCTTTCGTGTTAAATTGCCGTTGGTGTTAAGATATACATAGTGCATAGAAAGTTAATGCTAACCTGTCACCGATGGGCTAACCGTCAACATGTTAAGGGGGTAGTACTTGGTTTTTGGGCTAAATATTCATATATTTAATTATTATTTTGTTTAGTTTCCTCGATAGACCTCCATCAAGCTTAGAAAAACGCCCCCTAGACCCCCTTTCAAGATAAATCTGTATTTTTTTTAGTAGAAGTTATGTCCCGGCCGAAGGCCGATTCTTTCTAAAACTAGAGACTAGCTATCGCTCGCCAGGAAAAAATAGACACCTAAATGGCACGAAAGGTCTTAATATTGAATACAAAATTAGTCGAAATGTCTCAAAATCGCCAAACTAACGGAACGAATGTCTGAAAACTTCCAAACTAATATGCTTAACATTAGGGAGAAGGGGGTCCAAAAAAAGCGAGTAATACCCCCTTAATATATCCCTGGTGTGTTAAAACGCGACATGTTTGTGTTGGCAGTGGCGTGGTCCTCAGGGTACTTGTTATAGATGAGCTCCCGTGGCGTCAGTGCTCTCTCTCTCTTGCTCTCGCCCTCGCTCGCTCGCTCTCTTTCTGTCTCTCTCTCTCTCTCTCTCTCTCTCTCTCTCTCTCTCTCTCTCTCTCTCTCGCTCGCTCTCTCTCTCTCTCGAGGGGTCACTAGACATGTTGTTGCTTGATTTTCTTTGTACTCACTCTCTCTCTTTCTCTCTCATTCATACTCTTGCAATATTTATCTGATATCGATGTGTTATTGACCCCTATATCTCTGTGTCTTGCCGTATATATATTATGATCATACCAAGGTTTGTTCTGCCTATTTCCTGCTGCTCCCACATCTTGCTGTTTCTTATTTATATTCACTATGTCTTATTCTAATGTTATCAACCTTAGCTTTGCCATTGGTATTTTATCTTCTATTGTTTATTTTTATTTGTTTATTTTTTTTTTATTTTGTATGTGTATAAAGAAGGCAAAAGGCAAATTAGCTTCCTCCTGTAACAAGTGTCTCCCCCAAAGTTGAAAGAGTGACAGAGAGCCTAATTCAAGGTACGTTAGAGTCTCCCTCGCTCTGTTTTTCCCTCATCCTATGACTTAAATTGATATCCAGTATTCGATAAATGGATATTAATTGTTATCATGTGCTGAACCTTTAACTGTCTTGGTGGTTTAATGGTTAGAATGCCTAGGTTCTGTATGTGGTATTCCAGGTTCGAATCCTGGGAGGATCACCTCCTTTCATTAATTTAATTTGCGGGTGTTTGGTGTTGGGAGTTGTTGTTGTTGTTGTTTTTCCCCAAGCTGCCTGGACGAACAGCCCCAAGGCCCCGAGCAAGGCCAAGGCCACAACCGAGCGTGTTGGGAGTGAAATATATTAATGTAGATTAAACTGCTTCAAGCTTATAGTGTCCAGACATTTTGACTATAACATACCTTGAATTCGGCTCTGTTTTTCACTCTATCAACTTTAAGAGAGACACTTGTTACAGGAAGTTTTGCCTTTTTTCTCTTTCATACACATATAAGAAAAAAAAATATATATACAGTATATATATATACAGTATATATATATATATATATATATATATATATATATATATATATGTGTGTGTGTGTGTTGTTTATGATTAAGATTTTCGTTTCATTTTTTGCAGTGTTATGCATTTTCAATTTGCATACAATGCCTAATTTTATTTTGTGTATATACTTGGAGCAATGCCGACATAGGCCTCTACACACATACATGGCGACTGTAAGCATGAGAATACACTACTTATACGCTCACGAATATACACACACAAACACACACACACACATGCAAATACTCTCGTGTGAACCCAACCACATGAACTTTCTTTCACAGGCACACACAAACAGACCTTGATAAGACACATGTATACGGAATGACACACACACACACACACACACACACACACACACACACACACACACACACACACACACACACACACACACACACACACACTTTTCATCCTAACATATTACCACAGACACACATGTAAGTATTGATATTAACACACACTACACACAAAATTCATCGCAACACAGCATAATAACCAAGCCGGATATTAAAGACCCGGTGACTTGGGGATGGTTGTGGTAGTAGTGGTAGTGATGGTTGTTTTGGTCATTGTGGTAGTGGTGGTTGTTGTGGTAGTAATTGTTGTTGTTGTTGTTGTTGTTGTTGTTGTTTTTGTAGTTTTTTTTTCTCTGTATCTATCTGTCTCTTCAGCTATCTATCTCACTAACCCATTCAGTACCCCTCAGTATTCAAGCGGTAATGGTGATGATGATTCTGGTGCTTCTTGGGTCTATTGTATGGGTGGTGATGCTGGTTGGTGGTGATTGTTGGTATTGTTGTTGTTGCAGTGATTTGGGTGGTGTTAAGGGAGCCCACCTCGCCTTTGTTCTCTTTCTCTCCCTCTCTCTTTGGTTTGTATCCATTCGGCCCCATTCAGCCTACTGTTTTGAGACGCTTACCACTATCAAGGTGTCAATATTTTCCTGGCGAGCGGTAGCGAGCCAGCATATATATTTTTGTTTTGACAGCAAGCTAAATTTGTAAATTTCTCGATAGAAAAATGTCTCCGGCGAAGCCGGATTTCTCCATACAGTATAATGCTGGCTCGCTATCGCTCGCCAGGAAGAAATCGACACCTGGATGGGGATAAACATCTTAAAACAGTTGGCTGAATGGGGCCGAATGGATACAAGCCAGGGAAAGAGAGAACAAAAAAACGGTGACCCCCCTTAATTGTGAAGGTACCGATTGTGGTGGTGGAGTTCTATCTGTCTATATATATGCATCCATCTATTTCTCTAACACACACATCACTCCACAGTATTCGGGTATTAACTGTTCAGAAATTACAGTCGCAGTGGCAACAGGCAGGGATGGGGGAGGGTGGGGGGTGGCATGTTTACTTGGTTGTGGTGGGAGGCTGGTTGTTATGGTATTTGTGGTGACAGTGATTGTTGTTGCTCTCTCTCTCTCTCTCTCTCTCTCTCTCTCTCTCTCTCTCTCTCTCTCTATATATATATATATATATATATATATATATATACTGTATAATATATATATATATATATATATATATATATATATATATATATATATATATATATATATATATATATATATATATATATATAATATATATAATTACCTATTACAGTATTCATTCTAACAAAACCTATAAACTAAACCAGATAGTACAGATACGGTGGCCACAGGCATGGGCATGGTTCATTGGTTGTGGTAGGGTGGTGGCTAAGTATTTACATTTGTCTATAGAAACATGTCCTGGCCAATGGCCGATTTCTTTTAAGTTGCCGGCTTGCTACATTCGCCCAGAAATAAAGTTATAAATAAGGTTGTTTGCGAATAGTTGGTTTTGACCGTGCAATACTGAGCAATACATGACTAAGAGCTGGCTTTCTAACTTTAGTATTACCATCTAAAGTTAGCCTGAATCGAGTTAATGTCGCCGTCATCGTAAGGAAGATGTTATTGGAGTTTTATACCGTTGACTGTTGGAGGTCCTTTCCCAAGCTGAATTTTGTGTTTATGTATTATTGAGGATTTCGTTTGTTTGTTATTTTTGTCCTTTTCGAGCAATGTATTTTTGTTTGTCCCCTAGACTAACAAAAACGCCTTCCAAGACTTCTTTCAAACTAATGCGAGACCTACCGAGACCGTCAGCAAGATAAATGTGTATGTTTTTTTTCCAATAGCATAATGGCCAGAGACAGATTTGACACCTAAATTAGGTGAAACATCTTATTATCGCCAAACTAATGAAGTGAAGCGTCTTAAAATCTCCAAACTAATGGAGCAAAACAAGGTCTATTGTTAACCTTTTACCTAAATATGTACTAATATATCTTGGAGGTCTAGCGAGGAAATTGGAAAATATATGTATTGGTAAATATAGCACAACAAGCTAAAACAGAAGTTATCAAAGATTATTAAGGGATTGAGATACAGCAGTTTGTTAATACTTTCAATATACAATATCCATCCTAAGTTGAATAATATCGTCTATTTGGAATTGAAATTAGTAATTATATTACAAGGGTTGATGATACCTATGTGTAAGAAATGTATGTACTGTAAGAACATTGTGTGCCATGTAGAACTGCTACATATAACCAGTGTACCATGTAAAACTGCTACATATAACCAGTGTACCATGTAGAACTGCTACATATAACCAGTGTACCATGTAGAACTGGTATATACAATCAATATGCAATCAGCGTTATGTCTGAACACTTTTCAAAGGATTTGTTGAACTTGTTTTCAATGCATAGTAAAATATGCATGTATTAAATGCCGTATCAGTGTTTTCTTTTTATAATAAATATAATGTACCTGTTTAATTCTGCAGCCACGAATTTTACAGTGCGATGGTTATGCTGATTGTTGGAGAGACATAATTTAGGGTTATCATCTCCGCTTATTATGATGATATTATTCGGCGCCTGTCTACCTGTGTGTTTGTTTATTTGTTTATCAGGTTGGCTGTCTACAGATAAAAGTCATATAACCATGTGAATGAGTATTACTAAGTTATTGACTACCCCACCCCCACCCCAACCCCATGATGGTACATAAGAAGTGCCCCCTTTAAAGGAACACCTGCAACACACAGCAAAGTGGCTGTAAATATCCACACCTATTACCTAGTGGACTCTTCCCAAATGAGAGGAATTTCAACACGATTGCTTTCATTCATTTCGAGTTATAAGAAGTTAAGGGGTCAAGATTATTTGTCAAGTTTTCTTGGGCTACCTAATATACAAATGTTATGGTAGTGTTGAGGTTTGGAGTGCAGGCATCACACGAGAGCTTTTACAGTCAACATTCGATAATCAACAAATTTCTGGCAACATTTCTGGAATATTTTGCACTGGAATCGTAAACTAGACTGATGGTAGATGCATTTAGGTGACCGATTTTTTTTTAAATGTTGACCTCATAAGCTGCCAGGCCAGTGTTGAGGGAAAAGGCGCTCGTGTGATACCGGCTTTAGTTGGTGGGTTGGCTTGGGCTTGCTCTTACATCCATTTCATAACTTGGGATTCGCACAACCATTTTTCTGTTTGGCTCATATTTACGCTGCAGTTAATGTTTTTGTTTTGTTTGCTTTGTTTGGCATGCATTAGTAAAGATATTGCTTGTTTTTGTCATTTTCGAGCAATGTATTTAGTTTGTCCTCTAGGATAACAAAAATGCCTTCCTAGACTTTCTTCAAACTAGAAAAGGGCAACCCAGACACCCTACAAGTTAAATTTGTACATTTTTCGATAGAAAAAAATATCCCGGCTGAAGGCAGATTTGTTCTATATTACAGGCTCGCTATCGCTCACCCAGATAGAAATGTGCACCTGAATGGGGGTGAAGCGTCTTATTATCGCCAAACTATTGGGGTGACACGTCATAAAATATCAGAACTAATGGTGAGACACAAGGGAGGTCCAAGAAACCCCACCACGGACCAAACAGGGTATACTTAACCCCTTCAGCACCATGACACCTTTTTGACCTGTGAGCCTGGCTAAGATAATATGGTGTCATGCAGTTTAAGAAGGACCTATGTTACTGAGAGGATTTGATTGAGATCGTATTTATTTACCCATTCGAGTCGTATAGGTAGATTACAAACTAAAGAAAATCGCCTAATGATAACCAGAATATGATGAGAATTACGTAATGGGAGTCAAAGGGTTAATACTGATTACCGGTTCGTATATTTTATCTTTTACAATCCTTCTTATAAACGGGACCTCCTATTTAACTTTATTTCAATCATCTGACAGTAACTTCGATTTTTCTGTTTAACTATTGTGCAAATGATGGAGTATTGCAATCTTCACTATATCTTCTTCCATATTTGCCTCAGAATATTAAAGATCTTGTTTAAGTTGACCCAATCTGTCAGCAGCTGGAATAATAATACATAGGTTTGGTGAAATGGTTAAAAGTGGAATCCCGTGGTGTGCAGTACCAAAAAAAGTGGAACAGTTTATGAATGTGGATAGATTTTTCGGAACTGCATGGAGTTTCTAGCCGATTGCACGGCCGAATTTCAGAACGAAATATCACCAATAGACCCTCACATTTGCCAAACGGAATTGCACACGCTTTAGAACTTTTGATGCGGTGACGAATATTGAATTTTCTTCCTGCTACCGATAACATAATATATTAAGTTTAAGAACGTGTCACAGTGTCTGTTTTTATTTTTATTTAGTTTTATTATTTTTTAATTTTGTATGTATTTTTTTTTTTTTTTTTTTTTTTTTTTTGCCAGACGCCGTAATTCCTCAGAAGAGGTGGCCATGAACGTTGGGCGTTGTCACGAATCACTAGGTCAAATTGCCCGGGTTTGACATATACCAATAACATGTTGATAGTGCGGGCTCGATCCGCCGACATATATCCCATTGGTGCATGCAATAGGTTCACGATGCTGTGATTATCATTTAGCAATATAGTCTATAATTACCACGTCAGGTTAAGACTAAAAAAAATATATATATATATATATATATATATATATATATATATATATATATATATATATATATATATATATATATATATATATATATATACAGTATATATATATATATATATATATATATATATATATATATATATATATATATATATAATAATATTATTAGTATTAGCACGTTCATATAAACTACCCTGCAGATATCAAAAGCGCCCAAACGAAAATAATTAGCACTCAAGCAAACTCACAAACACACCAGCAATCACAACAAAAGCGAAAGTCCCAGCATATCAAAAACCCGCTTCGTCCATTTCGTAATAGTGGAGATTCCCGGCGCGCATCCCCAGCTTTTCTTTACCTCTCCTGTGCAACCCATAAAAGTGGTGGCAATTTGTACTACTTTCTCCCTAGATCTAGAGGCATTAACTTCAATCTAGCGTAATTTTTGTGCATCTAGCGACATGAATTATAGCGATATTCTGGGGATTTCAGATATTTTAGAGCCATGTTATTAGAGATTGTGCCGTTATTCTAGCGATTTTTTGTTTAATTGATTTACTATTTAGCGACTTTGGAGAACGGATATAGCGGTATTTTGTGTTTTCTATTGGTAACACTGCCCATAACTCTCCCAGCCAACCGTATTTTAGGTAACCAAGATGGGTAGGTTGTATGTATGGAACCACCTAGGTCAGGGTGTCAAACTCATTTGCTCTGGCGGGCCATATTTTACACGGTTGTATAGTGTAGGGCCACATTAACCCCTTCTGTACCGGCGATGTCTTGTATAGTGTAGGGCCACATTAACCCCTTCTGTACCGGCGATGTCTTGTATAGTGTAGGGCCACATTAACCCCTTCTGTACCGGCGATGTCTTTTATAGTGTAGGGCCACATTAACCCCTTCTGTACCGGCGATGTCTTTTATAGTGTAGGGCCACATTAACCCCTTCTGTACCGGCGATGTCTTTTATAGTGTAGGGCCACATTAACCCCTTCTGTACCGGCGATGTCTTTTATAGTGTAGGGCCACATTAACCCCTTCTGTACCGGCGATGTCTTTTATAGTGTAGGGCCACATTAACCCCTTCTGTACCGGCGATGTCTTTTATAGTGTAGGGCCACATTAACCCCTTCTGTACCGGCGGTCTTTTATAGTGTAGGGCCACATTAACCCCTTCTGTACCGGCGATGTCTTTTATAGTGTAGGGCCACATTAACCCCTTCTGTACCGGCGATGTCTTTTATAGTGTAGGGCCACATTAACCCCTTCTGTACCGGCGATGTCTTGTATAGTGTAGGGCCGCATTAACCCCTTCTGTACCGGCGATGTCTTGTATAGTGTAGGGCCACATTAACCCCTTCTGTACCGGTGATGTCTTGTATAGTGTAGGGCCACATTAACCCCTTCTGTACCGGTGATGTCTTGTATAGTGTAGGGCCACATTAACCCCTTCTGTACCGGTGATGTCTTGTATAGTGTAGGGCCACATTAACCCCTTCTGTACCGGTGATGTCTTGTATAGTGTAGGGCCACATTAACCCCTTCTGTACCGGCGATGTCTTGTATAGTGTAGGGCCACATTAACCCCTTCTGTACCGGCGATGTCTTGTATAGTGTAGGGCCACATTAACCCATTCTGTACCGGCGATGTCTTGTATAGTGTAGGGCCGCATTAACCCCTTCTGTACCGGCGATGTCTTGTATAGTT
Organism: Paralithodes platypus; assembly: GCA_032716605.1. Classification (NCBI taxonomy): domain Eukaryota; kingdom Metazoa; phylum Arthropoda; class Malacostraca; order Decapoda; family Lithodidae; genus Paralithodes; species Paralithodes platypus. The sequence continues at coordinate 64,515,977 of CM064480.1, forward strand.
ATTGTAGCTATGTTTACACTCCTAGGTTATATTAGTCATCCTGGCCTAACCTAACATAGTCTAGTTACGCCAACCTATTTCACATCTATATAAATGAAACTTATCACTAAAACCTCATTACCCCAGCCTAACTACAACTTAATCGAAATCAATATACTGTTAACTCTTTCAGTACCGGTGACGTCTTTTATAGTGGATTTCAGCTACATGTTGACGATTTTATGAAGCTTAGGAAGGACATATTATGGTAGCTGCAAGGATCATGATAGCTTGTAGTTTTATGATTGATAGACGTCTTTCCTAAGCTGAATGAAATCGTCTAATAGATGCTAGAATAATATACAAATCTGCCACCGGTAATACTATACAGATTAGTATAATCTGGTTAAGGGGAGATTTCCACTTTAGGGATTTTTTTCTTGACCCCTTTCTCCCTCATGTCTAGCCCCATTGATTTTGAGACTTTAAGACGTTTGCCCCATTAGTTTGGTGATTTTTAAGAATTTCCGCCCCATTCTGTCAATGTTAAGACTTTTCGTGCCATTTAGGTGTCTATTTTATCCTGGCGAGCGATAGCGAGCCTGTATGTGTTTGTAATATTTCATTAATCGATTTTAGGAGTAGAGTTGGTTGTTGGATAGAACATAATAATTTAAGAGTAATCGGCCTTCGGCCGGGACATTTTTCTACCGAAAAATGTACAAATTTATCTTGAAAGGGGGTCAAGGGGGTGAAATTTTAAGATTGATGGATATCTAGAGACCCAACTAAAAACCTCCCCTTAAGACGACAAATAAAATACAAATAAAAGAACTTTGGAGATGTATTGTGTGGATGTAGTCTCGATAGTCTATTCGCTGTAAGTAGGCAAGACATCATGACCTTTATCCTCTGTAACTCAAAAAGGGCTGGAGCAAATTGGCTTTAAATTCCCACACATATTCCCTAGCTGACCCTTCCCAAACGGTAGAAATATTAGCTCGATTACTCTAGAGTCGTTTTTGAGTTACAGAGGTTAGAGGTCATGATTTCTCGCCTACTTACCGTGCATAGACTATAGTAGTACTTGCTCTTCATTCATACATTATCACTTCGATTCCATTCACCCTTGTGTGAACCATTCACCAGTTTAAGGGGGCCCACCTCGCTTTTTATCTCTTTCTCTCCCTCTCTCTTTGGCTTGTATCCATTCGGCCCCATTCAGCCTACTATCTTAAGACGGTTACCCCCATCCAGGTGACAATATTTTCCTGGCGAGCGATAGCGAGCCAGCATATATATATTTTTTGACAGTAAGCTAAATTTGTAAATTTTTCGATAGATAGAAAAATGTGTCCGGCGAAGCCTGATTTCTCCATACAATGTTGACTCGCTATCGCTCGCCAGGAAGAAATCGGCACCTGGATGGGGATAAACGTCTTAAAACAGTTGGCGGACTGGGGCCTAATGGATACAAGCCAGAGCCAGAGAGAATAGGAGAGAAAGATAAAAAAAAAAAGCACTGATGTAAGAGTGTCAATGAGATGAGACTCGATGATATCCTACAGTATGTATACACTGATGGACATGAATAACTTACCACCACTTCACGACATTGTACATTGATAAGAGCAAACATATCTATTATATTATATATACTCAGGCCCAATCCCCACCTTTCCTACTGTTTTTGTTATTCTTTTTTTGGGGGAGGGGGGTGGCCGACTCAAGACAGAGCCAGAATAGGGACAACACAACAGAAACCAATGAACACACACAAGCAAAAAACAAATTCACACATAATCTAACTAATTTGGCGTAATCATATTTTTATAATAATTCCTTAGAGAGCCAAATTGTGTTTCAAATAACGTGTAGATATTCCTGACCCCAACTGTACGAATGGTCAGAGCTGAGTTACCTATAATAATTAGCGGGCGCCGACAGTGACTCGCGGAAAAGAGTCGAGAGGAGGAGAAGGAGAAAGTTGCTATATAAGGCGGAGGTAACATGGCCGCGAACCAGAGTACCGCGGTGGCTGCTAGGTCCTCATCCTTATTGGCTTCCACGAGCGAGGACCAGGACTTCCAGTATTTGTTGCACCCGCGAACCATTCACTCCTGCGTCGGCGGTGGCTGGTTCGAAGCTTTGACCGTTCGAATTCGTCCTCCAGTTGCAGTTCGAGCCTGGCCTGCTTCATCGTCGGCTGTTGTTTCATCAGCAGTAACAGCATCGCTAATCCCCTACAGCGGCACCAAATCTTAACCCTTTCAGCTGCTCTCCCTGTCTCTGGCTTGGGGATATTTGCTTCAATTCTCCTGTTCTGAAGTCAGTTTTACCTCCGAATCCTCTCGTCAGTCATTCCTCTTCGAAGCCACCGAAGAACATAACCAGAAGGACAGTGAAGAGGATCCTGAACGCCCTGACCACAACTCATATAAACCGTATTCAGAAGTTTAACATCAAGCGATTACCATCCCTTCTACTCCACAAGAAATAGTGCTCGTGGTTTCGATCTCCTCATTTTTATATAAGATAGCGTCGTCATCGGCTGCAGAAGTTAAAAGTCATCTGGAAATGTGTTGCCTCGAGACTTGGAGACCCTGCTCTTGAAAAGATTTAGTTCTTGAAGCGAGCCAAAGAACTGTACGATGAAGAGGATACTAATATTTTGGCTGGTGAGTTGGTTGAGGTGTGTTGTGTTTATGTATGTGAGAGAGAGAGAGAGAGAGAGAGAGAGAGAGAGAGAGAGAGAGAGAGAGAGAGAGAGAGAGACATATTTAAGTATAAGATAAAATTGTATGAGTGTGTGTGTGTGTGTGCGCGCGCGCGCTTTTATCAACGTTCACACTAAGCTACATAATTATAATCTACAGCTTAATTTCTGTCAACATAATGAATGGGATGTAGGCTATACATATGTAAGAAGTTTATTTACATTTAAGTAACCTATCTGTTTTGTACCTGCATTATCGCCAGTGTTCAAAATGCAATCTGACTACCTCCTTGTTATCTAATCATTAACAAAAAAACGAATTGTAGCTACGTAACTATAACTATGATCAACTACAGATTCTCAGAACGATCACATATAAATTAATTACTATTTATTGACCAAAGATAGACATTTTATTGCAAGCTTCATAATTATACAGTTGCAAAAATTATATCGCCATTTATATTACGAGAAAAATGCTATTTCCTGAGTCCCTGCTTCTGTTTCCCCGTGTGTGTGTGTGTGTGTTAAAGAGAGCGAGAGTGTGTGTGTGTGTGTGTTAGAGAGAGCGAGAGTGTGTGTGTGTGTTTTTGTGGGAGAGAGAGAACCATAAGATGGTATTATTTGGCCAAATTTGAGGGTTTGTGCTTGTGCTTGGGCGTGTGTGGGAGCACCCACCCGTGTATGTGTATGTGTATGTGTAATTGTGTGTGTATATCTGTGTAAACTTAACGTTAATATATATAAATTTGTGCTCGTAGCAGCCAGGAAGTGATTCTACCCCAAGGTATAATTCCAGTCCTACGTTATCCACTGCTACGCAATTAATAATATTCACTGGCCTCTAAAAGTCCACTAGTCGTGTTCATTGCCTCGTTAAAATGCCTCTGATCCTTCAGTAAATGTTGCCGCGGTGAATTATACACTATTCAGGTTTATTTCAATATACCAACTGTATCAAAGGCCATACATGTAGTTGTGAATAATAGCGTGTGCCCAGTTAACCCTTTGAGTGCTAGCGACGTGTTATATTTTATTACAGCTTTAACCCTTTGAGTGCCAGCGACGTGTGTTATATCTTCGTCCAGCTATATGTCTACGATATTGTGCAGCTATATGTCTACGATATTGTGCAGCTATATGTCTACGACATTGTGCAGCTATATGTCTACGATATTGTGCAGCTATATGTCTACGATATTGTGCAGCTTAAGAAGGATCTGCGATAATTAACAGGCTCGGTTGAGATAGTTTGAAGCCTTATTATTGCTAGAGGTCCTTCCTAAGCTGTATAAAAGCGTCCAATAGCTGCCAGAATATGATGAAAAGAACGACACCGGTACTGAACGGGTTAAAGCTGCACTCCAGCCGGACAACCTTGGCCTCCTGTTTTTTTTTTTGTTTTTTTTTTTTAAACCCGGCCGATGTTGGACTGTCCGTACATATTGCCACATGTCCGCAACAATGATGTTATGTATATATCGTGTATTTGACAACAAGCACTTCACTTGATTAAATCCCTTGTTACACTTACACTACTGCCCAGACTATTTATTAAATACTGTTTTATGTGTGACATTTAAGCCGGTATCACACGAGAGCTTTTATAGTCAAAATTCGATGATCAACATTTTTCTGGCAACATTTCTGGAATATTTGTCCATGGTCTCGGAAACTAGACTGGTGAGAGATCAATTTAGGTGACAGAAATGTATTATATGTTGACGTCATAAGCTGCCAGACCAGTGTTGAGTATAAATGTTGAGGGAAAAAGTGCTCGTGTGATACCGGCTAAAGGGGGGTAACCTGCTTTTTGTTATTTCTGTCCTTTTCTCTCTTTCTCTGGCTTGTATCCATTAGGCCCCATTCAGCCAACTATTTTAAGACGTTTATCCCCATCTAGGTGTTGATTTCTTCCTGGCGAGCGATAGCGAGCCAGCATTATATGAAGAAATCCGGCTTCGCCGGAGAAATTTTTCTATCGAAAAATGTACAAATTTAGCCTGCTGTCTAACAAAAATTAAAAATATGCTGGCTCGTTACCGCTCACCAGTAAGAAATTGACACCTGGATGGGGATAAACGTCTTAAAACAGTAGGCTGAATGGGGCCAAATGGATACAAGCCAGAGAAAGATAGAAAAGGACAGAACAAAAACAGGTGACCCTCCTTAACTGTGTAGCCATAAGCAACCCTTTTACCGGAACACGTCTTAGAATCCACCATAACCATTGTTCGTACTCCACGGTATCTCAGTGTTCGGCTCATTTAAGGGGGTCGTTTTTGTAGACTCCCTTCTCCCTCGTGTTTAGCCTCATTAGTTTTTCAGATTTTAAGATGTTTTCCTCATTAGTTTGTCGATTTTAAGACCTTTCGCCCCATTTCTTTGTCAATATATAGACCTTTCGTGCTATTTAGGTATCGATGTTTTTTCCTGGCGAATGATAGTGAGCCTGTAATTTTGGAAGAACCGTCCCTACCGAAAAATTTGCAAATGTATCTAGAAGGAAGATCTAATGGATGTTATTGTTTAAGTTTAATGGAGGTCTAGGGAGGAAATAGAAACAAAATGATGAATATATGAAATAATCGACCAACAAATAAAGCCTTCCCCCTTAAGCGAGTCCTAGAAATCCTCACCTTCTAGACCATGAATCAGTAGACAACCTTAGCTGCTACACACTTCCTACAGGAGATGAGTGAATGCCCCCTTCTGTGTTTCCCACCAGCGGGCTAACGTTAAGGGAGCCCAGACGGTATTGTGCAGCATAATTTACTGGTTCGGCTCAATGGTTTAAGGAGGGGGTTTAGTTTGCTCTCTAAAAGTCTATCAAACTTTAAAAAACACCCACAAGACCCCCCTTCGATATAAATTTGTACATTTTTCGGTAGAAAAATGTCCCGGCCGAAGGCCGATTCCTCTTCATATACAGGCTCGCTTTTGCTCGCCAGGAAAAAAATTGACACCTAAATGGCACGAAAGGTCTTAATATTGGCAAAGGAATGGGGCAAAAAGTCTGAAAATCGCCAAACTAATGAGGCGAATGTCTTGAAATATCATAACTAATAGGGCTAAACATGAGGGAGGAGGAGGACCCGAAAAAACAACTTCCTCCCCTTTAACTCGGACGGTAGCAACGTTCACCACAGAGAGGAGGGGATTTCAAACTATGGGCACAGTATATAAATGCTCAGTCCATAATTTGATAAAGCCTGCCCCAATTTGATAAAGCCTGCCCCAATTTGATAAAGCCTGCCCCAATTTGATAAAAGCCTGCCCCAATTTGATAAAGCCTGCCCCAATTTGATAAAACCTGCACCAATTTGATAAAGCCTGCCCCAATTTGATAAAGCCTGCCCCAATTTAGCTACTTTCCCGCTAGATCTAGAGGTATTTACTTCGATCTAGCGGCTCATTTTTACATCTAGCGGCTGCGACATGAATTCTAGCGTTGTTCTGTAAATTTGAGCCATTTTAGTGCGATATTGTAGAGATTGTAGCATTAGTCTAGCGAGTGTCGGCCTTTATTTTCTATCTAGCGGACTTTATTTAGTAACCCTGCCTGTAACAACAATATACAGGTGTTTACAGAAGTCATAGTTTTCCTCTACGACCAATGTAGAATCCATCTTACCACAGGGGTTTGCAGGGCTGACCACAAAGCTCGCCCACCAGGAATCTAAAGGGCACGAAAGGTCATAATATTGACAACGGAATGGGATAAAATAATGTTAAAATCGCCAAACTAATGGGCTGAACGTCTTAAAATTTCAATACTTATGGGGCTAAATATGAGGGAGAAGAGGGGCCAGAAAAAGCAACTGTCTTCCCCCTTTGAACACAAAACGACTGTCAAAGAAAACACACACACACACACACACACACACACACACACACACACACACACACACACACACACACACACACACACACACATTATTTCAAAGTAAGGTTGCCGGAACAGTCTTTATTTTGACTGTACGAATTGCCCCATCCCGGTAGCATACAAACGTTCTTTCTGTATGCGGGCTCTGTTGGGCTGAATAATACATCCTTTGCAAACGTTCGGTCCGTCCGCTGGGGAAGTCGGGCGTTCAATTAGAGAGAGGGAAAAGCATAGAGCGTATTTGCAATTCCTATGTGTGTGTATGTGTGTGTGTGGGAGAGACAGAGAGAGAGAGTGAGAGAGATATTTATACTTATGAACATGATGTGAGTGAGTCTGTGTGTCTTGATGCTGAACATTTGAATTTGAAATACGGACTATTGTAATATTAAGGGGAGATATCCACTTGAGGGACTTTTTTCTTGACCCCTTTCTCCCTCATGTTTAGCCCCATTGCTTTTGAGATTTTAAGAAGTTTGCCCCATTAGTTTGGTGATTTTTAAGAATTTCCACCCCATTCTGTCAATTTTAAGATCTTTCGTGCCATTTAGGTGTCGATTTTATCCTAGCGAGCGATAGCGAGCCTGTAATTTAAGAGTAATCGGCCTTCGGCCGGGACATTTTTCTACCGAAAAATGTACAAATTTATCTTGAAAGGGGGTCAAGGGGGTGAAATTTTAAGATTGCTGGAGGAGTAGGAAACAAACTAGAAACCTCCCCTTAAGTGAAAGCAGTTGCCTAGATAAAAAGATACCTATTCTGAACGTGTTGATAAATATGATGCTTTGGTAATTATTCACACAATTAATGACGAAATAGTATGAATATATAGATAGATTAATAGATAGATATATAGATAGTGTGTTTGAAATATATAGATAGATCAAATAACGTCCCCGGGAGGGTTTTTAGTTAGTTCCCTAGACTTTCATCAAGCTTAACATTACAGCCCCTAGACCCCCTTTCAAGATAAATTTGTACATTTTTCGGTAGAAAAATGTCCCGACCGAAGGCCGATTCCTCTTAAATTACAGGCTCGCTATCGCTTGCCAGGAAAAAATCGACACCTAAATGACACGAAAGGTCTTAAAAGTGACATAAATGGAGCGAAAGTTCTTAAAATCGCCAAACTAATGGGGCGAACGTCTTAAAATCTCAAAAGCAATGGGGCTAAACATGAGAGAGAAAGGGGTCCAGAAAAAAAATCCCTCAAGTGGAGATCTCCCCTTAAGTATTGCTTATGGCTTACAAGCTCTTCATTATGTCGAAAGTGTGTGTGTGTGTGTGTGTGTGTGTGTGTGTGTGTGTGAGTGTGTGTGTGTGTGTGTGTGTGTGTGAGTGTGTGTGTGTGTGTGTGTGTGTGTGTGAGTGTGTGTGTGTGTGTGTGTATTACTGTAGCTGTGTTCCTCTATCCTTTATATACACCCTGTTCATGCACCTGTATCCTAAAGAGAGTGTACCATGCATATTAAGGGGAGATTTCCACTGGAGGGATTTTTTTCTGGACCCCTTTCTCCCTCATGATTAGCCCCATTGCTTTTGATATTTTAAGACATTCGCACCATAATTAAGAACTTTCGCCCTATTTCTGTCAATTTTAAGACCTTTCATGCAATTTAGGTGTCGATGTTTTCCTGGCGAGCGATAGCGAGCCTGTAATTTAAGAGGAACCGGACTTTGGCCGGGATATCTTTCTACCGAAAAATGTACACATTTATTTTGAAAGGGGGCCTAGAGGGTGTAATTTTAAGCTTGATGGAAGTCTAGGGAACTAACTAAAAACCTTCCCTTAAGTAACACCCCGTTCTTAACATTAATCATCAATTACAAACCGCAATGCCTTTGAACAAACTAATGAAAGCATATGGTCCTCCCGGGATTCGAACTCGGGACGCCACACCCAGAACATAAGCATCTAAACCATTACACTACCAACACAAAATATACCTGTACGTACATGGCCAGTGCTGTGCTGTTGTAATCATTCACAGCGGAGTTTTACAGCTGTTCTCGTGGTCTGAGTGAGGGAACATGGTGGAAACGCACTTTGGTATTCTCTCCAATACACAATTTATGGGGGCCGACCCGCCTTTTTTTTTTATCTCTCTCTCCCTCTCTCTTTGGCTTGTATCCATTCGGCCCCATTCAGCTACTGTTTTAAGACGTTTACCCCCATCCAGGTGTCAATATTTTCCTGGCGAGCGGTAGCGAGCCAGCTTATATATATTTTTGTTTTGACAGCAAGCTAAGTTTGTACATTATTCGATAGAAAAATGTCTCCGGCGAAGCTGGATTTCTTCATAAAATGCTGGCTCGCTATCGCTCGCCAGGAAGAAATCGACACCTGGATGGGGATAAACGTCTTAAAACAGTTGGCTGAATTGGGCCGAATGGATACAAGCCAGGGAAAGAGAGAAAAGGGGAGAAAAAGAAGAAAAAAAACAGGTGACCCCCCTTAATTAATCTGCTTTGAATAAATAAACATGCATCGGCACAATGCATGCACAAACAAATACGCAGACAATATACAACATGAGATTGAAACCTCTTTCTAAAAACTGAAAATGTCTTTATGGATGCCTTATATAAAATATAGCAATATACATATACCTCGGTGTCATTACTGATATTGCAATCACTATTACATTACAGTGTTGTGTTGTGTCATACGTTTCGTCATGTTGGATTTGTTAATAACAGCCCAAGACTACATGTTTCATTAATGGCTGAAAAAATAATAGTTCTGCCTAGAAGCCAGTATAGAGCATATGACGCCGATTTTGTTTATATTTGAGCTACTATGAATAGTGTTTATTGAAGCGTGCTGAATAGTGTTTATTGAAGCGTGCTGAAATGGAAAACTAAATTATTTCCTTGGCAACGAGAATTATGATTTTACTCTTAGCTACCACCAGACGTTTTACTCTTAGCTACCACCAGACGTTTTACTCTTAGCTACCACCAGACGTTTTACTCTTAGCTACCACCAGACGTTTTACTCTTAGCTACCACCAGACGTTTTACTCTTAGCTACCACCAGACGTTTTCATATGACATTCCAAGCCCACTTCAAAGTGAATAGTGTTCGATTTCAGCAATTTTTTCTCCACAAAAACAAATCTGGATAATGCGTTTCTGAATTAAAACGGTATAAGATTTCAGGGGACCTAAAATAATCTATCTTAATACTTGATGTGAAGCTCGCCCACAATTTATGTTTAAATAAAGAGCATCTAAATATTAGTACACTCGGATGCCATAGTCTCTAACCCACTCATAAAAATTCGTGGACCGACTATGTTTATCTTTATGCAATTATAACTATCTGGATTGAATTTGGGAACAAAACAAAAATGTATCAATAAATAGTATATATGGTTTGGGATTTAATGTAAAGAAAATTGTGTTCGTAAATTCGTTTCCAGAGATATACTTCCATAATTTGAAATAGTTGAAATCCACTAATGTTTATGAGTGGGCTAGAGACTATTTCGGTGTGAGTATCCTAGGTTTGAGTCCTTGGAGTACCACATGTATTTGTTGATTTCATTAATTGAGTTTAGAAGTGAAGTTGGTAGGTGAAAAAATATAATCCGACTGTACCTAGGTGAAAAATATAATCCGACTGTACCTAGGTAAAACTAATATACAGGTATATGGAAACAAATATAATCCGACTGTACCTAGGTGAAAAATATAATCCGACTGTACCTAGGTGAAAACTAATATACAGGTATATGGAGAAAACAATATGCATGCGTGTGTTTCAGTCTGTGTGAGTGGATTGGTGTGTGCCCGATCGTTTGTTTGTTATTGTATACGGTTTAACTATGGATTACATGCAACCAGTCATAAATCTGTTGTATATCTGTCTATCTGTCTGTCTATATAGTGTGTGTATCTCCTATCTATCTAGTAATGTATTGATGGATTGAGTGTTTTACTATTGACGCTTTTTGTTCTTTGAGTAATTATATACATGAGTGCCTACGATCCATTTTAATATCGCATCGTTGTTTTTTATAATTATTGCCTGTATTTTGTATTGTGAGTCAGACGGATTATAAATTAGGTCGTTTATTTTATAGTGGGTATATATAAAGTGAGTCTAGCGTTTTAGTATTAGTTCTATATTTTATAGTTCGTTCTTTAATATAAGTCAAGCGGTCATATAATTATTTATTTTTTTAATAGGTAGTTTCGTTGATTTGTTTCCTATAGTATATAATTAGTACGTTTATTTTATAATTAGTTTATTTAATGTAATCCAAGCTGTTTATAAGGATTTCCTTTATATATCGGTAATGTTTCGTTAATTTTTGTCAGACGGTATATAATTAGTTGTATTATTTTATAGTTCGATTTTTCTATAGAATGTGGGACAAACGAGTTTGTGATTATACTCTGTTTTATTCCATCTGACGATAAATTGAATCCCTTAGCAGCTTATGTATCGATACTTAATGGAAACATATCTGAAACCACAATGTCTCTGCATCATATTTAGGCCAAGTTTATATAATTCGCATCATATTTCACTACAAAATCAGCAAAATAACTGAGAAATCTTGAGGGGAACTTTGCAATTTACTGCCAGATGAAATGAAACCGAGAATAGTTTTGTTATTTTACAGCCCGAGTTTTATTTTTGTATTTAACATGAGTAAAAGGGTTTATGATACAAAAAAAAGAGAGAGGGTGTCCGGTATTACAGTGACTCTCCGGCTTTGTATCCTGTATCCCTTTGTAGTCCTCTGTACCCCTTTGAAACATGCGGTAGCCCTTTATAGTTATCTGTTCTGTAGCCCCTTTTAATCTTCTGTAGCCCCTTTGTAACCCTCTATAGCCCTTTGTAATCCTCTGTATCCCTATGTGATCTTCTGTACCCCTTTGCTTTCATCTGTAGCCCTTTGTAATCCTCTATAACCCTTTTTTGTCCTTGTAGCCCTTTGTAACCCTCTATAGCCCTTTGTAATCCTCTGTAGCCCTTTGTAACCCTCTATAGACCTTTGTAATCTGTATCCCTATGTAATCCTCTGTAGCCCTTTGTAATCCTCTGTAGCCCTTTGTAATCATATGTAGCCCTTTGTAATCCTCTATAACCCTTTGTTGTCCTTGTAGCCCTTTGTAATCCTCTATAGCCCTTTTTAATCCTCTATAGGTCTCTGTAATCCTTTTTAGCTTTTGTAATCCTCTATAGCCCTTTGTAGTCCACTGTAGCCCTTTGTAGCAATCTGTAGCTTTTTGTAGCCCTTTTAAATACTGTATAGCCCATTTTAATCCTATGTATCCCTTTGTAGTTCTCTGTAACCCTATGAAGCCCTTTGTAATCCTATGTTGCCTTTTGTAATCCTATGAAACGCTTTGCAATTCTTTGTAGCCCTTTGTAATCCTTTATAGCCCTTTGTTGTCATCTATAGCCCTTTGTAGCTATCTGTAGCCCTTTATAGAACTGTGTAATTAATTTCAAACCCTGTGTTTATTTATCTGTAGCTCTTTGTAGTTAGGATGTGACCCTTTGTAGCTCTCTATAACCCTCTGTAGTTAATATGTAGCCCTGTGGAATTAATATGTAGTCCTTTGTAGCCCTGTGTAGTTAACATGTAGCCCTTTGTAGCCCTGTGTAGTTAATATGTAGCCCTGTGGTGTTAATATGCAGCCCTGTGTAGTTAATATGTAGCCCTTTGTAGCCCTGTGTAGTTAATATGTAGCCCTTTGTAGCCCTGTGTAGTTAATATGTAGCGCTTTGTAGCCCTGTGTAGTTAATATGTAGCCCTTTGTAGCCCTGTGTAGTTTATATGTAGCCCTTTGTAGCCCTGTGTAGTTAATATGTAGTCCTTTGTAGCCCTGTATAGTTAATATGTAGCCCTTTGTAGTGAATATGTAGCCCTGTGGAATTAATATTAGTCCTTTGTAGTCCTGTGTAGTTAATATGTAGCCCTTTGTAGTTAATGTGTGAGTCGTGCCGCTGTCATCCGGGTTTAAATCCGACTGAGTGACTAATCCTCATATCAAAGCTGTTACGAGTCCTGGCAAATCACCCCACGTGACAACTCTCTCTCTCTCTCTCTCTCTCTCTCTCTCTCTCTCTCTCTCTCTCTCTCTCTCTCTCTCTCTCTCTCTCTCTCTCTCTCTCTCTCTCTCTCTCTCTCTCCTATTCACTACTTGACATCCATTCCTCTTTCATTTGTGATAAACTTTCCTCTCTTTATTTTATCATCCCCCCCTCATTTGTGACATCTCCTTACCCCCCCAGCCCCCGAAATAGATACCTCTGTTGTCACCTTTGACCCCCCCCCCCCTTCTCTGTACCTCCCTTTGTGCTCTCCCTCCTCCCCTCCTCACTCTAAATAATTCTCCCTCTTTCCGTATCACTTAACACCCCCTCTCTCTCCCCCAACTCGAGATTTTCCCCTCTTCACCCCTCCCTCTTTACGCTCCCCTCATCACCTCCCTTTGTTTTGCCCCCCCCCCCCCTCTCCCTTTATCTCACTTTTCTCACTTCAATCAAACATGTCCCTCCCTTCCTTTTGAGGGCCGACATATCTCACTTTTGACACGTGTATTCATTTTCACTGTTAACACCTATACTCTCTCTTTTTGACACCCACTCCATTCTCGTATCTTTCAATACCCCTCTGTTCTACCATTTGACACACCCTCCCTTCTCTCACATTTGACACACACCTTCCCTTCTCTCACATTTGACACACACCCTCCCTTCTTTCACTTTTGACACACACCTTCCCTTCTCTCACTTTTGACACACCCTCCCTTCTCTAACTTTTGACACACCCTCCCTTCTCTCACTTTTGACACACACCTTCCCTTCTCTTACTTTTGACACATCCTCCCTTCTCTCACTTTTGACACACCCTCCCTTCTCTAACTTTTGACACACCCTCGCTTCTCTCACTTTTGACACACACCTTCCCTTCTCTCACTTTTGACACACACCCTCCCTTCTCTAACTTTTGACACACCCTCCCTTCTCTCACTTTTGACACACACCTTCCCTTCTCCAACTTTTTTCACTCCCCCCCCCTCTCTCTCTCTCTCTCTCTCTTTATATATATATATATATATATATATATATATATATATATATATATATATATATATATATATATATATATATATATATATATATATATATATATATATATATATATATATATATATATATATCACATAAACACACTCGCACCTTATTTTCATTTACCTTTTTTCTGTTTTTCTTGATTCAATTACCCCCACTTAGTTCCCCGAGTTACACACTATTATATATACCCTTTCCTCGCCTCCCTGTCATTATTATTGTGTAACGCCCCGCCCTCTCAAAAGGTCCTAATACACCTTTTTGGAGTGGCGGGTAATGGGTGGGACTCGTAAAAAGCCCTTGAGTAACTCTTTTACTTTCCCTCTTCGTTGGTTCTGTTTTGTTGGGTGGTGGGCGTGCGTGGGTGGGATGGAGGGGGCTTTGGGTGTGGGTGGGATGGAGGGGGCTTTTGGGTGTGGGTGGGTGTGTGTGTGAGATTGAGAGGGTTTATGGGTGGGGGTGGGTGGATGAAATGGAGAGGGCTTTTGGGTGTTGGTGGGATGGAGGGGGCTTTTGGGTGTGGATGGGTGGGTGGGATGGAGGGGAAGGTGAGGTACCGGAAGTGTGTGTGTGTGTGGGGGGGGGGGGGGGTGTTGAGGGTGTGTACGGGGGATGAGAAGTGAGAGTGTGTGGAGGAGGGGATGAAACAAGATGAGAGTGAGAGTGTATATTGGTTGGAGGGGTGAGGTGGGGAAAGGCATGGTGGAGATGGCGAGAGTAGAGTTAGAGTGTGGAGTGTGTGGTGATATTGGTGGTGATCATACGTGTTTGAGGACTGACAAGGAGATGGTGGGGATAGAGAAAACAATAGTGAGAATGTGGTGGTGAGAGTGACTGCGAGGGGATGGGGTTCTGGGGAGGTTAGGAGTGTTTGGAGATGGTGGATAATGTGGGAGAGGGAAAGGTGAGAGTAGAGTAAGAGTACTGCTATTTCCTTTGTTTTTGTTTTTGTTTGCCTGTATTTAGCTGTGGTTGTGGTGCTAGCTTTCTTGCTGGTTTACGTTGTTGTTGTTGAAGGGTTGTTTCCTTATTTTTAGTTAGAAGTTGTCCTTGTTATTGTTGTAAATTTTGTTTGTGTTCTAATGTTCACCTCCGCCAACAAAGTGGGACGAAGGTTATGTTTTCGCCTCCGTTTGTCTGTCTGTGTGGCTGTCTGTTTGGCTGTGGACAAGATGTCACACAAAGTTATGAACCGATTGTCAATAAATTTGGTTGGCAGATAGGATATACGACAAGGAATAAGTGATTTAATTTAGGAGACGATCCGGAGATTCTCACGAAAATTGCTCGACAGATTGGATATGCGCTATGAACCGATTTTCACGAAATGTGGTGGGCAGATGGGATATGCACCAAGGAAGAAATTATTCAAAGTAAGAGGCGATCCGGATAATATCTTGGAATCCAGATCGAGAAAAAAAAATTAGGTGTATGATATTGATGGTAAGGATTCAGCCAGCGTAAGCGGAGGTTCTATCGATTTCTGTTTGTTGCTTTGCTTGTTGTTATTATTGTTGATATTGATTATCTTTTTGTTATTGTCAGGGGTTGTCATTGTCGCTACTATTGTAATTGCTGATGTTCTCGTTTTATAGTAGCCTATTATTATTATTGTTATTTATGTTGTTGGTTGTGATTTCGTTGCTATTGCGCTATTGTTGTTATTGTTATTTATGTTGTTGTTGTTGTTGTCAGTATACGTGGGTGCCGTTTAGGAGATGAGTATATAATTATTTGCTTGTGCAATAACCGGCCTGGGAGAGACGGCCAGAGGAACACTACGGTAATTGGTGTTTGTGTGTGTGTGTCTGTTTGTGTGTGTGTATGTGTGAGAGAGAGAGAGTGTGTGTGCTTGTGAAGTGTGTGTGTGTGAGAGAGAGAGAGAGAGAGTGTGAAGTGTGTGTGTGTGTGTGTGTTACTGTTGAGTGTGCGTATATGCCTTGCAATAGCCACCTGACGCATAGCTGTCGAAAGTTGTCTTATATGCTCCCATCCATACACACGCACGCAATTACAAACACATACACGCACACACATACACGCACACACACACACACACATACACACACACACACACACACACACACATACGCAATACTCTGAATGTATTTGGAATTGCACATATACTTACTACAAAAATATTAAGGCGGTATATGCAATGGTATTAAATCAGTATATGTAAGATGTTGATGAGCTATATAGTATATGGGTATATGATTAAGCTAAGGCCTGTTCCGGGGTTAGTACCGATTGCTTAGGTAATCGGAGATGCAAAAGAAGTTCACCTAATTAAGGAACTCCCAGTTCTTAACATTAATCATCCATTACAAACCCCAATGAACTTAAATAAACTAATGAAAGCATATGGTCCTCCCGGGATTCGAACTCGGTACACCACACCCAGATAGAGCATAAGCATCTAAACTAGAGGTGCTATATATTTTTAGATGGCCTAAACATGAGGGAGAAGGGAGTCCAGAAAATAACGACATACCTCCTCCTTAAGAGTAATGGCGACCAGATTCCCAACTCCCTCCTAATGGTCAGTAAAAGCGTTATATAATTGACTCCACTATATCATCAGTTTGGAATGGGTTTCTTTGATTCCTCCGTTGGGTTTTACTTTCTGCAACACCGACTTCTGATCAGGACGTAATCAGGTTGGAAGGATAACTTAAGATTTCCCCATTTCTTTCTCTCTCTCTCTCTCTCTCTCTCTCTCTCTCTCTATATATATATATATTTATAGATATATATATATATATCTATTTATATATATATATATATATATATATATACTGTATATATATATATATATATATATATATATTTATGTATTTATATATTTATGTATTTATTTATATATTTAATATATTAATTTAAAGCTGGATGTGATGGAGATGAGCTGCTTGAGGAATATATGTCGAGTGACTCGTAGAGACAGATTGAGGAATGAAGAGATACATAGGAGAGTGGGGCAGCAGGAACCGTTGTCGGCCAGAGTGGACAGAAGGGTGCTGTGCTGGTATGGATATGTTGAGCGAATGGGAGATGAAAATCTTACAAAGAGAGTATATGAGTCAGATACAAGGGGAGGTAGATGGGTAGGAAGATCTCCGTTGAGATGGAGAGATTGTGTAATACAAGCGTTGGAAGATAGAGAGATGACTGTAGAACAGGCAAGAGAAGTGTTAATAAATAGGAATGAATGGAGTATGCTTGTGAATAGACGGTCGTTGGGGAGAGGGAGTCGGCGTCAGTTGGACTAGATAATAGTCCGTCAGGCGCCAGGCCCGGGGAGCCGGTATATATGAAGGGTCATGCCTGAATGAGAGGCGGGCGGGCATTGTGGTGTGCTCCGCTGTGTGTCTGCCTGCTGAGACCGGAACATCTCTGGAAGAACTGGGGCCGGGGAAATGTTGGAGGCCCCTATAGTGATCCTGGGTCTCTGGGTCGTCTTCTGGGCAACCTAGATGTGTGTGAATATATATCTTGTTTGTTTATGTTGTGTTGTGTTGTCCCTGTTCGGGCTATGTTCGAGTCGGCCACCCACAGCTATGGGGTATGTGCCTGTGCCTATGTATATGCATACATATATTTATATATTATGTATTTTATTTTATTTTTATTTTGTTTGGTTTATGTTTATCCTGACTATGAACTAAAGAACATCACTAATTGTTAGCCAGAATGAACTGGGACCACAAATCACCAAACGTAGAGGGTCATGCTTGACTATTTGTTCGTGTGTTTATACTGTTGTTGTTGTTGTTGTTGTTCCCCAAGCTGCCTGGCCGAACAGCCCCAAGGCCCCGAGCAATTCCAAGGCCATAACCGAGCGCCCCCACAGAACCCTCCCTGCCGACCACAATAAAGCCTGGGTGACCGAAGCCACTCCATGGCGGGGAGCTGAGGAGGGTGCGGAAACGCCCGGGAAACCAAAGCCCCACCCAGGGCCCTGTGCCCCTCAGCAATTATGAAGAGAAAGTTGAGGGGCAAGGGAAAATGTGACGCTTTGGCTTCCAATCTTGGTAGATTGGGAGGTCAATCCACGGAAAAGACGCCGTCACTTGAGATCTAGAAAATATATAAGTTAAAGGAACAGTCAGAGTAAGCTATGGGTATGGCAGAGATCGCTCAGTTCTCACTCTGATAAACCAGCCCATCACCACATGACTAGAACCCAATCCTCTCAGCATCAGCTAGGAAAGGCCCTAGAAAGCCGCCTTTGGCGGGGGGATAGCTCCCCTATTTCAACCCCTTTCGGGGTCGGGCACCCGCCCTGTTTATACTGTAGGTATGTGTGGCTGTTTGTGAGTGTGTGTATATTTGTCTGTGTGTTTATGTGTGTTCGTGTGCCTGTTTGTGTGTATGCTTAAGTGCGAGTACTTATGTGTGTGTCTACATGTGCGTGCCTGTTTATATGTGTATTAGTTTGGTTGTTGTTGTTGTTGTTGTTGTTGTTGTTGTTGTTGTTGTTGTTCCCCAAGCTGCCTGGCCGAACAGCCCCAAGGCCCCGAGCAAGGCCAAGGCCATAACCGTGCGCCCCCACAGAACTCTCCCTGCCGACCACAATAAAGCCTGGGTGACCGAAGCCACTCCATGGCGGGGAGCTGAGGAGGGTGCGGAAACGCCCGGGAAACCAAAGCCCCACCCAGGGCCCTGTGCCCCTCAGCAATTATGAAGAGAAAGTTGAGGGGCAAAGGAAAAATGTGACGCTTTGGCTTCCAATCTTGGTAGATTGGGAGGTCAATCCATGGAAGAGACGCCGTCACGTGAGATCTAGAAAATATATAAGTAAAAGGAACAGTCAGAGTAAGCTATGGGTATGGCAGAGATCGCTCAGTTCTCACTCTGATAGACCAGCCCATCACCTCATGACTAGAACCCAATCCTCTCAGCATCAGCTAGGAAAGGCCCGAGAAAGACGCCTTTGGCGGGGGGATAGCTCTCCTATTTCAACCCCTTTCGGGGTTGGGCACCCGCCCAATGTGTATGTGCATGCATCGTGCCCGCGTGTTTTTGTGTGTAAGTGTGCGCGTGACTGTTTCTATATCTGTGTATGTGTGTGCGTATGTCTGAGTACACCACCATGTTTTACTATATCTTCCCATTAACCCCTTCTTTACCGGCGCTGTTCTTTTAATTTTATTTTAGCTTCTATTAGACGATTATATTCAGTTTAAAAAGGGCCTCGAGCATTTATAAGGCTTTGAACTATATCACTTAACCCTTTTTACTACCACATATCCGTCTTGAGCTGCATAAAATCGTCTAAATAAAGCTGGAATAAAATATAAAAAACGTCGCCGAAACAGAAGGGTTTAATTGGTTAGATGCGGAGATAGTCGTTAAATTGCCTCCGACTGTACACATTCACACACACACACTTTCACACGCACATTGACCCTCCGACACCGTTCCCAGGAGTCGTGGTGTGCGGACGAGGGATGCTTCGAGTTATTAAACCCTTTCAACACGATGACGTAATTTTTGTCTTAGTCAGGTGTTCAGTATAAGCTATATTTTAACTTATTTTATACCTATAGGATTCAAAGGGGTACTAATGTTTTAATGAACCTCTCTCGGACTAGACACAAACAACACAACATGCTCCTAATTCTTTATATAAGTAGGGCTGAAGTGGAGACATCGTACTGAAGGGGTTACAGCCGGACCACCTTGTTCGGAGTGTTGGGGTTTGTGCGGAGGTCCATCTCTACAATATGTTTTTTGTATATTGTATGTTTATTTATTTATTAGTTTATCTCTCTCTCTCTCTCTCTCTCTCTCTCTCTCTCTCTCTCTCTCTCTCTCTCTCTCTCTCTCTCTCTCTCTCTCTCTCTCTCTCTCTCTCTCTCTCTCTCTCTCTCTCTCTCTCTCTCTCTCTCTCTCTCTCTCTCTCTCTCTCTCTCTCTCTCTCTCTCTCTCTCTCTCTTATTTCTGACTTACCGTGACACTATAATCTAGCCCACACACGCACATGACACGCGCACACACGCACTACGCCCACGCACACTATTATACATCGCTAGTCTCTCACACACATAACTCTATCTCTCTCTCTCCCTCTCTCTATCTATCTATCTATCTCTGTCTCTCTCTATATATAATATAATCTCTATCTATCTATCTATATGCCTATATATATATATATATATATATATATATATATATATATATAGAGAGAGAGAGAGAGAGAGAGAGAGAGAGAGAGAAACGGGCACAATATAGAAATAGTGATGTGTTTAGGAGATTTGCGTTTGTTTATCTTTATTTCATTTTATTGGTCTCTCTATTTCGTTGAATAATTATATGCTTATTCATTGCATTCATACAGTAACTTTGAGTTGAAGAAGCCAGAAGTAATGTTAATAGATAATAGTATATAAATGAGAGATAACACGAGCTGAAAATTTGTTCATGCGATCAATACACGTCGATATAGGGTACTTAACACACGCCACACGGATTTAGATGTAATTATGGATTGACCAAACTAAAAATGGATACCGTATGCATAAGTGCAATGTAACCATAAATCGCTTTACGACCATGATAACAATGACAAATGTTAGCTTAAGTCTGCTTTGTGAAGAAAAAACAAACATATTGCAGTTCATAGCCATTGTTGGCATTACGACAATGTAAACAACACGTAGATATTTCGTACCTCTGTGCAGCATAA
The DNA here is from genome assembly GCA_032716605.1 of Paralithodes platypus. NCBI lineage: Eukaryota > Metazoa > Arthropoda > Malacostraca > Decapoda > Lithodidae > Paralithodes > Paralithodes platypus. The sequence goes on from CM064480.1 coordinate 64,536,345, forward strand.
TCAATTCTTCTTCTACTTTTATCATATATTGATTGATTGGCCTGATGAAGCTATTTGCGAAACGTTGTCAATAAAGTGTTCTTCCTCACATGGTGTTTATATTTAATCTTACATTTACAAATAACGTTGCTGCAGTGTGAATTGCCAGACAAGCAGTGACAACATTGCCTTCAGAGCGTAATCTCCAAAATGGCTTTGCTTGTACAATCGGCCTAAGAAGTGATGTCTCGGTACCAAGTATTGTTTTGTTCTATAATTTGTATCAGCCATATCTAAACAGGATTTCTTCATTTTGAGTGAGATATACAAACATGTTCCTACACTTACCGACCCTATTCAACATCTGACAGACATTAATACAGCACAGAGCAAAGCCAAACGTAGTGACAGCTGAGACATGACTTATTAGGGTGACCTTACCTTGTTAATTAGTACCGCCACAGGATCCAATAGCCAGTAGAGGCAATTGGAATATGGATAATTGAATGAAATCGTCCAATGATAGCCATGATAAAAGAAGAAAAGTTACTTGACTGAGAATGTCGAAAGTTGTCCAGCCCGTGTATTATAAAGAAGTTCAACTAATTGGTGGTAATTACCGGTAAGCTATCATTACGGGTGTCGAACTTACTATTAGGGCTTCCTATAGTATTATGTTTTATTCACAACTATTGTTTTCAGCTTCTTTAATAACGATTACTTTTGTAGTCATTATTCTGTTATATATATATATATCGTTCAGTACTGGTGACATCCTTTCAATTATATTCAGGCAATGGTTAGGTTAGACGATTTTATTTAGCTTAGGAAGGACCTCTAGCAATTATAAGGCTTCAAACTATCTAAACCAACCCTATTAACTACCACAGATCCTTCTTAAGCTGCATAATGTCGTCTAAATATAACTAGAAGATATAACACACGTCGCTGGTACTCAAAGGGTTAAATCGGTATATACAGTATATTTGCAACGTTCAATATAATATATACACTTGATTAAAGAAGTATCTGCACCCCTACGCTGATCATCTGATGTGTACAGTTCGGTAGGGTTGGCACCTCTGCCTGCAACTATATCCATGTGTCAGAGACGATCTTCTTGACACATGGATATAGTTGCAGGTAGAGGTGCCAACCCTACCGAGCTGTACACACCAGATGATCAGCGTAGGGGTGCAGATGCAGTACTTCTTTGACCAAGTGTACGTATCTGTAGTGCATGAATATCTGTGTACATAACTTTATCTATGTTTGCCTGTCCGTCTGTCTTCCTGCTGTCTGTCTGTCTGTCCGTCCTTTTCTCTGTCAATTGTCCATATATGCGTATATACTGTAGTATATCTCTACAGTATTATGCAATGTATCTGCATATTAATATATCACCGGTATGTGTGTTATACGTGTATATTCAGATTATTAACATACATTTAGCTGTTTATCTATCTAACTATATCTATCTATTTATATTTATATACCTGTCTATCTATCTATCTATCTATCTATCTATCAGACGCTATAGTATCAATGTAATCTATCTACCAGTCAGTTTCTTTACAGCCTTTCCTTTCATCTCATTCCCGGTCCTTCAAAAGCAGGCTAAGGAATTTTTCACTTTCTTTCATCCCTTTTTTCAGAATTCGTTAGCATTTCGTTTGACTCATTCCGTGACTCGGCCTGGCTTACTCATGTACTCACTCGGCTTGTCACTCATAATTATTGTGCTCGGTAACCTATTTAGAATATTATTTACTCGCATACTGATTCTCTATTTCAGGTTGTTATTCATTCACACTTTTACTCAAGCATATGCAGTATATACTATTACTAAATGTGTCGCTTTTTATCTTCATGACTCTCTCTCTCTCTCTCTCTCTCTCTCTCTCTCTCTCTCTCTCTCTCTCTCTCTCTCTCTCTCTCTCTCTCTCTCTCTCTCTCTCTCTCTCTCTCTCTCTTCCTATTTCACACCGTCAAGTTTTCTTTCATTCGTTTCGTAATTTTTGTATTGCTATTTCTGCAGTGCATCTTTTATTTACATCAATTTCGTTAGTGCCTGCAACATAGTGAATATTTTATTTCAGTGTGAATACGTGTGTTTGTGTGTGTGTGTGTGTGTGTGTGTGTGTGTATGTATGTATGGATGGCTGAGAGTGAGGGGAAAAAAAGGCAGAGAGAGAGAGAGAGAGAATGTATGTTTTAGTGTCTCTTTTTCTTCTTATCTTTCTTGGAGAGACTGTATCACCACTCTTGCTAAATCAGGTCCCTAGAAGTTAGTTGTGCTTAACTGTCTCCTTGGGTTCTTTACCCTCTGTACAGAGGCGCAGTGCACCCATATGTCGAGTATTGTTAGCTTGTGTGGGGAGGTTCCACCCATACTGCACTTCTCGAAAGGGTAGAGTCAAAAATATTTCGTCTCATCAACCCCCCTCCTGTTAACAATTCCCTACAATCTCTCACTACACGTCGCATTGTTGCATCTCTCACTCTGCTACCGCTAATTCAATAATCAGTGTTCTTCAGAGCTCTCTCCGTATATACCTCCCACCTTTCAACACATGCCTACTCCTATTCTGTCCAACTCTCTAACCCAAAAGTTAATCTATTTTCCCAGACTGTCTTCTACTCAACAAATGAACTCTGGAATTCTCTCTCTCAAGCTATTTTCCCCTTATCTTGGACTGCTTCAAGCTCAGTGTATCGTGCACAGACATTTTCACTTCTATGTACCTAGAATTTGGCTCCCTAGATAGCAAATACATGTGTGTGTGTGTGTGTGTGTGTATGTGTGTGTGTATGTGTGTGTGTGTGCATGTGAGTGTGTGAGTGTGTGAGAGAGTGAGAGTGGGAGTGGGGGGGAGGGAGGGAGGGAGAGGGAGTAATGAAGCAAAGCTGAGTTGCTGCGAGACTCGAATTGAGAGAAGTGTAATTTGAGAGAATGCTAAAAGTTGTGAAAGAGAATTACAGAACAAGAGAGCCCGACTTGAGGAAATACAGCATGAAAGAGAAACTGCTAGAAAAATAGAGAGAAAGAAACTGAGAGAGAAAGAGAGAATAAAGTGTAGAGAAAATTCTCTTTGAGGTAAAGTGAAAGGAAGAACAAGAACAAATATATTGAAGCGAACGAGAGAGAGAGAGAGAGAAGAATGGCTGAACGAAATAAAATACGTTCTGTAGGTTAAGAAGGGAAAGGACGAAGAAGAAAAATCGAAAATATAGGGTGGTGAAAGAAGGAGAACTTGGAAGTGTGAAGAAGCATTTGAGAGGTGGGTGACAGAGAGGATGTAGGGGGTGGGGGAAACAGGAGGGGAGGGGGGAGGAAGTAAGGAGTGGGGGGAGGGGGAGAATGGATGGTGGTGGGGGAGGATATGGATGTGTTTGTTTCCCTCTTTGCTGAATCATGCTACTCCTTTTTCCTCCCCTTCTCACTCCTCCCTCTGTCCCCTCCCCTTCCTTCCTTCCTTCCTTCCTCCCTCCCTCCCTCCGTGCATTGTTTTCCCTCCACACCTCCTCCCCACCTCTCCCCTCCCCTTGCCCCTTCCTTCATTCTTCCATTAATTGTACCTCTTCCCCCCTATTGCCCCTTCCATCCTTCCTCCATTCATTGTCTTCTATCTCCACATCCTCTTCCTCTCCCTCCCCCCCCCCACTCCCGTTTCCCCTCCCCCTTTCTTTCTTCCTGCATTGTCTTCCTTCTCCACATGTTCTTCCTCTTTCCCTCCTTTCCTTCCTTCTCCTCTCTCTCTTCTTTAGTCTGTATTTCTTACTATTTTCTCTTTCTCTCGTCCTTCCTTCTTTCTTACTTGGTCTGCTTGTTGCCCCTTCCTTCCATCGTCCTCCACACCGTTTTCTATTCTCCTTTACCTTCCTTCTGTCCTTCCATCCTTCCTTATATTTCTTCATTACTGATTATTACCTTTTGTTTATTATCTCTCTCTCTCTCTCTCTCTCTCTCTCTCTCTCTCTCTCTCTCTCTCTCTCTCTCTCTCTTTAAAAGCTTTTAACCCAAGGAGGCAATTAGACGAACCTGTTAGCTAAAATTATGCTCATTAGTGGCAAGCACGATAATAGCTGACTAGTGGGCTCGGGGCAATTAGAGAAAGATGTATTATGTTGTCCATATCATTTTCTCTCTCTCTTACTCTCTCTCTCTATATATATATGTATATCTATCTATCTCTATCTATCTATCTATCTATCTATCTATCTATCTCCTCTCTCTCTCTATCTATCTATCTATCTATTTCTTCTCTCTCTCTCTCTATCTATCTATCTATCTATCTATCTATCTATCTCTTCTCTCTCTCTCTCTCTCTCTCTCTCGCCTCTGTCCTCTCTCTTACCCCTCAAGCTCCCTGCTCTCTCTCTCTCTCTCTCTCTCGATCTCTCTCTCTCTCTCTCTCTCTCTCTCTCCTCTCTCTCTATCTCTCTATATATCTATCTATCTATCTATCTATCTATCTATCTCTCTGTCTCTGTTCCTGTCTCTGTCTCCTCTTCTGTCTCTCCCTCCGTCTCTGGTCGTCTCTTGTCTCTGCTCTTGTCCTGCTCTCTCTATCCTCCCCCCGTCTCATCATCGCCTCTCCCCGCTTGAACTCGCTCCTCTCTCTCTATATATATATATATCGACAACAATAATTGATACCACTGATGAATTGATTAGATAGGTGATTGCTTAGAGAGAGAGAGAGAGTGTGTGTGTGTGTGTGTGTGTGTGTGTGTGTGTGTGAGTGAGAGAGAGAGAGTGAGTGAATGTACAACAAGAAAAGCGAGTGATGGAAAGAGAGAAACAGGAAAGAAAGGTAAACCTAAAGATTGCCTTAAAAGTGGAAAGTTATGTTAGACTTAAACGTACGTACGAATTACTAATTGGACCCCCCCCCCCCCCCGCTCTCTCTCTCTCTCTCTCCCCTCTCTCACTCTCTCATCATCTCATCTCTCCTCTCTCTCTCTCTCTCTCTCTCTCTCTCTCCTCCTCTCTTTATTCGGTATGAAACTGTAGTAAGTACTTCACTATCGACCCAATCTAATTAGCCTACACGCGGGGAAACGGGGTGCAAAATGCATTGGTAAATCTTTTAAAACTCACACGAAGCTAAACATTTCGTCTTCAATCGAGTTGTCCAACTTATGGGAAATTGGCTTCCCCGAGATGTTTATTAGACTGCAGCACCGCTTTGATTTATTTTTAAACTCCGCCTAGACAAATAATCTGAGCAATCAAACCCGCGACTGACTGCGTTTGTCAAATGAATAACTTTATTTTATACCTCCCCTCAGTTACTAACCCCGCTGTTCCCCTACTAACTTCCCAATCCTGCGCCACGGACATTTAGTTCCAGGGCAGTAGTTCCCTTTCCAATGTTCCCTTACCCACTCTATAAACCAACATGGTTTTGGTACACTTGATCCTCAGTGTTTTGGAGGGGACAAGCAGCCTAGAAGGGTCACTAGACCTATTGTTTGCTTGAATCCTTTTGTACTTCCGTTGTAACTCTCTCTCTCTGTCTGTTGTGTAAGTCTTTATCCGGTCTATTTGTCATTCTATGGAATCAATCTCTATTTATCTGTTATCTATAGTATTGCACACCCACATCAAGATTTAGACATCACACACTTTCAAACCAAGCATGCACTCACCCCACCCCCCCCCCCCCCCCCCCCCCCCCCCCCCCCCCCCCCCCCCCTCCCAACATACACACATTACAGTACCACACACTCACACTTCTTTCTTCTTGTTCTCTCGGACCATAGGCCTTATAGCCTGTATATTTACACTGCTCAACACAGGTTGAAGCCCAAGAGGTCTTATTCCACGGGACAGTGAATGAGACATTGAGGGACAGTTGTGATCTCTTCAACCGACTCGTTCGTTGGCTTTACCATTGTAGATCACGACGCCTGGGCCGCGCCCTTCTTGGCCCTTGAGTGCAAACATCTGACTTCTCTATTAATATGCTGTACGCAGTATTAACTGTATATGCAGGGCATACAGTATACTACTGTATGCATCACACACTAAGTACCGGTAACCTGTATAGCACTTTGCCAATGGAGATTTTTTAGTAAAACTTAACATGCCCATTTTTACAAAATATCTGTCTATCTATCTATCTATCTATTTATCCATTCTGTATGCCTATCCATAATTCTATATACATTCTACCATCCATATGGTTCTTCCATTTATCACGGTACAGTCCTAAACCATCTACAGTATTATTGTCTATCCATTTGTCTCTATGTCAGTCTATCCATTTCAATATGTATCCATTTATCTTCTATGTCAGTCTATCATTCCTATGTCTATCCCTTTTATCTCTATGTCAGCCTATCATTCATATGGTCTATCCATTTATCTCTATATCAGCCTATCTTTCATATGTCTATCCATTTATCTCTATGTCAGCTATCATTCATATGTCTATCCCATTTATCTCTATTAAATCAGCAAGCCTATTCCATTCATATGTCTATCTATCCATTTATCTCTATGTCAGTCTATCATTTCATATGTCTCCCATTTATCTCTATGTCATCCTATCATTCATATGTCCACTATCAATTTATCTCTATGTCAGCCTATCATGTCATATGTACTATCCTTTTATCTCTATGTCAGCTCCTATCATTCATATGTCTATCCATTTATCCTCCATTGTCAGCTTATCATTCTATGTCTATCCCTTATCTCTATGTCAGCCTATCATTCATATTTCTATCCATTGATCTCTATATCAGCCCCCCCCTATCATTGCATATGATCTAATACATTTAATCTCTTATGTCAGTTCTAATCAATATTTCATATGTCTATCCAGTTTATCTATATGTCCAGCCTATCATTCATATGTCCTATCCATTTATCTCTATGTCAGTCTATCATTCATATGCCTCATCCACTTTATCTCTATGTCAGCCTATCATCTCCATATGTCTATCCATTTATCTCTATGTCAGGCCTATCATTTCATATGTCTATCCATTTATCTCTATAATATCAGCCTATCGTTCATATGTCTAATCCATTTATTTTCTATGTTCAGTCTAAAAATCATTCATATGGTCTAATTGCATATTAGCTCTATGTAAGCCTATCATTTCATATGTTCTATCCATTTATCTATATGTCCAGCCTATCATTCATATGTCTATCCCATTTAATCTCTATGTCAGCCTATCCCATTCATATGTCTATTCATTTATCTCTATGTCAGCCTATCATTCATATGTCTATCCATTTATCTCCATGTCAGCCTATCATTCATATGTCTATCCATTTATCTATATGTCAGTCGACCATCTATTTGTTTATCTGTCAATAACCCCCCTTCCCCCCATCCCCATGCACCTCCCCCTCACCCCTACCTTCCGTTTCACTTTCGTTTTTTTTTTTTTCCTGGAGGTCACTAACACATTTGTCGCCACCCCGGCAATTGTAAACATATGAAGTGAAAGTTCAACAATAGCTTCACAAATAAACACCTGCCGGCCCTCGCTATTTTGGGGGAAGGAATGTGTTGTTAGGTTGGCGTAAATGAAAGGTAAAAGTTTTGAGTTTGTCATTCGCCCGTATTTATGTTTGTATAACGCTATAAGACAACAAATGCATCCTTTCTTTTGGTCATTTCTGTGTATAGTGTCTATTACTTATTTTATTAGGCGTCTCCAATTAGTTTCTTATTCTATTTTGCATTACTCTAAATCGAATATCATGTGTTTAAATTCCTTATTGTCCCAAGAAAATACAAGAATATTTGCATGCAACCTATATCGGAGCCCATGGCAAGATCACTTGGCGTTACCTGTGTAACATCTGGTTAACCAAACTATTGTAATTATAGTTTCATAGTCCTTATTTTGCGTGGAATAATCCCCATTGGGAGTGCAAAGCGAGAGAGAGAGAGAGAGAGAGAGAAAGAGAGAGAAAGAGAGAGAGATCGAGAGCGAGAGAGAGTAAACAATAACTCGAAATTAAACTTCATTGTATGCATAGGAGCTCCATAACTGTCATGTCCTAACTTATCAGAAATATTTAAATATTATGAAAATCCCTAGAATCAAATCGTCTACAGTAAAAAGTTACTGCTGAGGGAGGTGATTCCATGTGTACAAAAGATCAAACCATACAAATAGAGAAATTTGTAAAAGAGCTATTGGCCCACAACATGGGCAGATTCTTGCACATCACACCCTCTTAACTTAGATATATTGTACAATCAAAATCGATGGTTAACCCCTTCCTTACCGAAGGATGTATTTTGTGTTATTCCAGCTATATTTACACGATTTTTTTTATGCAGCCTAGGAGGAAAACGTGGTAGTTAAAATGGATAGCGAGATAGTTTGAAGCTTATTAATTGCTACAACGTCCTCCCTAAGCTGGATACAATCGTCTAATAATAAGCCAGCTTATAATGACCAGGACAACTCGGTACTAATGGGGTTAAAGGAAAACTTTTGATGATAGTGTGGTGTGCAATCAACGGAGATGGACATCACACCTGTCTACCTTTTACTAAGTAAATGTAATAGTACAATTCACAAGATATTAGAAGAAATAACAAAAACATGTAAATTAGGAAGGGAAAGTGATAGTAGCTAAAATTTTTGAGTTTATTTAGCAAAGTTGTTCCGACGACCTTTTAAGGGGGGGGGGTCCCCCGGCTTATTTTTGTTTAATCTTTCTCTCCTTTTCTCTCTTACCCTAGCTTTGTATCCATTCGGCCCTATTCAGCCAACCTGTTTTAAGACTTTTATCCTCATCCAGGTGTCGATGTCTTCCTGGCGAGCGATAATGAGCCCGCATTGTATGGAGAAAATCCGGCTTTCGCCGGAGAAATTTTTCTAATCGAAAAATGTACAAATTTAGCTTGCTGGTCAAAACAAAAAATGTATATGCTGGTTCGCCTACCGCTCTCCTGGATGGGGGTAAACGTCTTAAAACAGTAGGCTTAATGGGTCCGAATGTACACAAGCAAAAGAGAGAGGGAGAGAAAGATAAAAAAAATCGAGGTGGGGTCCCTTAATCTTACCAATATCATGGCTAAGTTAGAATCTTGCTATCACCATATCTACTTTGGCAGAGCATTTTTAAGAATTGTGAAGAATCTACATTGCATGTGGTGGATGAAGCAGAACACCTTGTTATTATCTTCTATTTGTGGCGTTGGCCCCCTTTCCCCTTCCAGTTAGATGGATGTGTGTGTGTTTGTGTGTGTGTGTGTGTGTGTGTGTTGGCCGTGTGTGTGTTTGTGGTGTGTGTGTGTGTGTGTGTGTGTGTTGGGGACTGGGTGGCGGAGCTATTTCATCTTAAATCCCTGCACTATTAGAAAGTTCACACCTTCAATACAATCGTTTTTATGTTAGCTAGAACAAATATTTAGAAATACAAATGATATAAGTCTTCGCCTGTAATAGAAGACTCGTAAGTTGGAGAAAGTGCCTAATATCAAAGTGGGTCACAATGAGAAAGTCCAAATACTAAAGAGTATATTGTGCTCAGGGTCCATGTCAAAAGGTATATCCCTTCGGTGGTGGCACGATTTTTTTTTTTTTTTTTTTTCAAAAAATTTTATCACTCTTTTATACGGGCAATTTTTGTCATGTTATCTTCAAAATTAAAGGTTCAGCAAAGACCCCCGCCTAGCATCACCTAGTCTTCAGTCTAGTTTCCCGATTCCAATATTAAAACAAAACTTGCTCATCTGAAATTGCGAGAAAAAGTGTTCGTGTGTGACCTGCTTAAGCTGGGATAATTGCCTAATATTTACCATAAAGAAAATACGAACAAACCATTCGCATTATCTGATCGCTTTCAAAGACATAACACCCACTTGAAAGATGCACGCGTCTTGAGTAAAAGGCCATTTACTGCCGTAGAAGGTAAAACATATAACGCAACTATAAGGACAGTTTCCAAGAGCCTCGTTTGAACCTTATTGTTACTGTTTGTAGTGCTTGTGTGTAGATTATGTTTTGCTTTCGGTGTGCTTGTGGTGTGTTTTACGTGCATGCCTGTGGTGGCTTGCTCTTTGTTAAGGGGAGGCAGACCGTTTTTCTGGACCCCCTTCTCCCCTATTCTCCCTAATGTTTTAGCCCCACTAGTTGTGAGATTATAAGACGTTCGGGGCCCAACTATGTTGGCCATTTTTAACACCTTTCTCGCCCCAGTTCGTTGGCAATTTTTAGACCTCTTGTGCCATTTAGGGTGTCGATTATTTCCCTAGCGAGCGATACCGAAACCTGCAATTTTAAAAGGAAATGGCCTTTCGGCCGGACCATTTTTCTACCGAAAAATTGTACAAATTGTATCTTGCAGGGGGGGTCTAAGGGGGTGTTTTTTTTAAGCTTGATGGAGGTCTAGCGAGGAAACTAAAAAAATAGATGAATAAATTTAATAATATACCAAACAAACGGCCAGCACCTCACTTTAAACTGTGAATGTGGTTGTTGTGTGGTGTGTGTCTCATTTGTGTTTGTGGATTTGTGTTGGGTCTATGTGGTTGTGTGTGTGATGATTTGTGTTGGGTCTATGTGGTTGTGTGTGTGGTGATTTGTGTTGTGTCCTTGTGGTTGTGTGTGTGATGATTTGTGTTGGGTCTATGTGGTTGTGTGTGTGGTGATTTGTGGTTGGTCTATGTGGTTGTGTGTGTGGTGTTGTGTTTTTGGTCTATGTGGTTGTGTGTGTGGGTGATTTGTGTCTGGGTCTATAGTGGTTGTGTGTGTGATGATTTGTGTTTTGTGTCTAGGTGTTTGTGTGTGTGATGATTTGTGTTGGGTCTATGTGGTTGTGTGTGTGATGATTTGTGGTTTGTGTCTATGTGGTTGTGTGTTTGAATGATTTGTGTGAGTGTGATGATAATAGGTGTTGTTTGTATGTGGTGGTGTGTGGGTGAATGTCTTGTGTTGTGGGCTATGAGGTTGTTTGTGTGATTGTTTGTGCATGTGATGAGAGGTGGTGTTTTGTATGTGGTTATGGAGTGTGAAGATATGTGTTTTGTTTGTATGTGATTGTATGTGTGATGACTTGTGGGTGTGTCTCCTTGGTGTTGTGTGTATGATTTGTGTTGTGTGGTGTGTGATAATGTGGTGCGTGGAATGAATAATTGTGCTGTGTGTATAATTATTATGTATGTTTCATGTGTTATGTTATATTTTGTTTATGTACATTTGAATGTCATAAACTTTATTTGTGTGAAACGTGTGAGTATAACCTGTAGTAGATTTATATTGTGCACAAGTACAAATTAATATGAACATTACTAATGTTACCATGTGTGTGTGTGTGTGTGTGGATATATTATGATGTGTGCTAACGTTCAAGTATATGTATGTTTACACTATAAATCATTGAATGTACTCATACTCTTACTCTTACTTTCACTTGAGTTTTCCATTCATTACTCTCACTATTACTTCTATTCTCACTCTTAATTATGTTGCTCATTCCTCGTTTCTGGTTCTAACACACGGTCATTTTCATTATTATTACCCCTTATTCTCATTCTCAACTCTCACACTTACTACCACTCTCACTCTCACTCTCACTGCACTACAAACTATAATCATACTACCACTCTCACTGGTCCCTCCTCCTCGCTATCGCTCCCACTTTCGCCCATTCCTATACGCTCACCCCACTATCGCTCACATCTCCCATCTCTTTCCCCCACGCACTCCCATTTCTCTCTCCTCAGTCTCAACCACTCACTGCCCCGTAACAATCCCACCCACTCTTCACTATCTCACACTCGCACTCACACTCCACTCACACGCTCCATAACAATCCCCACCCACTCTCACATCTCTCCCTCCCAATAGCAATCCCACCCACTCTCACTATCTCTCACTCACACTCTTTCTCACTTCACATCCCCTATCACTCCCCCAATAGCAAATCCCACCCACTCTCATTATCTCTCACTCATACTCCATCTCCCACTCCCTCCCCCCAATAAACATCCCACCCACTCTCATTATCTCTCACTCACACTCCATCTCCCACTCCCTCCCAATAACAATCCCACCCACTCTCATTATCTCTCACTCACACTCCACCTCCCACTCCCTCCCCAATAACAATCCCACGCACTCTCAATATCTCTCACTCCCACTACACCTTACTCTCACTATCTCTCACTCACACTCTCACTCTCACTCACACTCCACCTCACTCTCACTCCCAATAAAAATCCCCACCACACGTCTCACTCTCACTTCCACCTTACTCTCACTATTCTCTCCACTCAACACTCTCACTCACACTCCACCTCACTCTCACTCCCAATAACCATTCCCACCCACTCGCACTATGCTCTCACTACACACTCTCACTCTCCCTGCCACTACACCCTCATAGTCGCCCCTGCCAATATCACTCTCCCACGCCCACCCTTTGGTTATAAGCCCACCCGTATAACAGAGTCGCATATATTACCTCCCAGCTCCCACGGCGATCAATAGGTCGATGATGTTAGGGGGGGTCACCTGCTTTTTATTATCTTTCTCTCCAATTCTTTCTTTCCCTGGCTTGTATCCATTCGGCCCCATTCCGGCCACTGTTTTAATACTTTTATTCCCCATCCAGGTGTCGATTTCCTTCGTGGCGAGCGAATAGCCAGCCAGTATTGATGAAATAAAGAAAATCCCGGCTATTGCCGGAAGACATTTTCCTATCGAAAAATTACAAATTTAGCTTGCTGTCAAAACAAAAATAACATATATGCGGGTGCGCTAATCCGCTCGCCAGGAAAATATTGACACCTGGATGAGGGTAAAAGT
>CM064480.1:64549221-64745037 GCA_032716605.1 Paralithodes platypus
TGTGTGTGTGTGTGTGTATGTGTGAGAGAGAGAGAGAGAGAGTGAGTGAATGTACAAGAAAAGCGAGAAAGGTAAACCTAAAGATTGCCTTAAGTGAAAGTTAGGTAGACTTAACGTACGTACAATTACTAATGACCCCCCCCCTCTCTCTCTCTCTCTCTTTCTCTCTCTCCTCTCATCTCCTCATCTCTCCCTCTCTCTCTCTCTCTCTCTCTCTCTCTCTCTCTCTCGGTATGAACTGTAGTAAGTACTTCACTATCGACCAATCTAATTAGCCTACACGCGGGGAAACGGGTGCAAAATGATTGGTAAATCTTTTAACTCACACGAAGCTAAACATTTCTTCTTCAATCGAGTTGTCAACTTATGGAATGGGCTTCCCCGAGATGTTATAGACTGCAGCACCGTTGATTCATTTAAACTCCGCCTAGACAAATATCTCGCATCAAACCCGCGACTGACTGCGTTTGTAAATGAATAACTTTATTTTATCCTCCCCTCAGTTACTAACCCATCTGTCCCCTACTAACTTCCCAATCCTGCCACGGACATAGATTCAGGGCAGTAGTTCCCTTTCCAATGTTCCCTTACCCACTCTAAACCACTGTTTGGACACTTGATCCTCAGTGTTTTGGAGGACAAGCAGCCTAGAAGGGTCACTAGACCTGTTGTTGCTTGATCTCCTTTGTACTCCTTTGTACTCTCTCTCTCTGTCTGTGTGTAAGTCTTTATCCGTCTATTTGTCATTCTATGGACTCAATCTCTATTTATCTGTTATCTATATATTGCACACACACATCAAGATTTAGACATCACACACTTTCACAAGCATGCACTCACCCCCCCCCCCCCCCCCCCCCCTCCCAACATACACACATACAGTACACACACTCACACTTCTTTCTCCGGACATAGGCTTATAGCCTGTATATTTAACTGCTCAACACGGTGAAGCCAAGAGGTCTTATTCCAGACAGTGAATGAGACATTGAGACAGTTTGATCGCTTCAACCGACTCGTTCGTGGCTTTACCATTGTAGATCACGACGCCTGGCCGCTCCCTCTTGGCCCTGAGGCAACATCTGACTTCTCTATTAATATACTGTACGCAGTATACTGTATATGCAGCATACAGTATACTACTGTATGCATCACACACTAAGTACCGGTACCTGTATAGCACTTTGCCAATGGATATTTTTAGTAACTAACATGCCATTTTTAAAAATATCTGTCTATCTATCTATCTATTTATCCATCTGTATGCCTATCCATAATCTATGTCAGTCTACCATCCATATGGTGTCCATTTATCACTGTCAGTCTACCATCTACAGTATTTTGTCTATCCATTTATCTCTATGTCAGCCTATCATTCATATGTCTATCCATTTATCTCTATGTCAGTCTATCATTCATATGTCTATCCATTTATCTCTATGTCAGCCTATCATTCATATGTCTATCCATTTATCTCTATATCAGCCTATCATTCATATGTCTATCCATTTATCTCTATGTCAGCTATCATTCATATGTCTATCCCTTTATCTCTATATCAGCCTATCATTCATATGTCTATCCATTTATCTCTATGTCAGTCTATAACCCTATGTAACCCCCTTCCCCCCATCCCCATGCACCTCCCCCTCACCCCTACCTTCCGTTTCACTTTCGTTTTTTCCTGGAGTCATAACACATTTGTCGCCACCCCGGCAATTGTAAACATATGAAGTGAAAGTTCAACAATAGCTTCACAAATAAACACCTGCCGGCCCTCGCTATTTTGGGGGAAGGAATGTGTTGTTAGGTTGGCGAAAATGAAAGGTAAAAGTTGTTGAGTTTGTCATTCGCCCGTATTTATGTTTGTATAACGCTATAAGACAACAAATGCATCCTTTCTTTTCGTCATTTCTGTGTATAGTGTCTATTACTTATTTTAGCGTCTCCAATTAGTTCTTATTCTATTTTGCATTACTCTATCGAATATAATGTGTTTAAATTCCTTATTGTCCCAAGAAAATACAGGTATATTTGCATGCAACATATATCGGAGCACATGGCATGATCACTTGGCATTACCTGTGTAACATCTGGTTAACCAACTATTGTAATTATAGTTTCATAGTCTTATTTTGCGTGGAATAATCCCCAGTGGGAGTGCAAAGCGAGAGAGAGAGAGAGAGAGAGAGAAAGAGAGAGAAAGAGAGAGAGAGCGAGAGCGAGAGAGAGTAACAATAACTCGAATTAACCTTCATTGTATGCATAGGAGCGCATAACTGTCATGTCGAACTTATCAGAAATTAAATATATGAAAATCCTAGAATCAAATCGTCTACAGTAAAAAGTTAATGCTGAGGGAGGTGATTCCATGTGTACAAAAGAGCAAACCATACAAATAGAGAATTTGTAAAAGATCTATTGGCCCACACATGGCAGATTCTTGAACATCACCCTCTAACTTAGATATATTGTACAATCAAAATCGATAGTTAACCCCTTCCTTACCGAGGATGTATTTTGTGTTATTCCAGCTATATTTACACGATTTTATGCAGCCTAGGAGGAAAACGTGGTAGTTAAAATGGATAATCGAGATAGTTTGAAGCTTATTAATTGCTACACGTCCTCCCTAAGCTGGATACAATCGTCTAATAATATCCAGCTTATAATGACAAGGACAACTCGGTACTAATGGGGTTAAATGAAAACTTTGATGATAGTGTGTGTGCAATCAACGGAGAGGGACATCAACCTGTCTACCTTTTACTAAGTAAATGTAATAGTACAATTCACAAGATATTAGAAGAAATAACAAAAACATGTAAATTAGCAAGGGAAAGTGATAGTAGCTAAAATGTTGTAGTTTATTAGCAAGTTTTTCGACGACCTTTTAAGGGGGGGGGGGTCACCGGCTTATTTTTGTTTAATCTTTCTCTCCTTTTCTCTCTTTCCCTGGCTTGTATCCATTCGGCCCTATTCAGCCAACTGTTTTAAGACTTTTATCCTCATCCAGGTGTCGATGTCTTCCTGGCGAGCGATAATGAGCCAGCATTGTATGGAGAAATCCGGCTTCGCCGGAGAAATTTTTCTATCGAAAAATGTACAAATTTAGCTTGCTGTCAAAACAAAAAATATATATGCTGGTTCGCTACCGCTCTCCTGGATGGGGGTAAACGTCTTAAAACAGTAGGCTGAATGGGGCCGAATGGACACAAGCCAAAGAGAGAGGGAGAGAAAGATAAAAAAAATCGAGGTGGGGTCCCTTAATCTTACCAATAGCATGGCTAAGTTAGAATCTTGCTATCACCATATATACTTTGCAGAGCATTTTAAGAATTGTGAAGATCTACATTGCATGTGTGGATGAAGCAGAACAACTTGTTATTATCTTCTATTTGTGGCGTTGGCCCCCTTCCCCCTCCAGGTAGATGGATGTGTGTGTGTGTGTGTGTGTGTGTGTGTGTGTGTGTGTGTGTGTGTGTGTGTGTGTGTGTGTGTGTGTGTGTGTGTGTGTGTGTGTGTGTGTGTGTGTGTGTGTGTGTGTGTGTGTGTTGGGGACTGGGTGGAGGAGCTATTTAATCTTAAATCCCTTCACTATTAGAAAGTTCACACCTTCAATACAATCGTTTAATGTTAGCTAGAACAAATATTTAGAAATACAAATGATATAGTCTTCGCCTGTAATAGAAGACTCGTAAGTTGGAGAAAGTTGCCTAATATCAAAGTGGGTCAAAATGAGAAAGTCCAAATACTAAAGAGTATATTGTGCTCAGGGTCATGTCAAGGTATATCCTTCGGTGGTGGCACGATTTTTTTTTTTTTCATCAATCTTTACGGGCAATTTTTGTCTGGTATCTTCAAAATTAAAGGTTCATCAAAGACCAGCCGCCTAGCATAACCTAGCTTCAGTCTAGTTTCCGATTCCAATATGAAAACAAAACTTGCTCATCTGAAATTGCGAGAAAAAGTGTTCGTGTGACACTGGCTTAAGCTGGGATAATTGCATAATATTTACCAGAAGAAAATACAGACAAACATTCGCATTATCTGATAGCTTTCAAAGACATAACACACACTGAAAGATGCACGCGTCTTGAGTAAAAGGCCATTTACTGCCGAGGAAGGTAAAACATATAACGCAACTAGAAGGACAGTTTCCAAGAGCCTCGTTGAACCTGATTGTTACTGTTTGTAGTGCTTGTGTGTAGATTATGTTTGGCTTTCGTGTGCTTGTGGTGTGTTTACGTGCATGCCTGTGTTGGCTTGCTCTTTGTTAAGGGGAGGCAGACCGTTTTTCTGGACCCCCTTCTCCCTAATTCTCCCTAATGTTTAGCCCCACTAGTTTTGAGATTATAAGACGTTCGGCCCACTAGTTTGGCCATTTTAACACCTTTCGCCCCATTTCGTTGTCAATTTTAAGACCTCTTGTGCCATTTAGGTGTCGATTATTTCCTAGCGAGCGATAGCGAACCTGCAATTTTAAAAGGAAATGGCCTTCGGCCGGAACATTTTTCTACCGAAAAATGTACAAATTTATCTTGAAGGGGGGGTCTAGGGGGTGTTTTTCTAAGCTTGATGGAGGTCTAGCGAGGAAACTAAAAAAATAGATGAATAAATTAATTAATAGACCAAACAAACGGCCAGCCTCCTCTTAACTGTGAATGTGGTTGTGTGTGTGTGTGCTCATTTGTGTGTGTGGTGATTTGTGTTGGGTCTATGTGGTTGTGTGTGTGATGATTTGTGTTGGGTCTATGTGGTTGTGTGTGTGGTGATTTGTGTTGTGTCTATGTGGTTGTGTGTGTGATGATTTGTGTTGGGTCTATGTGGTTGTGTGTGTGGTGATTTGTGTTGGGTCTATGTGGTTGTGTGTGTGGTGATTTGTGTTGGGTCTATGTGGTTGTGTGTGTGGTGATTTGTGTTGGGTCTATGTGGTTGTGTGTGTGATGATTTGTGTTGTGTCTATGTGGTTGTGTGTGTGATGATTTGTGTTGGGTCTATGTGGTTGTGTGTGTGATGATTTGTGTTGTGTCTATGTGGTTGTGTGTTTGATGATTTGTGAGTGTGATGATAATAGGTGTTGTTTGTATGTGGTTGTGTGTGTGTGATGATTTGTGTTGTGGCTATGAGGTTGTGTGTGTGATGGTTTGTGCATGTGATGAGAGGTGGTGTTTGTATGTGGTTATGAGTGTGAAGATATGTGTTGTTTGTATGTGATTGTATGTGTGATGAATTGTGTTGTGTCTACGTGGTGGTGTGTGTGATGATTTGTGTTGTGTGTGTGTGATAATGTGTGCGTGGAATGAATAATTGTGCTGTGTGTATATTATTATGTATGTTTCATGTGGTATGTTATATTTTGTTTATGTACATTTGATGTCATAAACTTTATTTGTGTGAAAGGTGAGTATACCTGTAGTAGTTATATTGTGCACAAGTACAAATTAATATGAACAATAATAATGTTACATATGTGTGTGTGTGTGTGTGTGTATATATTATGTGTGTGCTAACGTTCATATATATGTATGTTTACACTATAAATCAGTGAATGTACTCATACTTACTCTTACTTTCACTTGAGTTTTCCATTCATTACTCTCACTATTACTTCTATTCTCACTCTTAATTATGTTGTCATTCTCGTTTCTGTTCTACACTCATTTTCATTATTATTACCCCTTATTCTCATTCTCACTCTCACACTTACTACCACTCTCACTCTCACTCTCACTCACTACAAACTATATCATACTACCACTCTCACTGTCACTCATCCTCGCTATCGCTCCCACTTTCGCCCATTCCTATACGCTCACCCACTATCGCTCCATCTCCCATCTCTTTCTCCCACTCACTCCCATTTCTCTCTCCTCAGTCTCAACCACTCACTCCCAGTAACAATCCCACCCACTCTCACTATCTCACACTCTCACTCACACTCCACTCACACTCTCAATAACAATCCCACCCACTCTCACATCTCTCACTCCCAATAGCAATCCCACCCACTCTCACTATCTCTCACTCACACTCTCACTTCACCTCACTATCACTCCCAATAGCAATCCCACCCACTCTCATTATCTCTCACTCCATCTCCCACTCCCTCCCAATAACAATCCCACCCACTCTCATTATCTCTCACTCACACTCCACCTCCCACTCCCTCCCAATAACAATCCCACGCACTCTCACTATCTCTCACTCCCACTACACCTTACTCTCACTATCTCTCACTCACACTCTCACTCTCACTCACACTCCACCTCACTCTCACTCCCAATAAAAATCCCACCCACTCTCACTCTCACTCCACCTTACTCTCACTATCTCTCACTCACACTCTCACTCACACTCCACCTCACTCTCACTCCCAATAAAAATCCCACCCACTCTCACTATCTCTCACTCACACTCTCACTCTCCCTGCCACTCCACCCTCATATTCTCCCTGCCAATATCACTCTCCCACGCCCACCCTTGTTATAACCACCCGTATAACAGAGTCGCATATATTACCCAGCTCCCACGGCGATCAATAGGTCTATGATGTTAGGGGGGTCACCTGCTTTTTTATCTTTCTCTCCTTTTCTTTCTTTCCCTGGCTTGTATCTATTCGGCCCCATTCAGCCAACTGTTTTAAGACGTTGATCCCCATCCAGGTGTCGATTTCTTCGTGGCGAGCGATAGCCAGCCAGTATTGTATGGAGAAATCCGGCTTTGCCGGAGACATTTTCCTATCGAAAAATTACAAATTTAGCTTGCTGTCAAAACAAAAATACATATATGCTGGCTCGCTACCGCTCGCCAGGAAAATATTGACACCTGGATGAGGGTAAAAGTCTTAAAACAGTAGGCTGAATGGGACCGAATGGATACAAGCCAAAGAGAGAGGGAGAGAAAGAGAAAAAAAGCGAGGTGGGCTCCCTTAATTATACTACTAACCTGTACCAGGCCTTTGTGTTACGCCCTTTTGTTGTCTTTGCCACACTTACTTCTGTACCTCTCTCTCTCTCTCTCTCGCTCTCGCTCTCACTCTCGCTCTCGCTCTCGCTCTCGCTCTCGCTCACTCTCGCTCTCGCTCTCGCTCTCGCTCACTCTCACTCTCTCTCTCTCTCTCTCTCTCTCTCTCTCTCTCTCTCTCTCTCTCTCTCTCTCTCTCACTCTCTCTCTCTCGCTCTCTCTCACTCTCACTCTCACTCTCGCTCTCGCTCTCGCTCTCACTCTCACTCTCACTCTCACTCTCACTCTCACTCTCTCTCCCCTGCCACCATTTACATATCAAACGGACTGTAATGTTCTCTATGGTCCGGGGCGAGATAGACGGGATAGATAGAGTTCCACAGATAGACAGTTTAGGATAGAAAATAGACATAGGTTAAACATGTGAATAGTTTGAGATAGAAAAATAGACTTAGTTTAGGATAGAAAATAGACAGGTTAGATACAACTAGCTATGTTAATAGTTTGTGATAGAAAAATAGACTTAGTTTAGGATAGAAAATAGACAGGTTAGATACAACTAGCTATGTTAATAGTTTGTGATAGAAAAATAGACTTAGTTTAGGATAGAAAATAGACAGGTTAGATACAACTAGCTATGTTAATAGTTTGTGATAGAAAAATAGACTTAGTTTAGGATAGAAAATAGACAGGTTAGATACAACTAGCTATGTTAATAGTTTGTGATAGAAAAATAGACTTAGTTTAGGATAGAAAATAGACAGGTTAGATACAACTAGCTATGTTAATAGTTTGTGATAGAAAAATAGACTTAAAATAGATTGAGTTACAAAGACAGATAGTTTAAGATATATAAATAGACATAGTTTACATCGAGTTTAACTGACAGATAGTTTGAGATAGAACAATAGACATAAGATGGTAACCTACTAGCCCAACCAGTAGAACAAAACAAACTAGAATATTTCAACCAGTAGCTCTCAATCAGTGCCAACCCATGCAATAATATTAGGTCAGATTTGGGGTTAAGAAAGGCCAGGATTAAAAGTTGGCACTGGTTTGGTTGACCTTAGTTGATTTGGCACTGGTTGAGACCTACTGGCTGAAATGGTCTACTGGTTGAGTTGTCTGGGATGTAGATTATTATTATTATTATTATATGAGATGCCGAAGTCTCCAACCAGGGTGCAGAAACACCATCAAGATGAATCCACACAAAACACCCGGAGGCACTGGAGAGAGACTACGGCAACTTAGGAAAAAATAAAAACATATACTGTATACTGTACTGTACATATACACATATTAAACATAGATAACATATTATGCAGTGGAGGATATCAAGTATAAATATAATACAATAAAATAGAATAAAATAAGTTTAAAAATTAGAATTAATGCTGCAAAAAAGCATTAACTCTAGACTTAAAAATGGAGATATTAGCTGAATTGACTAGCTCATTTGGCAACTTATTCCACAAGTCAACCATGCCCGGCACAAAACATTTAGACATTTAGACATTTAGATACATAGGAGCAATCGTGGTCATGAATACTTGAACACATATTAGTGCGAGCAACAGGACAACGAATACTAACGTTAAGCTCAGGTAGTTTATCAAAATAGTTCCCCAGTGTATCATAATTGTAACTGCAAAATTGTTCAAATAATTCCCAGCCACGGGTGTACAGTCTCTATATATTATAAAGTCGCATGTATTTCCTTGTAACAACTTGGTTGAGCCCAAGAACTTTCAGTCTTCTACTGTACTTCTCGCTTCTCAGCGTGTCCTTCCTCTGTCCAATTACTCTTCTTTCCTATTTTACTCCAGCCATCTGGTCTGGATTTCCTCGTGTCCCTCCATATCGCCTTTGCATGTGGTGTCCTTCCACCCCTGGTATATACAGTAATCCCCATAGAGTTTATGGACTACTCTTTAACCTGCACAGGGTGCGGGTACCCCGGGAGTATGCGGATAACAATAGAAACGTATACACCTTTATGACAATAGCTTCCCGCAGTTTCCATTTCCTGCCTACCGCTCCTTCCTGTTTCCCGTTTCTTCCTGTTGTCTCCTTACCTTTACTTCCTCCTATCGTTTCTTCCTGTCTCCCGTTTCTTCCTGTTTCCCATTTCTTCCTGTTGTCACCTTACCCTTACTTCCTCCTACCGTTCCTTTCTGTCTCCCGTTTATTCCTGTTATCTCCTTATCCTTACTTCCTCCTACCGTTTCTTCCTATCTCCCGTTTCTTCCTGTTATCTCCTACCCTTACTTCCTCCTACCGCTCCTTCCTATTGCCCGTTTCTTCCTGTTATCTCCTAATCTTACTTCCTATCCTTCCCCTTATTTCTTCCTGTCGTTCCTGCTTCTCTCCCCCTTCTTCCTCTGATCTCCTTGCCTTTCCTGCCTCTCACCAAGTTCTTCCTTCGATTCCCTTGCTCTTCCTTCTTCCTTCTATTTGCCTTACCTTCTGTATACTTAGTTATATTTTATCTGTTTCATTTACTTCTTGCTTTTTCCTTCATCTTTGTTACTCCCCTGCCTTACTTTTGCCTCCCCCTTCCTCCTGCCTCCCCTTCCCTCCCCCATATCTCTTCCCTTCTCCATCTTCTTCCTCCCACCTTCTCTCCTGCCTCCCCCTCTATCCCCCATATCTCTTCCCTTCCCCACCTTCTTCCTCCCACCTTCTCTCCTGCCTCCTCCTCCATCCCCCATATCTCTTCCCTTCTCCACCTTCTTCCTCCCACCTCCTCTCCTCCCTCCCACCTCCCTCTCTTTCCTCCCACCTTTCCTTCCGTCCTCTCACCTTGGTCGTACAAATATGTTTATATGTGAGTTTAGTTTGCTATTCACTATTTCGTTTATTATCAATATCATCAACTAATGTTCAACAAATATATCCCAGTAGTTATATTTACACCTTAAGTATACCGTAATAGGATAGTTCGTGTACATCCGCTAAACTTGCAGTAATCTGGCTGTACTGAATGGTCGTTAATTGCTACGTACCCATTTGATTACATATCGGCCCAAACGAGACAATGCAATACATAAATATTTCTTAATTTCATCAGAGCTTAGCTTTAAAAGTTCGAAGATTTACATGGATGTATACTTGTTAGTACTCACATCTGTCTATCCTTCTTCTCAAAAATCGTTCATTTGTATGTCAACCAACCACCAAAGACGACCCTCTTCAACTACTAACCCACCCTGCAAATAATTTCAGTCCTTATTCCATTCTCCCATCCACGTCATCTTTCCCACTGACCCACATATTAGATTTATCTTTCTGCACATATTCATACTTTCATTTATCCAGATTATGTAATTGTTAATCCATCTTTTCAACCATTCCCGCATCGTATTCGATCCTCTTCTCTTTTCAATAACGTGCCAATCAATTCTTACACATTCATCTATCCAAATTCACTTAAATCCTCTCTGTCTATCACCACATTCTCATGCAGTCACCCATTCAAATGCATTCTTAAAACCATTCTCACATGCTAAGCCATGTGTTTAACCAGCTACCCATTACAATTACCATCACTAACACTTAACATAGCCATACATCTGAACTTTTACATACACTCACCTATCTAAACTTACATATACCAGTTAACTATATTGTCTCATCCACTCACCCATCCCTTTATCCACCTAACCCATTAAGGTTGCGGCAATACTAGCGGTCGCAGCCAAGGAGGATGCTCAAACCGCGGCCAGGAAGATCGCCGCGGCAAAGAGGTGGTCGGCTGCGGTAAAAGGAAGCCCAACCGCGACTAAGGAAGACTCGAGATTTGCGGTAGGGGCGAGCACAACTGCGGCAAGGGAAGACTCGACTGCGACGGAGGACTTGATTGCGGCGGAGGACAGGTCAACTGAGATCAAGGATTTTCTGAAGATTGACACCGCGACGCCCTCCCTGAAACAGAACACGATACAGATCAAGCTCGTACCGTCGCCCTCTGACCCCCTGAATGTCAAGAGCAGCAACGTTAAGAAGAGGAAAGGTGAGAAGGCTAGACACACTGGGAAGCTCTACTAGGGGTGGTATTCTTAAACATTTATTTCCCTTCGCAGCACCTAATATCGAACGAATATTGTGGGAATGGGTGTTGTTTACAGAGATTATACGGATTAGCACTCCCATATCTCAAGGTAACGTCATTTTTCAAGGTATTTCGTCCATTAACGGCTCTGGGAAGGGAAAGAATTGTTTATGAATACCGCTCATAACTCTTTCAGTATTAGGACACCTTTTTTTCCTTTTCCTTTTGGGGGGGGGGGGGGGCTTTATTCAGTTTTGGAAATCCCTTTAAGAATCAAAGAGGATAACGAATATCACAGTTAGCCCTCTGACTTCCAAAATTCCTTCCTAAGCTAAATATAACCGCCTAATGATAGCCAAAATAATAGAAAAACGTGCGTCCTCACATACTAAAGGGGTTAACATGTCGGGCATCATTGCGAAGATATGAAGCATAAATAACAGGATCTACACTCACCACCATTCAATGCGAGTTATCCAGCTGCCATCCATAAACATAAAATCTGAGGAGTAGACTTAAAGATTAGCTTCTTGAAAACTTGATCAGCAGTTCATTAAACTCTCTAAAATAATTTTATAATTTTGCACCTAATTTCTTAAAATACTTCTTTGTCCTTCTTAATGAAAGCTCTAGATTTACTGATCCAGATATGTACCTATTCTAGCATTATGATTTACTGATCCAGATATGTACCTATTCTAGCATTATGATTTACTGATCCAGATATGTACCTATTCTAGCATTATGATTTACTGATCCAGATATGTACCTATTCTAGCATTATGATTTACTGATCCAGATATGTACCTATTCTAGCATTATGATTTACTGATCCAGATATGTACCTATTCTAGCATTATGATTTTCCTTTACATTGTTCAGCTTCTAACCTGAGAAAATTTCCTATCATACTATGTTTTGTAAAACATTCATTAGCTACTGTAAGATCTTTGTTTAAACTGACCTACAGTCAGACATTGTCCAGGGAAATAAACACAAGCATATGGATTGTAGATTGGAACTGTTTATTCTCAAAAACACATTTGATTCTTGTACCTTCACTATGTGCATCACTTGAGGGTAGTATTTTAATGTTTTTCTTTATTTGTGATGGGTTAAGGGTGGCTAGTATCAAGTGCAAGGTATTCCTAAAGACCATGCAGTTCTGAAGAATTTATTTAAAGGACCGCTCACATCGGTTTTCACTCCATATTATCTTATGTACATTGTTTACACGAGTTGGGACTAGTGAACTTGCAAAAGGTAATCATGCTACGTCTGACAGTAACTTGTCTCAATAAAAATAGATGAATAATTTTCTCTTTAGGCAACTCATAGAAGCTTGAATCCACCAATGACAGCCTTGTTGATAAAAACTAAATTCAATAATTGAATAATTTGCTTCTTGATTGCACAAATTGTTTGAAGAGCTTATGTTTAAATTGTCTGTTAGCCAAATTCCAAGACCAATTATTTTGTATGTGTCTTCATAAGATCATTGATTACATTACAAAAGAGGTTGTTAGAGTAACTATAGATATATTTCTTGCCATAAATATCAGGATGACAGATGTAATAAGTGTGATTCCAAAAGTAAAATATAATAAAATATAGTCCGCAAGCCCACTTGGTCAGTGTCAGTGGGCATTTAGCTACAAATAAACTATATAAAATCAATCTTTACCCCTTGTCCCTTTCTCTCAAAACAGCTGATCATGGCAACATACCACCTCCTCCCCTCTACAATCTTCCCACCGTTGCGTCCCCCCAAGGCCCTGGGGGAAGTTACAGTCCACCCCAGCAGGATATTTCATCTGGAGGTTCTTACGGTGGCACGGGTGAAGGGGGTCCTGGATTCTACATCTCCTTCGGGCCCCAGGATGCCGTCAATGGTCCCTCTGGATCTAGTAAGGACTCTTCTGGACCGTCCTTCAATGCCTTTGTGGATGTATTTGATACCCCTGGGGCAACATATGGGGGAGGAGTCTCTATAGGGTTGCCAGGGAATAGTGTTAGTCAGTCTTATGGAACCCCTAGCCAGTCTGCTCCAGCACCCAGCCAATCCTATAATGCTCCCTCTGCCCCAGCTCCCAGTCAATCTTACAATGCTCCTGCCCCGGCCCCAAGTCAGTCATACAGTGCTCCTGCCCCAGCTCCCAGTCAGTCTTATGGAACTCCCAGTCAATCTTACAATGTTCCTGGTCCAGCTCCCAGTCAGTCATACAGTGCGCCCTCTGCTCCGGCCCCAAGTCAGTCTTACAGTGCGCCCTCTGCTCCGGCCCCAAGTCAGTCATATGGTACCCCCAGTCAGTCTTACAGTGCCCCAGCCCCTAGTCAGTCGTATGGAACTCCTGCCCCAGCTCCCAGTCAATCATACAGTGCCCCCTCTGCTCCGGTAGTTAGCACCTCTTATGGAACACCGGGTGGAGGGGGTGGTGGTGGTGGTGGCTATGGTGGTGGTAGTGGTGGTGGGGGAGGAAATGGTGGTGGTGGTGGAGGATATGGAGGTGGAAGTGGTGGTGGTAGTGGTGGAGGATATGGAGGTGGTGGTGGTGATGGTGGAGGATATGGAGGTGGAAGTGGTGGAGGATATGGAGGTGGAAGTGGCGGTGGTGGTAGTGGTGGAGGATATGGAGGTGGAAGTGGTGGAGGATATGGAGGTGGAAGTGGTGGTGGTAGTGGTGGAGGATATGGAGGTGGAAGTGGTGGTGGTAATGGAGGTGGAAGTGGCGGTGGTGGAGGTTCATACGCGCCACCTCAGACTCCCAGTACATCATATGGTGCACCTGAAACTGGTGGAGGATATGGAGGTGGAAGTGGCGGTGGTGGTAGTGGTGGAGGATATGGAGGTGGAAGTGGCGGTGGTGGTAGTGGTGGAGGATATGGAGGTGGAAGTGGTGGAGGATATGGAGGTGGAAGTAGTGTTGGTAGTGGTGGAGGATATGGAGGTGGAGGTGGAAGTGGTGGTGGTGGCGGTAGTGGTGGAGGATATGGAGGTGAAAGTGGAGGTGGTGGAGGAAGTGGTGGTGGTGGAGGTTCATACGCGCCACCTCAGACTCCCAGTACATCATATGGTGCACCTGAAACTCCCAGTACATCATATGGTGCACCAGAAACTCCCAGTACGTCATATGGTGCACCTCAAACTCCCAGTACATCATATGGTGCACCTGAAACTGGTGGAGGATATGGAGGTGGAAGTGGTGGTGGTGGTAATGGAGGTGGAAGTGGTGGTGGTAGTGGTGGAGGATATGGAGGTGGAAGTGGTGGAGGATATGGAGGTGGAAGTGGTGGAGGATATGGAGGTGGAAGTGGTGGTGGTAGTGGTGGAGGTGGAGGATATGGAGGTGGAAGTGGTGGTGGTGGTAGTAGTGGTGGAGGTGGTGGAGGAAGTGGTGGTGGTGGAGGTTCATACGCGCCACCTCAGACTCCCAGTACATCATACGGTGCACCTGAAACTCCCAGTACGTCATATGGTGCACCTCAAACTCCCAGTACATCATATGGTGCACCTGAAACTGGTGGAGGATATGGAGGTGGAAGTGGTGGTGGTGGTGGTAGTGGTGGAGGATATGGAGGTGGTAGTGGTGGAGGATATGGAGGTGGAAGTGGTGGAGGATATGGAGGTGGAAGTGGTGGTGGTAGTGGTGGAGGATATGGAGGTGGAAGTGGTGGTGGTAGTGGTGGAGGATATGGAGGTGGAGGTGGAAGTGGTGGTGGTGGTAGTAGTGGTGGAGGATATGGAGGTGGTGGAGGAAGTGGTGGTGGTGGAGGTTCATACGCGCCACCTCAGACTCCCAGTACATCATACGGTGCACCTGAAACTCCCAGTACATCATATGGTGCACCTGAAACTCCCAGTACATCATATGGTGCACCTGAAACTCCCAGTACATCATATGGTGCACCTGAAACTCCCAGTACGTCATATGGTGCACCTCAAACTCCCAGTACATCATATGGTGCACCTCAAACTCCCAGTACATCATATGGTGCACCTGAAACTGGTGGAGGATATGGAGGTGGAAGTGGTGGTGGTAGTGGTGGAGGATATGGAGGTGGAAGTGGTGGTGGTAGTGGTGGAGGATATGGAGGTGGAAGTGGTGGTGGTGGAGGATATGGAGGTGGAAGTGGCGGTGGTAGTGGTGGAGGATATGGAGGTGGAAGTGGTGGAGGATATGGAGGTGGTAGTGATGGAAGTGGTGGTGGTAGTGGTGGAGGATATGGAGGCGGAAGTGGTGGCGGTGGAGGAAGTGGTGGTGGTGGTGGAGGATCATACGCGCCACCTCAAACCCCCAGTACATCATATGGTGCACCTGAAACTCCCAGTACATCATATGGTGCACCTGAAACTCCCAGTACATCATATGGTGCACCTGAAACTCCCAGTACATCATATGGTGCACCTCAGACTCCCAGTACATCATATGGTGCACCTCAGACTCCCAGTACATCATATGGTGCACCTGAAACTGGTGGAGGATATGGAGGTGGAAGTGGTGGTGGTGGAGGAAGTGGTGGTGGTGGTAGTGGTGGAGGATATGGAGGTGGTAGTGGTGGAGGATATGGAGGTGGTGGTGGTAGTGGTGGAGGATATGGAGGTGGTGGTGGTGGTAGTGGTGGAGGATATGGAGGTGGAAGTGGTAGTGGTGGAGGAAGTGGTGGTGGTGGTGGAGGTTCATACGCGCCACCTCAGACACCCAGTACATCATATGGTGCACCTGAAACTCCCAGTACATCATATGGTCCACCTGAAACTCCCAGTACATCATATGGTGCACCTCAGACTCCCAGTACATCATATGGTGCACCTCAGACTCCCAGTACATCATATGGTGCACCTCAGACTCCCAGTACATCATACGGTGCACCTGAAACTCCCAGTTCTTCATACGGTGCTCCCTCTATATCTGGGGGAACTAGTTTCAATGTATTCCATTTAGGTACTGGAGGTGGTGGTAGTGGCGGTGGATATGGTGGTGGTAGTGGAGGAGGTGGTGGTCATGGTGGTGGCAGTGGCGGTGGTGGTGGTAGTGGAGGAGGTGGTGGTCATGGTGGTGGTAGTGGCGGTGGATATGGAGGCGGTAGTGGAGGAGGTGGTGGTGATGGTGGTGGCAGTGGTGGTGGATATGGAGGCGGTAGTGGAGGAGGTGGTGGTCATGGTGGTGGTAGTGGAGGAGGTGGTGGTCATGGTGGTGGCAGTGGTGGTGGTAGTGGAGGAGGTGGTGGTGGATATGGTGGTGGTAGTGGAGGTCATGGTGGTGGCAGTGGTGGTGGTAGTGGAGGAGGTGGAGGTCATGGTGGTGGCAGTGGTGGTGGATATGGTGGTGGTAGTGAAGGTAGTAACTATGGTGGTGGTGGAGGAGGAGGTGGTGGTCATGGTGGGGGTGGTGGCAGTGGTGGTGGTAGTGGTGGAGGATATGGAGGTGGTAGTGGTGGTGGTCATGGTGGTGGTGGTGGTAGTGGTGGAGGATATGGAGGAGGAGGTAGTGGAGGCATGAGTTATGGTGGTGAAAGTGGTGGTGGTGGAAGCAGCTATGGAGGAGGAGGTGGTGGTGGTGGCGGTAGTCATGGTGGAGGTGAAAGTAGCTATAGTTCTATTGCCAGTGGAGGTGGTGCTGGTGGTGGTCATGGTGGAGGAAGTGGTGGTGGTCATGGTGGAGGAGGTGGTGGTGGAAGTGGTGGTGGTCATGGTGGAGGGGGTGGTGGTCATGGAGGCGGTGGTGGTCATGGAAGCGGTGGAGGAGGAGGATATGGTGGTGGAAGTGGTGGTGGAGGAAGTGGTGGTGGTCACGGCGTTGGAGGTGGTGGAGGAGGGTATGGTGGAGGAGGTGGTGGCGGTCATGGTGGTGGAGGAGGAGGATATGGTGGAGGAGGTCGGCCACATAGAAGACCCAAACCAAGACCTAGACCATTTAAGAGTCTTTTTGATAAATTTAAAAATTTATTCAGATTTAAGGGTTAAATACAGTATATCAAAACAATCTACAAAGATAATATTTTACTTTACATATACAAATATTTTATGTTGCATCATCAATAATCTATAATGTTTTCGTAGTTTCGTTATTGTCATGTAGCTTAAGACAGTGGACAGTGTTCAAGGAGCTGTCTGCCTAGATGTCTGGTCCCATTTGCATACTGATTTAATATTTAGGCATACTTTTTTTTTTTCTTTTTCTTTTTTTTACCAAGCATGCAACAATTACCCCCAAGATCACAGTTTTTGTGGTACGACCTATGAGAGCCATCGCCTCAACACTGTCAGGAGCGTACCTGAGCAACTGGAGTCAGTATCAGTGTGGACGCAACACTGGACACACAAACAGGGAACACTGACGCTGTTTCCTGGACACATAATTCTGGTGTGAATGAGCAGTCTTTAAACATTGTTAATATTTGAACACCTGGTATAATTGTATGTTCTATTCATGATAACAGGTGTGTTTTTTGTTATGAATATTTCCAAGAAGTTATTTGATCTTTTTGTAAGGTATAACATGTATACCGGTATAGGTATTTTGTTTATTTAGTATAAAATATAATTAACATTTCTTGAGCATATCAAATAAAATCGTATACTGTAATAATTTCAGTGGAACGGCTTGCATGTGTCGTACCCAATAAAACTACTAGTAGTTATGAGAAAAACAAGGCATATTTTAGTAGATCTCATAGTAATATTGTGATATTCAGATAATGTTACAGGTTTTATTAAAAAAATCAAATTACAGACATTTTATATGCTGTAATTATGGCAAGCTATAAATATTATTAATTCATTTGAGCAATTATGCCATTTTATAAATAAGCCTCCGTTATCATAGGAATTCTATTCTATCTTTGTCAGGCAAAACCCTATGTCAATTTTACCACATAGTCTATTAATTTTCATATAATAAAATATGAAGGACATCAGATCACCACGGTCCTTTTGCTATATTGTGCACCTTTTACCGAACTAAATACTACCAAGGAAAACATTTTACGATATATAAACAATGTCATAGCTGCCATAAAATGTTATAACATAAAACAAGTAACACATGTGGAGAAATACCAATATACCTGTATTACAATGCAGAATTTTAAGCTGCTGAAACGTAACTTCTAGAAATTGAATTTACATAACTTTGAAAACATAGATTAATCTATTTCCTACCGCCTTTTGTCTAACTGGAACTATTTATTCATATAAGAATGAACTATTTGACAAACGTTCCTAGTATCTAGACATAGGAGGTGCATAACTCATTAAACCAATTCCTGGATAGCTAGACACATATTTTAACCCAAACTATGACTGGTAGTGTTGGAATGATTAACGTGCCACTCTTCTAGCGTTACTCCTATACATTTCCAATACCAATCTGACATGATATTTGATAACCCTAATCAAATCTAAGTAAATGACCTGTATTCCTTGAATTCAAAGTAAGATATCACGAAACAAATCAATGTGATAATGAGACTACCTAAAAACATTATTTAAACTTTGATTTGCATTTCTTGTGGGTATAAATTTAAATATATGAAAGTGAATTTCGGGGACAGGTCTCACATTAACATACATCCATTAAATATGAGTTAACTTGAAGAAAACAAATCAGAAAAAAATATATATAAAATGTTGCAAACGTTCTTTCTAATATGTATTTGATAGTTCTTTAAACATAAAGGAAATATGTAATCACCTGTAAATGAAAAATTGTATTCCATTTCTTCGAAGGATTAATTTTAAAACTTTCATCATTTACAAAATCACAGAGAATTGTTAGATTCATTCACATTTTCACATTAACAACATTTAAGAGAATAACACATAATAAAAGTATATTAAATAAAAAAATTATCTCTGTTCAAATTATTTGGGAAAATATAAGAGTAACAAAATACATCAAATGTTAGTTATTTTTCTTCACAAAACTACCTATTATTGGCCTTAATAAAGACATTTAATAAGCCTACAAAACACAAATAATGTTATCTGATATTATGTGTATATTTGTAGAAGTAAGGGATGTCCTTTCTTAGCTTTAAAATTACTTAAGATCATACTCTAAAAGTATATTCTGACCAAAATTAATGTTTTTTGTTGAATATTCTTATTCTAAAAGCATTAACGAAAATCGGAAAATATCCAGTCAAGATAATTTAATGTGTAAATTAATCCAAACTCCTAATAAAGGAATTGCAATGTCCCTATTACTTCTTTGTTGTCCCAATTTATAATATCCTTCAATATTGTTCCTATTCCTTAATTATGCTATCCCTATTACGTCTGTGTTGTCATTGTTTATAATCTCCCTTCACTATTGTTCCTATTCTTTAATTATGCTATCCCTATTACTTTTGTATTGTCCCTGATTTCCCTTCAAATGTGTTCCTATTTCCTATACTCTATTCCTATTACTTCTCTGTTGTCCCTGCTCATTCTCTGGTGTTCTATATTTCCTATACTCTATTCCTATTACTTCTCTGTTGTCCCTGCTCATTCTCTGGTGTTCTATATTTCCTATACTCTATTCCTATTACTTCTCTGTTGTCCCTGCTCATTCTCTGGTGTTCTATATTTCCTATACTCTATTCCTATTACTTCTCTGTTGTCCCTGCTCATTCTCTGGTGTTCTATATTTCCTATACTCTATTCCTATTACTTCTCTGTTGTCCTGCTCATTCTCTGGTGTTCTATATTTCCTATACTCTATTCCTATTACTTCTCTGTTGTCCCTGCTCATTCTCTGGTGTTCTATATTTTCTGCTATTTTTGTTACGTTTCTGTGTTTAGTGTCTCTTCTCCGTTCTAACTGTTCTGTCCCTGTTGTTCAAGTACTTTTCCATTGTTTCTTGTTACTCATCCATTGTATCATCAGTGTGATTTGTATTTAGTAGAAAACCATTTGCAATATTCTTTCTATAAGTACAACTCATCTATGTAGTAAACAGTAGTCTTAGCTTGCATATTAGGTAAAATTATATAATACTATTTTTCAGGAATTGTGTACAGCCCCCCCCCCCTCTCTCTCTCTCTCTCTCTCTCTTTCTCTTTCTCTTTCTCTCTCTCTCTCTCTCAAAATACATCATATACCTGCCCCACTGTAAATACTCATTAGACTGTAATACTCAAAATATTTGTGTTCATGTTTTTTGTAGATGTATTAGATTTGTATTAGTATGTATAGATTAAGAATATAAAGTTTATATATACTGTATATATATATATTTGTACAAATATTGCATGTGTGTTTTAAGTGCAAATTTATAATTACATGTATTATAGACAGACTCTATTAATTTCAATAAATATCAGTTATTATGTGATTGCAGTTTTATTTCTGTTCACTTTCATTTATTTAATTGTTCTACTTGAGATATGTTGATACAACGTTCTGTGTGTAGACAACTACATTATATCATAAATAAACAGTTTGGAGATGTGCATATAAATTATAAGCAAACATGATATTTTGTTATTTTACTTAGGGAAATAACATCTCTTGTATGATGTATACATGTTCAAAGTATTGTCCAGGAATATTGAGAAACAACTGTAAAGACACACATAAACAATTGTGAGACCATTATATATACATATCAATTGATAACGAAACATTACACTCCAAGTTAGATAATTTGGTGTCACATGATCAGCATATCAGCAGATTGTTTTGTTAGGGTTATTCTTTCTGTCTGATGTCTTCCAGTTAGTTCTTGCAAAGCTCATTCCAGTACCACTTATAGCAAAAATATAATGGCATTATTTATTAAAGAAAAGACTGTCATGCCTGACTTGTATATTTGCCTCCAGAGAGAATGTTTCTATAGGTAACGCCAGCGAACTTGACAATAATCTTGACCCCTTAACTTCTTATAACTCGAAATGAATGAAAGCAATCAGGCTGACGTTTATTTCATTTGGGAAGAGTCCACCAGGAAACAGGTGTGGATATTTACAGCCTGTTTGCTCTAGGCCCTTTTGAGTTACAGTGAGGTCAGTGATCAAGATTATTGTCAAGTTCGTTGGCGCTACCTATAGTAATTATGCATTAAGTAAGGTTTCCAGAAAGAGCTAACGCTATGAGGAAGCCACTCAGTATAATATAAGTCATGAAAATCAAGCTCTCGTATCCTACCCTACCGAGCTTAGCCCAACAGAGCAAGGTGACATAACTGGGTGATTTGGCTAGCAAGGTGACATAACTGGGTGATTTAGCTAGCAAGGTGACATAACTGGGTGATTTAGCTAGCAAGGTGACATAACTGGGTCATTTAGCTAGCAAGGTGACATAACTGGGTCATTTAGCTAGCAAGGTGACATAACTGGGTCATTTAGCTAGCAAGGTGACATAACTGGGTCATTTAACTAACAAGGTTACATAAGTAGGTGATTTAGCTAGCAAGGTGACATAACTGGGTCATTTGGCTAGCAAGGTGACATAACTGGGTGATTTAACTAACAAGGTTACATAAGTAGGTGATTTAGCTAACAAGGTGACATAACTGGGTGATTTGGTTTATTCATCTGCCGTTAGAATATATGCAGATATAATACTCGGCTTTAATTAATTTTCGTAATTACTACAATAAGAGATATACTGTATATGAAGAAAAAAACATATTGAATAAATAACTAATGACCCTGAGTTTTGCATGTGAGGTGCAAATTTTGATATCAAAGACTGATAGGTGAGTGGATACTGTGAAGTGTTGTGGTGACTGAGTGAAGTGGTGTGGTGACTGTGAAGTGTTATGGTGGCTGAGTGAAGTGTTGTGGTAACTAAGTGAGATGTGGTGACTGACTGAAGTGTAGTGGTGATTGTGAAGTTCTGTGGTGACTGAGTGCAGTGTTATGGTAACTGAGTGAAGTGTTTCTCTCTTCTTGTCCTGATCACATCCTTTTACTAAGTTGCGATATCACCATATTGAAATAAAAATCTGGTTAGCACTGGACGATTTCTTGCAGCTAAGAAGTGATATGGACCCATACACCCTAACGATGATGTGCTAAGGTGATTATAGGTGCAATTATTATATCTTCCAACAGACTCTTAATAATACGTCCCTCAGCCATCTGCATACAGTTCAAACCTTCAAAAACCCTCTTGCCTAATACTGCCTTTGTTTACACACGTCCTGGGATATTGTTTAGGTAAATAGTCCCCTCCCACTATATGTTAGGCAGAGTAAACTGTTTGGGAGGTCGTATGCAAGTGGAATGACTATTAATGTTTGTATGAATTGTGATGTCTGCCGCGTTAGGTAGTGTTGGAGGGTTTGATCTGTGGAGAGAGAGAGAGAGAGAGAAACAGACAAACAGACAGACAGACAGGGTGGGTGAGTAACTGATGATTGACAGTATGCCCTAAAAACTTTGGAAATAAGAAATACTATACTAACATAATTTCCAAATACCAGTATTGTATTGTAGATATTTGTTAATTTGGTATTGATGAAGGCGAAAAACGATCCAGTACGTTTGTGTTATATATATAATGTTTTTTTGTTTTTTTTATTTTATTATTCAGATCAATCGGATAACAATCGTCACTATGACAACTAGAATGACATATTTCATATATTTTTCTGACCAACTTAGAGCAATGTGCTTCCATAGTTAGCAAATAAGCAGAATATATTTATTTTCAGGAGTTTTGTAATCTTTAGTTTTGAGAACCCCACACCTAACTACAGTAGATAAAACTGGCTGGTGGTAAAAAAAAATACTACTATTTCAACAGCAAATTGAGTGTGTGCGTGGGTGTTGGTAGAGAGTGTATGTGTGTGTGTTACTCAGTTACTTGTTCGTCAAGGGGAATCCACGCAATGCGAGCTAAGCTCATTATTATCGCGCCTCCTTAACTGGGAATGTATTGCGTGAAATGCATGTTAAGTGTTTTATGTACTGTTGGAATGGCTGTGGATGGCCAATTGGCGACATCGGAAACGAAGGCTTAAGGTGGATCTGTATGGTACCATTCTCACTATAGATGGTACCGTCTCGCCCGAAGGCTTAGGTAGCCATCAGCTTTGGTGAACCATATGATACCCATCTCGCCTTGTACCATTTTTGCCAACCCCAGATGGGACGTCACAACGTCGTCCACTTATTCCAGGTACCTATTTACAGCTAGGTGAACTGAGGCTAACACATGAAAGGAGACAAGCCCAATTTGTCTCCGCCCGGCCGGGACCTCGTGTGTGAGACGAGAGCTCTACCTACTAGGCTACGGGCTGTGTGTGTGTGTGTGTGTGTGTGTCAATACGTGTGCTTACATAATCCTGCGTTTATCTGTGTGTGAGAATGTGAATGACACAAAGAGAGAGATGTGGGAGGGTTAAAGGACTATTTGTGTTGCTGGATAAATTATGATAATGAAGTAAGAGTATGGTAACGGAAATAAGTGTGTATGAGTAGTGTGCGTTTTGTGTATGTGAGCATGATAAGTCATGTATATGTATTATTGTGTATGTGGAGTTACTGTAATTACGTGTTTGGTTGTTTTTGCGTCTGAGTGGATATATGTGTGTGTGTGTGTGAGAGAGAGAGTGAGAGAGAGATAGAAGGGGGTTGAGAGGGAGATAGTGTTAGTAAAGGGTGGGAGAATGGAGTGTATTGGAGGAGTGTGAGGGGGTTGGGGGTCCGCACCATTTCAAGTATCCTCAAGCTTCCACAGTATTGACAAATGATGACACACACACACACACATATACTATATATATATATATATATATATATATATATATATATATATATATATATATATGCATACATCTTCTTAGTATTAAGCCCAGAGAGGGCAGAAAATACATCCTCAGAAGACATTAGGATATTAGGTATAAGTAAGAGAGAGGGGATTGGATAGGCAGGAATAACACCGGAATCATCCAAGGCAGAGTTTATAGTGAAAGTTTGAGTGATGAGTTCAGCTTTGCCAGAGGAAGAAATGATGGTGGTACCGTCAGATTGGAAAAAAGGAAATAAAGACGAGGAAGTCAAATTGTTGGAGAGGTTTTTGGCTAGATGCCAGAGAGCATGGAAAGAGTTAAAAAGTTCAGAGCATTTTTTTATCGATGAAAGAGATTTTGGCGAGTCAAAGAAAAGATATGGCTTGATTCCGTGCAAAATCATAGAAAGTACGACCTTGCTTAGTTCAAAGGCAAGAGTTACGTTTGAATGCTTCCTCCTTATTGTGGACAGCAATAGAACAAGCGTGAGTAAACCAAGACTTTTATACATTAGACTGAGAGAAAGGAAATGGAATATACATCTCTATGCCCGAGATGATTTCCTCGGTAATGCACTCGGCACACTTCGAGGGTCCCCTGCCACGGAAACAAAACTCATTCCATGGGAAATCAACGATGTACTGCTGAAGAGCCTCCCAGTCAGCAGCGCATTAGTACCACAAGTGCCGCCGGCTGGCAGGATCGGTTGGCCATACTGGAGAGATAGGACAAGTAACAGAAATAAGGTTATGATGGTAGGAATTCAACAGATAGAGGAAGATTTACAGTCTAAGCAGATGGGTTAGAGGTTAGAAATAAGTCAAGGATGTTGGGTGCGATCTCCAAGGTGGTCAGGGATACTAGTATGGTACTGGACTAACTGCTCTTGGACATTTAGATTAGAAAAGATTTAGGCATTTTCACCAGGTTGGTCAGTGAAATAAGAGGAGAGCCATTGGCGGCGGTGAACATTGAAATCGCCCAAAATAGAGATTTCAGAGAAGGTAGAGATGGATAGAATGCGTTCCACTTTAGAGGTAATATAGTAAAAGAATTTAGGAAAGTCCAGAGTGGACAGAAGGGTGTTGAGCTGCTATAGTCATGTGGAACGAATGGAAGATGAAAGGCTAACAAAGAGAATATGTGAGTCAGATGCAAGGGGAGATAGAAAGGCAGGAAGACCCTCATTGAGATGGAGAGATTGTGTAAGACAAGCTTTGGATGATAGAGGAATGACTATAGAAGTGGTAATAAACAGGAATGAATGGAGAATGCTTGTGAATAGATAAGTGAACACCTGGTCATTTGGGGGAAGGGGTCGGGCACAAGTTGGACTAGATAATAGTCCATTAGGCGCCTGGCCCTGACGGTTTATATGAAGGGTGCGCCTGGAAGTGTGGTGGGCGGGCTTGTGGTTTCGTTCTGCTGCATGTCTGCCTGCCGAGATCGGAACCTCTCTGGGTGGTCAGGGGCCGGGTAAGTGCTGGAGGGACCTTGGTGACCCTGGCCTCTGGGTCTTCTCCTGGATGACCTAGATGTGTGTGAATTTGTATTTTGTTTTTGTGTGTTCATTGTTTTATGTTGTGTTGTCCCTATTCGGGCTCTGTCTTGAGTCGCCCCACCCCCACCCCACCAAAAAAAGAAAATGGTAAAAGTGGGGATTGGGCCTGAGTATATACATACATACATAGTAGAGTTAGGGGATAGATAGACAGCACAGGCATATTTAGTTTGGGAGTGACAGGAAAGTTTGATCCAGAGAGTTAAGAAATCAGAGGAGTCGAAGTTGGGAACACGAATGCAAGTGAGTTTGTTGTGTTTGTTGTTTGTTGTGTAGCCAGGATATATGTAGTACAGCAAGAACGATCAGATCACCTCGAAAAAAAAACTGACATTTGGCATGAACTCGTCTGAGGTCCTTTTGGTCTGCAATCCACGACGCTATCCACTGTGCTATCGCGTCCCCCAGAAGGTGACAGAAGTATCAAGAAATGTACCTCGTATTTCATAAGCTGCCAGACCAGTGTTGACAATTAAAAAAACCGAGATAATATAACCGTGTGATAATGGGTTAAGGGGGCCCACCTTATTTCGTTTTTTCCTCTCTCTCTCTCTCTCTCTGGGTTGTATCCATTCGGCCCCATTCAGCCTACTCTTTTAAGACTTTTATCCCCATCCAGGTGTCGATTTTTTCCTGGCGAGCGGTAGCGAGCCAGCATATTTCTTAAAATGTTTTTGACAGCAGGCTAAGTTTGTACATTTATCGATAGAAAAATGTCTCTGGCGAAGCCGGATTTCTCCATACAATGCTGGCTCGCTTTCGCTCGCCAGGAAGAAATCGACACCTGGATGGGGATAAACGTCTAAAACCAGTAGGCTGAATGGGGCCTAATGGATACAAGCCAGAGAAAGAGAGAAAAGGAGAGAAATTAGCAGGTCACCCCCCTTAACCCCTTCTGTACCGGTGATGTATTTTTAATTGTATTCTAGCAACTATTAGACGATTGCATTCAGTTTAAAATGGGCCTCCAGTAAATAAACAGGCTTCGAACTATCTCAGATCCTTCTTAAACTGCACAAAATACTCTAAATATGGCTAGCATAAAATTAAAATGACATCGCCGGTATAGAAGGGGTTAAGGCACATAGGATGATGAGGGCCAGTTATTCCACACCTACAGTCATTAAACTTTTAGGAAGTAAAAGAAAATGAGCGTTCGGCTAAAGAGTTGGAATTAGGAATAGTCAAAAAGTTAAAGCAAATGTTAGGACACACTATGAATTTACACTAATATTTGAATTTGTTCAGTAATATATTATGCGCACTTATTTGTACTATTGTTGGGAAAGTTGTCACCCCCCACCCACCCCTCCCTAACTTTTGTTTATGCTGCCTTTCCTTAACATATATCTTACTCAAAGGAAGAGAAGAATGAAGAGGACTCCTTCTGCGCTGCCTTTCCTTAACCATCTCACTCTGTTTCATCCAATTTCTCTCGCCTGGACGCGGAAGCTGCAGCCCACCATGCACTGTCATTCACCAGTCTCCCACATCATGCAACGATAATGCAACAATGATATGCTGTGTGGTGGTGTTGTTGAAGTGTGGTGGTGGTGTTGTTGAAGTGTGGTGGTGGTGGTGTTGAAGTGTGGTGGTGGTGGTGTTGAAGTGTGGTGGTGGTGTTGTTAAAGTGTGGTGGTGGTGGTGGTGGTGGTGTTGAAGTATGGTGGTGGTTTTGTTGAAGTGTGGTGGTGGTGGTGTTGAAGTGTGGTGGTGGTGGTGTTGTTGAAGTGTGATGGTGGTGGTGTTGAAATGTGGTGGTGGTGGTGTTGAAGTGTGGTGGTGGTTTTGTTGAAGTTTTGGTGGTGGAGGTGTTGAAGTGTGGTGGTGGTGGTGTTGTTGAAGTGTGGTGGTGGTGGTGTTGTTGAAGTGTGGTGGTGGTGTTGAAGTTTGGTGGTGGTGGTGGTGTTGAAGTGTGGTGGTGGTGTTGAAGAGTGGTGGTGATGGTGTTGAAGTGTGGTGGTGGTGGTGGTGGTGTTGTTGAAGTGTGGTGGTGGTGTTGAAGTGTGTTGGTGGTGGTGGTGTTGAAGTGTGGAGGTGGTGTTGAAGTGTGATGGTGTTGAAGTGTGGTGGTGGTGGTGGTGGTGGTGTTGAAGTGTGGTGGTGGTGGTGTTGTTGAAGTGTTGTGGTGTTCTTAAAGTGTGGTGGGGGTGGTGTTGAAGTGTGGTGGTGGTGGTGTTGTTGAAGTGTGGTGGTGCTGTTGTTGAAGTGTTATGGTGGTGTTGAAGTGTGGTGGTGGTGTTGTTGAAGTGTAGGGGTGGTGGTGTTAGGAGGGTGGTGGTGGTGGTGGTATTAGAAGTGTAGGGGTGGTGGTGTTTAAGTGTGGTGGTGGTGTTGAAGTGTGGTTGTGGTGGTGGTGTTGAAGTGTGGTGGTGGTGGTGTTGAAGTGTTATGGTGGTGGTGGTGGTGGTGTTGAAGTGTGGTGGTGGTGTTGAAGTATGGTGGTGGTGGTGATGGTGTTGAAGTGGTGGTGGTGGTGGTGTTGAAGTGTGGTGGTGGTTGTGGTGTTGAAGTGTGGTGGTGGTGTTGAAGTATGGTGGTGGTGGTGTTGAAGGGGTGTT
The DNA here is from genome assembly GCA_032716605.1 of Paralithodes platypus. NCBI lineage: Eukaryota > Metazoa > Arthropoda > Malacostraca > Decapoda > Lithodidae > Paralithodes > Paralithodes platypus. The sequence continues at coordinate 64,577,093 of CM064480.1, forward strand.
GTGGTGGTGGTGTTGAAGGGGTGTTGTGGTGGTGGTGTTGAAGGGGTGTTGTGGTGGTGGTGTTGAAGTGTGGTGGTGGTGGTGTTGAAGTGTGGTGGTGGTGTTGAAGTGTGGTGGTGGTGTTGAAGAGTGGTGGTGGTGGTGTTGAAGTGTGGTGGTGGTGGTGTTGAAGTGTGGTGGTGGTGGTGGTTTTCAAGTGTGGTGGTGGTGGTGGTGTGAAGTGTGGTGGTGGTGGTGGTTTTCAAGTGTGGTGGTGGTGTTGAAGTGTGGTGATGGTGTTGGTGGTGTTGAAGTGTGGTGGTGATGTTGAAGTGTGGTGGTGGTGGTGATAAAGTGTGGTGGTGGTGATAAAGTGTGGTGGTGGTGTAGTATGGTGATGGTGATGGTGGTAGTGGTGTTATCTGTTATCTGTTATAAAAATCGCCACCTGTAAGTGGCACCGATTAGCGTGTTGCCCATCGTTAATTTGTGTAGGGTTTTTTCCCCTAGATAGGTTGCCCGCCAAGGCTATCGAGTCCCATCTACCCGGAAACACCCCTTTCAGATACCAGGGGGACAGCTATTACCAGAGACACCCCTATTACAGGGGGATCACACCCCTTTCAGATACCAGGGGGACAGCTATCACCAGAGACACCCCTATTACAGGGGGACACACCCCTTTTAGATACCAGGGGTACAGCTATCACCAGAGACACCCCTACTACAAGGGGACCACACCCCTTTCAGATACCAGGGGGACAGCTATCACCAGAGACACCCCTATTACAGGGGGACACACCCCTGTTAGATACCAGGGGGACAGCTATCACCAGACACCCCTATTACAGGGGGACCACACCCCTTTTAGATACCAGGGGGACTGCTATCACCAGAGACACCCCTATTACAGGGGGACCACACCCCTTTTAGATACCAGGGGGACAGCTATCACCAGACACCCCTATTACAGGGGGACCACACCCCTTTTAGATACCAGGGGGACAGCTATCACCAGAGACACCCCTATTACAGGGGAACCACGCCCCTTTCAGATACCAGGGGGACAGCTATCACCAGAGACACCCCTATTACAGGGGGACCGCCTAACACCATAGACAACCCTAACCTATAGGGGAAGAGTGGAGGAGATGTACCCGAACTCTTGCTGGGGAGCCCAGGGACCCTGACTCGGACATCAGGGGGAAGAGGGTGTAGGCTGTGCCATTCAGGGTGGTGTTGAAGTGTGGTGGTGATGGTGGTGATGTTGAAGTGTGGTGGTGGTGGTGTTGAAATGTGGTGGTGTTGGTGTTGACCTTGCCGTGGCGTTAAAGGTCACACTGGTTGAGGTCACACTATTGATCTGTGTGAGCGGCGGGGTGGTGGTGGTGGTGTTGAAGTGTGGTGGTGGTGGTGGTGGTGGTGTGGTGTTGAAGTGTGGTGGTGGTGGTGTTGAAGTGTGGTGGTGGTGGTGGTGGTGTTGAAGTGTGTGGTGGTGGTGGTGTTGAAGTGTGGTGGTGGTGGTGTTTAAGTGTGGTGGTGGTGGTGTTGAAGTGTGGGGGTGGTGATGTTGAAGTGTGGTGGTGTTGAAGTGTGGTGGTGGTGGTTTTGAAGTGTGGTGGTGGTGTTGAAGTGTGGTGGTGGTGGTGGTTTTGAAGTGTGATGGTGTTGAAGTGTGGTGATGGTGTTGAAGTGTGGTGGTGGTGTTGAAGTGTGGTGGTGGTGTTGAAGGGTGGTGGTGGTGGTGATAAAGTGTGGTGGTGGTGGTGGTGTAGTATGGTGGTGGTGGTGTTGAAGTGTAGTGGTGGTGGTGTTGAAGTGTGGTGGTGGTGGTGGTGTTGAAATGTGGTGGTGGTGGTGTTGAAATGGGGTGGTGTTGGTGTTGACCTTGCCGTGGCGTTAAAGGTCACACTGGTTGAGGTCACACTATTGATCTGTGTGAGCGGCGGGGTATGACTGGACGCTCAGGTTGGGGGGGGTGGGGGGGGTTGTGTGGTGTGGTGTTGAGGCTGCCACAGATACAGACAGACAAACACATACAGGGAAAGAGAGACAGACAGACAGACAGACACAGGGAGAGAGAGAGAGACAGACAGACAGACACAGGAAGAGAGACAGACAGACAGACAAAGGAAAAGAGAGACAGAGATAGACACAGGGAGAAAGAGAGAGACAGAGAATTAGACACAGGAAGAGAGAGAGAGAGACAGACAGACAGACACAGGGAAAGACAGACAGACAGACACAGGAAGAGAGAGACAGGGAGTTAGACAGACAGACACACACAGGGAGACCGACAAACAGACACAGGAAGAGAGACAGAGAGCTAGACACAGGGAGAAAGAGATAAAAGACAGACAGGCACAGGGAGAGACAGACAGGCAAACACAGGAAGAGAGAGACAGAGTTAGTCACAGGGAGAAAGAGACAAACAGACACACACAGGAAGAAAGAGAGAGTTAGACACACGGAGAAAGAGAGAGACAGACAGACGCACACAGGGAGAGAGAGATATAGGCAGGCAGAAAGGGAGAGAGAGATAAACAAAAACAATGTAACTGGAATTAAACAGAAAGGAGAGAGAGAGAGAGAGATAGCATCTGAAATAAACAGACAGACGCGAGCGAGTGTGTGCGCGTGTGTGACATTCTGGTTTAAATATAATAAAATTCCTTTACTTTTCACTTATTACCTTGTGCTTATTTATGTTTCTATTTCTATTTTTATTTCTCCTTAACTGACTTTAATAATATTAACACTAGTCTGACAGCACCATTGTTGCACCAGGTGCCTGCTGGAAAGCTTTGGCTTAGCGAGCTAAGCTCTTAATGTACAAATTCACATTGTGCATATATCTATAATGTACATATTTGAGCTAAATAAAGAATATGAATTTGAATTTGAAAAAGTTACTCAGTCCTTAGGTAGATACCAAGTTAAAGTTACCTCTTAATGATCCTTAGCTCATTCAGTAACAAGCATTAATTCGTGATATTCTTACAAGCCCTAGACTGTTTATTCCAGCTTAAAACCCTTGTGTGGTGTTACAGCCACGTTTACATGGTGCCATTTGTCGTGTGATAAGGGCATTCACCATAGAACAGGTTAATGGGATCCTTTCGGGTACCAAATGAAGGGATTGACCAAATCTTGTCGAAATGCATTCATTAATTCTCGAGATGGTGTACGAACAGACAGACAGACAGCCACAACATTTCGACTGAATAATAATAATAATCGTCTGGTTACTTATATAGCGCCCGTATCTCCTCCTTCCAGGATTCTCAAGCGCTTCACACTTCTTTAATCAGCCATTAGCAGAATAAACTACTTAACTTTGAAAGACGCCAATGGTAACATAATATCCGTAACTCAAGCATAGGGGATAATCAAGAATATAATAAGCGAGGTAAGCATATTCCTTCGAAGAGAGAGAGTTGCCGAGGGAGGGAAGCAGGAACATATTACTGATTAATTTCCCGCCTGTTATCCCATGCAAGCACAGGCAAGCAGTTCCCTAGGGGCTTGATTGATGGCTGGCTTTGAGAGAGAGAGATGATGATGATGATGATGGAGGTGATCACTGGGTGTATAATTAGTAATGCTATTAATGAAAGCGAAAATGTTAGTTTTTGTTTTGTTTTCTTTTAATAGTTAGGGTTATGTTTAGAAAGATGGTGAAAATAATACATCAAATCACGTAGTACAGTATATACAAGTTATGTGGGCAACTGTACATCTACATCGTCGATTAACCCCTTCTGTACCGGCGACGTTTTTCTTATTATATTTTAACTGTATTTAGACGATGTTGAGCAGCTTCAGAATGATCTGTGGTAGGATAAAAGATAAAGTGAGATAGTTCGAAGCCTGTTAATTGCTGGAGGCGCTTTTAAAGCTGAATAAAATCATATAATAGTATCCAGGGTAAAGTTAAAAGGGCGGCCCCAGTACTGAGAAGGTTAACCCCTTCTGTAAATTTATGTTTGCTACAATTAGACAATTTTCTTAAGTTTAAAAAGGGCCTCCAGCAACTAACTGGCTTCGAACTTTCTCACTTAACCCTTTATACTACCATAGATTCTTCTTAAACTGCACAAAATCGTCTAAATATAGCTAGAATAACATTGATAGGACGTCGCCGGAACAGTATGGGTTAACGGAAGGGGTGTTGCTACTGAGCTGGTAACGCTGAGGGCCGGAAGTCCAATTACAATGTGCCTCAGAATGACAAAAACACCATCGTACTGAAAAAGTTACTTCTAAAGGGGGGATGGACGTATTTATTTGTTCATTTATATATATAATTGGTATTATTTGTCTCGTCCCTAGACCTCCACCAAGCTAAAAAAAAACACACACACAAAAACAATACCCTCCTTCAAGATAGATTTGTATATCTTTCGTTGAAAAAATTGCCGGCCAAGGCCGGTTCCGTCACCCAAATGACACGAAAAGTCCTAATATTGACAACGCAATTAGGTGAAAAGTCTTAAAATTGCCAAGCTAAATGGGTCGAAATTCTTAAAATCTGAAAACTAATGTGACTAAACATGAGGGAAAAGGGGGACCATCAAAACAACCCATCTCCCCTTAAGCAGCCATGTGTGTATTATTATTTGAGAATAAGACAATGTGGTTGCGTGTCTGGTCCGTGGGCGTACATATTATGATTATTCCTTATTATTTACGGTAGCAGTCGTGGCGATTATATTCCTTTGGCAGCCTTAACCCCTTCACCACCATATATTCTGGTTACCATTAGACGTTTTTTTGTTTTACAATACTCTGCCTAGAGGATTCAAATGGGTAAATACGATCTCAATAAACACTCGGAATACCAAAGATCCTTCTTAAGGGGAGGTATTTAGTTTGTTCCCTAAGTTTTCATCAAGCTTAAAATTACACCCCCTAGACCCCCTTTCAAGATAAATTTGTACATTTTTCGGTAGAAAAATGTCCCGGCCGGAGGCCGCTTGCTCTTAAATTACAGGCTCGCTATCGCTCGCCAGGAAAAAATCGACACCTTAATGCACGAAAGGTCTTAAAATTGACAGAAATGGGACAAAATGTCTTAAAATGTCAAAACTACTAGGGCGAACGTCTTAAAATCTCAAAAGCAATGGGGCTAAACATGAGGGAGAAACGGGTCCAGAAAAAAATCCCTCAAGTGGAAATCTCCCCTTAAAGTACATAGGATATTCCAACTGTAGCCAGAATCAAAGGTAACAAGACGTCATGGTGCTGAAGGGATTAAGGTTACAATTATTAGATATGTATTTATCCCTTCAGTACTTGGACGTCATATTGGTAATAATCTGATTTAGATGCTTATGTTCTGGGTGTGGTGTCCCGCCCGAATTCGAATCCCGGGAGGACCATTTTCTTTCATTAGTGTATGCAAGTACATTGGAGTTTGTAATGGATGATTAATGTTAATTCACATTATGTCATTATATTTAGCCCATGAAGAATCCATACTCCATCGAAGCAGTACAAGGTATACCAATTACCTCTCTGATTACATGGGTCCTTCCGAAGCCAAATAAAACCGAATAATGATATCCAGAATTAGAAGGAAGAGAACGTCATCGCATACTGAGAGGGTTAATCCATATGTCATGTAAGACATCTACGGGATAATGAGATGGCTCAGATATCCCTAAAAACACCCTGATTGGAGCACAGAGGTTCACTTTGGGTGCACACACACACACACACACACACACACACACACACACACACACACACACACACACAGTAGTATACATAAATGGAATAAGTTAGAAGATAAAGTGGTATGTGGAAAAGATATCCATATTTTTTAAACAAAGTTAGACAACTGTAACTCATGAAGCGGGACAATTCGAGCCTGAAAGCTCACCTCCTGTATACTACAATTAGGTAAATACAATTAGGTAAATACACACACACACACACACACTTTACTTTTGAGTCCACTATCTCTCCTCCATTCATTCCACACTCTCAGACCCTCAAGGATTCGCGGGGTTTCTCCTCCCGTGAGAACCTTCTACTTAAGGGGAGGCAGACCGTTTTTCTGGACCCCCTTCTCCCTAATGTTTAGCCCCACTAGTTTTGAGATTATAAGACGTTCGGCCCGTTAGTTTGGCGATTGTAACACCTTTCGCCCCCTTTCGTGAATTTTAAGACCTTTCGTGCCATTTAGGTGTCGATTATTTCCTGGCGAGCGAGAGCGAGCCTGCAATTTTAAGAGGAACTGGCCTTCGGCTGGGACATTTTTCTACCGAACAATGTACAAATTTATATTGAAGGGGGGTCTAGGCGGTGTTTTTCTAACCTTGATGGAGGTCTAGGGAGGAAACTAACAAAATATATGAATAAATGAATTAATAGACCAAACAAACGGTCTGCCTTCTACTTAATCTGTTCCACTAAATTTGTTCCACCATGCTCATTTAATTCGGGTGAAGCGAGGGCTGGGAGACGGGTGAAATATCTACATGGCGGGTGATAATGAAAGTTAATATTCTTAAGGGGGTATTGCTTGTTTTTGGTCTATATATTTATCAATTAAAATATTTCTGAGTTTCCTCGCTATAGACCTCCACCAAGCTTGAAAAAAACAACCCCTAGGCCCCCTTTCAAAATAAATTTGTAAATTTTTCGGTAGAAAAATTTCTCGGCCGAAGGCCGGTTCCTTCTAAAATTACAGGCTCGCTATCGCTCGCCACGTATAATTCGACGCCTAAATGGCACAAAAGGTCTTAATATTGACAAAGAAATGGGGTGAAAGGTCTCAAAATCGCCAAACTAATGGAACGAACGTCTTACAATTTTAAAAGTTATATGCTAAACATGAGGGAGAAGGAGGTCCGGAAAAACGAACCTTAGGTGAATCTTTCGACAGCTTTTCTCTCTCTCTCTCTCTCTCTCTCTCTCTCTCTCTCTCTCTCTCTCTCACGACTTTCATTTAATCCAGCTACAGTAATTTGATTGCGATATTTCGTTGTTTCGCTCTCTTTCTTATATTAAAGTAATGCAATCTATAATTCTATGTTGTCCCCTTGTTATTCTCCTGCTTACATTATGTACTGGATGCTACTTTTGGTGCAAGATGTAGGTTTGCTATGGGATAAGCAATATTAAGGGGGTAATAGTTGTTTTTGGGTCTATATATTCATACAGTAATTTATTATTGAGTATAATTATGCTTCATACATTACTCTTTTAATTGCCGCAGGAGTAGTGAAGCCTTCCAAGATGCTGGGGCGCCTCTCTACTTTATATTCTGGCTATTAGTAGACGAGTGTTCATGTTTAGAATCGCGGAAGCCAGGGGGTAATTGAGATAGACTTTAGCCTTTTGATTCCCTGAGTACCTTCTCAAACTGAAAATAGTTACTAACAGATTATATCATTTTCTATTGTGTTTATTGTTATTATTATTGTGTGTATTATAATCATTATTATTATTATTATTAGTAGTAGTAGTAGTAGTATAATTATAGCATTATAGTAGTAGTTGTTGTTGTTGTTGTTGTTGCTTTTCCTCTTCCTCCTTTCTTCCTCTTCTCCTCCTCTTCCTTTTCCATCTCCTCCTGCATCTCCTCCTACACAGTCCTCTGGCTGGCCTGCCTCTAACAGCATTATTCATCAGCGTTACTATGCAGACGGTGCTCAGTAATGTGTGGAGGTGGATGTGATTGTGTGTGTGGGGGGGTGGGGGGGGGGGCAAGTTGGTGTGAGTGAGTGTGTGGGTGGGTGTGATTGTGTGTGGGGGAATTAGTGTGGGTGGGTGTGATTGTGTGTGGGGGTAGTTAGTGTGGGTGAGTGTTGTTATGTGAGTGTGTGGGTGGGTGTGATTGTGGGTGGGTGTGATTGTGTGTGGGGGCAAGTTAGTGTGAGTGTGACGATGGTGTGTGTGTTTGTGAGTAGGTTTAATGGGTGTTTTTGTTTGTGTGAGTGTGTGGGTGATGTGTGTGAATGTGTGGGTGATGTGTGTGAGTGTGAGTAGGTTCATGGGTGTTTATGTTTGTGTAAGTGTGCTTTTGTTGTGGATGTGGGTGTGTTTTTTCTATGAGTGTTCATGTGTGTGTGTGTGCATATACATTGAGCTCTTGCATGGTAATAGTGTGTTTATTATCGTATTTTGTGTGTATGTGTGTATATTATTAATTATATGACTGTGTATATTATTAATTAAAAGGGAACTTGATTATAGTCGGTATATTTTCAGCTGATTATACAGTGTCACGTCTTCATCTTGTTTACTTAACTATTACGAAGATCTTGAAGCGAAATATACTGTTAATTATCAAAACTAGGCATTTATGTGATGCAGACACACAGTAGTTTCATATTGTTATATTAAGTATTGATAGGTCAGTTGCTAAAGGATTCAATTTACCATCAGCTGGATAAAACAGATTGCTGTAATTGCATATATTAAGGTAAATATATAGATTAATTTTCATATTTTGATTTAGCAAAATTTCCATCCAATTGTATTTCTCTGTATGCTTATTACATGTAATGTAGATATCTTAAAATTATATATATATATATATATATATATAATATCATATAATATAATATAATAGCGACCTTGGTGACCCTGGTCTCTGGGTCTTCTCCTGGGTGACCTAGATGTGTGTGAATTTGTGTTTTTTATATGTGTGTATTCGTTGTTTTATGTTGTTTTTGTGTTTTTCCCTGTTCTTGCTCTGTCGTGAGTCGGCTACCCCCATAATGGGGATTGGGCCTGAGCATATAGATAGAATATCAATGTGAGCTGAATGTGATTTTTACTTGTTCATGTGCGTATGTGTGCGTGAGAGAGATTATGTGTACCTGTTCACTTGAGTGAGTATTTCCTTGAGCGAGTTTAAGCGAGAGTGTGTTCTTAACATAATTGCGTGTGTAATGAATTCCCTGTGTGTATGTATGTCTGTACGTATATCTGTATATGTGTGTGTGTGATTGTGTGTGTGTATTCATAAAATGAATTATATGTGTATATGTATATAATTAATTTAACATGAGTATATGTGTGAGTGTGTGTGTGTGTGTGTGCGTGTGTTTATTCGTAAAATTAATTATATGTGTATATGTATATAATTAATTTAGCATGAGTGTGTGTGTGTGTGTGTGTGTGTTACATATACAGTAGTTACACTGTTACATAGATGTGCAAATCACACATACTAGTTAGTCCCAACGAGGTGAACTACGGGTAAACAATGAGTGTGTGGGTGTTGGAAGGCTGGGTGGGTGTAGGTGTGGGGAGGATGTGTGTGTGTTTGTGGGGGGGGGGGGGGGTGTAGGGAGAGGAGGGTATGTATAGAGGAAGGGTGTGTGGGGAGGGTGTGTGTGGAAGGGGGGGGGGGTGTAAGGAGAGGAGGTGTGTGTGTGGGAGGGGAGGGTGTGTGTGTGGGGGGGGGAGGGATTGTTTGTGGGGGGAAGGGTGTGTATTGGAGGGGAGAGGGGTGTAAGCAGAGGAGGGTGTGTGTGGGAGGGGAGGGTGTGTAGGGGGGAAGGGTGCGGGGGCGGGGGAGATAGAGTTGCAGTGCTATTAGATAATCCAATAATTTGATTTGTTTATAAATTTTTACTTCATCTTTTGTTTCGAGTGGTATGACTGCCCGTGTGTGTGTTAATTTTAGTTAATAATTACGTGGGTGTGAAGGATTTGCATACTCCATTATTTCACAGTAATTGCTTTTGTCAATCCTGAAGATCCACCGATTTGGAATTAATTGTGTATGCCATAATCTCTCTCTCTCTCTCTCTCTCTCTCTCTCGGAGCAGCAGAGGAAAAGAGAAAAATAACATGCTCGTTCATACATTAACTCAATATTGCATGAGAGACAGATTTTATAATGATTTACATAGATACACTGACCACACAGACCTTACGATCCCAGCGGGGTGGTCGGGATAGCTAACCCGAGAGTAAGGGACAGTGGAAGGAAAGGATAGCAAAGAAGAAGGCTCTCTCCCCACCCTCCGTTCCCTCCTGCAAATGTCGTACATGAAGACAGTTGGAAGTGAATAACCTTGCAGATCTTGGAAACCACCTGAAGGAATTTATAGAAAGTTAAAAATGGAAAGTAAATTGCATGCAAGCCTTCACCTGAAGTAATATATACAATATATATATATATATATATATATATATATATATATATATATATATATATATATATATACCGTATATATATATATATATATATATATATATATATATATATTATTTTTGTTTCCCTCAGTTAGCTCTCTACAACTGGAAGCAGTGTAAGTTACTACCACATCGTTCTATCATTGGTTATTACCAACTCCATCCCAATTTCTCTGTGGTATGAGTCTAGACTTTTTTTAAATGCATCTATTGAGACACTATCTATTTCCTTATTTGGGAGCTTATTCCACTCACTAATATTACTGGGAGTGAAGACATGTTTTGTTGTAGCCAGGTTTGCTTTCTTATCTATTAATTTTGAATTGTTTCCTCTTGTAGAACTCTCTTTGGCTATCTTAAATATTTATCAGGGTTAATGTTACTGAATCATTTTAAAGTCTGAATACACTTAATTAGTTGTCCTCATATCCTCCGTTTCTTAAGTGAAAATATATCGAGTTATCTTAGTCTCTCATTATATGGTTTACTTCAATTTAGTTGCTCTTCGCTGCATAGATTCCAGCTTTACAATGTCCTTTATGAGGTAGGGAGACTAGAACTGCACAGCATGCTCTAGATGCGGTCTCACTATACCTTTATATAATGGCATAACAATGTATCTCCTGTGATAATGAAAATTTCTTGTGATGAAGCCTAATGCTCTGTTTGCTTTGTTAGCTGCTGCCGTACATTGGTTTGAAGATTTTAGGTTTTCATTTATAAGCACTCCTAGGTCTTTTACCTGTTTACGCTATTAACTTTCTCCACGTTCATGTAATATTCATATTTATTGTTGTTAGAGCCTATTTGCAATAACTGGCATTTGTATAATTATATTAAAGGGCATTTGCCAGTTCTCCGACCATTCTGTGATTGTATTTAGATCTGTTTGTAGACTGATTCTATCGCTTTCCGAAATTATAGCATTTCCCATCTTGGTGTCATCCGCGAATTGAGAAACTATGTTATTGATACCATTGTCAATGTCATTGATGTATATTGTGAACAAAATCAGTCCCAAAACTGAGCCCTGGAGGACTCCTAGTAACTGGAGTCCATGATGATTCGACACCATTAATAACTACTCTTTGCATTCTTTCACTTAGCCAGTAGTTAATCTATTCGTAGGTTGTGTCCTGTATTCCTAAGCCCTGGACTTTCTGTAGCAATTTTAAATGTGGGACTTTGTCGAAGGCTTTCTGAAAGTCCAAGTACACTATATCGAGACTTTTGGTAATTTGAATTGAAAAGGTTATCATACAATGTTATTAAGTTCGTTAGGCATGATCTCTTGGCCCTGAATCCGTGTTGACTATTGGTGATAAGATTGTTGTTTTCGGTGAAAAATACGATCCCATCCCTAATGATTCATTCCAATATTTGTCCAATTATGGAAGTTAGAGAGAGAAGGGAGGGGGGGGGGGGGGGGGGAGGGGGGGGAGGGGGGGGGGGGGGGGGGGGGGGGGGGTGGGGGGGGGAGGGAGAGAGAGATATTAAAAACTAATCACAAACCTTTTTTCCGTCATATAATTAGTTTTTTTTTCCTAAAGTAACGATTTACTCCCTGCATCAACAAGCCAACTGAATATTATTTATCAGGAGAGAGAAAGAGAGAGAGAGAAGGGTGTGTGGGGGGGGGGGGGAGAGAATTTTCTCCTGTACTGTTTCCGTTATCTCCCTTCTTCATGCTTCCATTATCTCATTATATACAAATTCCTCCTGCCTTAATTCTTAGCTGTTATATGTTGTACATAATCAGCTACTACACTTCTTACTCCTTTCATTATGTTTTCATCCTAATCATAAAATATCTTCTGCCTTCGCTTTATTTCATCTTTTTTGTTCATATCCTCTTTCCTTCATTCTTACCTGTTATATTGTTACGTAATTAGCTACTATGTTTCTTACTCCTTTCATTCTGTTTTCATCCTAATCATTAAATAACTTCTTCTTTCGCATTATTTAATTTTTGTTTTCATATTCTCTTTCCTTCATCCTTAGCTGTTATATTTGTATGTAATCAACTACTATGCTTCTTACTCCATTCATTACTTTTTCATCCTAATCATATAATATCGTCTTCCTTCGCATTATTTCATCTATTTTGTTCATATCCTCCTTTCTTCATCCTTACCTGTGCTATATATACGTTATATATCACTCCTGTCTTCCTTCCTTTCTCTTTATCTTCTATATCATTCCATCATCACATTATAGCTCTTTTTGCTATCCCCTTTCCTTCATTCTTATCTTCTATATCCTTCCATTATCACAGTACATATCTGTCTTTCCTATCCTCTTTCCTTAATTTTTCTGTTTTTTTTTATGTATCCTTCCATTATCAAAATATATCTCTTTCAAATCCTTCTTCCTTCACCCTTACGTTTTATAGCCATCCATTATCACATTATATTTGTCAGTTTCCCCCTTCCTTTATTCCCATCTTCTAAATACATCTATCACCATATTATCGTATATAACTCTCTTTTCTATCCTCCTCCCTTCATCCTTAACCTTTTCCTCCTATCTATCTATCTATCTATCTATCTATCTATCTATCTATTGCATCCTCTTCCATGTATTATTCTTCCTCCTCCATCCTGATATAACTTAACATTTTATATTTTCGCAATTCCCCACATTCCTTCCCAAACACAGGCACATGAATTTTACATCACTTATATATATGTGTATATGTTCTTGCAAATATGCGTAATAGTTCACAGCTATTCTGTAGCTCTTTCGCCAACTCATGTAACAATATTTATCTAGACTTTCTAAATGTTTATTTTATATTTAGTGTGTGTGTGTGTGTGTTTGTGTGTGTGTGTGAAATTTATATATGCATTAATATACACTCATGGGATAATAAGGTTGAAATTAATCTTATATATACGATATATATATATATACTCCCAGGCGGACTCGAACCTCCGACATTTAGAACGTGTGTCCAAGCGTTTAATCCACTACACCACTGCGTTATACTATATATATATATATATATATATATAGAGAGAGAGAGAGAGATAGATAGATAGATAGATAGATAGATCATCATCAGCCATTTGGAGTTTACTGCTGGACAAAGGCCTCCCTGAACCTTTTCCATGACTCCAGAGACTTTGACAGTCGTCACCATGTGGCCCCTGCAGTTTATTCAATCTAGTCTCTTTACCTATTGTTTGGTATTTTCCTGACACTTTTTATTTCTCTGGGGGTCAAGTCAGTCTTTTACTCCACCTATTGTCCTCTCTTCTTGCTACATTACCTGCCCATCTCCACTTCTGCTCTTTTTTTTAGAATATCCTTGATTTTGGTTTGCTTTCTTACCTACCCATGATACCCTCTTCTTATGGGAAAGAGGTATCCTGACCAAGATTCGAACCCACTCACCCCAGGTATGTTTGGGAGAGTCGGGCACCGTAACCACTCGGCCATGAGCGGATATAAGGGAAGCAACCTTAGTTCTTATTGGAAGAACCAGGTTATACTTTCGTGGAGGACTATGCCTTCGTACACGTGGTGAGTTTGTTTAGACTTCAACCATGACTATTTTATATATATATATATATATTATATAGTATATACAGTATCTTTTCGTACTACTAAACAAAATTACTATGATCTCATCTAACCTTAAATACTGTTTTAGTCTCTCAAAATATTTCCACCACCATTAGTTCTTTAGTAAGAATTGAAATTGAGGTGCCATTAGGCTTCATAACAAAAATATATTCAAGGAAAGGAGCTGCGGATTATTTGATAAATATATGTTGCCACATGTTCTAACAGTGTGTTGGATAATATATATATATATATATATATATATATATATATATATATATATATATATATATATATTAAGAACAGGACAATTAAGGCCGTTGCGAGGATCATTAATCATTATTGATCCTCGTCACGGCCTTCAATTTCCTCTTACTACTGAAGCTACGATTCCCTAAGAATGTTAGTTTCTCTTATCTCTCTCTCTCTCTCTCTCTCTCTCTCTCTCTCTCTCTATATTCTGACATACGGAGCCCTGTATGTTAATTTAAGAGTTAGAATTAGAGTTGAAGGAGTCGCACTACCCAAACGGTGAAGCAGACTAGCGAGCGAACCATGCGAGTGGGGAAACTGGCTCGCCCGCATACCTGCAAACTACCCTTCACACCTGCGTGCGTCATAGGGGACCCTTGCAAACTACCTCGATGACCGATGCTATGACGTATGATCGACGCCAGGAGCTGTGAGTGGACCAGGCACCTGCTATGCAACTCGAGGAGCTATGATTGGAGCGCGCACCATCACTCGCCTCCTGATTCGTTCCTACACCATCATTGTTTGGTATATAAGACCCGAGTTGTGGGCATTCAAATCAGTCTCATTTGGAGTTGGGGAAGGTGAACTTGCAGCTGGAGGAAGACGGGGTGAAGTATTATAATGGGATTGTGACTGTCAGTCAGATTATATAAATGTGTGTTAAGTGTATTCGGTGTAAACACTTACGTTATGTTGGTTAGTGAGATATGTGATTGGGAATTAACGTGAACGCTACTATTATGTGTTTAACTATTTGATTGCGAATTAACGTTAACGCTACTATTTATGTACTTAACTATTTGATTGGGAATTAACGTTAACGCTATTATTATGTACTTAACTATTTTAGTTGACTAACTTGTGGACTAAAGCAACTCTTTAAGTAATTGGGTTATGATGAAAGTAATACTATTGTTTTATATTAATACTTACGAGTTCTTTCATTTTCTTTGAATTAAGCTTACATTGCTTAACGGTGCTTAGTACGGTGATGCTATTGTCTCGTATTAGTAATATCGCCTTAGACTAACATGGCTGTGTTAATATTACTTCTAGTGATTTCCTAAGCTGAAGAAAATTCTTTTGCTTCAAAATATTATATTTTGCTTTTCATATTATTTGAGTGAGACCTGAATCGAATCTATGAAGCGATCCTGTAACTTTATTTACTCATAATCAAACCTCAATGTTACGTGGTTAAGAAATACATTTAACTAATTATTAAATATATATCTAACTTTTTATGTGACTTTGATATTACTCCTGATGATAATAATAATATAATACTATTAACGTTAGACAAGAACCAAGAATAAGTACATTAAATATAAATAAAAGGACATAAGAAAACTATCTATTCATTTCAAAAAGGGTAAGAGACAGAAATATTCTTACTTTAATATTTATCTTTCAAGACTTTTTATAAAATTAATAGTCCTTCTTTAGCTATAACTTATTCGGTTCATAACCATAGCCTACTAAGCTTCGGTTAAATAATAATTCTTTATAAATACTACATGACTTTAATTAGTTTCAGTATTTTTCATAATTAAAGAGTATCAGTCAATAAAGGATACTAAGTCCTAAGATCCAAAAGGAAAGGAAGCAACAACAGGAAATTATTTTATTAGATTTTACTTTTGTTTTGCCTTCAGCTGACTGATACCTTAATATATATCTCTGTGCTATCTAGATTCATCAAGTTAACCACTTGAGGATCAAGATACGTAACAATATATATATATATATATATATATACAGTGCATATATATATATATATATATATATATATATATATATATATACCGGTATATATATATATATATATATGTTTTTTTTTTAGCTTTTACTATTAACCCTTTTAACCTGGTGAATAGTTTTTACCACTTCTTTGTATACCACCAACCAATTATATTCAGCTTAGGAGGTATCTGTTGTAGCCAGATGATTCAAATCCCTCTTCATGAACCCTTTCTAGTACACTACGACTGTATCATTTCACTCCAACTAACGGCAAACGATTGTAATCAGCTTTAATATGTCCCTCTAATGGTGAAAGGGTTAAGCTTTCTTTCCCACACCCCATCTAATAATAATAATAATAATAATAATAATAACTAATAATGGTAATAGTATCTTATAATAATAATAATAATATTAACTAAGTATTATTGTGAAAGTCTGGCCAAAAACTTGTGGATAATATTTGCCGCGAAATTACCCTTAATAATTCTGGCAAACTTCACAGGGCTGGGCGAAAGAGAGTGTGGGGGGAGGGGAGGAGGAGGAGGAGGAGAAATTGGGGGAGAAGGAGAGGTGGAAGAGGAGAAAATGGGGGAGAAGGTGAGGTGGAAGATAAGAAAGTGGGGGAGAAGGAGAGGTGGAAGAGGAGAAAGTAGGGGAGAAGGAGAGGTGGAAGAGGAGAAAATGGGGGAGAAGGTGAGGTGGAAGATAGGAAAGTGGGGGAGAAGGAGAGGTGGAAGAGGAGAAAGTGGGGGAGAAGGAGAGGTGGAAGAGGAGAAAGTTGGCAAGAAGGATAGGAGGACGAGGAGGAGCAAGTTGATGATGTGAAGGAGGACAAGGAAGAGAAGAACTGTGAGGAAGAAAATGGGATGTACTGTGAGAGAAATAGACGGTGTGGAAAGGGGTAAACATTGAGAAGGAAGATGAAGAGTACGACGAGGAAGAGGTGGAATAGAAGGTGGTGGAAGAAAAAATAGAGGAGAGTGAACTAGAGAAGGAAGAGGAGAAGGAGGAAGAGAAAATTAACCCTTTAAGCATGACGACGCCTTTTTGCACACACACACACACACACACCACAATAACAAACAATTATATCAATCCAAACCATAATTGCTTCCCATAGACACACTTCCGTCTAAGGCTTTTAGGTCAAGTCCTGCAAACTGTGTCACGAGGTAAGACGAATCCAGACAGAAAGATAGACGGATTTACAGAAATACAACCAGACAAAGACAAAAATACAGACATCTAAACAAACAAACTGCCAGACAAAGATACTGCCAGACAAACAAACTGTCAGACAAACACACTGTTATACAAACAGACTGCTAGACAAACAAACTGCCAGACAAACAAACAGACTGCCAGACAAACAAACTGCTAGACAAACAAACTGCCAGACAAGCAAACTGCTAGACAAACAAACTGCTAGACAAACAGACTGCCAGACAAACAAACTGCCAGACAAACAAACTGCCAGACAAGCAAACTGCTAGACAAACAAACTGCTTGACAAACAAACTGCTAGACAAACAAACTGCCAGACAAACAAACTGCCAGACAAACAAACTGTCAGACAAACAAACTGCTAGACAAACAGACAAACAAACTTCTAGACAAACAGACTGCCAGACAAACAAACTGCCAGACAAACAAACTGTCAGACAAACAGACTGCTCGACACCTGGATTGGGATAAACGTCTTAAAACAGTAGACTGAATGGGGCCGAATGGATACAACCCAGAGAAAGAGAGAAAAGGTGAGAAAAAATAGCAGGTCACCCCCCTTAAGCTATCTCCCAAACCTACAAAATTGTCATCTTTAGTACAATATAGGTTCGTGGGATGTCTGTGTGAATGTAGGCCACACAATGTGATGCGGTGTGTAAGCCGGTATCACACAAGCACTTTTTCCCTCAACACTGGTCTGGCAGCTTAAGAGGTCACCATTATAAATATTTCGGTCACCTAAATTCATCCATTATCAGTCTAGTGGCCGATACAAGTGCAAAATATTCCAGAAATGTTGCCAGACAAATGTTGATCATCGAATGTTGACTATAAAAGCTCTCGTGTGATACCGGCTTAATATTGTCCGTCATCTGTAGGAAGCTATACTGTCTTGATAGCGTAATACATAGATGCGCTGAATTTCGGTGAATATCCTTGGTTCGAGTCCTTGGAGTGCCACATGTATTTGGTGCTTTCATTAATTGAGTTTAAAATTAAAGTTGGTTGGTGAAGAAAAAAATATGAATTAGATAGACTGTCAGCGCCATCTGCCTGGTACTCTCGAGAGTTTGTTTTCCGCCAGGCATAGAATCCATAGACTAGAAACTATATTTAGAGGTTTGTAAAGAAAAAAAAAATACTTAAAACTAGATAAGCAGAATCTATGTGGACAACTGTACAGTTATAACAATAAAAAGTTATATCTGCACCTGCGGGTAAGATATGTGCCACGTCAAGGAAGCAACACATCATTTCTGTCATCAATATGAGTGTTGACATTTGACTACGAGACGCTTTTTCTTGTACTAAATGGAATCTTATGCTGCTAGCTAGAGTAAAAGCTGTTACTGTATATATATTTTAAAAGGGTTCAAAATGTTTGTTATTTCCCATTGCCTGGAGGTTTTTGGAAACTATATAATTATAATCTTCCAATGTTAACCAAAGGAAAATATGACATCGTATACTGACAGTGTCATTATTAATTTTACTAAACCTTTTTACTATAAACTGTGATAAATATTTCACTATCGACCAATCAAATTACAACGGGGGAATGGTTACAACATTTTTGGTAAATCTTTTAATTCACACGAGTCTAAAAATTTCTTCTTCAATCGAGTTGTCAACTTGTGGAATGGGTTTCCCCGAGATGTCATACACTGCAATACCGTTGATTCTTTTAAACTTCGCCTAGACAAACACCTTGCCTTAAATCCACGACTGACTGCATTTGTAAATATATATATTTTTGTTTTACTAACAACTGTCCCCTACTAACATCTAATCCTGCCATGGACATTTGTCCCAGGGCAGTTCTCCCTTTCTATTTTCCCTTACCCACTCTAAACTACTGTTTGGACACTTGACCATCAGTATTTTGGAGGGCAAGCAGCCTTGAGAGGTCGCTGGATCTGTTGTTGCTTGATTTCCTTTGTACTCCTTTGTACTAAGCTCAAGAAAATGGTCTGTTAACCAAAATTATATAACATCATCTTACTGAAAGGGTTATCAATTGAATGGTACCGATTTCACTGTATGCCTTGGATAAGGTAGGAGAGTGTGCGAGGGGTGAAGTCCAATGGGGTCGGACCTTTAAACACACCGTGGGAAGTTTCTCAATACCGTGGGAAGACTGTGCTCTCAGATACACTCGGACATTCTACGCGGGATACGTTATTGTTCTTCTCTTATTCATACTTAGCTTTCCAATTTCTTTTCAACCTGTACTTTCACTAATCTCGTCCTTTAAACTCAATATTTGTGTTATTCTACTTAATCTCTTCGTGTATTGTTGTTATTCATGCTTTATTCATATTGCATTCTCTTTAAATCACCTTTACTTCCCAGATATCTTTATTGGTGTAGATTTATAATTTGCTCCCATTGATATTGTTTGTATTTATCCTCTTTGCTTGCCATCGTGTCAATTTTACTGCCAATCTATGCCTTCCTACTTTTCTAACGTATTGTATGTTTTGTATTTATTCAAGGCATAATATTATCCTTGTGTGTGTGTGTGTGTGAGTGTGTGTGTGTGTGGTCCTTTGTTTCTCTTTGCCTCTCTCTGGCATAATTAGTGCTGGCCGTATTACTTTATCTTATTTCTTCTCTCCTTCTGCTTCACCTTTTCAGTCTTCTTTCACCATTTATAATTTGTATTATATAATTCCTGGCTGTCCATTACCATATATTTCCCTTACCTGTATTTTACTATAGTCTGTTCATTGTAGGTTGGGCAGATATCGTAACCTAGCCTCTCATAACTCAAAATGGACTAGAGTAATCGAGCTAATATTTCTACCAAATAGGAATACTTGGCTAGGGAATAGGTGTGGAAATTGACAGCTCATTTGTTCTAGCCCTTTCTGAGTTACAGAGGTTAGAGGTTACGATTTCTGCCCAACCTAGAAAGAACGGACTATAATTAATCTGATCCTCTTTATATACTGTACATTCCTCTTTGTTTATGATATTCTTCGTTTCTCCTCCTCACCATCATCCTCTGCCTCTCTCCTCTTGCATTCTTCCCCTTTCTTCGCCTCTTCCTATACTCTGCTTCTTTTTAGCTGACGATGAATTGAATCCCTTTGCAGCTAGTTTCTCGATACTTGTAATGGAAAAATATTAAACTACTTTGTGTCTGCATAATATTAAGACCAAGTTTATATAATTAGAACCATAATTCACTACACAATCTTAAAAATAACTGAGAAATATTGATGGCAACTTTGCAATTTGCTGTCAGTTGAAAAGAAACAGAGTATAGTCATGATCATAAGTATCATGACACTCTTATTCCGGCTAACATTTGGTGGTGTAATGGTTTAGGTGCTTATGTTCTGGGTGTGGTGTCCCGAGTTCGAATCCCGGGAGGACCATATGCTTTCATTAGTTTATTCAAGTACATTGGGGTTTGTAATTGATGATTAATGTTAAGAACGGGGCGTTACTTATTAGACGATTGCATACAGCTTAGGAATGCCATCATTATCAATTGATCGCTGGTGAGTATCAGGCTATAAGAAAGTTGGAGCCGTAAACATCGCTATTAAACAGAAATACAATACTAATGTAGGTTTCTGATAGATGGAACATATGCCTCATTTTATTTGGTGAACTTATATAGGCGTTATAACCGTATTATAGGCGAGCCTGTAACTTATATAGGCGTTATAACCGTATTATAGGCGAGCCTGTAACTTATATAGGCGTTATAACCGTATTATAGGCGAGCCTGTAACTTATATAGGCGTTATAACCGTATTATAGGCGAGCCGTATTATAGGCGTTATAACCGTATTATAGGCGAGCCTGTAACTTATATAGGCGTTATAACCGTATTATAGGCGAGCCGTATTATAGGCGTTATAACCGTATTATAGGCGAGCCTGTAACTTAGAAGAAATCGGCCTTCGATGGAGACATTTTCTATCGAAATATATACAAATTTAGCTTGAAGGAGATCTGAGTGGGCCTTCTTTTTATCTTTCTCTCCTTTTCTCTCTTTCCCTGGCTTGTATCCATTCGGCACCATTCAGCACCATTCAGCCAACTGTTTTAAGACGTTTATCCCCATCCAGGTGTCGATTTCTTCCTGGCGAGCGATAGCGAGCCAGCATTAAATGGAGAAATTCGGCTTCGCCGGAGACATTTTTCTATCGAAAAATGTACAAATTTAGCTTGCTGTCAAAAACAATATATATATATATGCTGGCTCGCTACCGCTCGCCAGGAAAATATTGACACCTGGATGGGGGTAAGCGTCTTAAAATAGTAGGCTGAATGGGGCCGAATGGATACAAGCCAAAGAGAGAGAGGGAGAGAAAGAGAAAAAAGCGAGGTGGGCTCCCTTAAAGGAGGTCTGAGTGGGCCTTCTTGTTTTAGATTGAAGGAAGTCTGTGAAGGCGTTTTTTTGTTAGCTTAGGGCAGCAACATGGCTTGAAATCGGCGAGAAAAAAAAAATCATCAATAATAACCCCTAAGACGTCGGTCCAGCTAGTGTTAAGCTTGACAATCAGCCACTAATGACGAGTCGGTAATTGTGCGGCCTCATGACTAAGCACCGGAAGAGAATCCAATAATGTCGCACCTTTGTGAGCACCGACGAGGCAATTAGCGCGGAAATAAAAGGGGTTCATTATCGTAATTAATATTTTGGCTGTGTGATCGCGCGAGACAATTCCAGCAAGTCAAGGCCAAATTAATAATGAGGAGGATTTCGCATATTAACCTTTCAGTGTTGATCAGGGGGCATTCTTTGATTTTGAAGAAGCTGTCGATAAACAATTGTAATCAGCTTAGGACGGACTTGAATTTGCAGATCAATTTACATAAGTGTTTTTTCTATTATTTTTCTCCCTACACCTTCATCAAACTTAAAAAAAAAAAAAAAAAAACACTCACACACACACCTCCCCCCCCCCCCCCTTCGAAATAAATGTGTATATTTTGTTGGTAGAATAATATCCCAGCCGAAGGTCGGTTCCACCTAAATTACAGGATCGCCATCGCTCGCCTGGAATGTATCAACATTTAAATGACAGTTGAGTGAGCGTGAAAGTGAGAGTTGTTGAGAGAGAGAGAGAGAGAGAGAGAGAGAGAGAGCTCAGTGAAAGTGAGAGCTAAATACTTGAAATGTTCATTATTCAGCGAGACAGATTGCGTGCGTGCGATTTCCCCTGCATGTTTATGTCGGTGTGTGAGATGATGTGTGTGCTTGTGTCTCTGTATGTGTGCTAGGTGTTCTGCCTACATGTGTGCCTGTGTCTCTGTATGTGTGCTAGGTGTTCTGCCTACATGTGTGCCTGTGTCTCTGTATGTGTGCTAGGTGTTCTGCCTACATGTGTGCCTGTGTCTCTGTATGTGTGCTAGGTGTTCTGCCTACATGTGTGCCTGTGTCTCTGTATGTGTGCTAGGTGTTCTGCCTACATGTGTGCCTGTGTCTCTGTATGTGTGCTAGGTGTTCTGCCTACATGTGTGCCTGTGTCTGTATGTGTGCTAGGTGTTCTGCCTACATGTGTGCCTGTGTCTCTGTATGTGTGCTAGGTGTTCTGCCTACATGTGTGTCTGTGGTTGTGTGTATGTGTGCTAGGTGGTCTGCCTACATGTGTGGCTGTGGTTGTGTGTATGTGTGCTAGGTGTTCTGCATAAATGTGTGCCTGTGGCTGTGTGTATGTGCGCTAGGTGTTCTGCCTACATGTGTGGCTGTGGTTGTGTGTATGTGTGCTAGGTGTTCTGTCTACATGTGTGGCTGTGGTTGTGTGTATGTGTGCTAGTTTCTACATGTGTGGCTGTGGCTGTGTGTATGTGTGCTAGGTGTTCTGCCTACATGTGTGCCTGTGGTTGTGTGTATGTGTGCTAGGTGTTCTGCCTACATGTGTGCCTGTGGTTGTGTGTATGTGTGCTAGGTGTTCTGCCTACATGTGTGGCTGTGGTTGTGTGTATGTGTGCTAGGTGTTCTGC
The DNA here is from genome assembly GCA_032716605.1 of Paralithodes platypus. Lineage (NCBI taxonomy): Eukaryota > Metazoa > Arthropoda > Malacostraca > Decapoda > Lithodidae > Paralithodes > Paralithodes platypus. The sequence continues at coordinate 64,599,995 of CM064480.1, forward strand.
CTACATGTGTGCCTGTGGTTGTGTGTATGTGTGCTAGGTGTTCTGCCTACATGTGTGGTTGTGGTTGTGTGTATGTGTGCTAGGTGTTCTGCCTACATGTGTGCCTGTGGTTGTGTATGTGTGCTAGGTGTTCTGCCTACATGTGTGGCTGTGGTTGTGTGTATTGTGCTAGGTGTTCTGCCTACATGTGTGCCTGTGGTGTATGTGTGTGTATGTGTGCTAGGTGTTCTGCCTACATGTGGCTGTGGTGTTGTGTGTATGTGTGCTAGGTGTTCTGCCTACATGTGTGCCTGTGGTTGTGTGTATGTGTGCTAGGTGTTCTGCCTACATGTGTGGCTGTGGCTGTGTGTATGTGTGCTAGGTGTTCTGCCTACATGTGTGCCTGTGGTTGTGTATGTGTCTGTGTATGTGTGCTAGGTGTTCTGCCTACATGTGTGCCTGTGGTTGTGTGTATGTGTGCTAGGTGTTCTGCCTACATGTGTGGCTGTGGTTGTGTGTATGTGTGCTAGGTGTTCTGCCTACATGTGTGCCTGTGGTTGTGTGTATGTGTGCTAGGTGTTCTACCTACATGTGTTACTCAGTTACTTGTTCGTCAAGGGGAATCCACGCAATGCGAGCTAAGCTCATTATTATCGCGCCTCCTTAACTGGGAATGTATTGCGTGAAATGCATGTTAAGTGTTTTATGTACTGATGGAATGGCTGTGGATGTGTTTGTAGTCTGTATTTAGCCAATTGGCGACATCGGAAACGAAGGCTTAGGGTGGATCTGTATGGTACCATTCTCACTATAGACGGTACCGTCTCGCCCGCAGGCTTAGGTAGCCATCACCTTAGGTGAACCATATGATACCCATCTCGCCTTGTACCATTTTTGCCAACCCCAGATGGGACGTCACAACGTCGTCCACTTATTCCAGGTACCTATTTACAGCTAGGTGAACTGAGGCTAACACATGAAAGGAGACAAGCCCAATTTGTCTCCGCCCGGCCAGGGATTGAACCCTGACCCCTCGTGTGTGAGACGAGAGCTCTACCTACTAGGCTACGGGCTGTGTGTGCCTGTGGTTGTGTGTATGTGTGCTAGGTGTTCTGCCTACATGTGTGGCTGTGGTTGTGTATGTGTCTGTGTATGTGTGCTAGGTGTTCTGCCTACATGTGTGCCTGTGGTTGTGTGTATGTGTGCTAGGTGTTCTACCTACATGTGTGGCTGTGGTTGTGTATGTGTCTGTGTATGTGTGCTAGGTGTTCTGCCTACATGTGTGGCTGTGGTTGTGTATGTGTCTGTGTATGTGTGCTAGGTGTTCTGCCTACATGTGTGGCTGTGGTTGTGTGTATGTGTGCTAGGTGTTCTGCCTACATGTGTGGCTGTGGTTGTGTGTATGTGTGCTAGGTGTTCTACCTACATGTGTGGCTGTGGTTGTGTATGTGTCTGTGTATGTGTGCTAGGTGTTCTGCCTACATGTGTGGCTGTGGTTGTGTGTATGTGTGCTAGGTGTTCTGCCTACATGTGTGGCTGTGGTTGTGTGTGTGTCTGTGTATGTGTGCTAGGTGTTCTTCCTACATGTGTGCCTGTGGGTGTGTGTACTAGGGACGGTGAGAAGGCAATGAATTACTGTTATAAAAGTGGGTTTTCTTTTTTCCTACATTCATGCCATGTTCGTACTAATATATATGTGAATGTAGGAAGTAAATAAAACAAATATAATAATAAAATATGGTATTCCCATATTTACCTTTCTCAGCCTCTGTCCGGAGGTTGAAAATTGAGTGGTTAACAAATATTAGGTTATTATACGAGAAATTCCATATACTTAGCTTTAATTATTTATCCGTCTATTTTAACTGTTTTTATAATATTATCTATCTGTATATAGCTTTGTTTTATCTTTAATTATATACATGTAACTCTATAATTTTGTCTAACGATCCGTATATTTTAGTCATTGAAAATTACTCTCATTTAATTTGGTAAAGCCTAACAGGACTTCAGTTTAATTGCCGTATATTGTAAATATGAAAATAATTCTGGATATATGTTTGAGGTACTTTACTTTACTTTACTTTTGTAGATGATTAGGTGACAATCACCACGGTCGATCTGGGGATCCGCCGCTAATGAGCTCGTCCTGGAATATTTAAGACTCTGAATCTTACGATTCTTTACAGGACTGACCATGCCATTTTTATCGGCACTAGCTCAGAGAAGAGTGTTGAGAGGGGAGAAGGGGTGTTGGAGAGAGAGGAAGGTGTTGGAGTGGCATTGTTATGTGTGTTTTAGTCTGTGAGTACTGTATATATATATATATATATATATATATATATATATATATATATATATATATATTGTGTAGGCTAAATTTTATTTTCTTCTATGTTATTGATTAGTTCCCCCTTTTGCGCTGCTACTTTTACATTACATTTTCTATGGGTAGTCCAAAAGAAAATGTAGCATTTGTGGCCAAACAATAATTGTTTGTGCTTCATACACACGTAATCAGACACGTTAACGTAGTTCGCTTCATATGAGTGCTCTTGTTGTTTATGATTTGTCTGTATAGTTTGTTTATTGATTTCCGGACGAATATTCCCCTTACCTTAATTTATGATAAGTAAAACTCGTGATTGGTAATATTTTAGGATAGGTTTAAAATTCCATTGGCCTTAAGTTAATAATGTTTTAAGATTATCATCACTGTATATCATACGCTTTCCTCATAACTAGATTTATTAGCGTAACTATATATTCACACACACACACACACACACACACACACACACACACACACACACACACACACACAGATATATAGTTGAAATACAAAATACGACAGGTAGTTGTGTGGTGGAGTGTATATTGGAGTCCCATCCAGTGGCCCTGAGAACGCTCCTAGCTTAACGGGGGTCACCGTTTTTTTTTTTTTTTTTTTTATCTTTCTCTCCTTTTCTCTGATTCCTTGGCTTGTATCCATTCGGCCCCATTCAGCCAGCTGTTTTAAGACGTTTATCCCCATCCAGGTGTCGATTTCTTCCTGGCGAGCGATAGCGAGCCAGCATTGTACGGAGAAAAGCCGGAGACATTTTTCTATTGAAAAATGTACAAATTTAGCTTGCTGTCAAAACAAAAATATATATATATGCTGGCTCGCTACCGTTCGCCAGGGAAATATTGACACCTGGATGGGAGTAAACGTCTTAAAACAGTAGGCTGAATGGGGCCGAATGGATACAAGCGCGCGCGCCCCCCCCCCACACACACACACACCCCCCCCACACACACACACACACACATACTGCTCGTTGGTACTTTATCAAGGGGTTATGCGTCATGATTTTCTCGCCAGAGTAGCTACGAGTGAATGACTCTTCGGCAAACAAAGACTATCCATAAACCTGCCTTCACGTAACTTAATTCTTATTTAACTTATTTTCTCGGACAGCAGGTATACATGGCCACCCAGTCCATTTGGCCCGTCTACTAACAAATCCGACTTGACCTAAATAATGTTGCCTGGAGTGTTTGGCGTTGGAATGAAAGGCAAATAGAAACTTAAGGGGAGATGGGTCGTTTTTCTATGTGAGTGAGGGAGACAAAAGGCAGAACTGTCTCTGACGAGTGCCTCCCCCAGAGTTGAAACAGTGACAGCGCCAGGTTGGTAGATATATACTTATACAGTGTGTGATCTACTCAGCACGCTTGTTAGTATTATCTGTGTCCCGTTTCTCATGCGTAGCGTATGTTTTTGTTCCATCCTTATTACTTTTTAAGTTGGATAAAACTCTGATTTTAGCATATTTCCTATTTCTCTTCCATGTCTTATTTTGTCTCTTTATTCCCAATTTTGTTTAGATAATTATATGAGATGTTCTGCATTATAGATAATTATATGAGATGTTCTGCATTATAGATAATTATATGAGATGTTCTGCATTATAGGTAGCGCCAACGAACTTGACAATAATCTGGACTTCTTAACGTCTTATAACTCAAAATGAATGATAGCAATTGGGCTGTCATTGTTATTATCTGGGAAGAGTACACCAGGAAATAGGTGTGGATAATTACAGCCAGTTTACTCAAGGTCCTTTTGAGTTACGAAGAGGTCAGGGATCGAGATTATTGTCAAGTTCGTTGGCGTACCTTTAGTTCATATTGTTCGTCCTTTTATTGTCCTCATTAACCCGTTCAGTACAGGTGACGTGTTTTTTGTTTTATTTCAGCTACATTTAGACGATTTGATGATACTTAGGAAGAATATATGGCAGTTAAAAGGATTAATCGAGATAGTCTGCAGCCTTTTAATGGATAGACGTCCTTCCCATCCTGAATATAATTGTCTAATAGTTACCAGAATTAAATTAAAATAATGTCACCAGTAGTGAAAAAACTGTGATTATCTGCACTATTTCCGGCTTATATTCCCTGTCTTATCCCCGTGTTCTCCCCCCCCCCCCGCCAACCCCCCCACACACAAGATAAAGTAGGTAATTTAGGTTGAGACAAAGGGTAATTAGTGACTTTCTTGGTGCTGGTAGTGGGGGTGGTGATTGTGGGGGTGGGGGTGGAAGAGGTGGAGATTGTGGTGGGGCTGGTGATTGTGGGGGTGGGGATTGTGTTGGTGCGGGTGTAGGGGGATTGTGGTGGTGGGGGTTACTGTGGCGATGGTGGTAATAGTGGGGGTGATTGTGGTGGTGGTGGTGATGGGGTGATTATAGTAGTGGAGGTGATGATGGAGATGGTGCTAATGGGGAGGAAAGGTGTCTGCTGTGATGGTGGACGTGATTGTGAGGATAGTGTTCGAAGTGCTTATGGTGATGATCTGGGTGGTCATGGTAGTTAATGTGATTGTGGTGGTTATACTTGAAGGGGTTAAGACGGTATCACACGAGCGCTTATATTGTCAAAATTTGATGAACAGCATTTTTCTGGCAACAATTTCGGAATATTTTGCACTGGTATAGGAAGCTAGGCTGATGGTAGATAAATGTGCGTAACCGTAATATTATATATGTTGACCTAATAAGCTGCCAGACCAGTGTTGAGGATAAATGTTGAGAGAAAAAGCGCTCGTGTGATACCGACTTTAGGGTGGTGATTTTGGTGATTGTGGTGTTTGTATTTGTTAGTGATTGTAGGGGTTGTGGTGATTGTGGGGGTTGTGATGATTGTGAGGGTTGTGATGATTGTGGGGGTTGTGGTGATTGTGGGGGTTGTGATGATTGTGGGGGTTGTGGGGGTTGTGATGATTGTGGGGGTTGTGGTGATTGTGGGGGAGGTGGTGATTGAGGGGGTTGTGGTGATTGTGAGGGTTGTGGTGATTGTAGTTGTGATGATTGTGGGGGTTGTTAACAGTTATGATTGTGCTGACGATAATGATGGTGTTGTGATGGTATTGATGTTTTCCGTGGTGGAGGAGGATAAGGTGTTTTTAAGGATAATGTTTTTGCGATAATAGTGGCGTATATTGAAGGGGATGGCTGTTTTGTCTGGCCCCATTCTCCCTTATTTTTAGCCCCTTTAGTTTTCAAATTTTAAGACGTTCAGACCATTAGTTTGGTGATTTTAAGACTTTTTAGACCCATTTCTTTGTCAATATTTAGACCTTTTGTTTCATTTAGTTGTCGAGTTATTGCTGGCGAGCGATAGCGAGCCTATAATCTAGGAAAAAAATGTCAACAGAAAAATGTACACATTTATCTAGAAGGGGAATCTTAGGGATGTTTTTTTAAGCTTGATGGAGGTCTAGGGAGGAAACTAACCAAAAAAGTAATAAATAAATATATACATCTACCAATATAAAAACCCTTCCCCCTTAAAGTGATGATAGTATGGAGATGGAATTTGTGGTGGTGGTGGTGGTGATGGTGTTTATGGTGATGGTGTTTATGGTGGTGGTAATGGTGTTTATGGTGGTGGTGGTGGTGGTGGTGGTGATGATGGTGTTTTCGGTGATGGTGGTGGTGTTTATGGTGGTGATGTTGTTTATGGTGGTGGTGATGGTGTTTATGGTGGTGGTAATGATGGTGATGGTGGTGATGGTGGTGATGGTGTTTAAAGCGGTGGTGATGGTGTTTATGGTGGTTGTGGTTATGTGATGTCACTATATGCTGAACGTGTTGGAGAAGTAATGCCTTTAATTATCGTTAGCGACAAGCTCAAAAAAATAGGAAAAGTGGGGATTGGGCCTGAGTATATAGATAGATAGATAGATAGACAAGCTCCTTCCACAAGATGACGCTCCCCTGTCCTACATTAAATACCAATAAAGCCGCCCTGAGCTCCTTGTACAGCCAGAAATGAGAGTTCTCCGAAAACCTTGATAACTAAAACTGTAATACTAATTAACTAATACTTGACAGTCACCATTGCTATATCAATTTCATGAGTTATAGTATTCGCTTAATGTCATAAAAGTGCCGAGCAAATGGTATCCTCCTTGATATTTTTACATTTGTTTTTCCACCGAATTATTGACTGGGGCTGTATGCTGAGAGTGTATAGGGGGCTCTGGGTGACTTAAGTGGCCAGCTTATATATTATGTATGAATATACAGTACTCTATAGGTAGAATTACGACACACTCTTTAGAGTAATAATTATGTTTTAGGTGTTTTATTCATTATATTTTACAGTCAGGTTGGAAAATTGTGTAGCACCTCTTTTACCTTGGTTTTGTCATTTATTTATTATGTTTTGTTTAATTAATTGAAAGCTCTTCCATCAGCTTTGTACAGTCTTGAGCATATAGGCCTACTGTATAAGTATATGTATAAATATCCATCTCTCCTTTCTAAAAAAAATCTTCATCTTATGAGATTTCAACGTTCACCACAGCCAGTGGCTCTCCTCTAATTCCACTGACCAACCTGGTGAACAGGCCTACATCTTCTCTATCCTAAATGACCTAGTGCAGTTGGTTCAGCAACCCACTCGTATCCTGGATCGCTTCGGATGTTGGCCCAACGTTCTTGACTTGTTTCTAACTTCTAACCCTTCTTCTTATAGTGTCGATCTTTTCTCTCCTTTGGGCTCCTCCGACCATAAACTTATCTCTGTCACCTGTCCTATCTCTCCAGTACGGCCACTCGACCCTCCCAGCCGTCGGCGCTTGTGGCACTTTGGCGCAGCAAACTAGGAGGCTCTCCGGCAGTGCTTCTTTGATTTACCATTGAATTATTTTCGCTTCCGTAGCCAGGGACCCTCGGAGAGTGCTGAACATATTATCGAGGTAGTCCTATCGGGCATGGAGGCATACATTCCATTTTCTTTCTCTCGGAGTAATGCAAAAAAATCTTGGTTAACTCACACTTGTTCTACTGCTATCCACAATAAGGAGGAAGCATTCAAGCGGTACCGATGCCATCAAACTCAAGAATCTAATCTTTCCTATGTTTCTACCTGGAATCAAGGTAAATCTGTACTTCAACTCGCCAAACACCGTTTCATCAATAATAAATGCACTGAACAATGCAACTCTAGCTCTTCCCAAGCTTTCTGGCATCTAGCCAAAAACCTCTCCAACAATTTTTCTACTTTGTCTTTCCCTTCCCTTTTCCACTCTGATGGCACTACCAATACCATCACTTCTTCCTCTGACAAAGCTGAACTCTTCGCCCAAACTTTCACTAGAAACTCCACCTTGGATGATTCCGGTGCTATTCCTCCCTCTCCACTCCCTCTCTCCTACTTATGCCTGATATCCTAATCTCTTCTAAAGATGTATTTTCTACCCTCTCTGGGCTTAATACTAAGAAGACGTCTGGTCTGGATGGTGTTCCTCCAGTTGTACTCGAAAACTGTGCTTCCGTGCTGATGCCCTGCCTAGGCAAACTCTTTCATCTCTGTCTCTTATCTAACAACTTCCCTTCTTGCTGGATGTTTGCTCTCATTCAACTTGTCCTAAATAAGGGTGACCGCTGCTCTCAACCCTCCAACTATCGTCCAATTGCTCTCATTTTTTTGCATCTCTAAAGTTTTTGAAACTATTCTTACTTCCAAATTTCTTAAGCATCTCTCTTCCCATAATCTACTCTCAGATCGCCAGTATGAATTCCTTAAAGGTCGTTCTGCTGGTAATCTTCTTTTCTATTGTGCTAGACATATCAAAGGCCTTTGATAGAGTCTGGCGCAAATCTCTAATTTCTAAACTACCCTCCTTCAGTTTCTATCCCTCTATCTGTGCCTTTATCTCGAATTTCCTTTCCGGCCGTTCCATAGCTGCGGTTGTGGACGGTCATCGTTCACTTCCTCACCCAATCAACTCTGGTGTTCTTCAGGGTTCTGTTATATCTCCAATTATCTTTCCAATATTCGTTAATGATCTCAACTGTACCTCCAGTCCTATCCATTCATATGTTTATGACTCTACCAGCTTAAGCTATTCAATTAGTTTTTTAGAACCCCCAAGCAAGCAATCACACAAAAATGTCTTGTGATGATGTCATAGAACAATTATCTTCTGACCTATCAACCATTTCCATTTGGGACAGAGAAAATCTTGTTGCTTTCAATGCTTCCAAAACCCAATTTCTCAATTTTTCCACGCATCAAGAACTCCCACAAAACTTTCCCTTCTACTTTAACAATACACAAATCAACCCCTCATCTTCTCTCAGTATTCTCGGTGTCTCCCTTTGTTCTGATCTCCCTTAGGAAGACCATCCACCACCCTTGCTAAAACAGCTTCCCAGAAGCTGGGTGTGCTCAACCGCCTCTGGGGGTTCTTTACCCCTGCACAACTTCTTGCTTAGTACAGAGGCACGTACAGTGCGTCCATGTATTGAGTATTGTTCACATGTGTTTGGGAGGCTCCTCTCACACAGCACTTCTTGACAAAGTAGAAAAGAAGCCTTTCGTCTCATTAACTCAAGGCCACTCAAACTCTCTGCAATCTCTCTCTCTCTTCGCTGCAATGTTGCATCTCTCTCGCTATTCTACCACTATTACAATAATCAGTTTTCCTCAGAGCTCTCTCAATGTATACCACCTCCTCTACGTAGAGTATGTAGCACCCATCTTGCAACACAATCCCACCCCTACTATTTGCAACTCTCCAACCCGAGACTGAAACGATATTCCCAAACTTTCTTCTATTCAACAGCTGAGCTTTGGAAATCTGTCCCTGAATCCATCTTCGCCTCATCCTAAAAAAACAGGCTTGCTATCGCTCGCCAGTAAAAATCGACACCTTAATGGCACGAAAGGTCTTAATATTAACAAAGAAATAGGGGAAAGTATAAACATTTGAACATTTATGGGTCTAAACATGAAGGAGAAGGTGATCAGGAAAAAAACACGAATATTTCCCCTTGACCCTGGGCTAAAATGACATAGCGGTACCTCGACCTAAGGATGGTGATAAAAGTGACCCGAGTTAAAAGGTTAAAATACTTAGATACCGTATTAGTAGACGGTGTATGCATGAGAGCTTTACCCGGGTGGAGCTGTGTTTCTGGCTGTGTACACAATTGACCACTTGCGAGTTTCAGGCTATAAGGAAGTTGGAGCCGTGAACATCGATATTTAACAGAAATGCAATAATAATGTACGTTTCTGATGGATACATGGTATGTTGAATTGGGTTTTATGTATTTATATATGTAGTACGACCGTATTTTAGCAGTACATTCTGTTCAATATCGTTGTTTACATATCCAACTTCCTTATAGAACGAAACTAGCAAGTGGTCAAATCTGGGGCTGCGTGTATGGCAACAGTAACACACTAGGTCATAACGGGTTATTTTTAGCTGTGTGTGTGTGTGTGTGTTGACTTGAGCGAGGTGTGTATGTGTGTGCTTGATTGTAGGTGTGTTTGTGTATGAGTTTGCTTGATTGTAGGTGTGTTTGTGTATGAGTTTGCTTGATTGTAGGTGTGTTTGTGTGTGAGTTTGCTTGATTGTAGGTGTGTTTGTGTGAGTTTGCTTGATTGTAGGTGTGTTTGTGTATGAGTTTGCTTGATTGTAGGTGTGTTTGTGTGTGAGTTTGCTTCATTGTAGGTCTGTTTGTGTGAGTTTGCTTGATTGTAGGTGTGTGTATGAGTTTGCTTGATTGTAGGTGTGTTTATGTGAGTTTGCTTGATTGTAGGTGTCTTTGTGTGAGTTTGCTTGATTGTAGGTGTATGAGTTTGCTTGATTGTAGGTGTGTTTGTGTGAGTTTGCTTGATTGTAGGTGTGTTTGTGTGAGTTTGCTTGATTGTAGGTGTGTTTGTGTGTGAGTTTGCTTGATTGTAGGTGTTTGTGTGTGAGTTTGCTTGATTGTAGGTGTGTTTGTGTATGAGTTTGCTTGATTGTAGGTGTGTTTGTGTAAGTTTGCTTGATTGTAGGTGTGTGTGTGAGTTTGCTTGATTATAGGTGTGTTTGTGTGTGAGTTTACTTGATTGTAGGTGTGTTTGTGTGAGTTTGCTTGATTCTAGGTGTGTGTGTAAGTTTGCTTGATTGTAGGTGTGTGTGTGTGAGTTTGCTTGATTATAGGTGTGTTTGTGTGTGAGTTTGCTTGATTGTAGGTGTGTTTGTGTAAGTTTGCTTGATTGTAGGTGTGTGTGTGAGTTTGCTTGATTATAGGTGTGTTTGTGTGTGAGTTTGCATGATTGTAGGTGTGTTTGTGTGAGTTTGCTTGATTGTAGGTGTGTGTGTATGAGTTTGCTTGATTGTAGGTGTGTGTGTATGAATTTGCTTGATTGTAGGTGTGTTTGTGTGGGTTTGCTTGATTGTAGGTGTGTGTGTATGAGTTTGCTTGATTGTAGGTGTGTTTGTGTGAGTTTGCTTGATTGTAGGTGTGTGTGTATGAGTTTGCCTGATTGTAGGTGTGTTTGTGTGAGTTTGCTTGATTGTAGGTGTGTTTGTGTTAGTTTTCTTGATTATAGGTGTGTGTGTGTATGAGTTTGCTTGATTGTAGGTGTGTTTGTGTTAGTTTTCTTGATTATAGGTGTGTGTGTGTGTGAGTTTGCTTGATTGTAGGTGTGTTTGTGTGAGTTTGCTTGATTATAGGTGTGTTTGTGTGGGTTTGCTTGATTGTAGATGTGTGTGTATGAGTTTGCTTGATTGTAGGTGTGTTTGTGTGAGTTTGCTTGATTGTAGGTGTGTGTGTATGAGTTTGCCTGATTGTAGGTGTGTTTGTGTGAGTTTGCTTGATTGTAGGTGTGTGTGTATGAGTTTGTTTGATTGTAGGTGTGCTTGTGTTAGTTTGCTTGATTGTAGGTGTGTGTGTGTGTGAGTGCCTTATTGTAGGTCTGTGTGTATGGGTTTGTTTGATTGTAGGTGTGTTTGTGTGTGGGTTTGCTTGATTGTAGGTGTGTGTATGAGTTTGCTTGATTGTAGGTGTGTGTGTGTATGAGTTTGCTTGATTGTAGGTGTGTTTGTGTGAGTTTGCTTGATTGTAGGTGTGTGTGTGTGAGTTTGCTTGATTATAAGTGTGTTTGTGTGTGAGTTTGCTTGATTGTAGGTGTGTTTGTGTGTGGGTTTGCTTGATTGTAGGTGTGTGTATGAGTTTGCTTGATTGTAGGTGTGTGTGTATGAGTTTGCTTGATTGTAGGTGTGTTTGTGTGAGTTTGCTTGATTGTAGGTGTGTGTGTATGAGTTTGCTTGATTGTAGGTGTGTGTGTATGAGTTTGCTTGATTGTAGGTGTGTTTGTGTGAGTTTGCTTGATTGTAGGTGTGTGTGTATGAGTTTGCCTGATTGTAGGTGTGTTTGTGTGAGTTTGCTTGATTGTAGGTGTGTGTGTGTGAGTTTGCTTGATTGTAGGTGTGTTTGTGTGAGTTTGCTTGATTGTAGGTGTGTGTGTGTGTGAGTTTGCCTGATTGTAGGTGTGTTTGTGTTAGTTTGCTTGATTATAGGTGTGTGTGTGTGTGAGTTTGCTTGATTGTAGGTGTGTTTGTGTGGGCTTGCTTGATTGTAGGTGTGTGTGTATGAGTTTGCCTGATTGTAGGTGTGTTTGTGTGAGTTTGCTTGATTGTAGGTGTGTGTGTATAAGTTTGCCTGATTGTAGGTGTGTTTGTGTTAGTTTGCTTGATTATAGGTGTGTGTGTGTGTGTGTGAGTTTGCCTGATTGTAGGTGTGTTTGTGTGAGTTTGCTTGATTGTAGGTGTGTTTGTGTGAGTTTGCTTGATTGTAGGTGTGTGTGTATGAGTTTGCCTGATTGTAGGTGTGTTTGTGTTAGTTTGCTTGATTATAGGTGTGTGTGTGTGAGTTTGCCTGATTGTAGGTGTGTTTGTGTGAGTTTGCTTGATTGTAGGTGTTTGTGTATGAGTTTGCTTGATTGTAGGTGTGTTTGTGTGAGTTTGCTTGATTGTAGGTGTGTTTGTGTGAGTTTGCTTGATTGTAGGTGTGTGTATGAGTTTGCTTGATTGTAGGTGTGTTTGTGTGAGTTTGCTTGATTGTAGGTGTGTGTATGAGTTTGCTTGATTGTAGGTGTGTTTGTGTGAGTTTGCTTGATTATATGTGTGTGTGTATGTATGAGTTTTCTTGATTGTAGGTGTGTTTGTATGAGTTTGCTTGATTGTAGGTGTGTTTGTGTGAGCTTGCTTGATTATAGGTGTGTGTGTGTGTATGAGTTTGCCTGATTGTAGGTGTGTTTGTGTGACCATGGAGTAATTTTGTTCAGAAATGTTTTTTACTGTATGAACTTTGAACGAGGATTGATTAAAAATGTCATATTGTAAGCTGTATCATGTGTCTTCCACTATGATCATATTGGTATGACCCCTCTCATCTCTCTCTCTCTCTCTCTCTCTCTCTCTCTCTCTCTCTCTCTCTCTCTCTCTCTCCACCACTTTTCAGAGCAAGGCCGGGCTCTTGTACATAAAGAAGTAGAATATATAGTTACCGTTGCCCTCACAAACCTCTTCCCGAATATTCCTTGCCTTTGTTGGCTCGAGTTTGGGTTTTTGTTTTTCCCCGTAGGTTTTTTGTCCTGTATTTGCCCGTAGTGGAATTGGTATATGTATCTTGTATTGGAGCGTATTCGTGTGGGGCGTCTCCGTACCTGTGTTTCAGTTATTTATCTCGTGGTTTCACTTTCTGTTTCAGTTATTTATCTTGTGGTTTCCGTACTTGTGTTTCAGTTACTTCTCTCCTGGTTTCTGTGTCTGTGTTTCAGTTATTTATTTCGTGTTTTCCGGGTCTGTGTTTCAGTTATTTATCTCGTGGTTTCCGTGTCTGTGTTTCAGTTATTTATTAACTGGTTTCCGTATATATGTTTCAGTTATTTATTTCTTAGTTTCCGGGTCTATGTTTCAGTTATTTATCTCCTGGTTTCTGTGTCTGTGTTTCAGTTATTTATCATGTGGTTTCTGTGTCTGTGTTTCAGTTATTTATCACGTGGTTTATGTGTCTGTGTTTCAGTTCTTTTTCTCGTGGTTTCCGTGTATTTGTTTCAATTTGTAAGTGACCCACGAGGTAAAGCTAACCTTCTTGCAGATATTTTCTCCACCAACTCAACCTTAGATGACATAAATCAAGATGTCCCTGTACTTAATTTTAATTCACCTGAAATTCCCTCACTTAAGATCCACACCAGACATGTCAAAACTATTTTGCAGAATCTCTCAGTAGATAAGGCTCCTGGTCCAGATGAAATTCCTCCAATAGTACTTAAGAATTGCTCCTTGGTGCTCGCTCCTGTATTGGCAAAATTTTTCCGTCTGTGTACTCATACCTCATGCTTCCCAGTACCCTGGAAAGAAGCAAACATCCATCCAGTTCCTAAAAAAGGTGCCTCTTCAGATCCATCAAACTACAGACCAATAGCTATAACTTCCACTCTTGGCAAAGTTTTTGAAATTATATTAAATAATCACATAATTAAGCATCTGGAGAATAATAAATTAATCAGTGATAGGCAATATGGTTTTAGACGATGTCGATCAACTGCAGACATTCTTTGCCTTCTTACGCATCAAATCAACCAAGCTACAGACCAACATGGTGAAACACATACAATAGCACTGGATATATCAAAGGCATTTGATAGAGTCTGGCATCAATCCTTATTGTCGAAGATGTCACACTACGGCCTTGCATCATTAGTTCCACTAATTTCTTCTTATCTTCATAACAGAAAAATACGTGTAATGGTAGATGGCCTTTATTCTCAATTTCACTCAATAAATGCTGGTGTTCCCCAGGGATCAGTTTTGGCCCCAACTCTGTTCCTCATTCATATCAATGATCTCATATCTACCACTCATAATCCAATACATTCCTACGCAGATGACTCAACACTCCACAGTTCCTTCACATTTACCAATTCTTTCACCCAACCCGATCTTATAAATTCAAAAATAAACACTGCAATTTCTCTGAACCAGGACCTTTCTAGAATTAATGAATGGGGACAAGAGAATCTAGTTTCCTTTAATGCACAGAAAACCAAGTACATTCAATTTTCTAACCGACAGAATCTCACTGACTCCCATATATTTTTTAATGATGTAAATATTCCCACTTCCCCTAGTATTGACATTCTCGGTGTAACATTAACTACTAACTTGAGCTGGACACATTATGTTAGAAGCATTGCTAAGAATGCCTCTAAAAAACTGGGACTCCTGTACAGAGTTCGAGAATTCTTCACTGACGAGCAGTTGGCCGTAATATATAAAAGTCATGTGCGCTCTCAGATGGATTACTGTTCACCTCTGTGGGGTGGAAGTGGAGTGGTTGCATTGAGGCAGTTGGACAAAATTCAAAATAAAGCTATTAGATTAATCAATAACCCTGCAATCACACAGGACCTTCCTACATTAGCCATACGAAGAAACGTTGCATCCCTTGCATTATTCTACAGATATTTTCACAGCAATTGTTCCGAGGAACTTGCTTCAATTGTGCCGCCTCTCCACATCTTTCCCCGTAGAACTAGGGCAGCTGAGAGCGCCCATGAATTTACACTTTCTCCTCCACAATGCAGAACTTCTGCTTATCAGAATTCATTTATCCCCAGAGCTACTACTCTTTGGAATTCACTTCCCTCGAATTGCTTTCCACAAACTTACAATCAACAAATGTTTAAATCCAGTTGTTACAAACATTTTATGAATGGAGGATGCCTTTAGGCACATGGACCTTTTTGTTTTATCTGTGTTTTTCCTTCCTCCATTCATTGTCTCTTAAAAAAAAAAAAAAAAAAAAAAATAACCTATCATGTGGTTTCTGTGTCTGTGTTTCAGTTATTTTTCTCGTGGTTTCCGTGTATTTGTTTCAATAACCTATCATGTGGTTTCTGTGTCTGTGTTTCAGTTATTTATCATGTGGTTTATGTGTCTGTGTTTCAGTTATTTATCAAGTGGTTTATGTGTCTGTGTTTCAGTTATTTATCATGTGGTTTATGTGTCTGTGTTTCAGTTATTTATCATGTGGTTTATGTGTCTGTGTTTCAGTTATTTATCACGTGGTTTATGTGTCTGTGTTTCAGTTATTTATCATGTGGTTTATGTGTCTGTGTTTCAGTTATTTATCATGTGGTTTATGTGTCTGTGTTTCAGTTCTTTTTCTCGTGGTTTCCGTGTATTTGTTTCAATAACCTATCATGTGGTTTCTGTGTCTGTGTTTCAGTTATTTATCATGTGGTTTATGTGTCTGTGTTTCAGTTATTTATCAAGTGGTTTATGTGTCTGTGTTTCAGTTATTTATCATGTGGTTTATGTGTCTGTGTTTCAGTTATTTATCATGTGGTTTATGTGTCTGTGTTTCAGTTATTTATCACATGGTTTCTGTGTCTGTGTTTCAGTTATTTATCTCGTGGTTTCTGTGTCTGTGTTTGTTGTTTATCTCGTGGTTTCTGTGTCTGTGTTTCAGTTATTTATCTCCTGGTTTATGTGTCTGTGTTTCAGTTATTTATCTCCTGGTTTATGTGTCTGTGTTTCAGTTAGTCATTTCTTAGTTTCCCACCATGGATACGAAAGATCACTCATAAACTTGGCGAATTCGGGCTATCCTCTCGACCATTGCTCATAAATATTAATCCAGGGCGATTTATTTGGCTGTAAAGTATTGGGTGAGCGGCATTTGCGCTCGGGTACTGCATCAGCGTCTGGAAAACTATGTACTGTATATTGTGTCGGACCCAAGAGAGTTTTGTAACTCTGTAATAAACTCCCGATGTTTCGTTATACAATATATATTGCCATTGTGACTTGTTTTTCTTTTCTGTTTGTTCTCCTTTTCTCTCTTTTTATGGCTTTTATCTATTCGGCCCCATTCAGCCTACTGTTTTAAGACGTTTACCCCCATCCAGGTGTCGATTTCTTCCTGGGGAGCGATAGCGAGCAAGCATTGTATGGAGAAATCCGGCTTCGCCGGAGACATGTACAAATTTAGCCTGCTGCCAAAAAAAATAAATTACAAAAAATATGCTGGCTCGCTAGCACTCCCCAGGAAAAATCGACACCTTGATGGGGATAAATGTCTTAAAACAGTAGGCTGAATGGGGCCGAATGGATACAACTCAGAGAGAGAGGGAGAGAGAGAAAAAAAAACGAGTTGGATCCCCTTAAAGTGAGGAATACACGAGCTATATTTTATATGAATAGGTATTATGAGGAATACGTGAGTGACGTTTGGTTGCACACTCGCATATGTCAACTGCGTGTCCCAAAAGTGACATATATATTTAAGTTAATGGAAAATATTATAATAAAATTCAATTAATGTTAATATAAACATAAATTATGTAATCTAAATTTTATACAACGTCGACCTGAATTCTCAGTTATTTTCTATATAATTTACTGATCGCCATTTTTATTTAATATGGTGCAATCATCTTTCGAAGTTTACACAATGGTTTGCACTTAATATAATTAGTATTCTCTAGTATATATATGTAAATATAATACATGTCCATTTAAGGGGGCCCACCTCGTTTTGTTTTCTCTCTCTCCCTCTCTCTCTGAGTTGTATCCATTCGGACCCATTCAGCCTACTGATATAAGACAAATTGTGGCGAGCGGTAGCGAGCCAGCATTTTTTTTTTTTTTTTTTTTTTTTTTGAGACAGTAGGCTAAATTTGTACATTTTTCGATAGAAAAATTTCTCCGTCAAAGCCGGATTTCTCCATACAATGCTGGCTGGCTCGCTATCTCTCGCCAGGAAGAAATCGACACCTGGATGGAAATAAACATCTTAAGAAAACAGTAGGCTGAATGGGGCCAAATGGATAAAAACCAGAGGAAGAGAGAAAAGGAGAGAACAGAAAGCAGGTCACCCCCTTTAACTATCAAAATGCTATATATAATTATATCCTCATTACAAACAATACTTCTGTCTTCTAGCACGGTACTTTCCATTTGCAGGTAAGACACAGCTAATCGACGCAGGATGGACCGTGAACACATTATCTACGCAATGTGAGTCTTTAAACTTATTCGCGCTTACCTTTCTTACGCACCTTGTTTACGGAAACTTCATAATTAACTTTTATTGGAATTGTGCCCACTATGATATCAACAAACTACCTTCAGTCATTAAGTTATTTTATCTATTTTATATATTCAGTCGGTGCAGGGGGTTTGTGTAGGGTGCAGGGGATTTCTTTAGGATGCAGGGGATTTCTTTAGGGTGCAGGGGATTTCTGTATGGTGTAGGGGGTTTGTTTAGGATGCAGGGAGTTTGTTTAGGGTTCAGGGAGTTTGTTTAGGGTTCAGGGGGTTTGTTTAGTGTGCAGGGGTTTGTTTAGGGTTCAGGGGGGGTTGTTTATGGTGCAGGTGGTTTGTTTAGGACGCAGTGGGTTTGTTTAGGGTGCAGGGGGTTTGTTTAGGGTGCAGGAGGTTTGTTTAGGGTGCAGAGAGTTTGTTTAGGGTGCAGGGGGTTTGTTTAGGGTGCAGAGGGTTTGTTTAGGGTACAGGGTATTTGTTTACTATGCAGGGGGTTTGTTTAGGGTGCAGGTGATTTGTTTAGGGTGCAGGGGGTTTGTTTAGGCTGCAGGGGGTTTGTTTAGGGTGCAGGTGTATAGTTTAGGGTGACGGGGGTTTGTCTAGGATGCAGGGGGTTTGTTTAGGATGCAGGTGGTTTGTTTAGGGTGCAGAGGGTTTGTTTAAGGTGCAAGGGGTTTGTTTAGGGTACAAGGGGTTTGTTTAGGGTGCAGGGGGTTTGTTTAGGGTACAGGGGGGTTTGTTTAGGGTGCAGGGGTTTGTTTAGGGTACAGGAGGGGTTGTTTAGGGTGAAGGGGGTTTGTTTAGGGGAGGGGGTTTGTTTAGGGTGCAGGTTGGGTACAGGGGGTTTGTAGGGTGCAGGGGGTTTGTTTAGGTGCAGGGGGTTTGTTTAGGGTACAGGGGGGTTGTTTAGGGTGCAGGGGTTTGTTTATGGTGCAGGGGGTTTGTTTAGGGTGCAGGGGTTTTGTTTAGGGTGCAGGGGGTTTGTTTATGGTGCAGGGGGTGTTTAGGTGGAGGGGGTTTCTTTAGGGTGCAGGGGTTTGTTTAGGTGCAGGGTTTGTTTATGGTGCAGGGGTTTGTTTAGGGTGCGGGGGGTTTCTTTAGGGTGCAGGGGTTTGTTTAGGGTGCAGGGGGTTTGTTTAGGATGCAGGGGGTTTGTTTAGGGTGCAGGGGGGTTGTTTAGGGTGCAAGGGGTTTGTTTAGGGTGCAGGGGGTTCGTTTATGGTGCAGGGGGTTTGTTTAGGGTGCAGGGGGTTTGTTTAGGGTGCAGGGGGTTTGTTTAGGGGGCAGGGGTTTTGTTTAGGGTGCAGGGGTTTTGTTAGGGTGCAGGGGGTTGTTTAAGGTGCAGGGGTTTGTTTAGGGTGCAGGGTTTGTTTAGGTGCAGGGGGTTTGTTGTTAGGGTGTACAGGGGTTTGTTAGGGTGCAGGGGTTTGTTTATTGTGCAGGGGGTTTGTTTATGGTGCAGGGGTTTTGTTTAAGGTGCAGGGGGTTTGTTTATGGTGCAGGGTTTTTGTTATGGTGCAGGGGGTTTGTATGGTGCAGGGGTTTGTTTAGTGTGCATGGGGTTTGTTTATGGTGCAGGGGGTTTGTTTGGTGTGGAGGGGGGTTGTTTTGGGTGCTGAGGGTTTGTTTAAGGTGCAAGGGGTTTGTTTAGGGTGCAGGGGTTTGTTAGGGTGCAGGGGGTTTGTTTGGTGCAGGGTTTGTTTGGGTGCAGGGGGTTTGTTTATGGTGCAGGGGTTGTTTAGGGTGCAGGGGGTTTGTTTAAGGTGCAGGGGTTTGTTTAGGGTGCAGGGGTTTGTTTTGGGTGCAGGGGTTTGTTTAGTGTGCAGGGGGTTTGTTTAGGGTACAGGGGGTTTGCTTGGGGTACAGGGGGGTTTGTTTATGGTGCAGGGGGTTTGTTAAGGGTGCAAGGGGGTTGTTTAAGGTGCAGGGGGGTTGTTTAGGGGGCAAGGGGTTTGTTTAGGGTGCAGGGAGCTTGTTTATGGTGCAGGGGTTTGTTGGGTGCAGGGGGTTTGTTTAAGGTGCAAGGGTTTGTTTAGGGTGCAGGGGGTTTGTTTAAGGTGCAGGGGGTTTGTTTAGGGTGCAGGGGGTTTGTTTAAGGTGCAGGGGGTTTGTTTAGGGTGCAGGGGGTTTGTTTATGGTGCAGGGGGTTTGTTTATGGTGCAGGGGGTTTGTTTATGGTGCAGGGGGTTTGTTTATGGTGCAGTTGGTTTGTTTAGGGTGCAGGGGGTTTGTTTAGGGTGCAGGGGTTTTGTTTAAGGTGCAGGGGGTTTGTTTATAGTGCAGGGGGTTTGTTTATGGTGCAGGGGGTTTGTTTATGGTGCAGGGGGTTTGTTTATGGTGCAGGTGGTTTGTTTAGGGTACAGGGGGTTTGTTTATGGTACAGGGGGTTTGTTTAGGGTGCAGGGGAGTTGTTTAAGGTGCAGAGGGTTTCTTTAGGGTGCAGGGGGTTTGTTTAGGGTGCATGGGAGTTTGTTTAGGGTGGAGGATGTTTGTTTAGGGTGCAGGGGAGGGGGGTTAGGGTACAGGGGGGTTTGTTTAGGGTGCAGGGGGTTTGTTTAGGGTGCAGGGGGTTTGTTTAGGGTACAGCGGGGTTGTTTAGGGTGCAGGGGGTTAGTTTAGGGTACAGGGGGTTTGTTTATGGTGCAGGGAGTTTGTTCAGGCTGCAGGGGGTTTGTTTATGGTGCAGGGGGTGTGCTTAGGATACAGGGGGTTTGTTTAGGGTGCAGGGGTTTGTTTATGGTGCTGGGGATTTGTTTATGGTGCAGGTAGTTTGTTTAGGGTGCAGGGGGTTTGTTTAAGGTGCAAGGGGTTTGTTTAGGGTGCAGGGGGTTTGTTTAAGGAGCAGGGGGTTTGTTTAGGGTGCAGGGGGTTTGTTTAAGGTGCAAGGGGTTTGTTTAGGGTTCAGGGGGTTTGTTTAAGGTGCAGGGGGTTTGTTTAGGGTGCAAGTTTTTTTTTTAAGGTGCAAGGGGTTTGTTTATGGTGCAGGGGGTTTTTTGGGGGGCAAGGGGGTTTGTTTATGGTGCAGGGGGTTTGTTTATGGTGCAGGGGGATTGTTTAAGGTGCAGAGGATTTGTTTAGGGTGCTGGGGGTTTGTTTTGGGTGCAGGGGGTTTGTTTAGGGTGCAGGGGTTTTGTTTAAGGTGCAGGGGGTTTGTTTATGGTGCAGGGGGTTTGTTTATGGTGCAGGGGGTTTGTTTATGGTGCAGGGGGTTTGTTTATGGTGCAGTTGGTTTGTTTAGGGTGCAGGGGGTTTGTTTAGGGTGCAGGGGTTTTGTTTAAGGTGCAGGGGGTTTGTTTAGGGTACAGGAGGGGTTGTTTAGGGTGAAGGGGTTTGTGTTTAGGGTGCAGGGGGTTTGTTTAGGGTGTAGGTGGTTTGTTTAGGGACCAGGGGGTTTGTTTAGGGTGCAGGGGGTTTGTTTAGGGTGCAGGGGGTTTGTTTAGGGTGCAGGGGGTTTGTTTAAGGTGCAGGGGGTTTGTTTAGGGTGCAGGGGGTTTGTTTAAGGTGCAAGGGGGTTTGTTTATGGTGCAGGAGGGTATTAAGGGTGCTGGGGTTTTGTTTAGGGTGCAAGTTTTTTTTTAAGGTGCAAGGGGTTTGTTTATGGTGCAGGGGGTTTGTTTATGGTGCAGGGAGTTTGTTTATGGTGCAGGGGGATTGTTTAAGGTGCAGGGGGTTTGTTTAGGGTGCTGGGGGTTTGTTTTGGGTGCAGGGGGTTTGTTTAAGGTGCAAGGGGTTTGTTTAGGGTGCAGGGGGTTTGTTTAGGATGCAGGGGGTTTGTTTAGGGTGCAGGGGGGTTGTTTAGGGGGTGCAGGGTTTGTTGTTTAGGGTGCAGGGGTTCGTTTATGGTTGCAGGGGTGCAGGGGGTTTTTGTTTAGGGTGCAAGGGGTTTGTTTAGGGTGCAGGGGGTTTGGTTAGGGGGCAGGGGTTTTGTTTAGGGTGCAGGGAGCTTGGTTAGGGTGCCGGGGGTTTGTTTGTTTATGGTGCAGGGGGTTTGTTTATGGTGCAGGGGGTTTGTTTAGGGTGCAAGGGGTTTGTTTAGGGTGCAGGGGGTTCGTTTAAGGTGCAAGGGTTTGTTAAGGTGCAGGGGGTTTGTTTATGGTGCAGGGGGTTTGTTTAAGGTGCAAAGGGGGTTTGTGTAGGGTGCAGGGGGTTTGTTTAGGTGCAGGGGGTTTGGTTTAGGTGGGTGCAGGGGTTTGTTTAGGGTGCAGGGGGTTTGTTTAAGGTGCAAGGGGTTTTGTTTGGGTGCAGGGGGTTTTGTTTAAGGTGTATGGGGTGTATGGGGTTTGTTTAGGGTGCAGGGGGTTTGTTTTGGGTGCAGGGGGTTTGTTTAAGGTGCAGGGGGTTTGTTTTGGGTGCAGGGGGTTTGTTTAAGGTGCAGGGGGTTTGTTTAAGGTGCAGGGGGTTTGTTTAGGGTGCAGTTGGTTTGTTTATGGTGTAGGGGATTTGTTTATGGTGCAGGGGGTTTGTTTATGGTGCAGGGGTTTTGTTTAAGGTGCAGGGGGTTTGTTTATGGTGCAGGGGGTTTGTTTATGGTGCAGGGGGGTATGTTTATGGTGCAGGGGGTTTGTTTAAGGTGCAGGTTTTTTTTTTATGGTGCAGGGGGTTTGTTTATGGTGCAAGGGGTTTGTTTATGGTGCAGGGGGTTTGTTTATGGTGTAGGTGTTTGTTTAGGGTACAGGAGGTTTGTTTTTGGTACAGGGGGTTTGTTTAGGGTGCAGGGGAGTTGTTTAAAGTGCAGGGCGTTTCTTTAGGGTGCAGTGGGTTTGTTTAGGGTGCATGGGAGTTGTTTAGGGTGGAGGGGGTTTGTTTAGGGTGCAGGGGGGCGGGTGTAGGGTACAGGGGGTTTGTTTAGGGTGCAGGGGGTTTGTTTAGGGTGCAGGGGGTTTGTTTAGGGTACAGGGGGGTTGTTTAGGGTGCACGGGGTTAGTTTAGGGTACAGGGGGTTTGTTTATGGTGCAGGGAGTTTGTCGAGGCTGCTGGGGCTTTGTTTATGGTGCAGGGGTTTGTTTAGGGTGGGGGGTTGTTTAGGGTGCAGGGGTTTTGTTTAAGGTGCAGGGGGTTTGTTTATGGGGCTGGGGATTTGTTTATGGTGCAGGTAGTTTGTTTAGGGTGCAGGGGGTTTGTTTAAGGTGCAGGGGGTTTGTTTAGGGTGCAGGGGGTTTGTTTAAGGTGCAAGGGGTTTGTTTAGAGTGCAGGGGGTTTATGGTGGGGGTTTGTTTTAGGGTGAAGGGGTTTTGTTTAGGGTGCAGGGGGTTTGTTTAGGGTGCAGGGGTTTGTTTTAGAGTGCAGGGGGTTTGGGTTTTTAGGGTGTAGGGGGTTTGTTTATGGTGCAGGGGGTTTGTTTAGGGTGCAGGGGTTTGTTTAGGGTGGAGGGGGTTTGTTTAGGGTGCAGGGGGTTTGTTTAGGGTGCAGAGGGTTTGTTTAGGGTGCAGGGGGTTTGTTTAGGGTGCAGGGGGTTTGTTTATGGTGCAGGGGGTTTGTTTATGGTGCAGGGGGTTTGTTTAAGGTGCAAGGGGTTTGTTTAGGGAGCAGGGGGTTTGTTTAAGGTGCAGGGGGTTTGTTTAAGGTGCAGGGGGTTTGTTTAGGGTGCTGGGGGTTTGTTTTGGGTGCAGGGTTTTTTTTTAAGGTGCAAGGGGTTTGTTTTGGGTGCAGGGGGTTTGTTTAGGGTTGCAGGGGTTTGTTTAGGGTGCAGGGGGTTTGTTTAAGGTGCAGGGGGTTTGTTTAGGTGCAAGGGGTTTGTTTAGGGTGCAGGGGGTTCGTTTATGGTGCAGGGGGTTTGTTTAGGGTGCAGGGGGTTTGTTTAGGGTGCAGGGGGTTTGTTTAGGGGGCAGGGGTTTTGTTTAGGGTGCAGGGGGGTTGTTTAGGGTGCAGGGGGTTTGTTTATGGTGCAGGGGGTTTGTTTATGGTGCAGCGGGTTTGTTTATGGTGCAAGGGGTTTGTTTAGGGTGCAGGGGGTTTGTTTAAGGTGCAGGGGGTATGTTTAAGGTGCAGGGGGTTTGTTTTGGGTGCAGGGGGTTTGTTTAAGGTGCAAGGGGTTTGTTTAGGGTGCAGGGGGTTTGTTTAGGGTGCAGGGGGTTTGTTTAGGTGGGTGCAGGGGGTTTGAATAGGGTGCAGGGGGTTTGTTTAAGGTGCAAGGGGTTTGTTTAAGGTGCAGGGGGTTTGTTTAGGGTGCTGGGGGTTTGTTTTGGGTGCAGGGGGTTTGTTTAGGGTGGGGGGGGTTTGTTTAGGGTGCAGGGGGTTTGTTTAGGGTGCAGGGGGTTTGTTTATGGTGCAGGGGGTTTGTTTTAGGTGAAAGGGGTTTGTTTAGGGTGCAGGGGTTTGTTTAAGGGTGCAAGGGGTTTGTGTAGGTTGCAGGGGGCTTGTTTATGGTGCAGGGGATTTGTTTAGGGTGCAGGGGGTTTGTTTAGGGTGCAGGGGGTTTTGTTTAGGTGCAGGGGGTTTGTTTAGGGTGCAGGGGTTTGTTTATGGTGCAGGGGGTTTGTTTAAGGTGCAACGGGTTTGTTAGGTTGCAGGGGGTTTGTTTAGGGTGCAGGGGTGGTTTGTTTTGGGTGCAGGGGGTGGGTTTGTTTTGGGTGCATGGGGGTTTGTTTAGGGTGCAAGGGGTTTGTTTGGGGTGCAGGGGGCTTGTTTATGGTGCAGGGGGGTTTGTTTAGGGTGCAGGGGTTTGTTTAGTGTACAGGGGGGTTTGTTTAGGGTGCAGGGGGTTTGTTTAGGGTGCAGGGGGTTTGTTTAAGGTGCAAGGGGGTTGTTTAGGGTGCAGGGGGTTTGTTTGGGGTTGAGGGGTTTGGTTTAAGGTGCAGGGGTTTTGTTTAGGGTGCAGGGGGGTTTGTTTAGGGTGCAGGGGGTGTGTTTTTGGTGCAGGGGGTTTGTTTAGGTGCAGGGGTTTGTTTAGGTGCAGGGGTTTGGGTTTGTTTAGGGTGCAGGGGGTTTGTTTAGGTAGGGTGCAGGGGTTTTGTTAGGCAGGGGGTTTGTTTAGCAGGGGGTTTGTTTAGGGTGCAAGGGGGTTTGTTTAGGTTGTAGGTGCTTTGTTTAAGGTCCAAGGGTGTTGTTTAAGGTGCAGGGGGTTTGTTTTTGTTTAAGGTGCAGGGGGTTTGTTTAGGGTGGCAGGGGTTTGTTTATGGTGCAGGGGGTTTGTTTAGTGGGGGGTTTGTTTAGGGTGGGGTTTGTTTAGGGTGCAGGGGTTTGTTTAGGGCAGGGGGTTTGTTTTATTGGGTGCAGGGGGTTTGTTTAAGGTGCAAGGGGGTTTTTTGTTTAGGGTGCAGGGGGGTTTGTTTGTTGTGTTTAGGTGCGGGTTTTGTTTAGTTTATGGTGCAGGGGGTTTGTTTAGTGTTTGTTTTGGTTTGTTTTTTGTTTATGTGCAGGGGGTTTGTTTATGGTGCAGGGGGTTTGTTTTAGGTGCAGTGTTTTGTTTAGGGTGGGGGTTTGTTTAGGTGTGTTTGTTTATGGGGGTTTGTTTAGGGTTTTTTTTGTTTTGTTTAGGGTTGTTTTTTTGCGCGGGGTTGTTTTTAGGTGCAGGGGGTTTGTTTAGGGTTGTGCAGGGGGTTTGTTTATGGTGCTTTGGTTTTTTAGGGTGCAGGGGGTTTGTTTTGCAGGGGTTTTGTTTTTTTTTAGGGTGCAAGGGGTTTGTTTAGGGTGCAGGGGGTTTGTTTAGGGTTTTTGTTTAGGGTGCAGGGGGTTTGGTTTTTTGGGTGCAGGGGGTTTTGTTTAGGTGCAGGGGGTTTTTTTTTAGGGTGCAGGGGTGTTTATGGTGCAGGGTGGGTTTGTTTTGTGCAGGGGTTTGTTTAGGGTGCAGGGGGTTTGTTTAGGGTGCAGGGGGTTTGTTTAAGGTGGCAGGGGGTTTGTTTAGGGTGCAGGGGGTTTGTTTATGGTGCAGGGGTTTGTTTTAAGGGTGCAGGGGTTTGTTTAGGGTGCAGGGGGTGTTTATGGTGTGCAGGGGTTTGTTTAGGGTCCAGTGGGTTTGTTTATAAGGTGCAGGGGTTTTGTTTTGCAGGGGGTTTGTTTATGGTGGCAGGGGTGGGGTTGGTTTTGGTGCAGGGGGGTTTGTTTATGGTGCAGGGGGGTTGTTTCGGGTGCTGGGGTTTTGTTTAGGGTGCTGGGGGGTTGTTTATGGTAGGGGGTTTGTTTAGGTGCAGGGGGTTTTGTTTATGGTTTGTTTAGGTTTGTTTTTGGTTTAGGGTTTGTTTTAGGTGCAGGGGTTTGTTTGGGTGCAGGGGGTTTGTTTATGGTGCAGGGGGTTTTGTTTAGGGTGGGTTTGTTTTTTTTTGTTTTGTTTTGTTTTGTTTAGGGTGCAGGGGGTTTGTTTAGGGTTGTTTGTTTTGGTGCAGGGGTTTGTTTAGGGTGCAGGGGGTTTGTTTTGCAGGGGGTTTGTTTTAGGGTGCAGGGGTTTTTATTTTGGGGTTTTGTTTTGTTTTTGGGTTTGTTTAGGGTTTAGGGGGTTGTTTTTTTGTAGGGGGTTTGTTTAGGGTTGGGTTTTGTTTAGGGTTTGTTTTTGGTGCAGGGGTTTGTTTAAGGTGCAGGGGGTTTTGTTTATGGTGCAGTTTATTTTTTTTGTTTGTTTTTTTGGTTGGTTTTTGTTTATGGTGGGGGGTTTGTTTTAGTGCAGGGGGTTTGTTTTTGTTTTGTGCAGGGGGTGTTTTTATGGTGCAGGGGGTTTGTTTTTTTGTTTATGGTGCAGGGGGTTTGTTTAGGGTGCAGGGGGTTTGTTTAGGGTACAGGGGGTTTGTTTATGGTGCAGGGTTTTTTTTAGGGTGAAGGGGATTTGTTTAGGGTGCAGGGGGTTTGTTTAGGGTGCAGGGTGTTTGTTTGTTTAGGGTGCAGGGGTTTTGTTTAGGGTGCAGGGGGGTTGTTTAGTGTGCAGGGGGTTTGTTTAAGGTGCAGGGGGTTTGTTTTGGGTGCAGAGGGTTTGTTTAAGGTGCAAGGGGTTTGTTTAGGGTGCAGGGGGTTTGTTTAGGGTGCAGGGGGTTTGTTTAGGGTGCAGGGGGGTTGTTTAGGGTGCAGAGGGGTTGTTTAGGGTGCAGGGGGTTTGTTTTGAGTGCAGGGGGTTTGTTTAGGGTGCAGATGGTTTGTTTTGGGTGCAGGGGGTTTGTTTTGGGTGCAGGGGGTTTGTTTAAGGTGCAGGGGGTTTGTTTTGGGTGCAGTGGGTTTGTTTAAGGTGCAGGGGGTTTGTTTATGGTGCAGGGGGTTTGTTTATGGTGCAGGGGGTTTGTTTATGGTGTAGGGGGTTTGTTTAGGATGCAGGGGTTTTGTTTAAGGTGCAGGGGGTTTGTTTATGGTGCAAGGGGTTTGTTTATGGTGCAGGGCGTTTGTTTAGGGTGCAGGGGTTTGTTTATGGTGCAGCGGGTTTATTTAGGGTGCAGGGGGTTTGTTTAGGGTGCAGGGGGTTTGTTTATGGTGCAGGGGGGTTGTTTAGGGTGCAGGGGTTTGTTTATGGTGCAAGGGGTTTGTTTAGGGTGCAGGGGGGGAGGTTTAGGGTGCAAGGGGTTTGTTTAGGGGGCAGGGGATTTGTTTATGGTTCAGGGGGTTTGTTTAGGGTGCAAGTTTTTTTTTTAAGGTGCAAGGGGTTTTGTATAGCGTGCAGCGGGTTTGTTTTGGATGCAGGGGGTTTGTTTGGGGTGTATGGGGTTTGTTTAGGGTGCAGGGGGTTTGTTTTGGGTGCAGGGGGGTTTGTTTTGGTGCAGGGGGTTTGTTTAGGGTGCTGGGGGTTTGTTTTGGGTGCAGGGGGTTTGTTTAGGGTGCAGGGGTTTTGTTTAAGGTGCAGGGGGTTTGTTTAGGGTGCAGGGGGTTTGTTTAAGGTGCAGGGGGTTTGTTTAGGTGCAGGGGTTTGTTTATGGTGCAGGGGTTGTTTATGGTGCAGGGGGTTTGTTTAGGAAGCAGGGGGTTTGTTTATGGTGCAGGGGTTTTGTTTAGGGTGCAGGGGGTTTGTTTATGGTACAGGGGGTTTGTTTAGGGGTGCAGGGGGTTTGTTTATGGTGCAGGGGTTTGTTTAGGGTGCAGGGGGTTTGTTTACGGTGCAGGGGGTTTGTTTAGGGTGCAGAGGGTTTGTTTAGGGTGCAGGGGGTTTGTTTATGGTGCAGGGGGTTTGTTTATGGTGCAGGGGGGTTGTTTAAGGGTGCAATGGGTTTGTTTAGGGTGGGGGTGTTTTGTTTAAGGTGCAGGGGGTTTGTTTAGGGTGCAGGGGATTTGTTTTGGGTGCAGGGGGTTTTTTAAGGTGCAAGGGGTTTGTATAGCGTGCAGGGGGTTTGTTTTGGGTGCAGGGGGTTTGTTTAAGGTGCAAGGGGTTTGTTTAGGGTGCAGGGGGTTTGTTTAAGGTGCAGGGGGTTTGTTTTGGGTGCAGGGGGTTTGTTTAAGGTGCAGGGGGTTTGTTTAAGGTGCAGGGGGTTTGTTTTGGGTGCAGGGGGTTTGTTTATCGTGTAGGGGGTTTGTTTAGGGTGCAGGGGGTTTGTTTATGGTGCAGGAGTTTTGTTTAAGGTGCAGGGGGTTTGTTTATGGTGCAGGAAGTTTGTTTATGGTGCAGGGGGTTTGTTTATGGTGCAGGTAGTTTGTTTAGGGTGCAGGGGGTTTGTTTAGGGTGCAGGGGTTTTGTTTAAGGTGCAGGGTGTTTGTTTATGGTGCAGGGGGTTTGTTTATGGTGCAGGGGGTTTGTTTAGGGTGCAGGGGGTTTGTTTAGGGTGCAGGGGGTTTGTTTAGGGTACAGGGGGTTTGTTTATGGTGCAGGGTTTTTTTTAGGGTGAAGGGGATTTGTTTAGGGTGCAGGGGGTTTGTTTAGGGTGCAGGGGGTTTGTTTAGGGTGCAGGGGGTTTGTTTAGGGTGCAGGGGGGTTGTTTAGGGTGCAGGGGGTTTGTTTAAGGTGCAGGGGGTTTGTTTTGGGAGCAGAGGGTTTGTTTAAGGTGCAAGGGGTTTGTTTAGGGTGCAGGGGGTTTGTTTAGGGTGCAGGGGGTTTGTTTAGGGTGCAGGGGGGTTGTTTAGGGTGCAGAGGGGTTGTTTAGGGTGGAGGGGGTTTGTTTTGAGTGCAGGGGGTTTGTTTAGGGCGCAGATGGTTTGTTTTGGGTGCAGGGGGTTTGTTTAGGTGGGTTTTGTTTAAGGTGCAGGGGGTTTGTTTTGGGTGCAGTGGGTTTGTTTAAGGTGCAGGGGGTTTGTTTATGGTGCAGGGGGTTTGTTTATGGTGCAGGGGGTTTGTTTATGGTGTAGGGGGTTTGTTTAGGATGCAGGGGTTTTGTTTAAGGTGCAGGGGGTTTGTTTATGGTGCAGGGGGTTTGTTTATGGTGCAGGGCGTTTGTTTAGGGTGCAGGGGGTTTGTTTATGGTGCAGCGGGTTTGTTTAGGGTGCAGGGGGTTTGTTTAGGGTGCGGGGGGATTGTTTATGGTGCAGCGGGTTTGTTTATGGTGCAAGGGGTTTGTTTATGGTGCAGGGGGCTTCTTTAAGGTGCAATGGGTTTGTTTAGGGTGCAGGGGGTTTGTTTTAGGTGCAGGGGGTTTGTTTAAGGTGCAGGGGGTTTGTATTGGGTGCAGGTTTTTTTTTTAAGGTGCAAGGGGTTTTGTATAGCGTGCAGGGGGTTTGTTTAGGGTGCAGGGGGTTTGTTTAGGTGGGTGCAGGGGGTTTGTTTAGGGTGCAGGGGGTTGTTTAGGGTGCAGGGGGTTTGTTTTGGACGCAGGGGGTTTGTTTAAGGTGCAGGGGGTTTGTTTAAGGTGCAGGGGGTTTGTTTAGGGTGCAGGGGGTTTGTTTAGGGTGTAGGGGGTTTGTTTAGGGTGCAGGGGGTTTGTTTATGGTGCAGGGGTTTTGTTTAAAGTGCAGGGGGTTTGTTTATGGTGCAGGGGGATTGTTTATGGTGCAGGGGGTTTGTTTAGGGTGCAGCGGGTTATTTTATGGTGCAAGGGGTTTGTTTAGGGTGCAGGGAGTTTGTTTACGGTGCAGGGGTTTTGTTTAAGGTGCAGGGGGTTTGTTTATGGTGCGGGGGGTTTGTTTATATGGTGCAGGGGGTTTGTTTATGGTGCAGGGGGTTTGTTTATGGTGCAGGGGGTTTGTTTAGGGTGCAGGGGGTTTGTTTAGGGTACAGGGGGTTTGTTATGGTGCAGGGGGTTTGTTTAGGGTGCAGGGGATTTGATTATGGTGCAGGGGGTTTGTTTAGGGGGTGGGGGTTTTGTTTAGGGTGCAGGGGGTTTGTTAGGGTGCAGGGGGGGGGGTGCAGGGGGTTTGTTTAAGGTGCAAGGGGTTTGTTTAGGGTGCAGGGGCTTTGTTTAGGGTGCAAGGGGTTTGTTTAGGGTGCAGAGGGTTTGTTTAGGGTGCAGGGCGTTGTTTAGGGTGCAGGAGGGTTGTTTAGGGTGCAGGGGGTTTCTTTTGGGTGCAGGGGGTTTGTTTATGGTGCAGGGTGTTTGTTTTGGGTGCAGGGGGTTTGTTTAAGGTGCAGGGGGTTTGTTTTGGGTGCAGGGGGTTTGTTTAAGGTGCAGGGTGTTTGTTTAAGGTGCAGGGGGTTTGTTTAGGGTGCAGGGGGTTTGTTTATGGTGTATGGGGTTTGTTTAGGATGCAGGGGGTTTGTATATGGTGCAGGGGTTTGTTTAGGGTGCAGGGGGTTTGTTTATGGTGTAGGGGGTTTGTTTAGGATGCAGGGGGTTTTCATATGGTGCAGGGGGTTTGTTTAAAGTGCAGGGGGTTTGTTTAGGGTGCAGGGGGTTTGTTTAGGGTGCAGGGGGTTTGTTTATGGTGCAGGGGCTATGTTTAGTGTGCAGGGCGTTTGTTTAGGGTGCAGGGGGTTTGTTTAGGGTGCAGGGGGTTTGTTTAGGGTGCAGGAGGTTTGTTTAGGGTGCAGGGGGTTTGTTTAGGGTGCAGGGGGTTTGTTTAGGGTGCAGTCGGTTTGTTTAGGGTGCAGGGGGTTTGTTTTGGGTGCAGAGGGTTTGTTTAAGGTGGAAGGGGTTTGTTTAGGGTGCAGGGGGTTTGTTTAGGGTACAGGGGGTTTGTTTAGGGTGCAGGGGGTTTGTTTAGGGTGCAGAGGGGTTGTTTAGGGTGCAGGGGGTTTGTTTTGAGTGCAGGGGGTTTGTTTGTTTAGGGTGCAGATGGTTTGTTTTGGGTGCAGGGGGTTTGTTTTGGGTGCAGGGGGTTTGTTTAAGGTGCAGGGGGTTTGTTTTGGGTGCAGTGGGTTTGTTTAAGGTGCAGGGGGTTTGTTTATGGTGCAGGGGGTTTGTTTATGGTGCAGGGGGTTTGTTTATGGTGTAGGGGGTTTGTTTAGGATGCAGGGGTTTTGTTTAAGGTGCAGGGGGTTTGTTTATGGTGCAGGGGGTTTGTTTATGGTGCAGGGCGTTTGTTTAGGGTGCAGGGGGTTTGTTTATGGTGCAGCGGGTTTGTTTAGGGTGCAGGGGGTTTGTTTAGGGTGCAGGGGGTTTGTTTAGGGTGCAGGGGGGTTGTTTAGGGTGCAGGGGTTTGTTTATGGTGCAAGGGGTTTGTTTATGGTGCAGGGGGCTTCTTTAAGGTGCAAGGGGTTTGTTTAGGGTGCAGGGGGTTTGTTTAAGGTGCAGGGGGTTTGTTTAAGGTGCAGGGGGTTTGTATTGGGTGCAGGGTTTTTTTTTAAGGTGCAAGGGGTTTTGTATAGCGTGCAGGGGGTTTGTTTAGGGTGCAGGGGGTTTGTTTAGGTGGGTGCAGGGGCTTTGTTTAGGGTGCAGGGGGTTGTTTAGGGTGCAGGGGGTTTGTTTTGGACGCAGGGGATTTGTTTAAGGTGCAGGGGGTTTGTTTAAGGTGCAGGGGGTTTGTTTAGGGTGTAGGGGGCTTGTTTATGGTGTAGGGGGTTTGTTTAGGGTGCAGGGGGTTTGTTTATGGTGCAGGGGTTTTGTTTAAAGTGCAGGGGGTTTGTTTATGGTGCAGGGGGATTGTTTATGGTGCAGGGGGTTTGTTTAGGGTGCAGGGGGTTATTTTATGGTGCAAGGGGTTTGTTTAGGGTGCAGGGGGTTTGTTTACGGTGCAGGGGTTTTGTTTAAGGTGCAGGGGGTTTGTTTATGGTGCAGGGGGTTTGTTTATGGTGCAGGGGGTTTGTTTATGGTGCAGGGGGTTTGTTTATGGTGCAGGGGGTTTGTTTAGGGTGCAGGGGGTTTGTTTAGGGTACAGGGGGTTTGTTTATGGTGCAGGGGGTTTTGTTTAGGGTGCAGGGGATTTGATTATGGTGCAGGGGGTTTGTTTAGGGTGCAGGGGGTTTGTTTAGGGTGCAGGGGGGGGGTGTTTAGGGTGCAGGGGGTTTGTTTAGGGTGCAGGGGTGGGTGTTTAGGGTGCAGGGGGGGTGTTTAGGGTGCAGGGGGTTTGTTAAGGTGCAGGGGGTTTGTTTAAGGTGCAAGGGGTTTGTTTAGGGTGCAGGGGCTTTGTTTAGGGTGCAAGGGGTTTGTTTAGGGTGCAGAGGGTTTGTTTAGGGTGCAGGGCGTTGTTTAGGGTGCAGGAGGGTTGTTTAGGGTGCAGGGGGTTTCTTTTGGGTGCAGGGGGTTTGTTTATGGTGCAGGGGGTTTGTTTTGGGTGCAGGGGGTTTGTTTAAGGTGCAGGGGGTTTGTTTTGGGTGCAGGGGTTTGTTTAGGGTGCAGGGTGTTGTTTATGGTGCAGGGGGTTTGTTTAGGGTGCAGGGGGTTTGTTTATGGTGTAGGGGGTTTGTTTAGGATGCAGGGGGTTTGTATATGGTGCAGGGGTTTGTTTAGGGTGCAGGGGGTTTGTTTATGGTGTAGGGGGTTTGTTTAGGATGCAGGGGGTTTTCATATGGTGCAGGGGGTTTGTTTAAAGTGCAGGGGGTTTGTTTAGGGTGCAGGGGGTTTGTTTAGGGTGCAGGGGGTTTGTTTATGGTGCAGGGGCTTTGTTTAGTGTGCAGGGCGTTTGTTTAGGGTGCAAGGGGTTTGTTTAGGGTGCAGGGGGTTTGTTTAGGGTGCAGGGGGTTTGTTTAGGGTGCAGGGGGTTTGTTTAGGGTGCAGGGGGTTTGTTTAGGGTGCAGGGGGTTTGTTTAGGGTGCAGGGGGTTTGTTTAGGGTACAGGAGGTTTGTTTAGGGTGCAGGGGGTTTGTTTATGGTGCAGGTGGTTTGTTTATGGTGCAGGGGGGTTGTTTATGGTGAAGGGGGTTTGTTTAAGGTGCAGGGGGTTTGTTTAGGGTACAGGGGGTTTGTTTAGGGTGCAGGGGGTTTGTTTAGGGTGCAGGGGGTTTGTTTAGGGTGCAGGGGGTTTGTTTAGGGTGCAAGGGGTTTGTTTAGGGTGCAGGGGGTTTGTTTAGGGTACAGGGTTTTTTTTTAGGGTGCAGGGGGTTTGTTTAGGGTACAGGGGGTTTGTTTAGGATACAGGGGGTTTGGCCGAAGTCGGAGTCACTTGAGTGTTTTTCGCCAATTTTCAATCAGCATTATAGTTTTTAATAACATACGAGTTCTTTGGCTTTTTAGGCAAGTAAACTCTGACTGTGGATTATTATAGTTGATTGTATTATTGTAAAGGTTGGAAAAAGTGATCACTTGTTCAGTCACTTACATTAAACTACGGTACACATTAAAACAGGCTTGTGTGGTACCGAGACTAGACAGGCCGAATTGAGAATGTAATCCAGCCTTTATACACGGCCGCATTGATCTGAGCAGTCTCCAACAAAAATCCTAATTTACTTAAACAAATACAACTCTAAGTTGCTCTTCAATTTTAAGACTGTATCCCTCTGAGTCACCTGAACAAAAATGGATACACAAATGGTGTCAACTTGCTAATGAGCACCACAGGCTACAACCAGAGAGTAAGCTGAAGTTGAACTTGTAGAGAAAAATTTAAAAATTTGTTGGCAAGATAAAAATGAAATCCTGTGAAAATAGTCTAAATCCCCTGAACGCCGAGTTCAGGAGGAGGCTCGGACTGTCACTGTCACCGGCTTTTTTTTTATCTTGCTCTCCTTTTCTCTCTTTCTCTGGCTTGTATCCATTCGGTCCCATTCAGCCAACTGTTTTAAGACGTTTATCCCCATCCAGGTGTCGATCTTTTCCTGGCGAGCGATAGCGAGCCATCTTTGTATGGAGAAATCCGGCTTCACCGGAGACATTTTTCTATCGAAAAATTTACAAATTTAGCTTGCTGTCAAAACAAAAAATATATATGCTTGCTCGCTACCAAAATATTGACACCTGGATGGGGATAAACGTCTTGAAACAGTAGGCTGAATGGGGCCGAATCGATACAAGCCAAAGAGAGAGGGAGAGAAAGATACAAAAAATCGAGGCTGCGTCACTTAACCAATCTGGATTCATTAGTGGGAGGCTATGGATTCACGATGGATTCATTAGTGGGAGGCTATGGATTCACTATGGATTCATTAGTGGGAGGCTATGGATTCACTATGGATTCATTAGTGGGAGGCTATGGATTCACTATGGATTCATTAGTGGGAGGCTATGGATTCACAAACACAGCTGATTCGGCCTGGTAGAGAGAGGGAGAAAGAATGATTTGTTGGGGGCATGTGCATAGATTGATATAGCTACACCTGACCTCACAAACCTTACGATCCAAACGAGGTGGTCAGGAATTGATGCTAGTGAGATGGCAGAACCCCAAATAAAGGAAAGTGTCAGATAAGGATAGCAGACCAGAAGGCTTTCCCCTCACCCTCCGATCGAGATAGTGAGAGAGAAGGGGGAGGGGGGGGGGGGACGTGGGAGCGGTGGGGGTGAGAGAAAACGCATCCAATAAACACCCACTTATATGTCTAAATAGTGTACAAAAGTGCCTGTGGATACATTGTTTATTATGTATACCAAGTGTGTGTTTGCTTGGTTGTATTTTAGCATATGTGTGCGTGCATCTACTGTATATACATATTCCCATATGAGTCTGCATGAGAGTATGAACAGTGTGATTGCGTGTGTGCGCGTTGGTGTGCGTGTGTGTGCGTGACGTCAGAGACAGTCAGGTCGATGGACAATTTCCTTTCCTTGTTTCTCCAGCTTTAGACACGAGTGTATATATATATATATATATATAGATATATATACTGTATATTGTGTGTGTGTGTGTGTGAGAGAGAGAAAACACCATTAAATCTCAACAATCTATTTGCTATTATGCTTCATTGTCTGGGTGAGGGCTGGTCCTATCCAGAGTGAGGTTTGGCATCCTTTACCCATCCTTAGCTATTTCTGTCTGTTTCTTTTACTGTCATACATTTTCTTCTGGGGGCAGGGGGCTAGTAATCCTCCTCCCCTTGTATAATGCTCCTACTCGACGAGACAGAGAAACGGGCTAACGGAGAAACGGGCTAGAGATCGCGAAAGGGGTCGCGGACCCTGAAAATAGGAACTTTAAATGTTGTTTCTGTTCGGGCTCTGTCTCGTGTCGGCCACCCCCAGCAATGGGGTATGTGCCTGAGTATATACATACATTCATTATGCTTCATTGTCTGCAGGCTAGCTACTATATAGGAACATAGGGCATGTACTTATAATAATTTGTATTACCTGAGCCACAAAATGTCTGCAGTTGTCCAGTTTGATTACTGAAGTTATATTTCTTATTAATTTGAGTTTATTGACATATTTGTTTGTAAAAGTGTATATGTCGTAAGGCTACCGATATGCCATCAGAACACATTTCAGTTCCAAGTAGGATTTCTCTTCACCTTCACCTTCCCCTTCTCTCGTACCCTGGCCCCCTTTTCCTACCTCTTCTCCTTCCTATTACCTCCTCTCCATCCTGGTATCTCTCCTTCGTCTTCTCACTTATCTCATTTATTTACTTTTATCTTTTCACCATCCTGTTATCTCTCCTCCTTACTCTTCTCACTTATCCTCTCTTTCCTATTAACTCTTTTCCGTCTTGTTATCTTCTCTCTTTTATCACTTATCTCCTTTATTTCCTATTATCTCTTTTCCTTCTTGTTATCTCTTCTCTCTTTTCTCCTATTCTCCTTCTTATTTAGCTCTTCCCTTTCCCTCTTCTCTCCTCCCATCTCCCCATTCCCCTTCCTTTCTCTTTTTATATTTTCGTTTTCCCTCCTTTACTCTTTTTCCTTCCCCCCTCCTTTATCTCCTCCCTTCTCCCCCTCCTCTTTTCTTATCTTTCTCCCTTTCTCTCTCTCTCTCTCTCCTCTCCTCTCTTCTCCCTCCGTCTCTCTCTCTCTCTCTCTCTCTCTCTCTCTCTCTCTCTCTCTCTCTCTCTCTCTCTCTCTCTCTCTCTCTCTCTCTCTCCTTCCTTTCTCGCTTCCGCTCATTGCTCTCTCTCTCTCTCTCCCCTCCCCTTCCCTTCCTTTCTCTCCCCTCCCACTCTCTCTCCCCTTCCTTTCTCTCTTTCTCCCTTCCTTTCTCTATCCCCCTCCTTTCTCTCTCCCACCTTTCTCTCTCTCCCTCCTTTCTCTCCCCTCCTCTTCCTTTCTCTCCCCTCCCATTATCTCTCCCCTTCCTTTCTCTCTTTCTCCCCCTCCTTTCTCTCTCCTCCTCCTTTTTCCCCCTCCCTCCTTTCTCTTTTCCCATACTTTTGTTATCTTTCCTCATCCTTTCTCTCCCCCTTCCTTTCTCTCTTCCCCTCTTTTCTGTCTCCTTCCTTAACCTTTCCCCCTTCTTTCTCTATCCCCCCCCCCCTGTCCCCTCTCCTCATCCTTCTCTTTTCTGTCTTCATTCCTTCTGCTCTCCTCTTCCTCCTATCATTCTCTCCCTCCATTCCCTCTTCCCCTTTCTTCCCCACCTCCCTTTTCCCCTCCACCTTCCTCATTACCCCCACCTCCGCGTTCCCCTCCCGTCCACCTCCCCCTCCACCTCCCCCTCCCCTGCCTCCCCCTCCACCTCATTATAGAAAACGGAGGTGGGTGTGGAGACAGTGAAGGGGGGGGGGACTAATTCTGTGACCCGCGCATTTAAGGGGGTACTACTCGCTTTTTTCTGGACTCCCTTCTCCCTCATGTTTAGCATATTAGTTTTGAGGTTTTAAGACGTTCGTTCCGTTAGTTTGGCGATTTTGAGATTTTTCGCCTCATTTTGTTGTCAATATTAAAACCTTTCGTGCCCTTTAGGTGTCGATTTTTTCCTGGCGAGCGATAGCGAGCCTATAATTTTAGAAGGAACCGGCCTTCGGCCGGGAATTTTTTTTACCGACAAATGTACACATTTATCTTGAAAGGGGGTGTTTTTCTAAGCTTGATGGAGGTCTACCGAGGAAACTCAAAAATAAATTAATAAGTAAATATATGGACCAAAAACCAAGCACTACCCCCTTAATGGTTTCACAAATATTGAGACTACGAAACGAGTTATCTTGAGACAGTCTTTCCGTCCTTCCATCTCTCTCTTTCCTTTACTAAATTCATTCATTTGTCCTTGCATTCCCATCCTTCCTTCCTTCTCTCTCTTTCCTTTCCTCAATTCATTAATTTTTCATTTCATTCCCTTTCTTCCGTCTCTCTCTCTTTCCTTTACTCAAATCATTCATTTTCCTTTCATTTCCATCCTTCTTTCCTTCCTTCCTTCTCGCTCTTTCCTTTTCTTCCTTCCTTCTCGCTCTTTCCTTTTCTTCCTTCCTTCCCCTAGAACGTTAACACTTATAGGTAAGCACAAGGTATGATAGGTGTAAACCTAGTGTCCGTACTGGTTTTCTCTTTACTAAATCTCTTTAAGGGAGTGACCTGCGGGGTATTTTTGTTTAAGCTTGATGAAGGTATAGCGAGGAAACTAAAAAATAATTATATAAATAAATACATAGACCAAAAAACTAGCACTACTTCCTTAACTTTTATGTTTTATATTCTACCCTCCTTCCGTCCTCCCTTCCTTCCTGTACTGCTTTCTTCTTCCCTTTCCTTCTATCCTTCTTTTTATCCTTCCATCCTATCCTGCTTCCTTATTCCGTGTTCTTTTCTTCTTCTTTCCTTCCTTCCTCCCTTCTGTTCTGTCCTGTCCTGCTTTCTTCTTCCATTTCCTTTTCTCCTTCTTTCTTTCCTTTCTCCCTTTCCTTCTCTCCTTAT
This sequence comes from Paralithodes platypus, assembly GCA_032716605.1. Lineage (NCBI taxonomy): Eukaryota > Metazoa > Arthropoda > Malacostraca > Decapoda > Lithodidae > Paralithodes > Paralithodes platypus. The sequence continues at coordinate 64,637,293 of CM064480.1, forward strand.
TTCCTTCCTTCCTCCCTGCTTTCTTCTTCCTGCTTTCTTTTCTTCTATTCCTTCTTATCTTCCTTCCTTGTTTCTTCTGTCTGTATTCCTATGTCTTCCAAATCTTATTTTCCATCCTTTTGATCTCTCTTTGTTTTCTTCCCTCTTCTTTCTTTCTCCTTCTTTCCTTCCTTCATCCGTTCTTCCATTTCTTGCCTATTCTTTCCTTCCCTTTCTTACATCTTTCTGTTCCCTTTATCTTCCTTCTGTCTTCTGTTCTATCTTTCCCCTTCTTCCCATTTCTTCATTCCGTATTCCGTTCTTTCATTTATTCATTATTTATCTATTTCTTTCTGTCTTACCTTGATCCCTTCTTTTATTCCCTCTTTATTATCCCCATTTTCTCTCTATCTTTCCCTATTTTGTTCCTTCTCGCTCTTTCACTCTTTGTTTGTGTATTACTCCACATACCTATCTCTCTCTCTCTCTCTCTCTCTCTCTCTCTCTCTCTCTCTCTCTCTCTCTCTCTCTCTCTCTCTCTCTCTCTCTCTCTCTCTCTCTCTCTCTCAGACAGTTTGAAACTTGTTCATTGCTTAATACAATCGCCTAATAGTTGCCAGCATATAATGAGAAGGACGTCACCGGTATTGAATGGATTAACTTTCTTCCGTTGATCCTTTGAGTATTTCTGCTCTTCGTTGTAAGTTTTCGTCCTTCAGTGCTGTAGTTAACCCTCTGAAGATGAAGATCATGACGCAGTTTGACAGTTTATTCTGGCTGTTATTAGACGATTTTATAGAGCTTAGGATGGAGCTTAGGGAATTAAAAGGGTTAAGACTATCTCAATTAACCCTCTGAATTACTCATACCTTTGTAATCTGAATACAATCGTCTAATAATAGCCAAAAACAGAAAATAAATGCATCTCCGGGTTGCTATGGGTTAAAATAGTCCCCGGGTTGCAGAATAACACACACCTTTCAGCGCGTCGTTTCAGCATGCAATTCCTACTTTTCGAGATTTACTATTTGTTTATGTCTCGATTTTTTTTTTTTTTTTTTCGAGATGTTCACAATATTCTGATTGGTTGGTTAGTAGGTTTGCGTTGTTTGCTTCTATTTCCATTTTAGCTTTTATTTGCTTTGATCAATTTTCTGTTTTGATGTTAGTTACTCAAAGTTTTAAGAGCAATGTTTTCCCGGGTTCTTTGTATCCCAAGATAAGTATTTGTCATTTCCTACCAGTATAATTGTCCTTACTATATTAGTGGTATAGATCTTATACATTTTATATTTATAGCTATCTTTACTTGCTATAATCTCTCTCTCTCTCTCTCTCTCTCTCTCTCTCTCTCTCTCTCTCTATATATATATATATATATATATATATATATATATATATATATACATATATATATATTATGATATATATATATATATAATATATATATATATGATGTATGTATGTATGTATGTATGTATGTATGTATGTATGTATGTATGTATGTATGTATGTAGGTAGGTAGGTAGGTAGGTAGGTATGTAGTATGTATGTATGTATATATATATATATATATATATACATATATATATCACGTATGAATCGAGTTTTACATTTACACAGCAATAAATATTTGAATGCATATTTATTATATATATGCAGCACATTCATCCACATAATTGCACATTAAACTATACGTATGTACAGTATACTGTATAATATATGCAATCAATCATGCATATATTCATACACGCGCTATTATTTATGTGTTAACATAATTATCTTAATAGGTTAGGAAAAAACAACCGTTGATCGAGTTTGCTATATTCTTTTATTTTGTTCTTTCTTTCCCTCCATTAAATCTTCTATATTCTATATCTTATGTTCCCTAGTTCCTCTAAACATCTATATATACACACTGAAGTCAAACGAGAATCTCACAACACAATGTACGGTTTATGTAATATGTATTTCTCTATTATGTAACATGTATTTATTAACGATTGTGGAGTCTGTAGAATCTTGTGTACATACCATAATCTCTCGCTGCTCTAAACGTTACAGGAGTTACAGGGGAGTACCTTCTGTGTGGCTGTATTACATTAATTATTACATAGTTACACGGTTAGTACAGCTAAATTAAGACTTGAGACTATTATTAATATATATGTATGTAGCATCATCGTCATCATCATCATCATTATCATCATCGGACAACATTCACATAACTACATTGGACACTGACTAAAGGTTAGGGGCAAAAACAACCAGAATATCCATAAATATCCTCTTTCTATAACTCTAAGTGTTGGATATCGGGGTAGTGATTTTATACTTTACAAACTAAAAGATAGTCTTCTCTATAACAACCATAAATATATCCCTCTATAACTTTTACTTTATTGAACGGTTGAAATAAAAATATATGTTTATGGCTTATTGAAATGGGATGGCTATTTATTTCTAGGAATATTTTATATATATACTAGTTATTTCTCGTTCAGTCATGGAATGGGAGTAGTGCAAGCAGCTGCCTGAAAACATAAATAGATACTACATGTTTTTGAAAGTCTGAAACAATATTGGCAATGATTCAAATGTTTTTTTTAAATTTTGTACTAGTGTTCTATTTGGTACTATTATTGGCGATGTTCCCTTAACATTTTTTACGGGAAAAGATGAGTAATAACCTAATAAATCCAGTTGCTTTATTCGACATATATTATTGTGCTGTGCGCCAAGTGGTATTTTAAGAATTTCAGTTTTGTAGGTAACTAATAAGGTTTTCAGACAGTTGCACAATACACCATCAACGAAGGACACAGTCATTTGAACGTGTAATACTAGACAGGAATCTGACACAGACATTTTGTCAGAATAAAGTCAAAGATTTTCGCCATCGGAGGTAGTAACATTCAACACTGATTTCTCTTCAAAATATCTCACGAATTGAGAATGCGAAATCTGTTAGCTTTGGATGATCCAGTTCAGAGAGAAATTGTAGCTAGTATACTAGTATACAAGATGCAAAGATATTAGAATATTTTCAAATTAATCTTTTGCTTATTATGCATTACTTTGGTTTGACATGTGCTACAGTAGGAACCAAAATGTGTTCATTATTTGTATATGTTACGGAGTCATCCCTCGCTAGATTTCATAAGGTTGAGGTCTGACAAACTTACATCAGGAGCAATATGGAGCACATTCAATCACAGAAATTTAAGTGACCGGAGAACAATATTATGTAACACAAAAGAACAGTCGGATAACATACACATACAGGGAGGTTAGTGCTTGGCTTACAGTTTATACGATTCACTGTAAAAAGGCACGACAATTCACACATCTTTATTTGCCTTTGGTTTGGGTAGAGGACAACCATTCAGATCGGACACTGAGCCATTGTGTCAGACACTGGAAACTGGACTTACTATATGTGGAATTCCTCGATAGCACACCAAATACCACAACTTTGTAAGATCTTGCGACTTGATCCTTGTCCGCTGATCTTTGATACCATCTCAATTTATCTTAACTAGTTATGGTACTTAGCCTGTTCACTCTAGAAATGCCCCATATGATCTGCGAGTCATTGCATTCAGGCACTGTTAAGAGCTAACCCTTGGAATGAAGAGCTCGTAGGACATCATAAGATGCAGTGCATAAGAACATTGATCAAAAGTATTCAGTTCAAAATCCATAAGCCCATGATAAACAAAAATTAGTGCTCAACATTTGGAAGTCAGAAGTTGATAAGTACTAAGTTGTGACGAGAGAATTCAGGTAATACCAATATCCTGAATGTTGGTTAAATCAATTTTACAAACTAGTCACTGACCCCGAGCATCAAATAACTGAATTCCAAATTGGACAAGAATTTGTTACTGAGACTGACCACTGAGTTTTCAAATTCAAATTAGAACTTTAACCTCGGTCCTCAGTTTTAATTATATAAAACAGAAACATGTGAGAAAGTGAAATACAGGAACATATGAAAATGAGACACTGCATCCCTTCAACCCCAGGAGCTTCAGACCCAAGAGCTGTAGAGCTTCAAACAGTGTGACAATGCCGAGGACTGGTGTTGCTGGTGAGAGCTGTAATCGGGTAGAGGTTAATGGATTATTCGCAAACAAATTGATTTAATCACAATTCTTTTTGACGCATTCAGATTGTTACACCTTGAGGTCAGTTGAAATGGATGAGATCAGATTAAGGTGGAGGTTGAGTTGCGATAGTATAGTGGGGGAAATTATTTATGAATGTGGACGAAGTAACTTTGGACTAATTGGATTGTTTGTAAAAGAAAAATAAACGAGTCCGTATCTGCGTTACATTACTGGTTTTAATACTATAAACACGATAGTGTTTTATGAATCGTAAAAATATATTCTAGTCCATCAGACACCAAATACAACAAATACAAGTTACGGTACAAACATTTTATTGATAGACAACTTTTGAAATTTCAAGTCAGTGCTCTGAAAATTCAAGAACCATCGTGTAAACATTAACACCGTGTTAATATATTATTCTTGATAAATTGCAGCTGAGAAACTAAAAAACGATAATGATCTTTTCTGATTTACCAGCATTCAGGCCTCACCAGCTCCTTATTGCTTGATTGAAAATTAGGGTTTCCTTGCATACGTCATTCGATAAATTGTTTCATTTAAATACTTTTCACAAATCTAAAGCAGATAATCAGTATATAAGACTCACTAAAAATATTGCATATATTTGCTATGGTTAATATTGTAATCTATGTTCTTATTACTATTAATATTATTATTAGTATTATTATTAATGATATTCTATTGTGGTCAGAATCTAAATTTGGGTGTACTTTACGTATTACTTGACTATTTGATTCTCTTTAGAACACTGACACCACCAAAACAACAGCAACAACAACAACGGACTACACGCACACGCACACACACACATACACGCACCGACGATATTGACACCAACCAAAATATAGAACCACTTTCTTGTGAGGAAAATAATATATACTCTTCATCAACACGTAATTAACACTTAAGGGGAGACTGGCCGTTTGTTTGGTCTATTAATTAATTTATTCATATATATTTGTTTTAGTTTCCTCCCTAGACCTCCATCAAGCTTAGAACACCCCCTAGACCCCCCTTCAAGATAAATTTGTACATTTTTCGGTAGAAAAATTTCCCGGCCGAAGGCCGGTTCCTCTTAAAATTGCAGGCTCGCTATCGCTCGCCAGGAAATAATCGACACCTAAATGGCACGAAAGGTCTTAAAATTGTCAACGAAATGGGGCGAAAGGTGTTAAAATCGCCAAACTAATGGGCCGAACGTCTTATAATCTCAAAACTAGTGGGGCTAAACATTAGGGAGAAGGGGGTCCATAAAAACGGTCTGCCTCCCCTTAATAACAAATCTCGTTAGCTTATTACTGAATTTCCTAACTTATGGTAATGTCAACAGCCTTTCATTATAGATATGTGTAAGTTAAATTTACATGTAAGACTTTAAATCAATTATAATATTTAGATAAATTGTATTGCTGAATAAGATTAACTGGGAATAATTATGTAGAATACAATTTGTTATAGTTCTGGTTCTATTCCTACAGATAGATATATGTGTTTGTCCTTAAGAACTTATAAAATCTCTAATTCTTAAAATAAATATAAATTCGCCAAAATACAACAACCTCTTAGTTCAAAATAAACATTAACAATATCAACAATTTATTTAACAGAATTACTGGTATAATGGTGCTAAAATATTTATCAATATTAACAATAGATTACATAGCCCTTTCCATGGTATTAACATATATGTAAACATAATCAGTCAACATTCTCTTTGTCAAGCCAATGTCACATGAATACTTTTTCCTGATATTTACGATGAGCTAATTTGTTTTCGTAATATTTTGAGTTTTTTTATCGCATTGGATTCAGAAACTAGACTTAGGTAGATTATGTTAAGGGGAGACTGACCGTTTGTTTGGGCTATTAATTAATGTATTTATATATTTTTTTAGGTTCCTCCCTAGACCTCCATCAAGCTTAGAAAAACACCCCCTAGACCCCCCTTCAAGATAAATTTGTACATTTTTCGGTAGAACAAATTTCCGGCCGAAGGCCGATTCCTCTTAAAATTACAGGCTCGCTCTCGCTCGCCAGGAAATAATCGACACCTAAATGGCACGAAAGGTCTTAAAATTGACAACGAAATGGGGCGAAAGGTGTTAAAATCGCCAAACTAATGGGCCGAACGTCTTATAATCTCAAAACTACTGGGGCTAAACATTAGGGAGAAGGGGGTCCAGAAAAACGGTCTGGCTCCCCTTAACCCTTTCACTCAGACGACGGCTTATTTACTGCCTTATGCTACTGTCAGATGATTTTACTTCATTTAGAAAAGGCCTCTGGGAATCTAAGGGTAGAAGATTATCTCAACTAACCCTTTTACTCTCACAAATTCCTCCTAGGCTGAAGGAAATCGTCTGGAGGCAGCTATATTAACCCTTTCTGTACGGGAGGCGTGCTTCTCATTTTATCCGCGCTACTACTAGACGATTATATTCAGTTTAGAAAGAACCTCCAGGAATTAGAAGGCAATACATAATCACCCTTTAAGTACCCTAGATCCTCCCTAAGCAGTATGAGTTCCTCTAAGTATAGCTAGGAAAAATAAAAAGACGCCAGGGTTAGTATAAATTTGCGCCGTCAGGATTAAGATAGATTAGCGTCATCTGCTCAAAAGGGTTAAATCCCACCCACCGCACATTGTAAACACCGATGACGTTAATGACATAAATGGCCATCGAATGAATCTATCGCAATTATTCTATTTACATATCTCGTGACCTACAAGCCTTTATTTGCGGGCCTGTCGTTTCTCCGCAGCCAGCTCCCGCACAAACACCAACACATATATACAAATAGGGTGAACAGAATATAGCTTTCGAATCTGGGAATCTACTGTCAGACGCATGAATTGGCATACACCTTATACTATCACTGTGGACAAAATGGTATGGCAACTCTCTCCCATTCGGTAAAAATTGCGTGATCATAATTAGACTATGTTTATTTTCATTTGATGGTAAATTGAATCCCTTGTCAGCTATTATCTCAATACTTACTGGAAAAATTTGAAATTGGTATATCCTTGCACCAGAGACATACCAAGTTATTATAATTAACAACATATATCACCACAAAATCTTCAAAATAACTGAGAAATCTTGATGGGTACTTTGCAATTTACCGTCAGTTGAAAAGAAACAGAATAGTGTACAAAATATACACAGTGTTTAATCGTTTTCGTGTATATGTTTCACCATCTAAACTAGTCATTGCTTATTTATGTCTACCTTTTGTGTTACATTATAATTATGAACACACAATTTTGAGGTACTATTGTTAAATGGCCGGTGTCGTTATTTTCACACCACCCTCCATTGCTATCCACCTCCCTCCTCTAATATTATCATAAGTTTCAATAAGTACCTTCAAGAAGTTTCAATATTGCCAGCCAATTTGAGCACAGTGATATTAAACATGTAAACTAAGACATGCAGTCGAGAATACATCTTTATTCGAATGCACAATAGACATTACAAAGACCGAGTTTACAGGATGATCATTAGGAGTCGTCGAGCATAATTCTAAAATTAATGAAATGATTGTATTCTGAAAGGCTTCTGAGGATATGAAGTTGAATAATAAGAGCAATGTTATACACGTTGGGGTATTGATTTATAATAATAATAATATAGCCTTGTTTTAGCTTCCCAGTTTAGAATAGCAGGAAGTGATATGGTCCCAATAACTTTAGGGGGTATTACACGAGATCTTTTAACGCCAATTTTCGGTAGCCAACATTTGTCCAGCACAATTTCTGGGATCATTTGTACTGCTATTGCCAATTACGCTGGAGGTAGATAAATTAGGTGACAGCAATATTTTAAGAGATTACCTCAAGTTGCCAGACCAGTGATGACGATAATATTTGACGGAAAAAGCACTCTTGTAATACCGGCTTTAGTGCACAGAAGCCACCTCAACCCATCCCAGATAATTATAGGCCTCGAAAGATGGCAGTGGCTTTTTGTATCATTTGTAGTTCTTTGCTTACCCCTTCGTCCACTTTTCTTTGGACTTGATTAGCCTAAATAGTAATACAAATCAGTTGTAATTCGCCTGACCAACAGAATTTTCTTAAAGGATTAATTAGTTTTATAAGCGTAACAAATATTCAAAATAAGAATTCAATAGCGCCAATAGATACTCTCTCTCTCTCTCTCTCTCTCTCTCTCTCTCTCTCTCTCTCTCTCTCTCTCTCTCTCTCTCTCTCTCTCTCTCTCTCTCTCTCTCTCTCTCTCTCTCTCTCTCTCTCTCTCTCTCTCTCTCTCTCTCTCTCTCTCTCTCTCTCTCTCTCTCTCTCTCTCTCTCTCTCTCTCTCTCTCTCTCTCTCTCTCTCTCTCTCTCTCTCTCTCTCTCTCTGTCTATGAACATGTAACAGCGTAACAATTACAATACTCATTCTACGATAAAAGCGTACCCTAAGGGCTACGCTAACATACTTCTCTTCAGAAGTTTTCGAAGGACATCACACGAACCTCAGCGAGCGGTAAAAGTTGAGAATCATTCCGTTGAGGATTTGACTCTGATGCCTTGAATTTGAAGAACAAACATTGTCTCTGGTCTAAAATCAATCTCTCATGCAATTCACAATCTAGGAATAGGCAACATATGTTTCAATACCAAAGTTACTGCGAAGCAGGTCAAAACAACCGCATTCTTAAACGGTCACAACCAAAAAAGTCACAGTCTTAGGTCTAAGCAGTGTAGGTTTGGTTTGGTCATGTTTAGTGAGGTTTTGGGTCAGGTTAGATTAGAGACTGTGGCCATTTTGGTTGTGGCCACTTTGAAGTGCGGCCACTTTGACATGAAACCATATACTGCAGTCTCTAAAACTGTACACACCACACGTTTCTACAGTATTCACTAGCTAAGAAGATTTGCACAGTATCCTCTGAAAACAAACTTCCAAGTCAAGAATTGAATTATGTCGTTAAAACAAAATATCAAGGTTCCCCACTCGACATTGGTTATGAGTAACTATCACAAAGTAATTGAACTAACACTTACTTGGAAACTCTGCTTCTAAATATAGATAAGCCATCAAATTAACTGCATAGAAACTTTTAAATCATATAGGTTTAAACAGAAATTGAAGACATTAAAATATCCAATTTATCAAATTCATTACTCAAGCAGACACCATCGGAGCTCTAATTATTATTCTACATTACTAAATTAATATGAAAAATGTACTCTACAAGCAGCTTATCACAAAATCAAAGTTTATGAGGAACAGATGCTGATATTGAATTATCCATGGTCTACACGTACGCCTGTCAAGATGGTGTGTATGGAGACAATATAAATTAGCTATTGACACGTAATCTTACATGTCAGCGTAGTCGAATATCTAAAGGGTTAATTACACAACTTAACCCTTCCAGTACTTTGACGTTCTGGTTCATATTATAGCTAATATTCTATGATTTAATCGGCTTAGGAAGATTCAAGAATAAACTCCATTCAATCTCTAGAACTCCTTCCCAAGTTGAATATAATTGCTTAATGTTAGCCAGAATATAACATAAATAGCTTCCTCAAAACCTAAGAGGGTTAAATGTCTGACCTACCTCAATACACCTGACATCCAATGTTATCCAATTACGCACTAAGCACACTCACAAAGTACATATTGATTTTTGGAAACAATGAAGTAAATTTGTCATTGTATAACATTGTCTCATTAAGCATATATTGTACATAGGTTAGTCACCATAGTGCAATATAGGATATCCTTTATACAAGTCCGCAGATTCACACCGCACACATATGTCGCTTTTTGTTTCAGTCACAGCAATCAACTCCCCAAGGTATCATGCCAAGGTTTGCAAGCTTTGAGACATGTAGGTTCTCTTTTATTGTCTGACTAGGCCTCTCTGGAAAAGCAATAGGCCTACGAATGTAACTTAGTGTGGTGAAGATTATCTATTTTTTCTTTAGGCCTATATTATAATTATGGACTTGTCCAACTTTCTCCGGATTGGCAGATAGAGGCTGTTATGTTGGCTAAGTTGTGGGAGTTGATTGTCACTGGCCAGAACAGAGTACAGACACATGCAGAAGTCTTTGTACATCTGGTTTCTTCTTTTAGCTCCCTCTCCACTTGTGTAATTAATTTACACATGAATGCACTGGAAGAGAAACTCATATTCACCCATTTGAAAAGTATGTTGATATAAACCTCCGTTTAAACAGAATACTAAAAAGAAACTCTTGTCAAGGCTTTTGCATGCGACTGTATGGGTGATAGTGTTGAAAGCTACAACCATTAGGCGCGACCTTCCACAGAACTTTGCCCGGATACTCAAAGGTGATTAGAAAGTTGCGACATGGTAAGAGACTTACGACTTCTGGCATAGCAGTTTTCAATTGCTTACAACTTATAAACTTGCTCATACTCCAAAAAACTCATGACTTGTCATAATAGAGCATCCCAGATCGCTACTGTAAAGTTGCCATCCCAGATCGCTACCGTAAAGCTGCCATTGTCGTACGTCATTGACGCCAGTGGGAACATTTTGTACTGACTATTGTATGTTGTTGACACTGTTTGGGTTAACTTAGTTTACCCATTTATTACAAGTTTTGTGTACTACCAGCACAAAAAATACAATATCAGCTTTCACTGTACGATGGTAGCCTACTAAGAAGATTTGAGTATCCGGGCCTTAAGGTCTTACAAATTGATCGGTTAGCACAGTCTTAAGGCAGCGGCACACGAACAGATTTCCAGCGTTTTTTTTTTTTTTTTTTAGCCTACTACCATTTCCGGCTATTCCTTTTTACTACATTTTTTGCATGCCTTCAATTATCTGATTTATGAAGGATCGGTATCAACTCCAGATACTAACGTAATTCTTGAGTGAATGAATTGACCTTAATTGACGAATGTGGTACTATTATTCAAGAATCACAAGCCAAAATCAGATATTAGGTAGTAAAAGCGCCGGATAAATGCCCGTGTGACCCTCCCTTTACTATTCATCTACATAACAGCTAGTGTGGTCACTACAGTATATCACAACCATATTTGAAATTTATATCAAACTTTTAGGGCTTTATTTTTGAAGACGTCGTGCCATCAACGTCCATGGCTTTTTAACTATTGCTCCAGTCATATTAGAGTAAAATCACCTAGCATAATATTATTGACGTATTATGCAGGAGTTTTCAGGATGATACTTATTCCCGAGGCGATTCAATACTAGAAGTTTTAATATTTGCATTCCACTGCCTTCGTAATATTTGATGATATGATAACTTGTTCATGTTCATTCTTGGTCAAAATCCTGCTACACCTCCTCAAATTAGATTAATTCCTTCTTAATTGTATAAAGCTCATTACAGAGAAACAAACAGACATATTTAGATAGGCGAATACCCTAATTTCAAAGAGGTGACATTAGTTGTGACCCCGACTGAACAAAGCGTATGGATGGCCAAATTGTGATGGCCTCATGAGTATGGCCTAATAACCATGGCCCAATGTTATACCCTCATGAGTATAGCCTAATAACCACGGCCCAATGTTATACCCTCATGAGTATGGCCTAATAACCACGGCCCAATGTTATACCCTCATGAGTATAGCCTAATAACCACGGCCCAATGTTATACCCTCATGAGTATAGCCTAATAACCACGGCCCAATGTTATACCCTCATGAGTATAGCCTAATAACCACGGCCCAATGTTATACCCTAATGGTCGCAAATATACCCTTCTTATTCTTGTAGGAAACAATAATTAAGTACTTCAGTGGAAACTTATCGTGAAAAGTAATACGGTTTTCATGCGTTTTCTGGCCTATTGGTACAGTTTGACACATGCATTCGTATCCACCAAGTTATTTTATTTATGGAAGCAAGTATAGTGCAGATTATTTACAAGAATAATTTGCGATAAAACCGATTATTAGTCATATGTTTTATTTAATTACTGCATAAGATAATACACTAATTAATTTATACTAATTTTCATTCCTTATATAAACTCACTTAGTGTACACAAAATCACGTGGCAAACTGTACATGCAATGATATAGGCGTGTGAATTTCTGAATCTGTAATGTAAATAATTAAGCAGTTAAATGGTTGTAAGTATAGTTGCGCGCACATAAAAACATGAGTGATGTAGAATTCATACCTCAAATCCATGTATCTCTCTCTCTCTCTCTCTCTGACACACACACACACACACACACACACACACACACACACACACACACACACACACACACACACACACACACACACACACACACATGCCCCTTAAATATTTCCCCATAAAACTTAGCCCAATCCCTTATCTCCGTAGGCCAAAACAACAACAACAGCAACAACAAAAACAACACAACAGACTGGACAAATTTAATTGTGTTCGAGTTTCCTTTAGTGCCAACAAAGCGAGGAACGTTTTAGTGCCAACAAAGCGAGGAACGTTTTTTTATAACAGTGAAGTCTTGTTTTTTCGAAGCTGTACAATTTGTTTACCTAATGCTGTATTTTGTGTGTACTTGATTGTTGGATACAAAACATTTAATTGTATACGCTTTTTCTTCAGTTTAAGTATTGTTTTTCGTATATTTTCGTTTCTTTTTTTAATCCCGTTTTATTTGTTTTTTGTTTTAAATCCGTATGTTTGTTTTAATGATATGTAACTACAAACTGGGCTTTATCTGCTTGTTCCTTCATCTTTGTGTTACTTTTAATGACAAACATTCTTCTAGTTTTTTTTTTTTTTTTTTTACAAGATAATATTTTCTGTTTGTTGTTGCTTTCTAGCACAAAACTGCAACTCGATGTCCAGTAATTCGACCTCCATAAACGTTGGCTATGTTATATTCTCCAATTGCTTTATTTGTATATCAATTGCGGAATTTACGTGACCATCGGCGTCTATGTGTTTGTCTGTCACCAAGATATTACAAAATATATACGATCGAATTTAGTGACTACCTTTACCGAGTTACCTATATAAAAGAGTGATCATTTACTGTTTTTTGAAAACGCCAATCACCTACAGTATAGAGACCTCCATAATGTTCGGGCTCGGTTCGTATACTTTACATTCATATCAATCATTCACTCTATCTTTCATCAAGTCTCAGTCTCTTCACTCTTTTCACAATAACACTCACACTTACTCGGGAGATTTCCACTTGAGGGATTTTTTTCTTTACCCCTTTCTCCCTCATGTTTAGCCCCATTGCTTTTGAGACTTTAAGACATTCGCCCCATTAGTTTGGCGATTTTTAGAACTTTCACCCTATTTATGTCACTTTTAAGACCTTTCGTCCCATTTAGGTGTCGATTTTTTCCTGGCGAGCGATAGCGAGCCTGTAATTTAAGAGGAACCGACCTTCGGCCGGGACATTTTCTACCGAAAAATTTACAAATTTATCTTGAAAGGGGGTCATGGGGGTGTAATTTCAAGCTTGATGGAAGTCTAGGAAACACACTAAAAACCTCCCCTTAACCCCTTCAGTACCAGTATCGTCCTAGTAACTTTATTCTGGCTACTAATAGACGATTTCATTAAGTTTAAGGAGGGCCTCCAGCAATTGTAAGGCTTCCAAACATCTGACCTAACCCTCTTTACTACCGCAGACCCTTCCTAAGCTGCACAAAATCGTCTAAATGAAGCTAGAATAAAATTGAAAAGACGTCGCCGGTACAGAAGGAGGGGTTAAGGGGAGGTATTTAGTTCGTTCCCTAGACCTCCATCAAGCTTAAAATTACACTCCCTTGAGTCCCTTTCAAGATAAATTTGTACATTTTTCGGTAGAAAAATGTCCCGGCCGAAGGCCGATTCCTCTTAAATTACAGGCTCGCTATCGCTCGCCAGGATAAAATCGACACCTTAATGGCACGAAAGGTCTTAATATGGGGTGAAAGTTCTTAAAATCGCTAAACTAATGGGGGCAAACGTTTTATAATATCAAAAGCAATGGGGCTAAACATGAGGGAGAAAGGGGTCAAGAAAAAAATCCCTCAAGTGGAGATCTCCCCTTAACAATCTCAAGCCAGTTTCGCATTAGGAGGAAACAATATATAAAACAATACTAAGGCAAACGGGGTTGGTCTGCGGAGGGCGGGCGGCGTGGTGGTAGGAATGATGTACAGGTTAAAGGGGTAGTACTCGCTTTTTTCTGGACCCCCTTTCTCCCTCATGTTTAGCATAGTAGTTTTGAGGTTTTAAGACGTTCTTTCCGTTAGTTTGGCGATTTTGAGAAATTTCGCCTCATTTTGTATTCAATATTAAGGCCTTTCGTGCCCTTTAGGTGTCGATTTTTTTCCTGGCGAGCGATAGCGAGCCTCTAATTTTAGAAGGAATCGGCCTTCGGCCGGGACATTTTTCTATCGAAAAATGTACAAATATATCTTGAAAGGGGGTCTAGGGGGTGTTTTTCTAAGCTTGATGGAGGTCTAGGTGAGAAACTAAAAAAATATGTAAATAAATGAATTAATAGACCAAACAAACAGCCACTGTCCCCTTAAAAACCCGACTTTGGATACGAATGCGCAAGTTTCAATTGATCACGCCGGCGTAAAAGCAAAAAGTAAAAAACCCATTCTCAAAAATAAAACCCTTGGGCCTCGGAAGCGTATATACCAAAAATAGTATGGCTTTCTGAGTTCTCGTTTTCATTCATGCGATGTTTTTATGCAACGACTAACGCCCGGTATCACACGAGAGCTTTTATAGTCAACATTCGATGGTCAACTTTTTTGTTGGCAACATTTCTGGTATATTTTGTACTGGTATTGGTAACTAGACTGATGATAGATGAATTTTAGATAACCAAAATATTTTAAATGTTCACCTCATAAGCTGCCAGATCAGTGTTGAGGATAAATGTTGAGGGAAAAAGAGCTCATGTGATACCCTTTTTATTTTTACCGAAACCTGGACTAGAAAACACCTATATATATATGCTACAAAAATAACCAACATTTACTAGGCACACCTACATCGCAGAAATGAAAAGGATGGGTTAAGGGGGCCCACCTCGCTTTTTTATCTTTCTCTCCCTCTCTCTTTGGCTTGTGTCCATTCGGCCCCATTCAGTCTACTGCTTTAAGACGTTTACCCCCATCCAGGTGTCAATATTTTCCTGGCGGGCGGGAGCGATCCAGCATATATATATATTTGTTTTACAGCAAGCTAAATTTGTAAATGTTTCGGTAGAAAAATGTCTCCGGCGAAGCCAGATTTCTCCATGCAATGCTGGCTCGTTATCGCTCGCCAGGAAGAAATCGACACCTGGATGGGGATAAACGTCTTAAAACAGTTGGCTGAATGGGGATACAAGTCAGAGAAAGAGAGAAAAGGAGAGAAAGATAAAAAAAAAAAAAAATGACCCCCCTTACGGAAAGGTGTACGAAGGGAGCGAGAAAGAAGGGGAGAAGAACAGCTGAGAGGGAGAACAAAGAACAACTGGAAGAAATAACATATGAAAGATAGAAGAACATATGGGAGATAGAAGAATATATGGCAGGGAGAAGAACATATGAAAGATAGAAGAACATATGGAAGATAAAAGAATATATGGCAGGGAGAAGAACATATGGAAGATAGAAGAACATATGGAAGATAGAAGAATATATGGCAGGGAGAAGAACATATGGAAGATAGAAGAACATATGGAAGATAGAAGAACATATGGAAGACAGAAGAATATATGGCAGGGAGAAGAACATATGGAAGATAGAAGAACATATGGAAGATAGAAGAACATATGGAAGATAGAAGAACATATGGAAGATAGAAGAACATATGGCGGAGAAGAACATATGGAAGATAGAAGAACATATGGGAGATAGAAGAATATATGGCGGAGAAGAACATATAGAAGATAGAAGATCATATGGAAGATAGAAGAGCATATGGCAAGGAGAAGAACATATGGGAGATAGAAGAACATATGGAAGATAGCTTAGAAAGAAATGTTACGAGCGGTGAAAGAGAAGTTATAGCAAAAGAGAGCATTATTTTTGAGAATGGAAAGAAAGATCGTGAACAGTGTGAAGACAAGGTGAAGTATACAGCCTAAGAAAGGAATACTTGAGCACTGGAAAATTGAAAAGTGTGAGTGCATGAAGGAAACGGGTAGAATAGAAAGGCTCAAGACTTAAGGGAGCCCACCTCGCTTTTTTCTCTTTCTCTCCCTCTCTCTTTGGTTTGTATCCTTTCGGCCCCATTCAGCCTACTGTTTTAAGACGTTTACCCCCATCCAGGTGTCAACATTTTCCTGGCGATCGGTAGCGAGCCAGCATATATATGTTTTTGTTTTGACAGCAAGCTAAATTTGTACATGTTTCGATAGAAAAAATTCTCCGGCGAAGCCGGATTTCTCCATACAATGCTGGCTCGCCAGGAAGATATCGACACCTGGATGGGGATAAACGTCCTAAAACAGTTGGGTGAATGGGGCCGAATGGATACAAGCCAGGGAAAGAGAGAAAGGGAGAGAAAGAGAAGCAAAAACGGTGACCCCCCTTAATCTGGTGTCACACGAGCGCATTTTCCGGCAATTTTCGACGAGCAAGTTTGTCCTCATACTATTTTGAGGCTCGTTCGCATTGGAATAGGAAAATCCATCGAAGGTAAATTATGTTAGGTGGTTTAAAAAGAAATAGGAAAAGTGAGGGTTGGGCCTGAGTATATAGAATAGAATAGATAGGTTTTATTCTTCTGGCACTTATATTTTCAAGCGGCCAGACGACAATTGCCCGTAAAATGTGACGGAAAAATCGCTCTTGTGATACCGCCTTTACTATATGATATACCAGAGTCAGGGGGTATTATTGGTTGTACTCTAACACGCAGAACATAATACCAAGGTCGCTCTACATGTGCAGCTGGAGGTCAGGTCAAAGGTCAACAGCTTTACCCTTTCAGTCAGGTCGTTTATTTAGTTCTAGCTACCCTCAGACGATTGATTTGTGGTAGATTGCGGGGTCTCAGATGTTAACCCCTTCAGCACCTTGACTCCTTTTTATCTTTGATTCTGGCTATACTTAGATGATTTTATGTAGTTTAAGAAAGACCTATGTTACTAAGAGGGTTTATCGAGATACTATTTACCCATTTGAGTCGTATAAGTAGATTACAAACTAAAGAATACCGTCTAATGGTAACCACAACATGGTGAGAATTACGTACTGGTGGTGAAGGGGTTAACCCCTTTGCAACTGTGACTTAAGGTATAGTTTTTGGCTAATATGAGACTGTTTCCTTCAAAAGTTATTTCTTAGTTAAGGTTATTTAAGTCATTGTTCTTATCCTTAATCGTCAGGTATTACCTAGTAAAACTTAGAAAGACATAGTATTTGGAGGATGTCCATAACCCTTTTGACTCCCGGGAGGTCTTGGTAAAGCTGAATTTAATCGTTTGGAGGTAGTAGAATACAATTACATAGTAACGAGGGGACTGAAAGGATTTATAATGGTATCTTTCCCCTTTCATCTCGCCAGCCCTTCACCCCAGGATAACAAGACCAACTATGTATATACAGTAGCAGCCAAGCTTTGTTAATGGTATTTGGTTGTTATATTAGTATATGTATATTCGAACTATTATTTGTGTGATATGTTTGGAAACTCAAGAGCTACATTCCATATCGTAATGCTTATTTAGATACCTGTATTTTATTGATTTATGATTGAATTGTAAAACTCTAAATCGAATCTAAAATTATATAAAGTAATCTGGTATTTGTTAACGAACGAAGTACTGTATGGTATGTCACCAGTGTTATTGCCTCGTCTAGCTGTATTACGTTATTCCACTCACTGCGACTGGTTTCATAGTTTTCTATTCGTTACCAGTATTGGAAAATCCGCATCGTATTTCCAGGATTATATAGATTGTACATAAATATATAATCTTGGCCGAAAAAAATGAGCTGAATAGAACCATTCCTGTGCGAAATTCTTAACTGAATTTAACGTTTCCGTGTCAATATTTGTCATCTAACTAACTACTTATTCCAATATTTACTTTTCCTTTGGGGTGAGTCTACTGGCGCGTTGATGGGGAAGAGCCGGAGTGTTGTCAACTCCGGCTGGTTTACTTTTTTCACAGCTTGGTTTGGTCGTGCTTCTTCGGGGAGGTGACGGCAGGGGGCGAGATGATCTCCCCGACCAGCCTCTTCTTCACCTTACCATCGGCGGTCGTGGTAGTCGGCGCGGGGATGTCTTCGTCGCTGTCGGAACCAAGCGTCAGCGCCGGATTAACCCTACCGTTCATCTCATCCGTGGCGTTGTATTTTACGACGGTGTGGCTCGTCATGACGCTCATCTCGCCCTCTTGCGGCTCTCCAACCTTCTGTACGTCATCCGGGATGTTGACGACGCACCGTAAGAAGTCGTATTTGGGTGGTAGGCGGCCCGTCTCGAACACCCATTTGGAGAACATGGAGAGGAAGACCAGGCAGGAGGCGGAGATAACCATGGCCATGGTCCGGAAAGGGAACAGCTGCACCTCGTTCTCTTCGTCATACCAAGGATATCTGGAGTGAAAGTTGGAAAAGAAAAATATGGGTGCTTATGTTCTGGGTGTGGTGTAGTTTATTCAAATACATTGGGGTTTGTAATTGATGATTAATGTTAAGAACGGGGTGTTATTTATTAATCAGTCAGGAAGAGAAACTATTGATAGATTCTTATACATCATAATAAAACAACAAGTAATATATTGTTACAGTATTCCTTCCAAATAAATGCGTTCAGATGTATAGTGAGAAAGACAGAAGTTGATATTAACCCCCATGGATGCCTGCACTTAAATTAAGGGGGACGTAGTCGCTTTTTATGGATCCCTTTGTCCCTCATGTTTACCATATTTATTTTGAAATTTTAAGATGTTCTTTCCGTTAGTTTGGCGGTTTTGAGACATTTACCCCCATTTATTTGGCAAGATTGTTGCGTACATAGACGCAACATCCACCTTTGGCTCGAAACTGAAGATAGAGATAGTAGGAGGAGAGAAGGGTTTGCTGACAGTAGTCCCAGACAACTGTGTTTCGGTGAGAAAGAGAAGATCAGGGTTGGCAGAGGAGAGGTGGTGTTCCCTGGAAGTTCGTGGAAAGGCCACGAATGTTGCAAAAGTTAATAGTAAGAGCAGAAGGTAGTGGTCCAGGGCACTTTGGGGAGTCATTGCCAGGGGTCAGTCGGATGGGGACATTTCTGCCCCCCCCCCCCCCCCCCGGGGGGGGGGGGACTCCGAGGCTGGTCGTGTATTTGTCATCATTTTTGTTTTTTGTTGGTAAGAAAGGTAGTGTAGTATGTAAGGTGTTTGTAGTGTAATGTATTGATAGGAGGAGAGAGTAAGGCGTTACTTACTTGATGAGTGGTGGTATGCCGATCATGGACTCTCCGCCCGTGAGCCGTACACAGATACCGACGATGTACGCCCCAAGTGAGCCGTACAGGTTACAGTGGTTCCGGAAGTGTACGACCATCAGTAGCTGGGGGAACAGGATCACGTACACCAGGTCAGACGAGAGGTACCTGCAAGGGAGAGAACAGTAATAATGTTAAGGGTATTGTTTTTTTTTTTTTTTTTTTTTTTTTTAGAGGTTACAGCAACTAGACTATAGTTTAGATACAAACATATGCAGGTAATGTTTGTGATTTAGGGCTTATCCGATTGCCAAGGTAAAATAAAAAACAAACAAGTGAGACTTATTCATAATTTAACGTTATCTTCTTCTTCTTTCATGTGGTTGTGCGTGTGTGGTTTGTATTTTTAGTTTACTTTGTATTAGACACAAACACTTACAGGTTGTTGATTAAATGTCCATAGGCCGTAGATGGATGGGATGATGAGGGCGAGTGTGGCCTAGGTACAGTCGCGCTAATAAATGATGACTCGGCACCAAGTATGTTTTGATCAATAATTGGTATCAGCAATATCTAAGCTTCATTTCTTCATATGGAGTGACATATACAAACATGTTCCTACACTTACCCACCCTATTCAACATCTGACAGACATTAATACAGCACAGAGTGAGCCAAGCGTAATGACAGCTGAGCCATGACTTATTAGCGCTACCGTACACTGAATATATTATAGTTTACATACAGATATCTCCAGGTGGTGTTGATTGACTTACCATAGGCCGTAGATGGATGGGATGGTGAGGGCGAGTGTGGTGGCGAGGAAACCCACTATGAAGATGGCTAACCTCATCACCCACAGTACCTCAGTCTCGCTAGCCTGTAAGGGGGAAGAGAGATAGGGGATGGATGGAGATAAAGAGGGGGAAGGGGTGGAGAAAAAGAAGGGGAAAGGGTGGAGAGGGAAATAGAAAGTAGAGATAGGGGTGGGGAGAGGTAGCAATGGGGAGGGGGGGAGAGATAGGTGGTTAAAAGAGAGAGAGAGAGAGAGAGAGTAGTGATTATTAGATTAAAACATTACTAAAACCTAAATAAATATATCAATTAAATTAGTGTCGAATCAAAACTTAATCAAAAGATGCAGTTCTTCTTCAAAAAAAATATATTAATTACTGAATGAATGAGGGATTAGTTACTCTGTAGAATGACCGGTATCCTGAGAATTATGTTTATTTTGCTACATGACATGCTGGGTAGATTATATGTAGGTGGGATAGGTGGTAGTTTGAGTGGGTAGAATACGATAATTTTCACCAATTTTAACAGCTTAACCTTTACTCTCTCAGTAACCCATTCAATACCGGTGACATCCTTTCCATTATACTCAGGCAATTAATAGATTCAGCTTAAGACGGACGCGTATCAATTAAGAGGCTACAGACTAGCTCACTTAAACCTTTTTACTATCACAAATCCTTTTTAACCTGCACAAAATCGTCTAATTATAGCTAAAATACAATGAAAAGGACTTTGCCGGTACAAAAAAGGTTAAATTATGTTGTTGACGTTAGTAAAAAACAATGACACACTCACATCCTGCCTAAAGATGAGCTTCCAAATATTCCTGGCGAACATGGAGGCAGCTGAGAGCACGGAGGAGTCGGCCGAACTCATGACGGCTGCTGAGATGGCTCCCAGACCGATGAAGGAGACGAAACTGGGGGTGAGGTGCTGGATGACAATGGGCAGGATCATGGCCGTGTGGTTGGACGAGATACACGTCACTGGGTCCTCACACTCCAGGGTAGTAGCGTTCCAGTCTGGGGGAGAGGAGAGGTCAGGTCAGGTGAAGGTATTGAGGGATAAGCGGTCAGGTCAGGTGAAGGTATTGAGGGATAAGCGGTCAGGTCAGGTCAGGTGAAGGTATTGAGGGATAAGGTCAGGTCAGGTGAAGGTATTGAGGGATAAGGTCAGGTCAGGTGAAGGTATTGAGGGATAAGGTCAGGTCAGGTGAAGGTATTGAGGGATAAGGTCAGGTCAGGTGAAGGTATTGAGGGATAAGCGGTCAGGTCAGGTGAAGGCATTGAGGGATAAGCGGTCAGGTGAAGGTATTGAGGGATAAGCAGTCAGGTCAGGTGAAGGTATTGAGGGATAAGCGGTCAGGTCAGGTGAAGGTATTGAGGGATAAGCGGTCAGGTGAAGGTATTGAGGGATAAGCAGTCAGGTCAGGTGAAGGTATTGAGGGATAAGCAGTCAGGTCAGGTGAAGGTATTGAGGGATAAGCGGTCAGGTGAAGGTATTACCAGTCTTGCTAAGGCAGCCTCCCAGAAGCTGGGTGTGCTCAACCGCCTGAGGGGGTTCTTTTCCCCTGCACAGCTTCTTGCTCTGTACAGGGGCATAGTGCGTCCTTGTATTGAGTATTGTTCACATGTGTGGGGAGGTTCCTCTCACACTGCTCTCCTAGACAAAGTTGAAAGGAAGGCCTTTCGTATCATTAACTCCCGTCCACTCACCAACTCTCTTCAATCTCTCTCTCTCCACCGCAATGTTGCATCTCTCTCGCTATTCTATCGCTACTATAATAATCAGTGTTCCTCAGAGCTTTCCCAGTGTATACCACCTCCTTTACGTAGGGCACGTGGTACCCGTCTTGCAACTCAATCCCATCCCTACTCTGTGCAACTCTCCAACCCGAGAGTGAAACGTTACTCTCAGTCTTTCTTCTACTCAACAGCTGAGCTCTGGAACTCTCTCCCGGAATCGGTCTTTCCCTCTTCCTATGACTTGGATTTTTTCAAACTCTGTGTGTCCAGGCATTTTGGCTCGAGCGTCCCTTGATTTTGGCCCTGTCGCTCTTTCAACTATGGGGGAGGCGCTCGCTATGGGCAGTTCAGCCTTTTCCCTCAATCACATAGAAAAAAAAATTGAGGGAGAAACGGTCAGGTCAGGTGAAGGTATTGAGGGATAAGCGGTCAGGTCAGGTCAGGTGAAGGTATTGAGGGATAAGCAGTCAGGTCAGGTGAAGGTATTGAGGGATAAGCCTTTACAACGGCACCTCGTAGCTATATTCTATTTTTCCTATTTACTGAAGAGTGTAGAGAGAGGGGAGAAGGAGTGTTGGAGAGAGAGGAAGCTGTTGGAGTGGCTATGTTATGTATGTTATTAGTCTTTGCAACAGCACTTCGTAGCTATATTCTACTTTTCCTATTTACTGAAGAATGTAGAGAGAGGGGAGGAGGAGTGTTGGAGAGAGAGGAAGCTGCTGGAGTGGCTTTGTTATGTATGTTATTAGTCTGAGGTAGAAGTAGTATTAAGACAGAGACAAAGACATAAGAAGCAAGAGTTAAATTGGGTTGGTCTCGTTCAATGCTAGAGAGGTTAGAAGAGCGTTTGGAGAGAGTTGAGGGGTGATGGTTCACTTTTGGGCGATTTGTTCATGTATTAATTATTTTTCTAGTTTCCTCCCTAGACCTCCATCAAATTAAAAAAAAAACATCCATTAGATCCCCCTTCTAGATTAATTTGTACATTTTTCGGTAGAAATATTTCCCGGCCGAAGGCCGGTTCTTCCAACATTACAGGCTCACTATCGTTCGCCAGGGAAAAAATCGACACCTAAATAGCACGAAAGCTCTAAATATTGACGAATAAATGGGGCGAAAGGTCTTAAAATCGACTAACTAATGGGGCAAACATCTTAACATCTGAAAACTAGTGGGGCTAAGCATGAGGGGGAAGGTGGTCCAGAAAACTGGCCCATCCCCCCTTAAGGCCAACCCCTTACATAATATATGAGAAATAGAAAGGAGACCGAGTTGGAGGAGATGGGCATTATAAAGAGATAGTAATGAAGACGAGATAAGAGATTGAGAAGACAAAGCTGGGGGTGAGAGATGGAAACTGTAGCCTATAAAGAGATAGTAATGAAGACGAGATAAGAGATTGAGGAGACAAAGCTGGGGGTGAGAGATGGAAACTGTAGCCTATAAAGAGATAGTAGTGAAGATGAGATCAAAGATTGAGGAGACAAAGCGGGGGGTGAGAGATGGAAACTGTAGCCTATAAAGAGAGAGAGATAGAAACAGACAGACGAACATTGTTGGGTTCAAGCTATAAAAAGGACATGGAGAAATTGAAGAGAGTCAGAACTAAAGTATATCATTCCATAGTAGGGGGTAATAGAAATAGAAAGAGGTGGGATAAAAACTGTTAATGTAAGTAAGAACGTATTAGAAAACTGTTAATGTAAGTAAGAACGTATTAGAAAACTGTTAATGGAAGTAAGAACGTATTAGAAAACTGTTAGTGGAAGTAAGAACGTATTAGAAAACTGTTAATGTAAGTAAGAACGTATTAGAAAACTGTTAGTGGAAGTAAGAACGTATTAGAAAACTGTTAATGTAAGTAAGAACGTATTAGAAAACTGTTAATGTAAGTAAGAACGTATTAGAAAACTGTTATTGTAAGTAAGAACGTATTAGAAAACTGTTAATGTAAGTAAGAACGTATTAGAAAACTTAGTGGAAGTAAGAACGTATTAGAAAACTGTTAATGTAAGTAAGAACGTATTAGAAAACTGTTAATGTAAGTAAGAACGTATTAGAAAACTGTTAGTGGAAGTAAGAACGTATTAGAAAACTGTTAATGTAAGTAAGAACGTATTAGAAAACTGTTAATGTAAGTAAGAACGTATTAGAAAACTGTTAATGTAAGTAAGAACGTATTAGAAAACTGTTAATGTAAGTAAGAACGTATTAGAAAACTGTTAATGTAAGTAAGAACGTATTAGAAAACTGTTAATGGAAGTAAGAACGTATTAGAAAACTGTTATTGTAAGTAAGAACGTATTAGAAAACTGTTAATGTAAGTAAGAACGTATTAGAAAACTGTTAATGTAAGTAAGAACGTATTAGAAAACTGTTAGTGGAAGTAAGAACGTATTAGAAAACTGTTAATGTAAGTAAGAACGTATTAGAAAACTGTTAGTGGAAGTAAGAACGTATTAGAAAACTGTTAATGGAAGTAAGAACGTATTAGAAAACTTATTGTAAGTAAGAACGTATTAGAAAACTGTTAGTGGAAGTAAGAACGTATTAGAAAACTGTTAATGTAAGTAAGAACGTATTAGAAAAGACAGAATATAATGGGAGTAGAGAGCCGATGAAGGATAGGAAGCTGGCTGTGAAGACCATCTAGGTTATTTCACTCTATATTTGGAATGATAAAGAGTTAAAGTTAGTGTGGTTATTTACCCGTACTAGAAGACACACGAAGAAAATGGGATGTAGTTGATGTGGGTCAGTATTGTACACGTGAAGAAATTTACTGGAAAATTATTGGAGGTTGGGGGCCGGGGGAGTGTTGGAGTGACTTTGGTGAACCCTGGTCTCTGGGTATTTTCCTGGGTGACCTAGATGTGTGTGAATTGGTGTATATGATTTTGTGTTCATTGTTGTTTTTGTTTTGTTTTTTTCCTATTCGGGCTCTGTCTCGAGTCGGCCACCCCCAGTAAAAAAAAATGGGGAATGAGCCTGAGTAAATAGATAGATAGATAGATTGTTTCAAATATTCCTTTCAGTATTGTTATAGATCGAGAACATTTAATATAGGTACAGCTATATCGTTCCATATCATAATCGATAGAGAGTTAGAGTGACCTGCTTTTTGTTATTTCTGTCCTTTTCTCTCTTTCTCTGGCTTGTATCCATTCGGCCCCATTCAGCCAACTATTTTAAGACGTTTATCCCCATTTAGGTGTCGATTTCTTCCTGGCGAGCGATAGCGAGCCAGCATTGTATGAAGAAATCCGGCTTCGCCGGAGAAATTTTTCTATCGAAAAATGTACAAATTTAGCCTGCTGTCAAACAAAAATAAAAAATATGCTGGCTCGCTATCGCTCACCAGTATAAAATTGACGCCTGGATGGGGATAAACGTCTTAAAACAGTAGGCTGAATGG
The DNA here is from genome assembly GCA_032716605.1 of Paralithodes platypus. Taxonomy (NCBI): domain Eukaryota; kingdom Metazoa; phylum Arthropoda; class Malacostraca; order Decapoda; family Lithodidae; genus Paralithodes; species Paralithodes platypus. The sequence goes on from CM064480.1 coordinate 64,662,723, forward strand.
GGCCAAATTGATACAAGCCAGAGAAAGATAGAAAAGGACAGAACAAAAACAGATCACCCCCCTTAAGGTGATATCTCATACCGTACTAGGAAAGATACAAACTAATGTGGAGGGAGGTATTTACGTCACCTGCCGTACTATTAACATACGCAAAGATGGATTAGAATTACAACGCTAATGCAGCATACTAGATGGCAATATAATTAACCCCTTCCTTACCGAGGATGTATTTTGTTTTGTTCCAGGTATATTTAGACGACTTTATGCAGCTTAAGAGGAAACCGTGGTAGTTAAAATGGATAATCGAGATAGTTTGAAGCCATTTAATTGCTAAAAGTCCTCCCTTAGCTGCTGCATACCATTGTCTCATAATATACAGATTATAATGAAAAGGACAACTCGGCAGTAAAGGGGTTAAGGCAATTTTGTTCCTTGCTAGAGAGAGAGAGATAGAGAAGAGAGAGAGAGAGAGGGAAAAAACCAGAGAGAGAGAGAGAGAGAGAGAGAGAAAAAGAGAGAGAGAGAAAGAAAAGAGAGTGAGAGAAAGAGGGGTGGGTGGAGACATACATACACACACACATTCATACAGACTAACAGAACCAAAGAGAACAAGGGTGGGATTTTAATGATCTAGGCATTCTAGGGGAAGGTATATGAATAATGTGGGGGCCTGGGGCGTATTTGATGGAGGTCTGTGAGTATATAGAGGGTTGGTCTAGTATTATTGTGTGTGGGTGGAGCGAGAGAGAGAGAGAGAGAGAGACAAAAAAAGAGAGGACAAAAAAAGAGAGAGGGAGAGAAAAAGAGAGAGAGAGAAAATAAAACGAGAGAGCGAGAGAGAGATAAAAAGAATTACACCACGAACAAGACACGCAGCCAGAGATCAAAATTAACCCTATCAATATTAGAAAGCCTCTCTACAATTAATGCTGGCTAACACACACTAGACGAATGTGTAGAGCTTAGGAAGGACCTCTAGTAATGAAAGGAATACAATGCATGTCCTGTATCTCTTTAGCTCCCATCAACTCTTTTATATACTTAAAGGGGAGATTTCCACTTGAGGGATTTTTTTTTCCTGACTCCTTTTTCCCTCATGTTTAGCCTCATTCTGTTTTCTAATTTTAAGACGTTTGCCCCATTATTTTGACGATTTTAAGGACTCAACCCATTTCTGTCAATTTTAAGACCTTTCGTGCCATTTAGGTGTCGATTTTATCCTGGCGAGCGATAGCGAGCCTGTAATTCAAGAGGAACCGGCTTTCAGCCGGGACATTTTTCTACCGAAAAATGTACACATTTATCTTGAAAGGGGCTCAAGGGGGAGTAATTTTAAGCTTGATGGAAGTCTAGGGAATCAACTAAAAACCTCCCCTTAATACAATCGTCTAATAATACCTAAAATGAGCTGAAAGGGCCAAAGGCGCTCTGAGGTGTAAATTGTGTGTGTGATAATTAGATAGGTAGTATTTTGGATGACTTCAACCTTTATGGCAAATAATGTGGTTTTACACACTCTCCCTCTCTCTCTCTATATATATATATATATATCTACCTATCTCTATCTATCTGTCTATCTATCTACACACACGTACACATATCTGTCCACACGCTCATACACACACACACAGAAGCATCTACACACACACACACACACACAATCCAACACACATCTACACACACACACACTCAAGCCAACACACTTCAACACACTCCAAACACACCCGACCCACTAATTAACTATGGCCTCACCTGTTACCTTAGTAATGGCCCCGGTGATGATGGGAGGGATGACCATAATAACACAGCCAAATGGGGCCACATAGGAGAGCACCTGAGCCTTCTGATCCTTCTAACTCTGACACACTTACATTTACACTCTCCATCTCTCTCTCTCTCTCTCTCTCTCTCTCTCTCTCTCTCTCTCTCTCTCTCCATCAAAGACGCAATGGTACACACCCACACACACACACCCACACACCCACACACCCACACCCACACCCACACCCACACCCACACCCACACCCACACCCACACCCACACCCACACCCACACCCACACCCACACCCACACCCACACCCACACACACACACACACACACACACACACATACACACACGGTATTCCCTCACCTGTAACCTTAGCAATGGCCCCGATGATGATAGGAGGGATGGCCATAATGAGACAGCCAAAAGCGGCCACATAGGACAGCAACTGGGCCTTGTGACCAGACTTGCTGGACAACACTCGCTGGAAGTATACCTGCAGGGGGAGGAACAAGAAAACATTTTATATTATTTGTGAATAAACACTTTTTAACTCATTAAGAGGGGGAGGATAAATGTATATAGAATTTGTTCACTTTCCTGAACTGTAATGCATTTTATAATCTTATTCAAATTATAGAAGCAGGGATAGAGGTAAATATTTCGAATATTAATCAAGTTGACTAAATCGCATATAGAAGAAAATATAATAATAAAAACACAATACTTATAATTTAGATTATCTTAGAAAAATGCCTTTCTTAAGCTGACTAATATCGCAAAGCGAGATAGAGATAATATTTGCAACGTTAATAACAGAGCAATAGGCAATAATTTGAAGTGAAGCACTATTTTGCATTTAGGCATTGAGCGCATTTCTATAAATAGCTGAGGTACTCGCATCCTGTGCGGGTTAAATAGTAGTCCTGAGATCCCAAGAGGGCTGCACTATGATGATTAATTCTACAGGTATTACATATACCCTCAACGCTCTTTAAAACAGAACAATAAACTATTCTGGAACCCCCTGAGTACCCCAGCCAATAAACTATTCTGGAACCCCCTGAGTACCCCAGCCAATAAACTATTCTGGATCCCCCTGAGTACCCCAGCCAATAAACTATTCTGGAACCCCCTGAGTACCCCAGCCAATAAACTATTCTGGATCCCCCTGAGTACCCCAGCCAATAAACTATTCTGGAACCCCCTGAGTACCCCAGCCAATAAACTATTCTGGATCCCCCTGAGTACCCCAGCCAATAAACTATTCTGGAACCCCCTGAGTACCCCAGCCAATAAACTATTCTGGAACCCCCTGAGTACCCCAGCCAATAAACTATTCTGGATCCCCCTGAGTACCCCAGCCAATAAACTATTCTGGATCCCCCTGAGTACCCCAGCCAATAAACTATTCTGGAACCCCCTGAGTACCCCAGCCAATAAACTATTCTGGAACCCCCTGAGTACCCCAGCCAATAAACTATTCTGGAACCCCCCCGGTACCCCCGCCAAAAAACCATTCTGGAACCCCCTGAGTACCCCAGCCAATAAACTATTCTGGAACCCCCTGAGTACCCCAGCCAATAAACTATTCTGGAACCCCTGAGTACCCCAGCCAATAAACTATTCTGGAACCCCCTGAGTACCCCAGCCAATAAACTATTCTGGAACCCCCTGAGTACCCCAGCCAATAAACTATTCTGGATCCCCCTGAGTACCCCAGCCAATAAACTATTCTGGAACCCCCTGAGTACCCCAGCCAATAAACTATTCTGGAACCCCCTGAGTACCCCAGCCAATAAACTATTCTGGAACCCCCTGAGTACCCCAGCCAATAAACTATTCTGGAACCCCCTGAGTACCCCAGCCAATAAACTATTCTGGAACCCCCTGAGTACCCCAGCCAATAAACTATTCTGGAACCCCCTGAGTACCCCAGCCAATTCTCAGCTCCTTTACCCCAAGGGATTAGGGTTTAGGTGGTCACAAACATACATATTTTACAATTGTATATACATATTGAATAACACAAACTAACGCACGCTATCTGAATATTGTACAAGTCCGTGACAACTTTACCTGCCACGGGATGCCCCCAAAGACAAGGAGGAGGCAGTAGTCGAAGTATAGCCCCAGCTGATCGTTGGGCACTTCACCGATCCAGTCCTTCTCCATGTTGAGAACGTCCCCCACAGCCGGGTGGTTCCAGGCGAAGGGAATACACAACCACTGCACGGAAAATGGGAGAGGAACATAATAAATACCAGTTATAAGATGGTTAACATTTTGTATATTATATATATTAGGTTTTAGATTGCCCATGTCACTTCTTTGGGGGGTGGGAGGGAAGCAATATGGTGATCGTTAGATTATTATTAACCTTTTTATATCAGTAATTTTATTTGTATTATAATTGTAATTATTGTATGTGTTATTTTTGTATCATTTTGTTTATCTCTCATTATTTAGAGGAAAATACAAAATAGTGTGTGTTATTTTCATATTATTATTATTATTTTTTTTTTTTTTTTTTGGAAACTTCTGCTCAATATTTGTGTTTTGTCTATTTGGTATGAGCTTTTAATTTATTATGTTAGCTTATGTATGCCATTGGTTTACTGGTAATTTGGATAACATTGGGTTTCAATCAATCTTAGTTTGTCAGTATGTATATCTTATTAAGGGTTCCCACCTCGCTTTTTTCTCTTTCTCTCCCTCTCTCTTTGGCTTGTATCCATTCGGCCCCATTCAGCCTACTGTTTACCCTCATCCAGGTGTCAATATTTTCCTGGTGAGCGGGTGCGATCCAGCATATATACATTTTTGTTTTGACAGCAAGCTAAATTTGTAAATTTTTCGATAGAAAACTGTCTCCGGCAAAGCCGGATTTCTCCATACAATGCTGGCTCGCTATCGCTCGCCAGGAAGAACTCGACACCTGGATGGGGATAAATGTCTTAAAACAGTGGGCTAAATAGGGTCGAATGGATACAAGTCAGAGAAAGAGAGAAAAAGGAGATGAAAGAAACAAAGCCGGTGACCCCCTTAATGTATTGTAATTATTAGTTGTGCATGATTATAATTGTGGCCAAAATAGGCTTTAGATGACAATTCGTCACCATATTCTGTCCATGGGCTTAATTACTAATGATTTTAACATTGTTGTTATTATATCAATTTCCTAACATCTAAGTTTATTATTGACATTATTAGTATACAATTACAATAATATCCCATGATTTTTGTAATAACTTGAGTCGGTATCACACGAGAGCTTTTATAGTCAACATTCGGAGATCAAAAAATTTCTGGCAACATTTCTGGACTATTTTGCACTGGTATCGGAAAATAGACTGATGGTAGATGAATTTAGGTAACCGAACTATCTTAAAAGTTGACCTCATAAGCTGCCAGACCAGTGTTAAGGATAAATGTTGAGGGAGAAAGCGTTCGTGTGATACCAGCTTTATATCATAGTCTATGTAATACATTATATATATATATTTCACATATACTTACAACTTGGAAATATTTACATGTATCTCACTCACACCCTCTAAAGGTAACTACTCTAGGTGTTCCATTAATAAAGGTACCTACTCTAGGTGTTCCATTAAAGGTAACTACTCTAGGTGTTCCACTAATTAAGGTAACTACTCTAGGTGTTCCACTAATTAAGGTAACTACTCTAGGTGTTCCATTAAAGGTAACTACTCTAGGTGTTCCATTAATAAAGATAACTACTCTAGGTGTTCCACTAATTAAGGTAACTACTCTAGGTGTTCCACTAATTAAGGTAACTACTCTAGGTGTTCCATTAATTAAGGTAACTACTCTAGGTGTTCCATTAATAAAGGTAACTACTCTAGGTGTTCCACTAATTAAGGTAACTACTCTAGGTGTTCCACTAATTAAGGTAACTACTCTAGGTGTTCCATTAATTAAGGTAACTACTCTAGGTGTTCCATTAGTAAAGGTAACTACTCTAGGTGTTCCACTAATTAAGGTAACTACTCTAGGTGTTCCATTAAAGGTAACTACTCTAGGTGTTCCACTAATTAAGGTAACTACTCTAGGTGTTCCACTAGTAAGGTAACTACTCTAGGTGTTCCATTAATTAAGGTAACTACTCTAGGTGTTCCACTAATTAAGGTAACTACTCTAGGTGTTCCATTAATTAAGGTAACTACTCTAGGTGTTCCATTAGTAAAGGTAACTACTCTAGGTGTTCCATTAATTAAGGTAACTACTCTAGGTGTTCCATTAATTAAGGTAACTACTCTAGGTGTTCCATTAATTAAGGTAACTACTCTAGGTGTTCCATTAGTAAAGGTAACTACTCTAGGTGTTCCATTAGTAAAGGTAACTACTCTAGGTGTTCCACTAATTAAGGTAACTACTCTAGGTGTTCCATTAATTAAGGTAACTACTCTAGGTGTTCCACTAATTAAGGTAACTACTCTAGGTGTTCCATTAATTAAGGTAACTACTCTAGGTGTTCCATTAATAAAGGTAACTACTCTAGGTGTTCCATTAATTAAGGTAACTACTCTAGGTGTTCCATTAGTAAAGGTAACTACTCTAGGTGTTCCATTAGTAAAGGTAACTACTCTAGGTGTTCCATTAATTAAGGTAACTACTCTAGGTGTTCCATTAATTAAGGTAACTACTCTAGGTGTTCCACTAATAAAGGTAACTACTCTAGGTGTTCCATTAGTAAAGGTAACTACTCTAGGTGTTCCACTAATTAAGGTAACTACTCTAGGTGTTCCATTAGTAAAGGTAACTACTCTAGGTGTTCCATTAATTAAGGTAACTACTCTAGGTGTTCCACTAATTAAGGTAACTACTCTAGGTGTTCCACTAATTAAGGTAACTACTCTAGGTGTTCCATTAGTAAAGGTAACTACTCTAGGTGTTCCACTAATTAAGGTAACTACTCTAGGTGTTCCATTAATAAAGGTAACTACTCTAGGTGTTCCACTAATTAAGGTAACTACTCTAGGTGTTCCATTAATTAAGGTAACTACTCTAGGTGTTCCATTAATTAAGGTAACTACTCTAGGTGTTCCACTAATAAAGGTAACTACTCTAGGTGTTCCATTAGTAAAGGGGAGAAGGGTTGCTTTGCTGGTCACCCTTCCCCCTCATGTTTAGGCCCATTAGTTTTCTAGATTTTAAGACGTTCGGCTCATTAGTTTGGCGATTTTAAGACCTTTCACCCCATTTCTTTGTCAATATTAAGACTATTCGTGTCATTTAGGTGTCGATGTTATCCTGGTGAGCAATAGCGAGCCTGTAATTTAAGAGAAACCGGCCTTTGGCCAGGACATATTTCTATCGAAAAATGTACAAATGTATCTTGAAGGAGGGTCTGGGAGGGGGGGGGGGGGTGTTAGCTTGATGGAGGTCTAGGGAGGAAACTTTAAAATAATAATAATAATAATAATAATAATAATAATAATAATAATAATAACAAATAATAATAATAATAATAATAATAAAGATACATACATGAGCCAATTAATACGGCCATCGCCCCTTAACTAACTAACATACGACCATGCCCAGTGCCCTCGTTATATCCGTCTATCATAACACTCACTACTACTGCTACTACACCGCCATGCGTCCTATATAGAGCATGCGCAGTGGGAGACAATATATACAGTACACAGTGGCTCGAGTGTTTATCCTTTTGTAATCCTTCCCAGCAGTTAATTATCCTTTTGTAATCCTTCCCAGCTGTTAATTATCCTTTTGTAATCCTTCCCAGCTGTTAATTAATCCTTTTGTAATCCTTCCCAGCTGTTAATTATCCTTTTGTAATCCTTCCCAGCTGTTAATTATCCTTTTGTAATCCTTCCCAGCAGTTAATTATCCTTTTGTAATCCTTCCCAGCAGTTAATTATCCTTTTGTAATCCTTCCCAGCTGTTAATTATCCTTTTGTAATCCTTCCCAGCTGTTAATTATCCTTTTGTAATCCTTCCCAGCTGTTAATTATCCTTTTGTAATCCTTCCCAGCTGTTAATTATCCTTTTGTAATCCTTCCCAGCTGTTAATTATCCTTTTGTAATCCTTCCCAGCTGTTAATTATCCTTTTGTAATCCTTTCCAGCTGTTAATTAATCCTTTTGTAATCCTTCCCAGCTGTTAATTATCCTTTTGTAATCCTTCCCAGCTGTTAATTATCCTTTTGTAATCCTTCCCAGCTGTTAATTAATCCCACTGAGTACCAGCGACGTGGGGTTATTTTGTGTATGCTTGCTATATTTAGGAGTCGCCCCCCCCCCCCCCCCACACACAAACACACACACTCCCCACCCACCACCCAAAACAAATTTTTGAACACAAAAATGGGGTATGGGCCTGAGTAAATAGAGAGATATATACATTTAGACGATGTTATGCCAGCTTGGGAAGGATCTGTGGTCGTTAAGAGGGTTGGTTGAGATAGATGGAACCCTTACCATTGCTAGCTAAAGGGCCTTCCCAAGCTTATTAATATCGTCTAATAGTCGCCAGAATACGATGGAAAGGACGTCCCTGGTACTGAAAGGGTTAATGCCTTCAGTATCGCTGGCATTGGTTCCTTATATTCTGGCTACCCTTATATGGCTTGGCTTGGTTTAGAAATGATCTCTAGGAATCAAAAAGGTTGAAACTCTCTAAATTTACAGGTTATGTATTTAAGGGAGCCCACCTCGTTTTTTTCTCTCTCTCCCCATCTCTCTTTGGCTTGTATCCATTCGGCCCCATTCAACCTACTGTTTTAAAACGTTTACCCCCATCCAGGTGTCAATATTTTCCTGGTGAGCGGTAGCGAGCCAGCATATATAGTTTTTGTTTTGACAGAAAGCTAAATTTGTAATTTTTCGATAGAAAAAAAATCTCCGGCGAAGCCAGATTTCTCCATACAATGCTGGCTTGCTATCGCTCGCCAGGAAGATATCGACACCTGGATGGGGATAAACGTCTTAAAACAGTTGGCTGAATGGGGTCAAATGGATACAAGCCAGAGAAAGAGAGAAACGGAGAGAAAGAGAAAAAGAGCAGGTGACCCCTCTTAACTCAATAAAATCATCTGAGGATAATCAGAATTAATATTAAGTAGTACATCATCGTGTTGAACCCTTTGAGTACCAGCGACGTGTGTTGTATTATATTCTAGTTATATTTAGACGATATTATGCAGCTTAGGAAGAATCTGTGATACTTAAAAGGGTTGATTGAGATATTTTGAGGCCTTCTAATTGCTAGAGATCCTTCCTAAACTGAATAAAATCGCCTATTAGTTTCCAGAGCATGATGTAAAGGACGTCCCTGGTACTGAATGGGTTAATGTATAAAGATCCCTTGTTAAAATGTATTACGCTTCCTTGTTGAAAATGTCAGTACAAACAAAAAATAGAAATGTGTTTCTTATATTCAATAATTCAAGAATTATAAGAAATTATACAGATAAGATGCATATTATATAAACCAATACATCTCTATTTTCACTAAATCTTGAAAGTCAACAAGACTGTTGTGCATATTTGATAATAATAAGAACCTACTCGTAACTTACAGAGACAGAAGTAATTAATCTTTAGTTTTCATTATATTTAAACATACCATGTGTTATATAAAGCAAACTAACATAATAATATCACCTATAATAATATACAGTATATACTGTATATATATATATATATATATATATATATATATATATATATATATATATATATATATATATATATATATATATAACATCTATTAACATCTATAATAATAACATCACCTAAACTAAGAACACCTGCTTAATAACATCATGAACCTACAGTATATAAGCTAGACTGGCCAATTCAAACGCAGTGGTCCAGTTAGTAGTTAGTACGCAATATAGATTACGAAATTCACACAACAATGAGTAGAGATAGATATAGATGAAGAACATTATGTCAAACTACATTATAATTATCGCACATTCTGACCCGTACTTTATTCATTTAGTTCGAATAATTTGTTGTGGTCATGGTTTTTTTTTTTTTTTTTCTTCCCCAAGCTGTGTACTACTAGGAACAAACACGTACACATTGCCTTGTCTCGCTATGTATTTCAAAATTGGAAAGTCGCGCAGTAGTGAACAGAAATTTGTATTTTATATAGAGTGTAGACGGTCGGAATGATTGCATTGCCGCAGTCTGACCTTTAAATTATGTCATCAATTAGGCAAACCCCGCTCCGTGAAATTGCCTACATGAAAGTGTATTCAAGTTATATTATATTAATGCAAATGTGTGTGTGTGTGTGTGTGTGTGTGTGTGTGTGTGTTTGAATCCGCAACTGAAATTAGTACATAATAAATGTCCATGTGTTTTAGTTGTGTAAGTAACTATAATAGCAAAATGTACTTGGATTCTTCGTGTGTGTGTTTGCGTATGTGTGAATTCATACGATCGTGTGTTTTCACATACATAATTCATGAGCCCTCCTTGGCAAGCCTAAGTCAGATCTCTTGGCCGACTTAGCAAGGTCAACATTGAAAGGTCAAGGTTGAAGCTCTACACTGGAGATCATTACTAAACACCAAATATACCAAAAATACTACTTATATAATAAACATCTAACTTATCCAACGTCAGTTTTATATATGTCATCGAACGTCAATGTTCTATTTCGAAGTTATCATTTAATTGTTAATAATGGTGCAAACTATTTTCAGTTATGGTAATAATAACAAACATTCTTACGAGCTTAAGCATTATATTTATTAGGACCATAATAATTGTAGAACTGTCCATCGATAACTAAAGCATGTGTGTGTGTTTTTTTTTGTTTTTTTTTTTGTTTTTTTTAAGACTAATGTATGAATCGTTTCTAAATGATGTTATGAGTCTAGTTAAGCCATTAACCCCTTCAGCGCCATGACGTCTTTATATCTTAGACTCTGACTAAAATGTGATGAGTTTATGTAGTTTAAGAAGGACCTACGTTACTAAAAGGGTTTATTGAGACCGTATTTACCCATTTGAGTCGCATAGGTAGTTTATAAACTAAAGAAAATTGTCTAATGGCAACCAGAATATGATACAAATTACGTAATGATGATGAAGGGGTTAAATTGCCAAACAACGGGCTTGCCTAATCAACTATAGTGACATGTATATCTATCATATGTACGATTGCTAGTTTCCTATGCTTTGTTTATACGTCTATACAGCAATATTAAGTAACAATAAGGCAATGAAAGTTGATGTCAGTTATCCTTCAAGATCAACATTAGTACGTCAGAAATATTTAAGGGGGTAACACTCGCTTTTTCTGGACCCCCTTCTCCCTCATGTTTAGCATATTAGTTTTGAGATTTTAAGACGTTTGTTCCGTTAGTTTGGCAATTTTGAGATCTTTTGCTCCATTTATTTGTGAATATTAAGACCTTTCGTACCATTTAGGTGTCGATTTGTTCCTGGCGAGCGATAGCGAGCCTGTAATTTTAGAAGGAAACGGCCTTCGGCCGGGACATTTTTCTATCGAAAAAAGATAAGGGGGTCTAGTGGGTGTTTTTTAAAGCTTGATGGAGGTCTGGCGAGGAAACTCAAAACTATATCAATAGATAATCTGTACATAGACCAAAAACCAAGCACTACCCCCTTAAGTTATTAGTTTTGACCAGGTAAGTCAAATGTAATGTCAAAACTATTAGCCTACTGGAGTTCCTGTATCATCCAAACTATTAGCCTACTGGAGTTCCTGTATCATCCAAACTATTAGCCTACTGGAGTTCCTGTATCATCCAATCATCCATTATTCATGATCTTCACTTAGCCTCGTTATCTTCATTATCTTTCACGAGATCATGGAGTCAGTACTTACATAAAACATAGGTTATAGCAGACTGGTAATTACATAGAGTGCATTCACTTATACATGTGTAAATACATACATACATACATACATACATATACAGTATACATACACACATACATACATACTGTACTTATATACCAGCAAGCGGTTATTTACCCCTGCACAGCGTCTTGCTCTGTACAGAGGCACGGTGCGTCCTTGTATTGAGTATTGTTCACATGTGTGGGGAGGTTCCTCTCACACCGTTCTCCTAGACAAAGTTGAAAGGAAGGCCTTTCGTATCATTAACTCCCGTTCACTCACCAACTCTCTGCAATCTCTCTCTCTCCGCTACAGGCAGTTCTGCCTTTTGCCTCCCTCATTCACATAGAACAAAAAACATACATTAATTTATATGTATACAGACATAAACACACACTGGCCTACAAAAGGTACATACATACCTGCACGTATACATTCATTTACACACACACGCACGCTAGCCTTTACACATTTTGCATCACTGAATAGTCTAACATTAAACAAGGATGACCTCGGGGATCCTACATATATAGTCGGTAAAGCTCCACAAATATTATGATTCTGCCTCCAGCCAACCGTGATACTGGTAAACATCATATATATCACATTTATCATCATTTATGTTTTACAAATCCTCCTAGTTTGATTCCTCGATATTAATTTGTTTATCAGATGCACATTTTTGCTTTACTTACTTGCGCAATATATACATTTTAAATATTGCGGAAGCGACAGTTCAATATTAAATATATATATATATATATATATTTGTGTGTTTTGTATCTTTATTCTGTTATATATTTCCTGTTCGTTTAGTTTATTTTTATTTAGATTCGTTCTTTTAGTAACGTTCTTCATATCTGTTTTATTCTCCACTTTTCCCCCTCCTCTCTTCTCTTCCCATTTCCTCCTTTATTCTCCCCTCCCTCCCTTCCTCTCATATTATCGCTTTTTCTCTCCTCTCCTTTCCTAGTCTCCCATTTCTCTCCATCTCTTTTCTTTCGTCTCTTCTCCTTTCTATCCTATTCTCTTCTTTCTGCTCCTCTCTTTCCCCTCTCCTTCCTTCCTCTCATATTCTATCTTTTTCTCCTCTCCTTTCCTAGTCTCCCATTTCTCTCCATCTCTTTTCTTTCTTCTCTTCTCCTTTCTATCCTATTCTCTTCTTTCTGCTCCTCTCTTTCCCCTCTCCTTCCTTCCTCTCATATTATCTCTTTTTCTCTCCTCTCCTTTCCTAGTCTCCCATTTCTCTCCATCTCTTTTCTTTCTTCTCTTCTCCTTTCTATCATATTCTCTTCTTTCTGCTCCTCTCTTTCCCCTCTCCTTCCTTCCTCTCACATTATCTCTTTGTCTCTTCTCTCCTTTCCTAGTCTCCCATTTCTCTCTTCTCTTTTCTAACCTATTCTCTTCTTTCTCTCCTCTTTCCTTTCCTCTTTCCTTCCCTCTGCTTCATCTATACTCTTCTCTCATCTCCTCTCCTTTCTATCCTATTATCTTATTTCCCTCCTCTTTCCTTTCCTATCCTTCATCTCTACTCTTCTCTCCTATCTTCTCTTGTATATCCTATTCTCTTCTTTCCCTCCTCTTTCCTTTCCTCTCCTACATCTCTACTCTTCTCTCCTCTCCTCTTCTCCCGTGTCGTGGTCTCATAAAATATTCATAATTGAAGTTAGAGACGGAGTTCACATTTCACCATGATTAAAAATGTACATTAAGATATAAGCAGGATTCCGTGTATCTCCAATTTGAATTAGGAGATAGACAGATAAATAGATAGATAGATATGGATAGATAGAAAGATAGATAGATAGATAAAAAGATAGATATATTAATATATAAATAGATAGATATGGATAGATAGATAGATAGTTAGATGGATAGATAGATATATATAGATAGATAGATGATGTTAGCGTATACAGATAAGTGATATGCTTGAGAGTAAATGAGAAAGAGAAGTAAATATTCATTTTTAGAAGAAAAAAAACAATCTATCCATACGTGTCTATCAATATGTGTGCCTTTATTTGCATGCATTTCTCTCTCTCTCTCTCTATCTATCTATCTATCTATCTATCTTTATCTAGTGACCTGGTTATATGAATATATCTGTATCTAGCTACCCCTCTCTCTCTCTCTCTCTCTCTCTCTCTCTCTCTCTCTCTCTCTCTCTCTCTCTCTCTCTCTCTCTCTCTCTCTCTCTCTCTCTCTCTCTCTCTCTCTCTTTCTTTCTTTCTTTCTTTCTTTCTTTCTTTCTTTCCCGTGTTCCAGTAACTAACACACAAAAGTTCAGACCAGAATAAAAATGAGTTCATTAGCACCAAGGCAACGGCAAATCTCGCTCGTTCTCGTGTTTGGCGAGGTGATCATTCAGATTTTTTCCGGCTCACTATATTTCTCTGGGAGGGTCTGTGTGTGTGTGTGTGTGTGTGTGTGTGTGTGTGTGTGTGTGTGTGTGTGTGTAAGGGGATCCGTGTGTATGTTGTGTTGTGTGTGTAAGGGGATCCGTGTGTGTGTCTGTTTGTGTGTGTAAGGGGAACTGTGTGTGTTGTGTTGTGTGTGTGTGTAAGGGGATCCGTGTGTGTGTTGTGTTATGTTGTGTGTAAGGGGATCTGTGTGTGTGTGTGTGTGTAAGGGGATCTGTGTGTGTAAGGGGATCCGTGTGTGTGTGTGTTGTGTGTAAGGGGATCCGTGCGTGTGTTAAGTGTGTGTGTTTTGAGTATATGGCTACATGTGTGTGCCATTTATATGCATATATATATGTATATTCTGGAGAAATATATATTTAAGGTATACAGGTATACAGTATGTGTATAAGTACAGTCTCCTACATAAGTTCTTTCTTTCTTGCTTTCCTTTCCTTTCTATTTTTTATCGTCACCGTCTTTTACCTCATCTTTTATTCAAGGTGCTCAGGCCAATCCTTTTTTCCTGGTTTCTGTTTTTGTTTTCGTTTCCTATCTTCCCTCTTTCGTATTTGTTTCTCACCCAGTTTTTTTCTCCCGTGTTTACTTTCTATTTTTTCGGTGAGGTCTCTTCCTTCCTGGGTTCTCTCTTTCCTCTCATAACGTTCTGGTTGTATTATGTGTTTTATAATTTGTTCTCTGTTTTTAACCCTTTCAAGACCGGTTCCGTCCTTTTTACCTTTCTTCTGGCTACCATTAGACGATTTTAGGCAACTGAAAAAGGACCTCCAGCAATTAACAGGTTTCGAACTATTTACTTCCTAGCACAGATCCTTCTTAAACGGCACAAAATCGTCTAAACGTAGCTAGAATAAAATACAAAAGACATCGCCGGCACAGAAGGGGTTAACTATGTTGTCCAAACCCTCCCTTTACTTCATATTTCCCTTTCACCTGGCGGAAAGTTTAATCTCTTAGTAGCGGATTTTTCCATATTTAACCCCTTCTGTACCGGCGACGTTTTTCAAATTTTATTCTAGCCATATTTAGACGGTTTTGTGCAGTTTAAGAAGGATCTGTGGTAGAAAAAAGGGATTAGGTGAGATAGTTCAAAGCCTGTTAGTTGCTGGAGGCCTTATTTAAACTGAATAAAATCGTGTAATAGTAGCCATAATAAAGTTAAAAGGACGTCGCCGGTACAGAAGGGGCTGATGTAGCAATATGAAACTACTCCGCCTCTGTATCATATGAAGGCCAAGTTTTTACATAATTAGCAGCATGGTTAGCTAAAAATAATGTGTAAATATATTTTGTCACCAACCAACTTCACTTCAAAACTCAATTAATGAAATCAACAAATATAACAAATAATGGCTGAATAATCATAATGAGGACATGGCAATTTACCATCACCTGAAAATAAACCGACTATGGTGTATACGTTCTTCTTTATCCACCTCTTTCATTCTTTCTCCTGCCTGCGAGTGTCCTAGGTTCGAGTCCTGGAAGTGCCGCACGTGTTCATTAATTTCATGAGTTAGGTTTATTTGTAAGTTAATTTGTGGGTTGGTGATATTACCAATTGACCACTTGCGAGTTTCAGGCAATAAGGAAGTTGGAGCCGTAAGCATCGATATTAAACGAAAATGCAATTATAATGTAGGTTTCTGATGATGAGAAAATATAGTGAATTTAAGGGAGGTGACTTGTCTTTGTTCTGTCCTTTTCTATCTTGCTCTGGCTTGTATCCATTTGGCCCCATTCAGCCTACTGTTTTAAGACGTTTATCCCCATCCAGGTGTAAATTTTTTACTGGTGAGCGGTAGCAAGCCAGCATATTTTTTATTTTTGTTTGACAGCAGGCTAAATTTGTACATTTTTCGATAGAAAAATGTCTCCGGCGAAGCCGGATTTCTTCATATAATGCTGGCTCGCTATCGCTCGCCAGGAAGAAATCGACACCTAGATGGGGATAAACGTCTTAAAATAGTTGGCTGAATGGGGCCGAATGGATACAAGCCAGAGAAAGAGAGAAAAGGATAGATATAACAAAAAGCAGGTCACCCCCCTTAATCTTGTGTGTTTATTGATGTGCTACAATCGTAATTTAGCTGGTAATTCTGCTAAATATTACCAGTTATCCTAGTTTTAACCTCATCTCCTTTCCTTCTCCCCTTTTCCCATCTTTCATTCCTCGTCTTCCTTTTCGTCTTATCTTCTTTCCTGTTCCTTCTCTTCCTCTACCTCCTTCTCCTCCTGCTACTCTCCATCCACCCTCTTTTATTTCTTCCTCCTCCTCCTATTTCTCTTCTCTTTCTCTTCCTTCTCCTTCTCCTCCTCCGCCTCCTCTTTCTGTTCTCCCTCCTCTTCCTCTTCCTCCTCCTCCTCCTTATTCCTCCTCCGCCTCCTCTTTCTGTTCTCCCTCCTCTTCCTCTTCCTCCTCCTCCTCCTCCTCCTCCTCCACCTCCTCAGTTCCAGCCATCATGCACTTTGCCTTCCCTCGCTAATTGAATGACTTCCTGGAGACGAATGGACAGACGCACACAGAGATATACATACATGCATGCATACATACATACATACATACATACATACATACATACATATGCAGATACATACATCCATGCATACATACATGCTTTAATGTACGTACATACGGTAGATTCATAGATTCATACACAGATACATACTGTACATGATGCATGCATACCGAGAGAGAGAATGTGTGTGTGTGTGTGTGCGTGTGCGTGTGTGTGTGAGAGAGAGAGAGAGAGAGAGAGAGAGAGAGAGAGAGAGAGAGAGAGAAGAGGAAGAGAGAGGGGGGGGGGGGTATTGAGTAAAGACATACGGGAGTTAAGAAAAAACCTCACCAGGAGAGTATTAAGGAAGTTAACAGGTTTTCTTGTCACCCAACTAACTTCAAGGTCTCTCTCTCTCTCTCTCTCTCTCTCTCTCTCTCTCTCTCACACACACACACACACACACACACACACACACACACACACACACACAGACAGACACACACACTCATACATACTATAATTATATATATACTGTATAATGTATATACACGAATACTTAAGTTTAGATAAGCTATAGATAAAAGATAGAGATATAATGTTATGAATGTAAGTATGGTATAACCAATGGAACATATATCATACAGGGACCACAGTAACTTATTAAGGGGGCAGTACTCGCTTTTTCTGGACCCCCTTCTACCTCATGTTTAGTACATTAGTTTCGAGGTTTTAAGACGTTCGTTCCGTTAGTTTGGCGATTTTGAGACCTTTCGTGCCCTTTAGGTGTCAATATTTTATTGGCGAGCGACAGCGAGCCTCTACTTTTAGAAGGAACCGAGCTTCGGCCGGGAAATTTTTCTACCGAAAAATGTACAAATTTATCTTGAAAAGGGGTCTAGGGGGTGTTTTTCGAAGTTTGATGGAGGTCTAGGGAGGAAACTAACAAATATATTAATAAACAAATAGATAGACCTAAAACCAAGCACTACCCCCTTAACCCTTTCTGGATACGATGACACATTTATCTTCAGTTGTCTAGCTATTTATTGGGAGATTATATAAGGATTAGGAAGGATTAGGATTAGGAATGTTTATATAAGGATTAGGAAGGATTAGGATTAGGAATGTTTATTTGAGATAGTCTTTACCCTATTTATTTCCACAGATACTTCCTACGCTGTATAATATTGTCTAATAATAGCCAGAATAATTTGTCAAAACGCATCATAATCCTCAAGTGGTTAAGTGTCCCAGCCCATTAGTTCCTTCTATCCTTCTTTCGTTCATTCTCCTCTGCTTTCTTCCTTCATTTGATCTTTATCTATTTCATTCAAATACTCATTTCCCCATTCTCCATTTTCGCCCACCTTCAGTCCCCCACCACCTATCCCACCATTCCCTATAACCTATTCTGTCCAACTCTCAAACCCAAGATTGAACACATTTTCCCAATCTGTCTTCTATTCAACAAGCCAGCTTTGGAACTCTCTCCCTCAATCTGTCTTTCCCTCATCCTATGACTTAAACTGCTTCAAGCTCCGAGTGCCCAGACATTTTGACTCAAACGTACCTTGATTGTGGCTCTCAGTCACTTTTTCAACATTGGGAGAGACACTTGTTACACGCAGCTTTGCCTATAGTATCCTTCATTCACATAGAAAATAAAACTAAATGTACATCTCCATTCTCACTCTTCCCTCTCCAACCACGAATATCCCTTCCCCCACCAACCCCACCCTTCCCCCATCACCCCCACCACCCTCACCACCCCCACCCTTCCCACCCTTCGCCCACCACCCCCACCCTTCACCCACCACCCCCACCCTTCCCCTTCAACCTCATTGTACTTCCCCTCCCCCACTCTCCCCTCCCCATCCCTCGCTCCCTAACCAGGCCGTAATTTAATAGCGAGGGTCCTCTTATTATGGAAACAAAGAGTAGGGTCCACGAAATGACATAGATAGATGGATCGGTAGACATATGCAGCAGAGAGATTCATGTAGATAGGTAGGTAGGGAGGAAAATATATAGATTGGTTGATTGATAGACAGGTAGGTGAGTAGTAACATAGGTAGATAGATAGATAGATAGATAGATATATAGATTGACATTTAGATAGATAGTTTTTGGATAAATAGATACATAGGTAAATTGATAATGAGATACTGATAGCAATTATAACACTAAAGGTAATGACTGACGGTGAACTAACTACATCCCCCCCCCCCCCCATCCACATCCAATACCCCTCCCATGTTATTAACCCCGGCCCCCTGAAGACCCGTATTTACGTTCTTGGATCAAGCCGGATTCCGTCGGATTGCATGAACCAGGATTTCTCGGTGGAATTGTCGACTTAATTTTGGTTTGATTTCGGTCACATAATTTGATGTGGCCTGCTATTTACTTTGTTGTATAACAGAACTTTATAATTATGATACAGCGCTTCCGTGTAAATGTATATGTAGTTAGCATTATATAAGAAGTCTATCGGTCGATCTATCTATCTATGTGTGTGTAAGAGAGAGTGTGGAATTTCTCACTGATTGACTGCGGTTCGAGTCCTGGCTGAGGCATATATAGATATATAGATATAGATATACCGTATACAATTTGTGTTTGTGTGTGTGTGTAAGTGTGTGTGTGTGTGTGTGTGTGTGTGTGTTCAGAAAATAAAACAATTGTCCAAATATATCTGCATTCTTTAAATATATATACACAGTAACAGTAACAGTAATACATTTAAGAGATGGACCGAATATTCGTTTCGTATTCGTATGTCCGAATATTCGCGATGTTTTTCAATATTCGTATTCGTATTCGTATTCGCATTTCCATTCATAACTATTTGCAAATATGCGAATATGTTCACGAAACCAATAGAATATAATTATACACAAATGTTAAATATTAAATTTTAAAGTTAACACAAACGAATAAATAACAGTGTAGATGTGCGTTGGGGCCGCTAAAGTGGAATGAAGGAGGAATGAGCAGTGTTGCTACTTAATTAACTGTATTTAATAGTACCAGATCAAACTAGTGAAAAGTACCAAATTTTTCTAAAGTGGAATCTACCCGGTAAACGAACGTGTGCTGGACCTGGACATTTGAACCGTCGCAATATTGCCATTTCAGACATATCCAATGTCACTAAAATATATTCCATCATATTTCCTCACTGATTTCGTATTTAGTACCAGATATGGACTATTTTATTGGAAAATGTATAAAATGTACTTGAGAGAGTCAAATGTACCAAATCTGGTACTTTAGTACCAACAAAGCGGCAACATTGGGACTGAGGACTGAAAACATAGAAAATTGAATGGATTTAATTTTAATTATTCAATGTTCTATGGCTGAACTCTTACAATATATTAAACATTAATTCACACAGTTCATTTATGATATTTAAGAAATTACACATTCACATCGTCAATAACTTCTGGTAATTAATTTCTTAGTGATTTAATTAAAGTTTGTTGGTGACAAAATAATTACCAGTTCTTGAAGGATGAAATAAGGATTGAAATATTCGCTATTCGTATTCGTATTCGCGAATTTTACAAACAAAAAATCGTATTCGTATTCGTATTCGCAAATAGTGAAAATTGATATTCGTTCCATCTCTAAGCTGATTAATTATTTTATTACACAATATGTTCTGTCCATTAGCGAGGAATTATTGGTGATTCTTTCTATATTCAGACATTGAAGTTTACGGTATATTAGTTTCGATGAACACTGATGTTACCGAATTGATTGCATAAACTACAATGGAGTCAGGAAAACAAATCTACATGTATGTCCATGTCATAGAACACATATTTACTAATGAATAAGTATTAAAATATCTTGTAGATAATCGAACTAACAAACAAAAGACAGTTAACATAATATTATACCCAGGATAATGGTGTGGATAAGATCAAAGGTTGCCACTGGATTGATAAAGGTTTATTAGAGGCTAACCTGCTGGTCTAGCCGGACACACAGTTTGACCTCACACATTTCCTGAACACTGGTCTGGCCTAATACTTAGTGTGCGGAATTTCGGTGTGAGTATCCTAGGTTCGAGTTCTTGGAGTACCGGTACCACATGTATTCGTAACTGTCATTGATTTCATTAGTTAGGTTTATTTGTAAATTAATTGGTGGGTTGGTGAAAACAAATATGAATTTATCATATCCTAATGTATAGTTGTTGTAGAGTTTTATATAAATTAATATATAATATGTTTGCATGGACAGATTGGAGGTGGGATATGTATAGATACATAATTTAACTGTATTGATGGAAAGGCAAAAAGACAAATAAGTAGATAGACTGATCAATAGATAGATAGACAGACATAATTATGTTATAAATAAGAGAAAGGTGATTCGATATAGCATCCGAGTACAGTTGATGAAATGTAGTAATAATGTATATAGCCTACATGCATGGAAATAATCATTACTGTGAATAGCTTGATAGATAGATCGATAGATAGTCGATAGATAGTTACGCTTATACAAAATACATGAAAATAATAAATACTGTAGATAGACTGATGTAGAGTATATATTGATAGTTGAGCATATAGTAACAGACAAGTAAACAATAAGTGAAAATGCATATACATGAACACACAGATACACAACAGCGTCACATCCAACCATTAGACCACAACAGAAGAAACGGAAATAGAAAAAAAGAACGTAATGTGCAAACTTGTCGTAATGGATGGAGTCTTTTGATCTTGGTTAATGGGGCCCACCTCGCTTGGTTTCTCTTTCTCTCCCTCTTTCTTTAGCTTGTATCCATTCGACCCCATTCAGCCTACTGTTTTAAGACGTTTACCCCCATCCAGGTGTCAATATTTTCCTGGTGAACGGTAGCGAGCCAGCATATATATATATTTGTTTTGACAGAAAACTAAATTGGTACATTTTTCGATAGATAAATGTCGCCGGCGAAGCCGGATTTCTCCATACAATGCTGGCTGGCTATCGCTCGCCAGGAAGAAATCGACACCTGGATGGGGATAAACAGTTGGCTGAATGGGGCTGAATGGATACAAGCCAGGGAAAGAGGGAGAGAAAGAGAAAAAAACGAGGTGAAGTCCCTTAATGTGCAAACTTGTAGTAATGGATGGAGTCTTTTGATCTTGGCAAATGTCCCTGCTTGAGACAGAGATGATATTAACAACCATGATAACCTCTCAACTCGGCTGCCAATATTAGTTTTTCATTTACCTGCAGCCATGACTTTATTTGAAGAATCTCAAATAGGTGTATTGAATCTGCTTCTTCACCTCCAAATTATATTATATTTATATTGTTGGTGATACCAATTATAATGTCATCTTAATAACGTTTAAATATAGTTCAGTTTATGTTATTTGGAGAACAATCAAAACTATACAATGATCTTTATAGCAATTAATAATAGTAATGGTTTCTCTACACTAAACCTACATAAAATACGTTAAACCATTATAGTTTCCAGAGCATTATATAAGCAACACCATCCACATTAAAGTATCGTAGCGTATGTAGTATTACTGTCAAATTTGCAATAATATATTTCTAAAATACCCCCAGCAAACAAAATAAAAAGAGAGAATAAAACCAGATAAAAATATGAAAAATGGGGAATGAGCCTGAGTAAATACTAAATAAATACATAAAATATGTAAATTGGGGCCATGGAACCCATCCCGTCGTCTTATAGTCTTTCAATAATGTTATGCAAAGGATTTCCTCTTATCGCCATACTAGATTGTTCTCTTAAGGGGAAGTTTTTTAGTGTGTTTCCTAGACTTCCATCAAGCTTGAAATTACACCCCCATGACCCCCTTTCAAGATAAATTTGTACATTTTTCGGTAGAAAAATTTCCCGGCCGGAGGCCGGTTGCTCTTAAATTACAGGCTCGCTATCGCTCGCCAGGAAAAAATCGACACCTAAATGAGACGAAAGGTCTTACAAGTTACATAAATGGGGTGAAAGTTCTTAAAATCGCCAAACTAATGGGGCGAACTTCTTAAAATCTCAAAAGCAATGGGGCTAAACATGAGGGAGAAAGGGGTAAAGAAAAAAATCCCTCTAGTGGAAATCTCCCCTTAAGCCGGTATCACACGAGAGCTTTTATAGTTAACATTCGATGATCAACATTTTTCTGGCAACATTTCTGGAATATTTTGCACTGGTATCGGAAACTAGATTGTTGGTAGATGAATTTAGGTAACCGAAAAATTTAATAGGTTGACTTCATAAGCTGCCAGACCAGAGTTGAGGATAAATGTTGAGGGAAAAAGCGCTCATGTGATACCGGCTTTATAGGTTTGCTTTTATATACTGTACACCTTTGTATATTGTCAATCTTTTGCCGTTATATTTTATTATATATTATTATATTATTCATTTTTATTTCCAGCAGTGATTCTTACTTTGTGTTCCAGGTCAGGTGTAGGTATTGAGGGATAAGCCTTTACAACGGCACCTCGTATCTACATTCTACTTTTCCTATTTTTCTGAAGAGGGTAGAGAGGGGAGAAGGGGTGTTGGAGAGAGAGGAAGCTGTTGGAGTGGCTTTGTTATGTGTGTTATTAGTCTGTATTTTGTCATTGCTTCGTTGTTTTGCCCTCCGTAGTCTCATATTTGTTTTTTGTTAGCTTGTCTTCTTCCTCTTAATCTTCTTCGTTATCATCATTCTTTACCATTCATCTTCTTTATCATGATTATTTACCTTTCACCTTCTTCCATCTTCATTAGCCTTGTCTTAATTCCGTTCTTCTTTTCCTTTCTCTTCTTCCTTGTTTATCTACTTTCTCCTAATCTTCCCCTTTGTCCTCCGTTTTCATTTCGTCCTCGTTTTTCTTGCTCCTAAATTGTCACCTTCATTTCTTCCCCATTAATTTGCTTTCTTCTACTACCTACCCCCCCCCCCCCCCCCGCCCCCCCCAACCTCCTCCTACACCCTCCCTTGTCACCTCTTAACGCACTCCCCTACCCCAGTTTCTTTCCTGCCTTTACGTGACTGGCATACACTAAATTACACCTCTCTCTTTCTCTCTCTCTCTCTCTCTCTCTCTCTCTCTCTCTCTCTCTCTCTCTCTTTCTCTCTCTCTCTCTCTCTCTCTCTCTCTCTCTCTCTCTCTCTCGGGTATCGGAATAATAGCCAGGGACAAAACTTTCAACATTTGCATTTTGTCGCAATTGTGGAATTGACACAAAATTGACACTTTTACCCACGATTGCGGTAAAAAAGACAAATTTCCCCTACCCAAACGCCCGAACAAAACTGAAGACCTCACCACAATGGCATTCAGACTTGGCGAATCACAACCCTTCTCCCCTCTCTACTCTCTTCAGAAACTAGGAAAGTAAAAAGTAGCTACGAGGTGCCGTTGTAAAGGCTTATCCCTCAATACCTTCACCTGACCTGAATGGTAGAAAGAGAAACTTCCTAGGTGTGTTAGCATGATTGGTGTGGTATATGGCAGTTCAAAAGCTCCATATATCACTAGCTATGCTATTATCTTAAATTGAGTGCTTTAAACTATTATTTGTGAAGTCAAGCCCCCCCCTCGCCCACTTACCCCCCCCCCCCCCTCTCTCTCTCTCTCTCTCTCTCTCTCTCTCTCTCTCTCTCTCTCTCTCTCTCTCTCTCTCTCTTTCGCTCTCTCTCTCTCTCTCTCTCTCTCTCCCCCTCTCTCTCTCTCTCTCTCCCTTTCTCTCTCCCTCTCTCTACCCCTCTCTCTACCCTACCACCCCCTGCGTGACTTACACAGCTCTGTCATCTTCCTTATTTCCTTCATCCACTTCCTTTATAATTTTCTTGCCATTACGCTTCATACATAATATTATTCCAGTTCCTTCTTTATTACTTTCTTTCCATTTATTCCTTCTTTCGTCCTTTATTCTTACTACCCTCCTTTCTATTGTTTAGCCTTCTTTCTTTCTTTCATTTGTGCTTTCTTCTTGCTTTCATTCTGGTTGTAATTTCTTCTTTCTCTCCCTCCTTCCTTCCCATCTTCCTTGCTTCTTCTTGACGTCGTTTAGTATTTTCTTCTTATTATTATTATTATTTCATGTAACCATCTTTCAACCCATCTACGAATTCCTATAACATTACCCCTTATAGCAGTGATTCCCGACCTGGGGGTAATATCGCAATTTTTCGGGGGTAATGGAGGGGTGACAGAAAAAATGTAAAGGAATTAGGAAAACCGAGAACACAATGCAACACCTGGCGCCAGCAATGTTGGGTGGTCACCGTGGATTAAGAGGCCGCATACAAGCTGTGATTCCTGAAATCAACGTGGATCACTGCATAATTCATCGGTACTTGCTTGGATCAAAGAACCTGCCTGCTAGCCTGAAAACAGTGTTCGATGACGTGTTGTCAGTCGTCAACTTCATCAAGTCAAGGGATGTAAACTCCCGCGTTTTCAATGAGCTGTGCAAGGACATGGTAGAGCACTATCAAGTTCTACTCTACCATAGTGTTGTGCGCTGGTTGTCATAAATGGTAGAGCACTATCAGGTTCTACTCTACCATACTGTTGTGTGCTGGTTGTCATAAATGGTAGAGCACTATCAGGTTCTACTCTACCATACTGTTATGTGCTGGTTGTCATAAATGGTAGAGCACTATCAGTATCAGGTTCTACTCTACCATAGTGTTGTGCGCTGGTTGTCATAAATGGTAGAGCACTATCAGGTTCTACTCTACCATACTGTTGTGTGCTGGTTGTCATAAATGGTAGAGCACTATCAGGTTCTACTCTACCATACTGTTATGTGCTGGTTGTCATAAATGGTAGAGCACTATCAGGTTCTACTCTACCATACTGTTATGTGCTGGTTGTCATAAATGGTAGAGCACTATCAGGTTCTACTCCACCATACTGTTGTGTGCTGGTTGTCATAAATGGTAGAGCAGTATCAGGTTCTACTCTACCATACTGTTGTGCGCTGGTTGTCATAAATGGTAGAGCACTATCAGGTTCTACTCTACCATACTGTTGTGCGCTGGTTGTCATAAATGGTAGAGCACTATCAGGTTCTACTCTACCATACTGTTGTGCGCTGGTTGTCATAAATGGTAGAGCACTATCAGGTTCTACTCTACCATACTGTTGTGCGCTGGTTGTCATAAATGGTAGAGCACTATCAGGTTCTACTCTACCATACTGTTGTGCGCTGGTTGTCATAAGGCAAGGTTGTACGTCGAGTCATCAAGCTCCGAAATGCTATTCAAGAATTCCTGGACCAAAAATTATCTTGTATTACAGCCAATTTCGCTGATAAGGTGTGGCTTGTGTGACGGTGTTACTTGACTGCTATATTTGCAGAGCTGAACAGTGGGAATCTGCAACTCCAGGGCCGAAACACAACAGTCATCGATGCCCGTCAAGCTGTGACTACATTTTGGGGGAATTGAGACTCTGGATGCAGCGCTATAGAGAAAGGAGTGATCGCCCAGTTCCCAACCCAAGATCAGCTTGTTGAGGAGAATACTCACTATGATGAGTACTTCCCCAGACCATCAAGGGAGAGATCAGTGACCATTTGAAGGAACTTGAGACAAGCCTGAACAAGTACTTTCCGAAAAATGACAAGAGAAACCACTAGTCTTCACTAGATTATTCACCCCTTCACTGTATCTGATGAGGTCATTCAAAATTATGATTTCTCTGCTAAGGAGGAGTGGATCACCATGCAAGACAAAGAATCCTTGAAAATTGAATTCCAAGGCCAAGGTTTGGATTCCTTTCGGATTTCACAACTGACTCTCCAACTCTTGCCAAGAGAGTGTTGAAGTTGTTGGTATCGTTCTCAACACCATACCTCTGCACAGATAAAAACAAAGAAAATGACTCGTCTAGATGTGGCAAACGATGCCAGGCTGACACTCTCAACTACGAAGCCAAGAATTCCCCAACTAGCTGCTGAGGTGCAACTCCAGCCGTCCCACTGAGTGACCGACGGATTGTGATTGTGTTTTTGATGATAGAGATGTGTAATATTCAAACAAAATTATTTTTTCTAAAATACCTAGGGTTGTTGTCGTTGTTGTTGCTGTTCCCCAGGCGGCTGCCTGGCCGAACAGCCCCAAGGCCCCGAGCAAGGCCAAGGCCATAACCGAGCTCCCCCACAGAACCCTCCCTGCCTACCACAATAAAGCCTGGGTGACCGAAGCCGCTCCATGGCGGGGAGCTGAGGAGGGTGCGGAAACGCCCGGGAAACCAAAGACCCACCCATGGCTCTGTGCCCCTCAGCAATTATGAAGAGAAAGTTGAGGGGCAAAGGAAAAATGCGACGCTTTGGCTTCCAATCTGCCAACCTCTATATTGTCAGATTGGGAGGTCAATCCACGGAAGAGACGCCGTCACTTGAGATCTAGAAAATGTATAAGTAAAAGGAACAGTCAGAGTAAGCTATGGGTATGGCAGAGATCGCTCAGTTCTCACTCTGATAGACCAGCCCATCACCACATGACTAGAACCAAATCCTCTCAGCATCAGCTAGGAAAGGCCCTAGAAAACCGCCTTTGGCGGGGGGATAGCTCCCCTATTTCAACCCCTTTCGGGGTTGGGCACCCGCCTAGGGTTATAACTAATGCATGAATTTGAATATTGACAAAGTTTTGTGAATGGGGTAACAGGCGTGATATGTTATATTAAATTGGGTAACGAGCCAAAAAAGGTTGGGAACCACTGCCTTATAGCCTCGTTCGCAGCATTTGTTGATCCTCTTTGCTTGTTTTGTTATTCTCGCTTGTTTTGCCTAGCTTAATTTGTTATGAATTTTTCCTTCTCTCCTTCCTTTATACCGTTCTTTGCTTATGCTTTCTTATTGTCTGGCACCCTGTCTTATCTCTTTGTTTTCCTTCCTTCCTTCATTCATTCATTCATTCATTCATTCTTAAATTCCTGCCTTCCTTATTAAATTCCTGCCTTCCTTCCTTCCTTCCTTCTTTCCAACCTTCCTGCTTTCCTTCCTTCCTTATTAAATTCCTGCCTTCCTTCCTTCCTTCTTTCCAACCTTCCTGCTTTCCTTCCTTCCTTATTAAATTACTGCCTTCCTTCCTTCCTTCCTTATTAAATTCCTGCATTCCTTCCTTCCTTACTTCTTTCCAACCGTCCTGCTTTCCTTCCTTCCTTCCTTATTAAATTCCTGCCTTCCTTCCTTCCTTCATTCCAACCTTCCTGCTTTCCTTCCTTCCTTATGGTCTACTGTATTTTCTCTTCTTCTTCTTCCCTCTCACTTTACTTATCACCCTCACTCTGTTTCACTCTTCCTCCCTCATTCTCTCTTTCCCCTCTCCGTCTCTCATTCTCTCTTTCCCCTCTCCGTCTCTCATTCTCTCTTTCCCCTCTCCGTCTCTCATTTTTGTCCTGGCTCATTCCCGCTTTCTCCCCATTCCTCCCACTATCTTTCTCTCTCTCATTCTCTTCTTTCCCTTGCCCCACGATTCGCTTCCACTCTCATTTCCTCCCTCCCTCATTCTCTCTCTCCGTCCCCTTTTCCTCCCTCACTCTCTCTTTCCCTCCATCATTCATTCTCTCCCTCCACCATTCTATCTCTTCACTATTTTGTCCTCCCTCTCACCTTCCTTCCATTCCCCCTATATCTCCCTCATTTGTTTGTATCTCTCTCCCTTCCTCCCCTCTCCCTCCGTTATTCCCTCTATTCTCTCCCTTCCTCCCCTCTCCCTCCGTCATTCCCTCTATTCTCTCCCCCCCCCTTTCCCTACGTCATTCCCTCTCTTCTCTCCCTCCCTTCCCCCCTCTTTCCCTACGTCATTCCCTCTCTTCTCTCCCTCCCTTCCCCCCTCTCCCTACTTCATTCCCTCTCTTCTCTCCCTCCCTTCCCCCCTCTCCCTACTTCATTCCCTCTCTTCTCTCCCTCCCTTCCCCCCTCTCCCTCCGTCATTCCCTCTCTCCCCCCCTTTCCCTACCTCATTCCCTCTCTTCCCTCCCTCCCTTCCCCCCTTTCCCTACGTCATTCCCTCTCTTCTCTCCCTCCCTTCCCCCCTCTCCCTACGTCATTCCCTCTCTTCTCCTTCTCCTCCTCCCTCCCTCCATCGACCGGCACCCCACTCTTCCCCCTTTCTCCTCCACTTTACCTGCTTCGATATTCGCCCACCTTAGATTGGGGAGGATGTTGATCACCTTTACGCGCTAGCACACACACACACACACACACACACACACACACACACACACATACTCACTCACTCACTCACTCACTCACTTACTCACTCACTTACTCATAGATAGATAGATAGATAGATAGATAAATTAATTAATTTATTTATTTATTTATCTATCTATCTATATATCTCCATGTTCCTCCTCTTCCTCCTCCTACTCCGCTTTTCTCTTCCGTTCACCATCTTTTACCTCCCCTTCCTCTCTCTTTCGCCTCTTCCCTCTTCTCCTTGTTCTATCTCATTCCTCTTTCTCCTCCTACTTCTCTTCCCTCTTCCCTATTCTCTCCCATCTTCTGTCTCCCCTTTTTCTCCCACTCTTCCTTCTCTCCTCGCTATTTTCCCTATCTACGATATCCTTCCTCCTCCTCCTCCTCCTATTCCTCTTCCCCATTCTCATCCTCTTCCATTTCCCCTTACTCTTCTCTGTCTTCTGCCTAAACACCACCATTTTCTATCCCCCTTTCACCTCCCTCTCCTTTCCCTATTCTCCCACTCTCCTATCTTCCTAGTCCTTGGATAAAAATATTAAACCTTCTTTTTGTTTTCTTTTTTTTTTGGTTTAGTATTTCCAGCCAACCAGTCCCTGTGATCCCGCCCAGAGACCCGTCATCCCGCACCCTCTGCATTTTTAGTCCGATTTTTAGAAGAAGTTGAAGAGGTTTTTAAAAGTTTTCCCACGAATACCTGCTCCGTTTTCTTTATTATTTTATCCTGTTATGAGTGCGGCGGTATTTTGTTCGTGATTTTATGTTGGCCCATCCTTACACCGACACCAAGGACACGTTCAAAAATACGTTCACACACACACACACACACACACACACACACACACACACAGCCCGTAGCCTAGTAGGTAGAGCTCTCGTCTCACACACGAGGGGTCGGGGGTTCAATCCCCGGCCGGGCGGAGACAAATTGGGCTTGTCTCCTTTCATGTGTTAGCCTCAGTTCACCTAGCTGTAAATAGGTACCTGGAATAAGTGGACGACGTTGTGACGTCCCATCTGGGGTTGGCAAAAATGGTACAAGGCGAGATGGGTATCATGTGGTTCACCTAAGCTGATGGCTACCTAAGCCTTCGGGCGAGACGGTAACGTCTATAGTGAGAATGGTACCATACAGATCCACCCTAAGCCTTCGTTTCCGATGTCGCCAATTGGCTAAACATACAGACTACACACACATCCACAGCCATTCCAACGATACATATAACACCTACACATATAGGAGGCGGGAAATAACGAGCATGCTCACTCCCGCAATACAACTAGAGTAAGTACAACTAGAGTAAGTACACACACACCCCCACATAAACGCATACATGTACACCCTCCTTCAGCTACATTTTTCAC
Source organism: Paralithodes platypus (assembly GCA_032716605.1). Lineage (NCBI taxonomy): Eukaryota > Metazoa > Arthropoda > Malacostraca > Decapoda > Lithodidae > Paralithodes > Paralithodes platypus. The sequence continues at coordinate 64,692,850 of CM064480.1, forward strand.
CCGAGTAGTGGAACTTGTACTGAAGGGTATATAAGAACTAAGAATGACATTGTATTTCTGCTCGTTATTTAATACTGCCTGTCAATAACGTCCAGTCAGTACCGTCCAGTCTATACCGTCCAGTCAGTACCGTCCAGTCAGTAACGTCCAGTCAGTAACGTCCAGTCAATAACGTCCAGTCAGTAACGTCCAGTCAGTAACGTCCAGTCAATACCGTCCAGTCAGTAACGTCCAGTCAGTACCGTCCAGTCAGTAACGTCCAGTCAATACCGTCCAGTCAGTAACGTCCAGTCAATACCGTCCAGTCAGTAACGTCCAGTCAATACCGTCCAGTCAGTAATGTTCAGTCAATAACGTCAAGTCAATAACGTCCAGTCAATAACGTCCAGTCAATAACGTCCAGTCAATACCGTCCAGTCAGTAACGTCCAGTCAGTAACGTCCAGTCAATACCGTCCAGTTAATACCGTCCAGCCAGTAACGTCCAGTCAATACCGTCCAGTCAGTAACGTCCAGTCAATACCGTCCAGTTAATAACGTCCAGTCAATACCGTCCAGTCAATACCGTCCAGTCAGTAACGTCCAGTCAATACCGTCCAGTCAATACCATCCAGTCAATACCGTCCAGTCAATACCGTCCAGTCAGTAACGTCCAGTCAATACCGTCCAGTCAATACCGTTCAGTCAATACCGTCCAGTCAATACTGTCCAGTCAGTAACGTCCAGTCAATACCGTCCAGTCGGATGTGGAATAGGGTGAGTGAGTGTAGGAACATGGTTGTATATCTCACTCAAAAAGAATATATCATGTATAAATATTGCTGATACCAATTATTGATCAAGACATAGTTGGTGTCGAGACTTCACTTATTAGGCCGTCTGTACATATATATTTAAGGATGTAATTAATTTTACACGGATCAATTATAGGACTTTTTGTTTACCATTTAATGTGAAGGTAATGGCACCAATACATTAAGGGAGCTCAGACGGTATTGTGCAGCATAATTTACTGGTTCGGCTCAATGGTTTAAGGAGGGGGTTTAGTTTGTTCTCTAAACCTCTATCAAACTTGTAAAAAAAACACCCACAAGACCCCCCATCAATATAAATTTGTACATTTTTAGGTAGAAAAATGTCCCGGCCGAAGGCCGATTCCTCTTCAAATACAGGCTCGCTATCGCTCGCCAGGAAAAAATAGACACCTAAAGGGCACGAAAGGTCTTAATATTGGCAAATAAATGGGGCAAAAGTTCTGAAAATCGACAAACTAATGGGGCGAATGTCTTGAAATTTCATAACTAATAGGGCTAAACATGAGGGAGGAGGAGGACTCGAAAAAACAACTGCCTCCCCTTTAACCAGAAGTTGTATTTAGGCTATATCTAGAAAAACATAAAAGATCCACAATTCTTTATGACAAATGGTACTGAAAACCTAAAACATAAGCGATCCACAATTCTTTATGGCAGATGGTACTGAAAACCTAAAACAAGCGATCCACAATTCCTTATGACAGATGGTACTGAAAACCTAAAACATAAGCGATCCACAATTCCTTATGGCAGATGGTACTGAAAACCTAAATCATAAGCGATCCACAATTCCTTATGGCAGATGGTACTGAAAACCTAAAACATAAGCGATCCACAATTCTTTATGGCAGATGGTACTGAAAACCTAAAACATAAGCGATCCACAATTCTTTATGGCAGATGGTACTGAAAACCTAAAACATAAGCGATCCACAATTCTTTATGGCAGATGGTACTGAAAACCTAAAACATAAGCGATCCACAATTCTTTATGGCAGATGGTACTGAAAACCTAAAACATAAGCGATCCACAATTCTTTATAGCAGATGGTACTGAAAACCTAAAACATAAGCGATCCACAATTCTTTATGGCAGATGGTATTGAAAACCTAAACCCACATAGGCCTATCGAATATACTGTTTATTGTAGAGACATGATAATTTTACCTTCAAGGGGATGATTGTTTGTTTTTTCTGGACACTCTTTTTCCTCATGTTTAGACCCATTAATTATGATATTTGTAACATTCACCCCATTAGATTGGCGATTTTAAGACCATTCGCCCTATTTCTTTTTTCAATTTTATGATATTTTGTGCCATTTAGGTGTCGATTTTTCCTAGCGAGCAATAGAGATCCTATAGTTGTTCTGTTGCATCACCACGAGCACAGACACAGCCTAGAACATCACTACCATCAGAACAATTAAAACCACTAGAAATGCCAGGCCGTTCTCCACCATCACCACCACCCCACCTGTACCTCCATTCCCACTCTAACCACCACCACCACCATCACACATGTACAGTAGCGCTAATAAGTCATGTCTCAGCTGCCATTACGTTTGGCTCGCTTTGTGCTGTATTAATGTCTGTCAGATGTTGAATAGAGTGGATAAGTATACGATCATGTTTGTATATCTCGCTCGAAACGAGTACATGAAGTTTTCGATATTACTGATACAAACAATTATTGATAAAAACATACTTGGTGCCGAGACATCACTTATTACGCCGACTGTACCTTCATTCCCACTCTAACCACCACCACCACCATGTACTCCATCCCCATCTGTGTCACCACCACGATGACTACTCCTAGCACCGATATCAACACCGCCATTAACACCACCAACAATAACATTTATTATAATACTTTATCAACACCACCAGCACCGCCACCAACTACCACCACGATGATTTCACATGCTCGCACACAATCGGGGGACACCTCGACGACGTATACAGACTAATAACACACATAATAAAGCCATTCCAACAGCATCCTCTCTCTCCAATACTCCTTCTCCCCTCTCTACACTCTTCAGAAAAAAGGAAAGTAGAAAGTAGCTAGGAGGTGCCGTTGTAAAGGTTTATTCATCGATACCTTCACCTGACCTGACCTGACGATACTAACATTCCTCCATTATTACTAAAATTATCACAATTATTACCACCACTATCACCACTAGCATCATCAGTACTACCACCACCAGTACTACCACCATTTCCACGAAGCAGGATGTACTTTGAACTCGTCTTAACATGCTTAGGTCAACCTTTTAGTCTCCTAAGTTCCCAAATGGCGAGGATTTGCTCTAGTTAGGTCCCTGGAGAGAGAGAGAGAGAAAGAGAGAGAACATGTACAGTGGCGCTAATAAGTCATGTCCCAGGTGTCCTTACGTTTGGCTCGCTCTGTGCTGTATTAATGTCTGTCAGATGTTGAATGGGGTGGGTAAGTGTTGGAACATGTATGTATATCTCAATCAAAAAGAAGAAATGTGTAATTGTTGCTGATACCAATTATTGATATAAACATAATTAGTGCTGATACATCACACCTCTATCGAAAAACATAATGTCCACGTTATTTGAGGTAAATTAACTTATTCTAAAGTGATCTAACCAAATTTAGCTAAACTCTCCTAGCCAACTTTCCCTAACTTTCCCTAAGCTAATCTAACTTACCCAACTGTAATGTAATTCAACTTAACCGAGTTTACCCAGACCACAGGCACCTGAGACAAGATGTTGTATTGCACCAGTTTTCTTTACGTCCCGATATATAATATACCATATAATATTATATTGCATTGATTATTGTACACATGTGTGGGGAGGATCCTCTCACACAGCACTTCTAGACAAAGTGGAAAGGAAGGCCTTCCGTCTCATTAACTCACGTCTAGTCATCCAATTATCTGCAGTCGCTCTCTCGCAATGTTGCATCTCTCCCATTATTATACCGTTATTACAATGGTCAGTGTTCCTCAGAGCTCTCTCAGTGTAACCACCCTCTCTTCGTAGAGCACGTAGCACCCGTCTTGCAACGCAATCCCACCCTTACTCTGTGCAACTCTACAACCCAAGATTGAAACGTTACTCTGTCTTTCTTCTATTCAACAGCTGAGCTCTGGAACTCTCTCCCAGAATCAGTCTTTACCTCTTCCTGTGACTTAAATTGCTTCAAACTCCATGTGTCCAGGCATTTTGGCTCGAACGTCCCTTGATTTTGGCCCTGCCACTCTTTCAACTATGGGGGAGGCACTCGCTACAGGCAGTTCTGCCTTTTGTCTCCCTCACTCACATAGAAAAAAAGATTAAAAGGAATACTAGCGTCATTCTGTAGTGTAAGGGTTAAGCTATCACATACATTGAAGATTGAGTGGCCTTTGTAATAGCAGAAACCCAATAGTAACAGAGTCCGCCATATTGGTGCCACTGGTGTCATTAGCCTATCTTTAATAATTAAACTCAAACGTGCCCATACCCATAATATATATTCGGCAACATTGGTACGGAATATAGCGTTTTATCTTTAGATATACATTTTCATGATCCAAAATATATGATGCCGCTGTGGTTTGATCATTACGGCACCACAATGGAGTCCTAAGGCAAAGATTGCCGATTTACTTTGCTACAGGATCTCACCGTAATAATGACTGACGTTTGCCATTGGGTAAAGGCGGTGTCACACGAACGATTTTTCCGTCAATTTTAACGGGCTATTGAAGTCTGGCAGCTTCAAAATGTAAGTTCCATATGAATTAAACTATATGTCATAATCTACCTTGGATCTAGTTGCCGATGTCAATGTGAAAGAGCCTCAAAATAGTACGAGAAAGAACTTGCTCATCGAAAATTGCCGGAAAACTCGCTCGTGTGACACCGGCTTAAGGGGAGATGGGTCGCTTTTCTAGGGCCCCTTCTCTCTCATGATTAGCCCCAGTAGTATTAAGATTTTAAGACGTTTGCCCCATTATTTTGTTGATTTTAAGACCTTTCGCTCAATTTCCTTGTCAATATTAAGACCTTTCGTGCTATTTACAGTAGGTGTTGATTTGTTTCCTGGAAAACGATAGTGAGTCTGTAACTTGGAAGAACCGGCCTTTGGCCGGGAATTTTTTCTGCCGAAAAATGTACAAATTAAACTAGAAGGAGGATCTAATGGATGTTTGTTTTAAGTTTGATGGAGGTTTAGGGAGGAAACTAGAAAAAAATATTAATAAATGAAAACATCCTTCAAAAAGTGAACCATCCCCCCCCCCCCTGAATAGTTGAGTATGATCCCTGACAGCAGCGTTCAGATACGTCGGGATGGGCTGATCCTTACTCAATATATAATACATGGAGACTGAAGGTTAGATATCATCATTTATTGTAAGTTAGGAAGCTACTTAACGCTATTTGCTATACCATCCTTCTATACCTTACAATGACCATACTATTTTTATTTCTAAGCCTACGATGAGAGTGATAGCCATTGAATAGGAGAGAGAGAGAGAGAGAGAGCTTAGGCAGTAGTGTAGCCAAACAAATCCCTCTACTTTACAGTCCATTATTCTGAATTCCTGTAACACGCGTGACAAATGTGAGGAAGATCTAGTCGATTTGTGGTCTTTTGTGTGGGGGTATATTTAGAATAGGTGTGCGAGGTGTGTGTGTGTGTGTGTGTGTGTTGGGTGTGTGTCTGTGTGTGTGCCTCAGATTGATACAGCAATAAGAGATATAAACAGAGAAAGAGAGATATGTGTTAGTTTTTGTCTAATGTCTGTCTATTTATCCACCTAACTCTCTTCATCTTTCTCTCCCTATATATATATATATATATATATATATATATATATATATATATATATATATATATATATATAGAGAGAGAGAGAGAGAGAGAGAGAGAGAGAGAGAGAGAGAGAGAGAGAGAGAGAGAGAGAGAGAGAGATAATTATAATGAGATAACCTCAATTATTAACAACACACTCAACCTTGCTTGCAAGTTAGAAATAAGGGAGTTGAACAATATTGTTTGTAACATCTTGGTTATAGATCTGTTCTACCTAAAACAGACTTCCCTAGAAATTAGTATTACTTCTTTATTAGATCAGTTTATGACCAAAGTAGATAGTAGTATACATATTATACAATGCATTTACTGTAGCATGCAATCACTTTATCTTCAGCTAAAGCATCTCTCTAGAATGGATCGCATGGTCCTTGAGATGCTTGCCATTCCTGCCCACTTATTGAATCCTGCATTCCATCCAACCCTGCCTGTCATGTTATAATACTCACACACTGTTATAGTCTATCTCTCTCTCTCTCTCTCTCTCTCTCTCTCTCTCTCTCTCTCTCTCTCTCTCTCTCTCTCTCTCTCTCTCTCTCTCTCTCTCTCTCTCTCTCCTTTATTGTCCTTCAACAATTGTCATCCTATATTTTCTTCCTCGTCATTGAAATCATAATCTCTGTATATTATATACAGTATAGTGTATATAGTCATTTATGTTGGTTATGTTTTATTTTCCTTGTTTCTATTATTCTTTTATATTTGGTTTTGTTATATTTCTTCCTCCTTTTGTTTGCAGATATTTAGTTAGTATGCCTTTGTTCATTTACTACATATATATATATATATATATATATATATATATATATATATATATATATCTTCGGTTTCTTGTTTTGTTTTCTATTTTCTTCTCCCAATCTGTGCCCTTCACCTCCTCCCTGCCTCACTCCTCTATGCCTGCCTGTCATGTTCTCTCTCCCACGCTGCAAGCTCACCTCTCTCTCGCTCTCTCTCTCTCTCTCTCTCTCTCGCATAGGTTGTTCTTCTTTGTATATAACCTACCTTTTTGTTTTCTTTTAACGTCACATTCAACATTTGTCTTCCTGTCGTTAATCATTGTCGTCTTCGTTAACCCATACAGTACCAGGAACGTCCTTTTCATAATGTTCTGGCAATTATCAGACGGTTGTATTTAACTTCCGAAGGACCTCTAGTAATAATAAGGCTTCAAACTACCTCAACCAACCTTTTTAACTACCACCAATCCTTCCTAAGCTGCACAATGTCGTCTAAACATACCTAGAATAAAATATAACACACGTCGTCGCTGGTACTCAAAGGGTTAATTAGCATCCTCATAATTATATTTTTCTTCTCAGCCTTTAGGGGAGGTTGTTAATTTTTTCCTTAAAACCCCCATCAAGCTTAACCCGTGCAGTACCAGTGACGTCCTCTACATTACATTCTGGCAACTCTTACATGATTTGATTCAGCTTTGGAAGGTCGTGTACCCATTAAAAGGATACAGACTATATCAATGTATCCTTTTACCTATCATATATCCTTCCTAAGCTTCATGAAATCGTCTAAATGTTGCTGAAATCAAATAAAACAGACGTCACCGGTACTGAATGGGTTAAACAAATACCCTCAAGATCCCCCTTCGAGATAAATTTGTAAATTTGTCGGTAGAAAAATGTTCCGGCCAAACGCCGGTTCCTCCTATATTACAGGTTCGCTATCGTTTGCCAGGAAAATATCGAAACTTAAATGGCACGAAAGGTCTTAACTTTTGACAAAGAAATGGGGCGAAAGGTCTATGAATCACCAAACTAATGGGCCGGATGTCTTATAATATCAAATCTAATGAGGCCAAACATGATGGAGAAGGATGTCCAGAAAAACAAAACCTCCCCTTAACCCTTTCACGCATATGACGCGATTTTGAGCCTATTGGGGATACTTTAAAGCCTTTGTTTCCATTAGGGGTATTTAGAAACCTTTAGTTTAGTTACTTCAACCTCTGCAGTTGTCTTTGAGTTAGCTGTGGGCAGAAAACTAATTTTTGGAGAGGTAATTATAAGAGTGAGATAACTCTATTTCTTATTGCTAATCTGGCAACCTCTGCGTCATAAATGCGTGAAAGGGTTAATCATCCCCTGTATCTACTTCTACTCCTTGCTCTCCTCTCCTCCCCCCCCCCCCCCCGCCTCTTCTGTTGCTTCTCCCTCTACTCTTTGCTCCTCTTCTCTTTCTTTTTCCCCTTCCCCCCTCTTCTCTTGCTTCTACCTCTACTCCTTGTTTTTCTTCTTTCTTTCTCCCCCTTATTAATTTGCTTCTACCTCTACTCTTTGTTCCTTTTCTCTCTTTCTCCCCCCCCCCTCTTCTTTTGTTTCTGCCTCTACTCCTTGCTCTTCTCCCCTCCTCCCCCCCCCTACTTTCTCCTTTTTTCTCCTCTTTCTCTTTTCACCTCCTCCCCCCCCCTTTTCTCCTACACTCTTTCTCTTTTCACACCCCCCCCTTTTTCTCTACATCTTTCTCTTTTCACACCTCCCCCCTTTTTCTCTACATCTTTCTCTTTTCACCTCCCACCCCCCTTTTCTCTACATTCTTTCTCTTTTCACCTCCCCCCCCTTTTTCTCTACATTCTTTCTCTTTATCACCTCCTCCCCCCCCCCCTTTTTCTCTACACTTTCTCTTTTCACCTCCCCCCCCTTTTCTCTACACTCTTCTCTTTTCACCTCCCCCCTTTTTCTCTACACTCTTTCTCTTTTCACCTCCCCCCCCCCCTTTCTCTATACTCTTTCTCTTTTCACTTTGCCTCTTCTACCCTCTTCTCTCCTCTTTTTTCCTCTCACGTATATTTTCTCTTTACTACTTCCTTCCTTTTCCTCTCCTTGTCTTTCCTCATTTCCTCTCTTCCCCTTTCTTCTCTTTAACTCTCTTCTCTCCTCTTATTATTATCTCCTTCTTTCTTATCTTATTATTTTCTCCCCTCTCTTCTTCAATTATTATTTTCTCCCCTCTCTTCTTCTCTTATTATATTCTCCTTCCTTTTCTTCTCTTATTATATTATCCTTCCTTCTTCTCTTCCTTCTCCCTTTGTATCGTTCTCCTCCCCACCTCGCCTCAACATGGTCCTCACACAGAAAAGTAGGTTCACTAATCTTAAGTGTGTGTCCCTCATGCATATGTAAGTGTCCCTTGTGTGTACGATGAGCTGTGTGCGTGTCCTGGGTACTCATGATCGGATTGTGTCCATGTGTATACCTATTGTGTGTGTGTGTGTATATGTGTGTTTGTACAACGAGTTATGTGCGTGTCCAAGGTGTCTCATGGGGTACGTGTGTGCATTGCGTAAGAATGATTATGAATCTGTGATGTGTGTTTGTATATGTATGTTTGACCGTGTGTATGATGTGTGTGTGTGACCGTGTGTATGATGTGTGTGTGTACGTATGTATGATGTGTATATGTGTGTGTGACCGTGTGTGTGTATATGTGACCGTGTGTATGATGTGTGAGTGTGTGTGTGTATGTGTGACCGTGTGTATGGTGTGTGACCGTGTGTATGGTGTGTGACCGTGTGTATGTGTGACCGTGTGTATGATGTATGTGTGACCGTGTGTATGATGTGTGTGCGTGTGTATGATGTATGTGTGACCGTGTGTATGGTGTGTAATGTGTGACCGTGTGTATGTGTGACCGTATGTAAGATGTGTGTGTGTAATGTGTCACCGTGTTTATGATGATTGTGTGTGTATGTGTGTGAGTAAGTGTGTATGTGTGACCGTATGTGTGACCTTGTGTGTGTGTGTGTGTTGTAAGCTGTGACGAGCACTATGTATATCGCCTGTGTGCGTTTATAGGAGACAGTGTGGGTGTCTTCGTGAGCGTAAAATTTGACAAGTAATGTCTTGTATGCTTAAGATAAGTTATGTGTGTGTAGTGTGCTGTGTGCGGATACCTTTTATGTGTGTGTAGTGTGCTGTGTGCGGATACCTTTTATGCTCACGGAGATTGTTTGGGGAGTAAAATGTGTGTGTGTGTGTGTGTGTGTGTGTGTGTGTGTGTGTGTGTGTGTGTGTGTGTGTGGGAGGAGGAAGAGGAGATAAGGGAAAAACACGATAGAAATATAGGAGATAGGAGAAAAATAAAGGAGAGAGAAAATATATATATAGAGGAGATGGCCATGAAGGAAACAAAGGAAGGTAATATAGACACGAGCAGCGAGAGAGACGTGAGAGAAATCCAAAGGAGACACACAGGCTTGAAATGGAAAAATGGCATGTGGGAAATATATAGAGAGGGACATGACAGAACTTACTGAAGACAACGATTTATATAAATACATAAAAGGAACAAAACATAGTAAATATGAAGAGATAGATAATTTTAGATGAATAATTATATAAAACGAGACATTCACATAGATTTACATAGATACATTGGCCACACAGATCTTACGATCCCTGTGAGGTGGCCAGGATTTAATCCAAGTAGAAATAGAGAGAGAGAGAGAGTGTAAGAGAGAGAGAGAGAGAGAGAGAGAAAGAAAGAAAGAAAGAAAGAAAGAAAGAAAGAAAGAAAGAAAGAAAGAGAGAGAGAGAGGGGGAGGCCAAATCATTACACCTGGAAGACTTTGGAACATAAAACTGGACGTAAAACTGGACTCATTACGCCACCGCCATCACCAACACCATCAACAACAACAACAACACCACTTGGCAGCACCAGATAGATCACCATTATTACTATCTTCACCATCAACACCTACCTACACCCTACATCAACACCATTACTATCATCACCATACTATCTTCACCATCAATACCTGCCTACACCATACATCAACACCACTACTTTCACCATTATTACTATCTTCACCATCAACACCTGCCTACACCCTACATCAACACCATTACTATCATCACCACACTATCTTCACCATCAACACCTGCCTACACCATACATCAACACCATTACTATCATCACCACACTATCTTCACCATCAACACCTGGCTATACATCATACATCAACACCACTACTTACATCATCATACTATACAGTATTTTTTTTTTTTTTTTTTTTTTTTTTTTTCTATATTCCAACTTACTTCCTCTCGGGCATAGGCTGAGAGCCTTAACATTCACCGCTTTACAATGAACAGTGAAGCCTGTGAGGTCTTGTTCCAGTCTAGGGAGTGAGACATGTGAAGCACGTAGAGCACAACGAGCACCTGCCATCTTGCCTTCACATGAGGCACGGTGCTCACTCATGGCCCGAAACGACCCCATCTCTGAAGCCACCTCATTCCCGTGCTTCACTGTCTCACCCCCTACACTCGGACTCTCACACTTACACACACACAACGCCACCTGTTGAGCAGATAACTCATATATAATTATCGGTAATATCAACACCACTTTGCTGTATTAGACATCACCACTAGGCCTAGTAAAGGAGGAAGTTATTAAGGGAGCCCACCTCGCTTTTTTTTTTTTTATTCTCTCCCTCTCTCTTTGGCTTGTATCCATTCGGCCCCATTCAGCCTACTGTTTTAAGACGTTTACCCCCATCCAGGTGTCAAAATTTTCCTGGCGAGCGGTAGCGAGCCAGCATATATATATATTTGTTGTGATAGCAAGCTAAATTTGTACATTTTTCGATAGAAAAATTTCTCCGGCGAAGCCGGATTTCTCCATGCAATGCTGGCTCGCTATCGCTCGTCAGAAAGAAATCGGCTCCTGGATGGGGATAAACGTCTTAAAACAGTTGGCTGAATGGGGCCGAATGGATACAAGCCAGGGAAAGAGAGAAAATGAGAGAAAGATAAAAAACAGCCGGTGACCCCCATTAAGAGAAGATATAACCATAGGCATAGTATTTCATTGTCAAGACTCACCTTCTTCCGTTCCTCAGCCTCACGCAATAGTTCCCCTTACCTTTGAAGTTGCTGTTGTTGTTTTCTATTGAACTCGTCCAGGGTGTCTCTACAAGTTCATCTTTTGTATCGGCATTACCTCAGGGTTAGTTAAAAAGGAAAATCAATAAGAAATAGTTAGTGTGGTCGTATTCAGCTTGTAGAAGAAATAACCTTGATAAAAGCAAAGTAACACTCACCAGACCGATGAAGATACAGATTAGCTGGATGACGTCAGTGTAGGCTACCGCGTAGAGACCCCCGAAGAGCGTGTAGAAAACGGCGATGCAGGCAGAGAGGATGACTGCGATAGTGTTGTCCAGGTTGAGAACCACACTCAGTGTCGCGCCTGGGGGTGGCAGGGGGGAACTAGCTAGGTGGGTGCTAATGCATAGGTGGTTGAGGAATCGGCTAGATGTGTGTAGGTGGTGCCTAGGTGGGTGAGGGATGGGGCTATATGGGTGTCGGTGCTATAGTCTATTCGCTCTAGGCTAGAAATCATAACCTCTAACCTCTTTAACTCAAAAAGGGCCAGAGCAAATTGGCTGTAAATATCCACATCTATTCCTTGACTGACTATTCCCAAATGGAAGCAATGTTAGCTCGATTACTCTAGTCGTTTTTTATATTCAGAATTTAGAGGTCATGATTTCTCGCCTACTTACAGCGAATATACTATAGTTCCATGTGTAGGGACTTACATACAGTAGGTGTGTGAACGTATATACTATAGTTCCATGTGTAGGGACTTACATACAGTAGGTGTGTGAACGTATATACTATAGTTCCATGTGTAGGGACTTACATACAGTAGGTGTGTGAACGTATATACTATAGTTCCATGTGTAGGGACTTACATACAGTAGGTGTGTGAACGTATATACTATAGTTCCATGTGTAGGGACTTACATACAGTAGGTGTGTGAACGTATATACTATAGTTCCATGTGTAGGGACTTACATACAGTAGGTGTGTGAAACGTATATACTATAGTTCCATGTGTAGGGACTTACATACAGTAGGTGTGTGAAGTATATACTATAGTTCCATGTGTAGGGACTTACATACAGTAGGTGTGTGAACGTATATACTATAGTTCCATGTGTAGGGGCTTACATACAGTAGGTGTGTGAACGAATACTATAGTTCCATGTGTAGGGACTTACATACAGTAGGTGTGTGAACGTATATACTATAGTTCCATGGTAGGGACTTACATACAGTAGGTGTGTGAACGTATATACTATAGTTCCATGTGTAGGGACTTACATACAGTAGGTGTGTGAACGTATATACTATAGTTCCATGTGTAGGGGCTTACATACAGTAGGTGTGTGAACGTATATACTATAGTTCCATGTGTAGGGACTTACATACAGTAGGGTGTGTGAACGTATATACTATAGTTCCATGTGTAGGGACTTACATACAGTAGGTGTGTGAACGTATATACTATAGTTCCATGTGTAGGGACTTACATACAGTAGGTGTGTGAACGTATATACTATAGTTCCATGTGTAGGGGCTTACATACAGTAGGTGTGTGAACGTATCAGCTAATTATGTGTTGATGTGAGTCTAAGGGGACGGAATATTTAAATGTAGGAGTTATGCAGGTGAAAATGCGATCTCAATTATTAGAAAATGGATGATGTGTATGATGATGACCCTAGTGTACATAGGTATGGAGAACTCTCTTTGTAGATCGATAATTATAACAATATGGCACTAAAATTGGACTTAGTGAGTATAAAATGGGAGCCTTCTTTCAGCAGGCTATGTGTATGGAGGCAAAAGGCAATGCTACCTGTAACAAGTGTCCCCCAAGTTGAAAAAAATATAGAAATTCAAATTCAAAGTACGTTAGAGTCAAAATGTCTGGACACACGGAACTTGAAGCAGTTTAAGTCACAGGACGAGGGAAAGACAGATAGAGGAAGAGAGTTCTAGAGCTTACTTGTGGGTATCAAAATAAGGAAAAATAGCTATAATTTAAAAAATAAATAAGACACAATCATATCATTCCTTGCGTAAGTGGACACATTTTGATTATAAAAGGTTAGGTCAAGTATTTCATGAAGGCATTGCATGATACAAAATAGCTAGAATATACGTGTCTGTGGTATAGAATCACATGGATGCTTGGATATATATATATATATATAGAGAGAGAGCGTGATTATAGTGGGAGTATGAGTATGGTAAGTGTGGATGTATTGGTAATATTTGGTTGTATAGCTGGTGAACTCCAAACATCTAAAACATATTACTAATGGGTGTTGCATGTGCTATTCAAACCAATCAGTATACAGTGCTACACATTATGCACTCTCAACTGAATTCAACTTTTATTAGATTAAAGCCAATTTCGATTATTTAAAACACACGACAATTAATTTGATTTTGTTATATTTCATTATTTATTTTATCGATAGTTTGTAACATATTATGTATCTGTTAATGTATTAGTTTTAGGGGCTTAATATTTAGTTAAGATCTCGGTTGAGTGATCGTAAATCTAAATATCTTCTACCCGGTGACTTCCTGGGCCAATCACCACACGTCTCAATAAGTTACCAAAAGTTATGGCTGAGAGAGAGAGAGAGAGAGAGAGAGAGAGAGAGAGAGAGATGGATGGGGTGGTGGGGCACTCTTGAGCTGTGAGGAGAAGGAGGAGGAGGAGGAGGAACAAGAAAATGGAAAGAAGGAAGAGAAGAACAGACCTAAGAAGAATATAAGAAATAGAAGAAATATATTCACTAAGTTCTTACTGTATAAATGAACATGTAAAAAGACAACGAGTGTCAGAAATCTATTAAGGGAGCCCACCTCCCTTTTTTTTCTCTTTCTCTTCCTCTCTGTTTGGCTTGTATTCATTCGGCCCCATTCAGCCTACTGTTTTAAGACGTTTACCCCCATCCAAGGGTCAATATTTTCTGGCGAGCGGTAGCGAGCCAGCATATATATATTTTTGTTTTGACAGCAAGCTAAATTTGTACATTTTTTGATAGACAAATTTCTCCGGCGAAGCCGGATTTCTTCATACAATGCTGGCTCGCTATCGCTCGCCAGGAAGATATCGACACCGAGATGGGGATAAACGTCTTGAAACAGTTGGCTGAATGGGGCCAAATGGATGCAAGCCAGGGAAAGAGAAAAAAGGAGAGAAAGATAAAAAAAAGCCGGTGACCCCCCTTAAAATTTCATACGTCCCAGCAATTTCGTTTCTTGTTCAAGAGGTGATTGACCCAAGTAATCTACAGTACTATAAAGCCGGTATCACACGAGTGGTTTTTCCCTCAACACTTATCCTCAACACTGGTCTGGCAGCTTATGAGGTTAACATTTAAAATATGTCGGTTACCTCAATTAATCTATCATCACTCTAGTTTCAGATACCAGTGCAAAATATTCAAGAAATGTTGCTAGAAAAATGTTGATCATCGAATGTTGACTATAAAAGCTCTCGTGTGATACCGGCTTAAAGATACTATTTACCTTACATAACCTAAGGAATGTCTCAAAAGTTTTAGCGCGGTAGAATTGCACATGCGATTCAGCGCTTTAAATTCTAAATGTCGTGTTGCAACTGATAAGGTCAAGAGGGAACTTTGTGTTTGGGAGGCAAATTTTAAGTTTGAGAATTAGTTATAAGACAGGTCATTATTTATTTTGAGGGATCAATTCTATGCTTACGATTAGTGTTATAATTATATATATATATATATACTGTATATATGAGATTTGAGGATAGGATATATTTTTTTCTTGTTTAGGATGAATAATAATATTGATTTTATTGGGTTGATCTTAAGTTTCAAATTAAATGTTAATCTGAAGAAAGTAGTGTTCGTGAATAATAGGAATATGTGGGTTATTTCCTTGTAAAAGCGAGACGGGTTTCACTATATTGAGGGAGTTATCTAGTTCATATTAAATATTCTCATTAGTGTGTATATTGTATTAGGCATGAACACTTTTGAGACACCATCGTATGTGTATTATTGTATAAAGATTATATAGGTACATATCTAAGTATTATTATTACTATAGGCTACATAATTATGATAGGTGATTAATGTGTTATTGTCTATACTGTATCTGTACACAATATAACCAGTCACTAATGCTTACACTACTTGTATATATATATATATATATATATATATATATATATATATATATATATATATATAATATATATATATATATATATTATATTATATATATATATATATTATATATATATATATATATATATTATATATATATATATATATATATATATATATATATATATATGTGCATCTAATAGTGTTCATGTATACTACACTATGCCTTTGAATACCCTACATAAATATCTTTATAGCCTACAGCCTAATTAACCCTTTCAGTATCACATGACGCCTTTCGTCTATACATTCTGGCTATCATTAGACGACTGTATTCAGCTTAAGGAAAACCTCTTGCATCCAAAGAAGTAGAATCTCTGGAGCAACTCTCTGATTCCCATAGCCCCTTTGTAGACTGTATACAAATGCTTAATGATAACCAGAAGTAAGGGAGATGACCTGCTTTTATATTATAAGTAAATACTATGTAACACTACTAAACACTAGTTAACGATACTGTAAGATCAAATTAGCCGGAACTTACTCATCAAACAATAATCTGAAATAAAGCTCTAATACATTATACACATTGGATAAGGGAGGATGGTTCACTTTTTGGGTGATTTTTGCATGTAATCATTATTTGTCTAGTTTCCTCCCTAGACCTCCATCATTTTTGCATGTATTCATTATTTTTCTAGTTTCCTCCCTAGACCTCCATCAAATTTGAAAAAACATCCATTAGATCCCTCTTCTAGATTAATTTGTACATTTTTCGGTAGAAAAATTTCCCGGCCGAAGGCCGGTTCTTCCAACATTACAGGCCAGGGAAAAAATCGACACCTAAATAGCACGAAACGTTTAAATATTGACGTAGAAATGGGGCGAAAGGTCTTAAAATCGACTAACTAATGGGGCAAACATCTTAAGATCTGAAAAATAATGGGGTTAAACATGAGGGGGAAAAGAGACCAGAAAAACGGCCCATGTCCCCTTAATACAAGCGGCCCGTACCAAGCATTATAGTAAGTCCATAATAGGTTGGCCAGGAATCGTCACTCATAACTCATGTAATAAGTAACACCCCGTTCTTAACAATAATCATCAATTACAAACCCCATAAACTAATGAAAGCATATGGTCCTCCCGGGATTCGAACTCGGGACACCACACCCACCCAAAACATAAGAATCTAAACCATAACAACTATAATAAAGCCAACAAAATCAGTTTTGGTCGAGCGGTATTTTGATATATAATTCCTAAAGACGAATATCCATTAGACTTTTGACCGTGGCTGTACTTTGATGTTCTATGGAGGAGTTTATACATGTCTCCACACAACCTTTTTTGGAACTCTTACGGAAATTGAAAAGTTTTGAAAGTTAGAGTTAGAGGGATTTTCGTTTTTCAGGTCGCGTCACTATTTTAAGCCTCCTTGTATTTTTTTTTTCATTTTTTTTCATTTTTTTTCTTCGTTTTTTTCCTATTTTTCTTATGTGAATATTTTCTTTGCACGTATTATTTCCTTATTCGACATTTTCGTTTTTCGTTTGTTATGAAAGAAGCTTATATATTTACATATTACCAGATTAGTTTCGTATTTTATATCCGACTTTTCATAATGTTTCTGTATTCTTTTTAATGTTATGTATTTTCTACATCTTAAACGCTCAGAATATGCACATAATATTATATTTGAATTGCATTTCTATAATAATGCTAAATTCCAATTACAAAGGTTTTTCTTTTATTTTGTTATATAATTACATATGTTCACATTTGCTACCATAGTGTGCGTTTCAGATTATTATTATGTTTTATAGGCCTACTGTACGTTAAGGGGGGTGACCTGCTTTTTGTTATTTCTGTCCTTTTCTCTCCTTCTCTGGCTTGTATCCATTCGGCTCCATTCAGCCAACTATTTTAAGACGTTTATCCCCATCTAGGTGTCGATTTCTTCCTGGCGAGCGATAGCGAGCCAGCATTATATGAAGAAATCCTGCTTCGCCGGAGACATTTTTCTATCGAAAAATGTACAAATTTAGCCTGCAGTCAAAAAAAAATAAAAAATATGCTGGCTCGCTACCGCTCACCAGTAAAAAAGTTGACACCTGGATGGGGATAAACGTCTTAAAACAGTAGGCTGAATGGGGCCAAATGGATACAAGCCAGAGAAAGATAGAAAAGGACAGAACAAAAACAGGTCACCCCCCTTAACCCTTACAGTACCGATGACGTCCTTTTAGCTTTCTTCTGGCTATTAGACGATTTAATTCAGTTTAAAAAAGGTCCTTAAGGGGAGGTTTTTAGTGTGTTTCCTAGACTTCCATCAAGCTTGAAATTACACCCCCTTGACCCCATTTCAAGATAAATTTGTACATTTTTCGGTAGAAAAATTTCCCGGCTGAAAGCCGGTTCCTCTTAAATTACAGGCTCGCTATCGCTCGCCAGGATAAAATCGACACCTAAATGGAACGAAAGGTCTTAAAATTGACAGAAATGGGTTGAAAGTTCTTAAAATCGTCAAAATAATGGAGCAAACGTCTTACAATTAGACAAACAATGGGGCTAAACATGAGGGAAAAAGGAGTCAAGAAAAAATCCTTCAAGTGGAAATCTCCCCTTAAGCAAATAACAGGCTTCGAACTATCTCACTACCACCATTGTTAATACCACATATGTGTTTTACTAACCCTTTTTACTACCCCAGATCCTTCTTAAACAGCACAAACTCGTCTAAATATAGCTAGAATAAACTCCTAAAAGTTGTCGCCGGTACAGAAGGGGTTAATACCAGGTGGTTAATCCTTCATGTATTTACTGTGTGTTGGAATGGGAAGAGATACAACAGTGATTCTAATTTAAGAGGGTAGTGCTTGGTTTTTGGTCTATAAATTTATCTGTTAATTTAATTTTCATTTTTTATTTTCCTCGCTTAGAAAATTACCCCCTAGACCCCCTTTCAAAATATATTTGTACATTCGGTAGAAAAATGTCCCGGCCCAAGGACGGTTCCTTCTAAAATTAGAGGCTCGCTAGCGCTCGCCAGGAAAAATTTGACACCTGAAGGGCACGAAAGGTCTTAATATTGACCCAAAAAATGGGGCGAAAAGTCTCAAAAACGCCAAACTAACGGAACGAACGTCTTAAAACGTCAACATGTATATGCTAAACATGAGGGAGAAGGAGGTCCAGAAAAAGCGAGTGCTACCCCCTTAAGCTGCGTATAGTTAGGATTACTTTACAATAGCAGAGAGAGAGAGAGAGAGGTAGAGAGAGGTTTACATAGATACATTGAACACACGGAACGGACGATCCAAACGAGGTGGTCAGGATTTCTTAATTATAGTAAAGAGAGCAAAATCCTAAACAAAGGAGAGTGGAAAACAAGGACAGCACATATGAAGAGAGAGAGAGAGAGAAAGAGAGAGAGAGAGAGAGAGAGAGAGAGAGAGAGAGAGAGAGAGAGAGAGAGAGAGAGAGAGAGATAATACGAGCTAGGATCACCGGAAAAATCGCCAACAACCCGACAATACCAGCGTCACTCCAACCCACTCACTCGCGTAATAAAAGACTAAATTACGTTGCAACATGTAAATAGAGAGACAGCGACAACTACTCCCACATGCTGAGTAGGTTAGAGAGAGAGAGAGAGAGAGTATATATTCATTAGTTTCATTGATTTCATTAATTAGGTTTATGTGTATGTTAATTGGGAGGTTTTTGAGAGAGAGAGTGTGTGTGTGTGTGTGTGTGTGTGGAAGAGAAAGTCAGAGAGAGAGAGAGAGTGTGTGTGTATGTGTGTGTGTGTTTGGAATAGAAAGACAGAGAGAGACCCAGCCCCTGACTAATACAAGGGGGGATATACAAGGGACTGACCTTAGGGGCTGGCGAACTTGACCTTATGTGTGAGAGTGTATTTTGGGGGGGCTGGGAATGGGGTCAGGTGAGAGAGAGAGAGAGAGAGATTGTGTGTGTGTGTGTGTGTGTAAGAAAAAGTTAGAGGGAGAGCGAGTGTGAAAGGAAAAATGAGAGTTAGAGAGAGTGTGTGAGTGAGATAAGGGGGACACAAATATCATAAACATTACCATATCTTTGAATGTAAAATAAATGGACACAAGGAATAAAATGAGGAATAGAGTATAAGCATAGAAAGTAACAGGCAATTGAAAGATATATTAAGGAACATCCTGTGCTTAACATTAATCAATCATTACAAACCCCAATGTACTTGAATAAACTAATGAAAGCATATGGTCCTCCCGGGATTTGAACTCGGGGCACCACACCCAGAACATTAGCATCTAAACTATAATAGAGCCAACAATACCAGACCATAGGAACTAATAAGATAGCAGAGACATTAAGGTAATAAAGGGATGGATCGAAGTTACGAACATAAAGCGACTGAAAGCCATAATATAACCTGGTGTACATTATTACCGATATATCACCAAGCTATTGATCTCTGCCGGTGTCGTCATGCTAATTATTGAGCACTTTTATTAATGCTATAGACAACCCATGAGCACCTATATTAATTTTATAGACAACCCAAACACCCTACCCCCCAGCCCCCAAACCCCTTTGATTGCTAGAGTTACTCCCTAAGCTGTATACAATTGCCTGGTGTTAACAAAAATAAAATATATAAACACGCCATGATAATATAAGGTATAAATCGTTATAAGTCCAGAACCAGTGGTAAAATAGACCTGTATAAGAGCAGTAACAGAATAGAAGGAAGGAAACAGTGGAAAGGAAACAGTGGGAATATAGACCTGTATGAGAGCAGTAAAGGAATACAAGGAAGGAAACAGTGGGAATATAGACCTGTATAAGAGCAGTAAAGGAATACAAGGAAGGAAACAGTGGGAATATAGACCTGTATGAGAGCAGTAAAGGAATACAGAAAGGAATCAGTGGGAATATAGACCTGTATAAGAGCAGTAAAAGAATACAGAAAGGAAACAGTGGGAATATAGACCTGTATAAGAGCAGTAAAAGAATACAGAAAGGAAACAGTGGGAATATAGACCTGTATGAGAGCAGTAAAGGAATACAAGGAAGGAAACAGTGGGAATATAGACCTGTATGAGAGCAGTAAAGGAATGCAAGGAAGGAAACAGTGGGAATATAGACCTGTATGAGAGCAGTAAAGGAATACAGAAAGGAAACAGTGGGAATATAGACCTGTATGAGAGCAGTAAAGGAATGCAAGGAAGGAAACAGTGGGAATATAGACCTGTATGAGAGCAGTAAAGGAATACAAGGAAGGAAACAGTGGGAATATAGACCTGTATGAGAGCAGTAAAGGAATGCAAGGAAGGAAACAGTGGGAATATAGACCTGTATGAGAGCAGTAAAGGAATGCAAGGAAGGAAACAGTGGGAATATAGACCTGTATGAGAGCAGTAAAGGAATACAGAAAGGAAACAGTGGGAATATAGACCTGTATAAGAGCAGTAAAAGAATACAGAAAGGAAACAGTGGGAATATAGACCTGTATGAGAGCAGTAAAAGAATATAAGAAAGGAAATAGTGGGAATTAGACCTGTGTAAGAGCAGTAAAAGAATATAAGAAAGGAAATAGTGGGAATATAGACCTGTATAAGAGCAGTAAAGGAATACTAGGAAACAGTGGAAATATAGACCTGTATAAGAGCAGTAAAGGAATACTAGGAAACAGTGGGAATATAGACCTGTATAAGAGCAGTACAAAAATAGAAGGATGGAAACAGTGGGAATATAAACCTGTATAAGAGCCGTAAAAGAATATAAGGAAGGAAATAGTGGGAATATAGACCCGTATAAGAGCAGTAAAAGAATAGAAGGAAGGAAACCACTCCGGGTAATGTGAGAGTGGAGACTGTTCAAACATCCAGGGAGGAGAGAGAGAGAGAGTGTATGTGTGTGTGTGTGTGTGAGAGAGAGTGTGTGCAAAAGTGAGTGTATCTATGTGTGCGTGTGTGTGTGAGAGAGAGAAGAGTGAGTGAGTGAGTAAATTATAGAAAGAGAGAAAGGTGCATGGTTTTAGGAACAGGAAGTTGTATGAAATACACTGAATACATACTAACATACTTGCATACATACAGCCATTCATGCAGCTTAACATACAAAGATGCATGTATGCATACGTACATACATACATGTATAAAGTTACACACACACATACACATACTGACGTACAGAATATGCATACATTCATATATACATACATATATAAATTGTTTTATAGATAGATATATAAAAGGATGTCAATGAGACAGACAGAGACAAAGAGAGATGAAGAGCCAAACAAGAGAAGGATGGAAAGGGCCCACTTCTGGCAGTATGAAACTCAACACTACAAGCGTGAGAGAGAGAGTGAGATTGAGAGAGAGAGATAACACAAAATTAGTGTGTGTGAGAGTGAGAGTGAGTGAGCAACTGAGTGAGTGTGTTTTAAAGAGAGGAGATGCAGAAATAGTAAACAATTATAATAATATATACTGCCGAGATAGAAAACAGTATATTAGTTATAAAAGAGCAAACCAGTTAAAGAGTAGCAGAGAGAAAGGAGCTAAAGAGAGTAAATGAGAGATAGAACTAGGGAGTAGGGAGAGTAGGTCTGTCTGTCTGTCGTTCGCGTTTGTAAAGGAGAGTTTAAAGAGAGCAAAAGAGAGGTAGAAGCAGGAGGTAGAGAGAAAGAGAGAGAGAGGTAGAACCAAGAGGGGGCGGGGGGGTAACACCTGAAGGAGGGGGAGGAGGAGGAAGAGGGCGGCAGGTGCTGGGTGGTGGTGGTAGTCTCTGCGATCAATAGTTCCTCAGCCCCACCACGCCCTTACACCCCACCCCGCCCATCCCGCCCTTACACCCCACCCCGCCCATCCCACCCTTACACCCCACCCATCCCACCCTTACACCCCACCCCGCCCATCTCGCCCTTACACCCCACCACGCCTTTGCACCCCACCCCGCCCATACACCCCATCCCATCCATCCCTCCCTTACACCCCATCCCGCCCATACACCCCCTCCCACCCACTTCATTTCACCCACTTCAGGTACCCCCCCCCCCTTCCGCTTCCTTTCCCCATCACAAACAATACTAAACAACATAAAAACACTAAAATAGCCCCATAAGACGTGATCTGAGCTAATATTGAAAACATTACCTACTGGATATCAAAGTCAGTGGACTGTAGCTTCCGCCTACTCCCCAAGTCATGATGGCCTAGTGTGCGGCTTCGAATCCCCCTGACAGATGGTGGAATTTG
This sequence comes from Paralithodes platypus, assembly GCA_032716605.1. Lineage (NCBI taxonomy): Eukaryota > Metazoa > Arthropoda > Malacostraca > Decapoda > Lithodidae > Paralithodes > Paralithodes platypus. The sequence goes on from CM064480.1 coordinate 64,715,752, forward strand.
TGTGGTGGATTCTCAAACCAAACCAAGCCAATGTTCTCTTCTCCCCATCCTCGTAGTCATGTCACGCGAGCTCTTTTTCCGTCAATTTTTACGGGCAATTGTAGTCTGGCAGCTTCACAATTCACGTTATATAAAAAATCAGCCACCTAACATAATCTACCTTCAGTCTAGTTTCCGATTCCAATGTGAAAGAGCCTCAAAATACTACGAGAAAAAACTTTGCTCATCGAAAATTGCCGGAAAAAACACTCGTGTGACACTGACTTAACCCACTGAATAATTCCTTCCAACCTTCATCAACTTTTTGTGTATAAATGTTACCCTTGTAGGTCAATTGAATCAGTATCCGCAGTGGCCAAAATATGACCTGTACAACCCTCCCACCCATACCTACTGTCCCACCCACCCACCCATATTCCAACCCACCTACCTACTGTCCCACCCACCCACCCATATTCCAACCCACCTACCTACTGTCCCACCCACCCACCCATATTCCAAACCACCTACCTACTGTCCCACCCACCCACCCATATTCCAACCCACCTACCTACTGTCCCACCCACCAACCCATATTCCAACCCACCTACCTACTGCCCCACCCACTCACCCACTCATGTTCCAACCCAACCACCCACCTACCCACCCACTCACCCACTCATATTCCAACCCACCTACCTACTGTCCCACCCACCCACCCATATTTCCAACCCATCTACTTTCTGTCCAACCCACCCACCCTCCCACCTACCCACCCATATTCCAACCCATCTACCTGCTGTCCAACCCACCCACCCACCCACCCATATTCCAACCCACCTACCTACTGTCCCACCCACCCACCCTCCCATATTCCAACCTACCTACCTACTGTCCACCCCCACCCACCCACCCATATGCCAACCCACCTACCTACTGTTCCACCCACCTTCCCACCCACCCATATTCCAACCCACCTACCAACTGTCCAACCCACCCACCTACCAACTGTCCACCCACCCACCCACCCATATTCCAGCCCACCTACCTACTGTCCCACCCACCCACCCACCCACATTCCAACCTACCTACCTACTGTCCCACCCACCCACCCATATTCCAACCTACTATACCTACCAACTGTCCAACCCACCCACCTATTTACCGACACAATCACCCACCCACCCATAATTCAACCCTCATAAGCACCCACCTACCCACCCACCTACCAGCCCACCCACCTTCCCATTTGTAACCTGTATGTTGGCCATTGACAGCATCATATAGTATCTCTCCACGTCCACCATCCTCCCTTTTGGTTCCTGCTACACCCTGTTTGTCTACACACCTTTACACCCTACTCACACCATTACGAGAGAGAGAGAGAGAGAGAGAGAGAGAGAGAGAGAGAGAGAGAGAGCAAGAGAGGGGACTGAGAGTGAGTAAGACAGAGATATATATATATATATATTTTTTTTTTATATTCTTATCCTGTTTCTATTAATATTGTTTTGTATTTCAACATCTGTCTTTATTTATCTATCCAGCACACCATAAAAACCTCAGTGTTTCTGTGTGTAAATATTTCATCATTCCTGCCTTTTGTTTTTGTTTAGGGAAGGAGGTATTATATTCTTCTTCCTTAACTCCGTCTATACTTGTTCTTCTATACTCTCTCTCTCTCTCTCTCTCACTCTCTCTCTCTCTCTCTCTCTCTCTCTCTCTCTCTCTCTCTCTCTCTCTCTCTCTCTCTCTCTCTCTCACACACACACCATCTATCTTCATCCCGATCACGTCAATGAGAACAGGTGGAGTGTGTGAGAGAGAGAGATCATTAATTCTTTAGCTGTTTTATAATGTTTCTATTAATGTTATATCTATGTCTAGATAGCGTAATGGTTAATGAGCGGAATTTCGGTGTAAGTAGCTTAGGTTCGAATCCTTGGAGTGCAACATTTATTCATTGATTTCATTGCTTAGGTTTATTTGTTAATTGGTGGGTTGGTGATAATATGAATTAATTTCAAAATATATCTATCTACCTATATATATATATATATTGATAGATAGATAGATAGATAGATAGATAAAAGTAGATTAGATAGACAGACATATAGATAGATGGGGATAAATAGAGAGCCCACTGAAGTATATTGAAAAGATAGATTAACACAGATAGACTGACTGATAACATAGATAGCTAGGGTAGATTATGGAGTGTGCGGGGTTGGGATGGTAGATAGTTGATGGTAAGTGGACTGAGCTGGTATTTCTGGGAGTATCGATCAATTGACCTTTCTCTACTTCTCTCTCTCTCATTATCTCTCTCTCTCTCTCTCTCTCTCTCTCTCTCTCTCTCTCTCTCTCTCTCTCTCTCTCTCTCTCTCTCTCTCTCTCTCTCTCTCACACACATAAAAATACAGGTATAAAGAAATACAGGAGTAAATCAACTTTAGCCTATCAGTCCAAATGAAGCCATTGAGACCAGGTAGGAAGGCTAAATATTAAATAGGTCTGGAGGGGAATCTTGGTCATTCTCTCTCTCACTCTCTCTCTCTAACTCTAACACACTCAACACACTCTCTCTTTCGCTCTCTCTCTCTCTCTCTCTCTCTCTCTCTCTCTCTCTCTCTCTCTCTCTCTCTCTCTCTCTCTCTCTCACACACACACACACACCCATAAAAATACAGGTATAAAGAAATACAGGGGTAAATCAACTTTAGCCTGTCAGTCCAAATGAAGCCATTGAGACCAGGTAGGGAGGCTAAATACTAAATAGGTCTGGAGGGGAATCTTGGTCTCTCTATCTATCTCTCTCTCGATAGATCGATAGATAGATAGATACTGTAGATATATACCTACTGTTAATATATAAATACTGTACATATATAGCTACTGTAGTTAGTTATATTGATAGATAGATAGATTTATAGTTAGTTAGTTAGTTAATTCTTTATGTCATAAAAGGTTACATGGTAACTTTTTACACAATATATATAGTGGATATAATTTCATCCTACCGCAAGGTGGGTTCATTATTTTGAACATACAGTATCCGTGACTTAATGGCATCTATGTCATTTTCCATCATGCTTTCAATGTTATACTCTGAAAGTAGTACAGACTTGGCTTCGTTAGCCAGGAACAGATCTTCGGACACATTAACCAGGGATTTTCTCGGTTAATTTTGTTAATTTCATTAATCGAGTTTAGGAGTAAAGTTGGATACTGGAGAAAACATAATATATATTTGCAGGTTCGAAAAATAATACCTTAAGTGAAGATCTCCTTTAAGGGGAGTAGTGCTTGTTTTTGGTCTATGTATTTATTTATTATATATTTTTGAGTTTCCTCGCTAGACCTCCATCAAGCTTCAAATAACACCCCCTAAGCCCCCTTGCAAGATAAATGTGTACATTTTTCGGTAGAAAAATATCCCGGCCAAAGGCCGGTTCCTTCTAAAATTACAGGCTCGCTTTCGCTCGCCAGGAAAGAAATAGACATTTAAATTTGACGAAATGTCTTAATATTGACAAAGAAATGGGGCAAAAGGTCTTAAAATCAACAAACTAATGGAACGAACGTCATAAAATCTCCAAACAAATATACTAAACATGAGGGAGAAAGGGGGGGTCTAGAAAAAGCGACCCTTTCCACCCCTAAAGAAGAATGTATTGATCCCATTCATCCAAGCACTACACTACTACTACTACTACTGGGTCAGGCATGCTATTAATCGATCGAGCTCTTCCCAGAAACCTTATTATTAACTTAAGGGGAGATGCATGGTCTATTTTTCTGGACCCCCTACTTCTCCCTCATGTTTAGCCCCAGTAGTGTTCATATTTTTAGACGTTTGCCCCATTCGTTTGGCGATTTTAAGATCTTTCGTCCTAATTTTGTTTGCCAATAGTAAATCTTTTGATGCAATTTAGGTGTCAATTTTCACCTGGCGAGAGATAGCGAGTCTGTAATTTTAAGAAGAACCGACCTTCAGCTACCGAAAAATGTATAAATTTATCTTGAAGAGGGGTCCAGGGGGTGTTTTTCTAAGCTTGATGGACGTCTAGCGAGAAAACTAAGAAATAAATCAATAAATGAATGAATAGACCAAAAAACCAGCCTCTGTCCCCTTAACAGCTCGGGTATGACTCATTTGGCTAACTGTATACTCCACCCACCATCAATGACTTAGGTGACATTCAGAGACCCTACTATTAATCAGTCAGTGCCCTACCTGTGTCTTTGTTACACACACACACACACACACACACACACACACACACACACACACACACACACACACACACACACACACACACACACACACACACACACACACACACACACACACACACACACACACACACACACACACACACACACACACACACACACACACACACACACTCACCCTACTCTTAATTAGCTAGTTACCTACCTATGTCTTCGTTACACACACACACACTCACACAGACACACACGCACACGCACACGCACACACACACAGCAATCGGTTATATATAATACTTACCATGCTTAGATAAATGACCCTAAGTAGTAAGACAAATAGGGCTACTTCCGTTATGTAAGTCCTAGAGGTGTCGGAATTAACAATAAAGGGATGTCCTAAGGGGGTAATACTCGCTTTTTCTGGACCCCCTTCTCCCTTATGTTTTGCATATTAGTTTTGAGGTTTTAAGACTTACGTTCCGTTAGTTTGGTGATTTTGAGACCTTTCGCCTCATTTTTGTCATCAATATTAAGACCTTTCGTGCCCTTTAGGTGTCGATTTTTTCTTGGCGAGTGATAGCGAGCCTCTAATTTTAGAAGCAACCGGCCTTCGGCCGGAACATTTTACTATCGAAAAATGTACAAATATATCTTGAAAGGGGGTCTAGGGAGTGTTTTTCTAAGCTTGGTGGAGGTCTAGCGAGGAAACTGAAAAATAAATTGATAAATAAATATATAGACCAAAAACCAAGCACTACCCTCTTAAAGTATATCGTTACAATAATTGACATATAAAGTCCAACTATATATCTTACCAAACATAGTGAAATAATGTTTACTCTCAAGATAAATAATACGCAAGGAGCCACCCTATTTGGCATACGCACAACTTTGTTCCTGCATCAGGATTGCCAATATATTTACAGACTACAATTAAATAAAGTCTACCTAGCAAAGTTGTAATGCTAGAAAATTATCCCACTACGTCGAAATCGCCTAGGAAATGTAATTATAAACTGAAATATATTTATAATCAGACATATGATTAATAAGTGTATAGATTTAATTATACCCCAAAATAAATGTATAAGTATCACCCCGTTCTTAGCATTAATTATCAATTACAAATCCCAATGTACTTGAATAAACTAATGAAAGCATGTGGTGCTCCCGGGATTCGAACTCGAGACACAACACCCAGAACATAACACCTAAACCATTACACCACCAACACAGTTACCAGTATACTACCAAACTTTGTGATATATATATTTTACATTTCCACCTTATCGTGTGCTTTCACCCAGTACCGACGTCTGTGTAATTATACCGATATACGACCGTAGCAACTCACCCCAACATATCTACTTACCTGTCATGATGAACGGTTTCTTGTATCATGGCAAATACTCATAATACTTATAGTTTTTTAAGGGGGGTTACCTGCTTTTTTTTTATCTCCTTTTCTCTCTTTCTCTGACTAGTAGCCATTCGGTTCCATTAAGCCTACTGTTTTAATACGTTTATCCCCATCCAGGTGTCGATTTCTTCCTGGAGATATCCAGCTTCGCCGGACCCATTTTTCTATCGAAAAATGTACAAATTTGCCTGCTGTCAAAAACATTTTATATAATATGCTGGCTTGCTCCCGCTCGCCGGCAAAAAATCGACACCTGGATGGGGATAAATGTCTTAAAACAGTAGGCTGAATGGGGCCGAATGGATACAAGCCAGAGAAAGAGAGAAAAGGAGAGAAAAAGGCAGGTCACCCCCTTTAAAGTACGGATTGCCAACACTACCAGTTTATAATGTACAGGGATTGTTGTGTTTACGTTATTAAGGTTACTACTAATTCATTACTGGTGTGTGTGTGTGTGTGTGTGTGTGTGTGTGTGTGTGTGTGTGTGTGTGTGTGTGTGTGTATGTATGTATGTATGCATGTATGTGAGTGTGTGTGTATGTATGCATGTATGTGAGTGTGTGTGTGTGTGTGTATGTTATGTGTGTGTGGGTGTGTCTGTGTGTGTGTGTGTGTTTATGTTATGTAATTCACTCACTTGTTCGTCAAGGGGAATCCACGCAATGCGAGCTAAGCTCATTATTATCGCGCCTCCTTAACTGGGAATGTATTGCGTGAAATGCATGTTAAGTGTTTATGTACCGTTGGAATGGCTGTGGATGTGTGTGTAGTCTGTATTTTAGCCAATTGGCGACATCTGGAAACGAAGGCTTATGGTTAATCTGTACGGTACCATTCTCACTACGGTACCAGTCTCACCCGAAGGCTTAGGTTGACCAGTAGCTTAGGTTGACCAGTACGATACCCATCTCACCTTGTAACCGATCACCAACCCCAGATGGGACGTCACAACTTCGTCCACTTATTCCAGGTTCCTATTTATACTGCTAGGTGAACAGAGGCTACACCGTTAGGAGACTTGCCCAAATGTCTCTTCCCCGCCCGGGTCTCGAACCCGGGACCTTCTGGTTGTGAGCCAGACGCGCTATCAGTTACGCCACGGGGAGGTGTGTACTTACTCTAGTTGTACTTACTCTAGTTGTATTGCGGGAGTGAGCATGCTCGTTATTTCCCGCCTCCTATATGTGTAGGTGTTATATGTATCGTTGGAATGGCTGTGGATGTGTGTGTAGTCTGTATTTGTAGCCAATTGGCGACATCGGAAACGAAGGCTTAGGGTGGATCTGTATGGTACCATTCTCACTATAGACGGTACCGTCTCGCCCGAAGGCTAGGTAGCCATCAGCTTAGGTGAACCATATGATACCCATCTCGCCTTGTACCATTTTTGCCAACCCCAGATGGGACGTCACAACGTCGTCCACTTATGCCAGGTACCTATTTACAGCTAGGTGAACTGAGGCTAACACATGAAAGGAGACAAGCCCAATTTGTCTCCGCCCGGCCGGGGATTGAACCCCCGACCCCTCGTGTGTGAGACGAGAGCTCTACCTACTAGGCTACGGGCTGTGATGTGTGGGTGTGTCTGTGTGTGTATGTGTGTGTGTGTTTGTATGTTATGTGGGTGTGTTTGGGTGTGTGTATGTGCACTTTCTTGTTAATAATTATTATAATTCAAATTCTGATACTGTAATGAACCCTAGATTGTTAAGTGTATGTGTTTATGTGGGTGTGTTGGATATACTGTATATTATATGTATAACTATGTTGATTTATAATGTAAGTGCATAGTTACGAATGCTATTATCAAGACGTGGCTTATGCAATATTTACAATAATGCGCTGTTCTCAAATTAGAGCAATAATACCACATTGATCACACTACAGTGTAATTCGTCCATTAATATACGTCCAATAATAAACGTCCAATATTATGCAGTTATTACACGATATTTATTTACTAAATTATGTTAACCCCTTCTGTACCGCAGCGTCTTTATAATTTTCTTCTAGCTATATTTAGACGATTTTGTGCAGCTTGATAAGGATCTGTGGTAGTAAAAAGGGTTAAGTGGGATAGTTGTAGCCTTTTAATGGGTAGACGTCCTTCCTAAGCTGAATAAAATCGTCTAATAGTTGCCAGAATATAATGCTAAATACGTCACAGGTACAGAAGGGGTTAAGGAAATGTATGAGCTAGTAATGACTTGTTATATGTACTGTCAATTAGCGCCTCTACGAAGGAATATTGTTCACATAATATTATAATTGTGCTTTATGATATAGGGTGTCGGTTATATAATTATATACACCCGCCAGCAGTTATAGCTTTTACATGTTATCAATGCGAATGTTATCAATGTAATTATAGCTATATAGGAGTATATAAAGAACAGTCAAGGTACCCATTCATTGGATTGTTCAATTATGTTTAGCTTGTCATTACTATACACATAACAGGCTAAAATTCCACAGTTAAATGTAGCACTACGACAGACAGTTAGAAGTGCTGGCGGCTGTATGCCATTTGTTCTCCTCTAAGCTAATAGTAATAATGTAATCATGTTTTCGTTACAGAATTGTGTATCTATATTATTCGTACTTCATCAGTACTTCTGTATCAACACTAATTACATATGTACACTCGACCAAAAAACAATATTTACACTAACGTTCTAAACACTCTGGAAGTGGGTCGAAATCTTATGATAATACTTCACAGACGTATGTTTCACCCGATGATTCATTCCGTTCACACTAGATTATTTACAGCTCACCAGTAAAGAGATTGTTTTTGGTCGAGTGTACGTACACAGTTTGCTATGTACCAATTATGTACCAATTATGTGTAATGTTATCTTTCTATTATACTTGCATAAAGTTAACTTACATAATATACAGGATCACAAAATTAGAATAATCATAAACTTCAAACATATTATCTTAATATTTATGTCATCCACGAAGGTAGTTTATGATGGAATGTTATTTATCTAGTTTCCGTTATGCCCACTCATTCTTCTATGATCGTACATGCAGTATCAGCCTCACCTATCTAATACTTCAACGACTATATTTCTACTTTAGTTTATATATACAGAGGCCCTTATATTGCGTGCATATGTAACAGGGGCTCCAAAATTATTATGACTAGACGATTTAATAGTTTCGTGCTTTCACATCTGTAGATTCTTTAATTGCTGACTTAATATATACTATTTTCTATTTCCGTGCGTACATTTAGTTCCTGAGTCAGTAATTGTTTTTGTACATTCGTGCCCAAATTCAATACATGATCAAAAATTTATTGTTTATCTCTTACCGTAATTATTGTTATCTTATCGTGCTCACATTTTGTACTTTTCATACTACCTTGCATTAAGTTAATACTTATATGATCGGTTCTGTTATGTGGATACTGTTAGTGCTTAGGTCCAGAGACGAATAATTGTATCTGTATTCGTGCAATTCTTTATATATTTTACATACATACTTCTTACTAACGTGGATACATATGCAGTAGTTGCAACGATTCATATTCTACTGGTATTATCGTGCATAAACTTAGTGATTTATAATATTCTTCTATTGCTTCTATTGCGACGACAAATCCTATCTTTCGTGCATACTATATTCAATGTGACGACGATTATATTTTTCTATTCCGTGCATTCACTTAATGAAAACGTTTTTCTTTTTCAGTGTTCCAGTGCATGACGTCAGTAGCGAGGTATGTCTATATACTGTAAAACATTTTATGCTAGTGCTTACATTTATTGACGACTAATACATTGTTTTCTGTGTCCGTGCATAGATTTAGATACATCGATGTGTTTTTATTATCGTGTGTATTATATATATATACTGTAGGTGACTAAAAATACTTGATTTTTTTTTCTTTTTTCTGTGCTTTAAGTGACGCCATTTCTTTCTATTTCCGTGCATATATTTAATAACGACGACGAATACTTTGTTCTATATACGTGCATAAACATAATGTAACTATGCACATTGTATTGCCTAATTTCCGTGACGACGATAATTGTTCTACGTTCGTGCATAAATTACCAGGCCCAGGAATATGCATCCTAGCTGAACGACATCCGTATAGGCCACGGCGTACAGGCCACCGAAGAGTGTGTAGGCCACGGCGATGCAGGCGGAGAGTATCACTGCTAAATCGTTGTCCATGTTGAGTACCACTGAGAGAGTAGCACCTGGGTAAAGTAGAAGGGGACTACCTGTTTATCAAGTGTGGTGAACGTAGGTCAGGTCAGGTCAGGTGAAGGTATTGAGGGATAAGCCTTTACAACGGCACCTCGTAGCTACTTTCTACTGTTTCCTATTATCTGAAGAGTGTAGAGAGAGCAGAAGGGGTGTTGGAGAGAAAGAAAGCTGTTGGAGTGGCTTTGTTAAAGTAATGCTAAAGGGATTGTTGGTGAAGGCATTTGGGAATCAGACGGAGACGAGTTTAGGAGCTGAAAGTGTTGTAAGTAATGGGAGTATCAGAGTTGCTATAGTTTTTTTTTTTTGTTTTTTTTTTTTTTTTCTGCTGATGGTTAATTACCATATCATCTTAATTACTGATCTTTTACGAAGAGTTGGCTGAATGGTGCCGAATGGATACAAACCAAAGAAAGAGAGACAAGGAGAGAAAGATAAAAAAAAAAAAAAAAAAATGACCCCCCCCCCCCTTAATGAAGCTCAGTGTTGTTTTTATCCTAGTGGTTCAAGCAGTGGACACCTCGCCAGTATATCAAATTGGGCCGCTGATTGTGTATGTTATTATAGTTTATGTGTTCTATGTTCCTGACGACGACTGTTCAATACATATTTAAGGGGGGGGTGACCTGTTTTTGTTCTGTCCTTTTCTATCTTTCTCTGCCTTGTACCCATTTGGCCCCATTCAGCCTACTGTTTTAAGACGTTTATCCCCATCCAGGTGTCAATTGTTTACTGATGAGCAGTAGCGAGCCAGCATAATTTTAATTTTTGTTTGACAGCAGGCTAAATTTGTAAATTTTTCGATAGGAAAAATTCTCCGGCGAAGCCGGATTTCTTCATATAATGCTGGCTCGCTATCGCTCGCCAGGAAGAAATCGACACCTACTGTAGATGGGGATAAACGTCGTAAAATAGTTGGCTGAATGGGGCCGAATGGTTACAAGCCAGAGAAAGAGAGAAAAGGACAGAAATTAAAAAAAAAAAAAGTCACCCCCCTTAATAAACACATCGCTGAAAGGCTGTGGGTGTATATAAGAATGCATTGAACATACTGCAGCGTAAGGGAGGTGTATTCGTTTGAAGTGTATTCGGTGAAATTTGTTTAAAATGTTTTATGTGAGAATTAGTGAGGGGAGAGTGGTGCTAGTTTACAATCATTATTTATCATGTTTACTGCTAGCCTTCAGGGCGACATGCTATTTTATAATTGTTTGTGTTATTTATTCGCTATTTATCAGGTATTCTCTATATATCGTTGTCTTTAAGCCATTGATTTCCTCCTATTTTCCTCCACCGTTAGCAAGTTACCACATTATTTCAGTAGAAAACATTAATGTTTCTGGAAACCTTTCCGTGCCCTTTCCCTTCTTGTCAGCCTGCATTAACCTGGGGAAAAAATATATATGCTGTTCCTCTCCCTACCATTTACTGTATATATATTTATACAGTATATACTGTATATAAACTATATATATATATATATACCTGTGTATATATATATATATATATATATATATATATATATATATATATATATATATATATGTGTGTGTGTGTGTGTGTGTATTAGGGCAATAAATTGTATTGTTAATACGTAATGCCCAGAAAACGTTTTTGTATACGATATTTTTCTAAAGGGATTAGAATATAAAATCCAGAGTTATCTCAAAGAAAATAAAGAGTAAGCCCCAAGTACTCCAACGAAAGTAAAAACATATATTCCCGAAATAAAAATAGAATATAAAGTAACCCCGAAAAGAAAACAGAAAACGAGTTCTGGGCGCCGTTCGTACATATTACCATTTCACCTTTTCTCTCTCTCTTTCTCTCTCTCTCTCTCTCTCTCTCTCTCTCTCTCTCTCTCTCTCTCTCTCTCTCTCTCTCTCTCTCTCTCTCTCTCACATTTGACCACTTTATTGCAGGGAACACTATCTCTCTCTCTCTCTCTCTCCACTTTATTGCAGGGAACACTATCTTGCCCTTCTCTTATATCAGACAATGTGTGCGCCTGCTTCCTAATAGCTTACAGCTGGCTTGAAATTTCCTCCATGAACAAGTCCCTGCTTCCAATCCTAGTGAATTAGTCCCTGGGGCAACGTTCACGCCAACAGATTGCTTGGCGAATGACCCGGTAATAGCAAATGTTCTCGTAAATAATGTTCACCTTCAACATTTACTCCTTTGCGTTTTTCCATCATTTAATCTATCTGCAAATATATTTTATTCTGGCGAGTGGAATCTGGATAAGATCATAACACATGCACCCATACATATACAGTATATGCAACAATCGCCCACATGCACACATAACGCACATGCACACACATACGGTACTCACACAAACGCGTGCGCGCGCTGCATTGTGATACCTGGGTGGTAAGGAGCGTAGACTTTAATAGTGTCGTATTTCCACCTGGAATGGCTGCGAGGCCCATTTTAGGTGCAGTTGCATCACTATTATTCTTACTATGTGCCTCTGCAGGGTTTTAGAGCTCCGTTATTATTGCCTTCGTTATATTCACTTGTCATTTTACTTATAGTTTCCATCCAGTGTTCTGAATTGTCATACGGTTCTCATCGAATTTATAAGTTCTCTATCAACACTGCGTAAGGAGAGTGATCCCCCCCCCCCCCACACACACACACACTCACACCGTATAGTGATAGAATGACAGCCGAAATGTCTGTCTGTCTGTCCGGAAACTTCGCCTTTCGATGGATTTTCAACATGAACATTTGCTGAGTGAATGCGACGGTCAGTCAAAAAATATGTTTTAATGTGTGCAATAGTTATGGTCTTAAGTCAAAAATATGATTTTAGTGTGTTGGCAGCGGACCAACACACTTCAATACAGAGTGAGAGGAGGAACACCAGGCCGGTCATAAGCACTCGGATTCTGTACCGGGTTCATCATCTATTAGTAATTTCACTTTTACATATAACGAACCTTATTTCTGTTTTTGTTTCTCTCAAGACTTATACTTATACTACACTCACTCCTCCTGCTCAATAAACCCGTTGTTCTTCTATGTCTACGCTGTCTCTCACTCCTTGCCTGTATCTTATCTCTAAACATCCTACTTCTTTGGTTGACTCACCTAGGGCGCCCAAGATGGCGGCAGACCAGAAGAGCTCACCACAGAGAGCGGGCAGGAACAGCAGACCGCCCATACGCTCCCCGAATTTGTCCTGTAGCGGGTCCAGCATTGTTACGTACCCTTGGGAACGCATCTTGTTAGCGAACAGAACGCCGCCTGGAAAATATAAAGATAGTGTGTTAAGGGAGCCCACCTCGATTTTTGTTCTCTCTCTCTCCCTCTTTCTTTGGCTTGTATCCATTCGGCCCCATTCAGCCTACTGTTTTAAGACGTTTACTCCCATCCAGGTATCAATATTTTCCTGGTGAGCGGTACGAACCAGCATATATATATATATATATATTTGTTTTGACAGCAAGCTAAATTTGTACATTTTTCCATACAATGCTGGCTCGCTATCGCTCGCCAGGAGGAAATCGACACCTGGATGGAAATACACGTCTTAAAACAGTTGGCTGAATGGGGCCGAATGGATACAAGCCAGAGAAAGAGAGAAAAGTAGGGAAAGAGAAAAAAGCAGGTGACCCCCTTTAACTGGATGTCTAGTGCTGGTGCTAGAGATTGCATGTGAACTGGATGGTTCAAGTCTGTGTTAGATATTGCTAATGAACTTGTTGGTTTGGGTTTGTGCTAGAGATTGCAATTGAACTTGATGGCTTGGGTTTGTGTAGAAAATGAACATGTGATCTGAACAGAATGCCGCATGGTAGATTAAGAGTTGGTATAATATGGTCTGGATGGCTAGGTTTTGTGCAAGAGATTCTGTAGAAAATGACTGAATTACCATTTTTAATTGAACTGAAACTTGTCTGGGAAATGTTGAAATACTGTATTGTCTTGGGTTTGTGCTAGAAATTGTATAGGCAGTAAATGGGGTACCTCATGTAAATAGCATAATTGTATGCTAACAAGAAATAATGTGTGAGTTAATTGATAATATATCTGTAATGATAATTATTTGTTAGGATTATTCTGGTAATTGTACCTAAAATACTAAAGCTTCCTGTCCATTGGCTAATTATTTAGACAACTACATTTATTACACTGATGTTAATATTAGCATGGAGAATTGACAACACAAGATGTCCCTTACTTGGTTAGGTACAACTATGTACACAAATTCATGCATACCACATATTTGAATTACAAATAATTAGGGTTGAGTTGTGATTATAATATGTGATATACATAAGACATGGGTTATTGTTTATTGGATACAAATAATGTCATAGTTCAGTGTTGTTATATGCACGGCGAAAACACGAGATGTACTTAAAGATGGACTTTCAAAACTGTCAAAACATTAGCTGTCATCCCCATCACATTATATTGCTAACAAATACAGAGAGTATCTTACTTTTGGTTAGATACCACTACAACCATTGGAATTTCTGAAAATTCGTTGACGTTCTCCATAAAACATAAGCTCCATATTGTAGTGGACTTCAGACATGTAGACTCACAATGGCAGAAATAAGAAGAAAAACTCCTGTCACATTTATTTCATATTTATGTCAAGCCCGGGCACCTTGACCTAGCAATTCGTGAAACACGTCTAATGTTCATGGCCACCCCTTCACGGGAATTACGGCGCCTAGGAAAAAATAATAATAATAATAACAAAATAAATAAAAAATAAAATAAATAAATACATACCGGTACATTAATATTTATTTTGTATCGTGATGGGGATGACATCTGATGGTTAAATATTGTAATACGTACCGAAGACGAGCGAGAGTGCGTAACCAAAGGGCGCCTGACACCAGACCAGTCCAGTAGCGTACACTGCTTCCGCTGTCCCGTTTATGTAGCCCCCGCCCACCCACGTCGCTGCAAACACCCACACAAGAGTCATTAGTTGTTGTTGTTGTTGTTGTTGTTGTTGTTGTTGTTGTTCCCCAAGCTGCCTGGCCGAACAGCCCCAAGGCCCTGAGCAAGGCCAAGACCATAACTGAGCGCCCCCACAGAACCCTCCCCGCCGACCACAATAAAGCCTGGGTGACCGAAGCCACTCCATGGCGGGGAGCTGAGGAGGGTGCGGAAATGCCCGGGAAACCAAAGCCCCACCCCGGGCCCTGTGTCCCTCAGCAATTATGAAGAGAAAGTTGAGGGGCAAGGGAAAAATGTGACGCTTTGGCTTCCAATCTTGGTAGATTGGGAGGTCAATCCACGTTAGAGACGCCGTCACTTGAGATCTAGAAAATATATAAGTAAAAGGAACAGTCAGAGTAAGCTATGGGTATGGCAGAGATTGCTCAGTTCTCACTCTGATAGACCAGCCCATCACCACATGACTAGAACCCAATCCTCTCAGCATCAGCTAGGAAAGGCCCTAGAAAGCCGCCTTTGGCGGGGGGATAGCTCCCCTATTTCAACCCTTTTCGGGGTTGGGCACCCGCCGAGAGTCATTAGTAATCTACCTTTATGTAAACCCACGTTGCTGCAAACACCACCCACACAAGTCATTAATAATCTACCTTTATGTAAACCCACGTCGCTGCAAACACCCACACAGGAAGAGTCATTAGTAATCTACCTTTATGTAAACCCACATCGCTGCAAACACCCACACAAGAGTCATTAGTAATATACCTTCATGTAAACCCACATCGCTGCAAACACCCACACAAGAGTCATTAGTAATATACCTTCATGTAAACCCACGTTGCTGCAAACACCCACACAAGAGTCATTAGTAATATACCTTCATGTAAACCCACGTCGCTGCAAACACCCACACAAGAGTCATTAGTAATATACCTTCATGTAAACCCACGTTGCTGCAAACACCCACACAAGAGTCATTAGTAATATACCTTCATGTAAACCCACGTTGCTGCAAACACCCACACAAGTCATTAGTAATATACCTTCATGTAAACCCACGTCGCTGCAAACACCCACACAAGAGTCATTAGTAATATACCTTCATGTAAACCCACATTGCTGCAAACACCCACACAAGAGTCATTAGTAATATACCTTCATGTAAACCCACGTTGCTGCAAACACCCACACAAGAGTCATTAGTAATCTAAGTTTATGGAAACCCACGTCGCTGCAAACACCCACCCACACAAGTCATTAGTAATCTACGTTTATGGAAACCCACGTCGCTGCAAACACCCACACAAGTTATTAGTAATCTACCTTCATGTAAACCCACGTTGCTGCAAACACCCACACAAGAGTCATTAGTAATCTACCTTTATGTAAACCCTCGTCGCTGTAAACACCCACCCACACAAGAAGTCATTAGTAATCTACCTTTATGTAACCCACGTCACTGCAAACACCCACACAAGAGTCATTAGTAATCTACGTTTATGGAAACCCACGTCGCTGCAAACACCCACACAAGTCATTAGTAATCTACCTTTATGTAAACCCCGCCCACCCACGTCGCTGCAAACACCCACCCACACAAGAAGTCATTAGTAATCTACCTTTATGTAACCCACGTCGCTGCAAACACCCACACAAGAGTCATTAGTAATCTACGTTTATGGAAACCCACGTCGCTGTAAACACCCACACAAGAGTCATTAGTAATCTACCTTTATGTAAACCCCGCCCACCCACGTCGCTGCAAACACCCACCCACACAAGAAGTCATTAGTAATCTACCTTTATGTAACCCACGTCGTCGCTGCAAACACCCACACAAGAGTCAGTAGTAATCTACCTTCATGTAAACCCACGTTGCTGCAAACACCCACACAAGAGCCTCCCTTTAACTGCCTCCCCTTAATGTCCCTTGTGTTATGATAACCACTTCCATCCTTTAATTTGAACATTAGTCACTCAGATAATTTATTTAGCTAAATAACTGTGGGTAGCGGAAGATTGGTAGATTCCATGAGACATTTCTTAAGCTGAAATTAATGTTCTAATATTAGCTAGAATAATTGCGAAAATATGCCATCGTATTGAAAAGGTTAACATATCGTGCCCAAATATTCTTTTATGCTCTCTCTCTCTCTCTCTCTCTCTCTCTCTCTCTCTCTCTCTCTCTCTCTCTCTCTCTCTCTCTCTCTCTCTCTCTCTCTCTCTCTCTTTTTTTTACTCACCCGTCATGGTAAATATGCCGACGAAGACGCCTATACTCCTACCCGCCAACATGACATCATCCGCGTCATCCTCCCCCTCCGGTTTCTTCTTGGCCGCCCAGATGCCCACCGCCAAGATCAGAAGGTAGAAGATGACGATTGCCACCACGCCACCGACGTTGATAGCCATGTTGATGGAGTTTTAGGTGGGAAGTTGGAAGTGGAGAAACTGTGATACCTGTTCGTTGGTTTTATTTGGAAAGATTCAGTTCAAGTATTGAGAGTATAATGTCTTTCTATTATGTAACTTTTAAGTCAAGAGAGGTTATGAATATTTGCTGAAATCTTCGTTTTGAAAAGAATAGTTTTAGTTTGGTTAGCTGCCGTTTGTTCTTTATTATTTAATGTTTGGCATAATTAGAAAGAAAATTAACTCTCCTATATAAACTATGTTGTTATTGATTGCATTTTCTTTCCTTGATGCACTGTTCGTCTGTTTGAATTCGATAATACAGCATCCTTTTGTATTCGTTTAATTGTTTAAGTATTGTTTGATACTCCAGAAGAATCTCTTGGGTTTCTTCGGTCAGATGGTCAGGCTCTGTTGAAGAGAACAAAAATAATGTTAGTACCAATAGAAAAGGGAACTACTTAATGAGATTATAAGCAAATAAATACATAGTAAATGCAATTATTTCACACACACACACACACACACACATCCCTAAAACAACTATTTCCGTGGTGTGGAGACTATCTGAAGAATTATATATATATATATATATATATATATATATATATATATATATATATATATATATATATATATATATATATATATATATATATATATATATATATATATACCTTCTCTGTCTGAAGGTATGGCAGCACTAAGCGAGATACATTACAGTGGATATTAACCATTCACGCACAGGACGCGATGTGTGCCCTTTCTGGGACACTTAAAAGCTTATGTGACCATCAGGGGAGTTTAGAAACTTTTAGTTTAGCTACTTCAACCTCTGCAGTAGTCTTTAAGTGAGCTGTGGACAAAAAACTAATTTTGGAGAAGTAGTTGTGAGATTGGGAGACCTCTATTTCTGAATGCTAAACGGCAACCCCCAAGTCCACAGGATAGTGAGAGGGTTAAAGTATTAATGTACAGAAATGCCCTCGAGTACACAGTAATATTTGTGAGTGTAATATAGAACACTTAGACTGTACCAACCTGATATGCGTAACAAGTGTATAATAAACACGTTTCACTCTCTCTCTCTCTCTCTCTCTCTCTCTCTCTCTCTCTCTCTCTCTCTCTCTCTCTCTCTCTCTCTCTCTCTCTCTCTCTCTCTCTCTCTCTCTCTCTCTCTCTCTCTCTCAATATTCTGATCCTGTTTCTCCATTCACCCTAAGCTGCATCCTTCCCTAACTACTTCCCATTTTCTGTTTTTATTTATTTATTTATTTATTTGTTTTTATTATTTGATATTTGTTATTGTTTATTTTGTGTGTGTGTGTGTGTGTGTGTGTGTGTGTGTGTGTGTGTGTGTGTGTGATCACTTCTCCCTGGGGTATCTTTGACTTCAGGCTCATTTGACCTTTGTTTTGTTTGCCTGGTTATATATTTTTCTATTATTTTTGTCTTTGTTTTGCTACCTTTATACTGTCCTTAATTTATTTTAGTTTATTTTAGTTTGTGTAAAATTTCCTATCTCTGATCCGTTTAGTTATATCATTATTTCCGTTTATTTATTTATTTATTAGTAGTATTAGGATATTTTTTTTTTTTTTGGGGGGGTGCTTTTTTTTGGGGGGGTGCTTTTTTCCGTTTTGCAATCTCCTCGTTCCTATTCCTTGTCCCTTTATAGTTGTACTAACACTGTTTTGACTGTCTCCTCTCTCTCTCTCTATATATATACAGTATATATAATTCTCATTTAATCACTTGCAATGTTCCCTTCCATTCTCTTTTCTGCTTCCCTATGTTTTGTTCCCATTAGTTTTTGCTATGCCCCCTCCCAACTTCTGTATTGCTGACCTTTTCTTTCACGTTTATCTTGTTAATCTCCCCACCCCTCTCTTTCTTCCGCCCTCTCTTCTCCTGACGACTACAGGTCCTTAGGGGAAAATTTACCAATTGTGAGTCTTGGGCTTTAAGGGGGTAGTGTTTGTTTTTCTGGACCTCTTTCTCCCTTGTGTTTAACCCCAATAGTTTTGATAATTTAATACGGTCGGCTCATTATTTTAGCAATGTTAACACCTTTCGCCCCATTTCGTTGTCAATTTTAAGACCTTTCGTGCAATTTAGGTGTCGATCTTTTCCTGGCGAGCGATAGCGAGCCTGTAATTCTAAGGGGAACCGGCCTTCGGCCGGGAAATTTTTCTACCGAAAAACGTTCAAATTTATCTAAGGGGTGTTTTTCTAAGCTCTATGGAAGTCTAGCGAGGAAACTAAAAAATAAATGAATATATTAGATAATAGACAAAACTCCAGCCACTAGCCCGTTAAGGAAGTTGGAGTTGTAGATATCGAAATTGAGCATAATTACCAGCCATAATGTGGTCGTAGAGCATACATAAATACATGCAATCACATTCATCAAAGGTTCCATCTATCGCAACCCTGCCATTTTTTATTATTTTGTTTTATTTTCTGCTAAATATCGACGTTTACAGTTCCAATCTCCTTACAACCCGAAACTCGCAAGTGATCAAAGTTCCCAACACCACAATAGTACCGAGGTGCCGTTGTAAAGGCCGTTGTAAAGGCAATATCCCCGACCCAACACCAGGACCAAGACTCGGATGGTTTCCACTTTCCTTTCTGGTCTCCTCCTCCACTCTCCTATTCTTACTTTTCTTGCTGATGTCCCCTAGTCTCCTCTTTACTCTCCTCTTGCCCTCTTCTACTCCTTCCTCTTCTTTACTCTCTCGGTATGCCCTCTTATACTCCTTTCTCCTCTAATTATTTCCTCCTCCTCTCTCCTATTCTTACTTTTCTTGCTGATGTCCCCTAGTCTCCTCTTTACTCTCTCCTCTTGCCCTCATGTTTAGCATATTAGTTTTGAGATTTTAAGAAGTTCATTCCGTTAGTTTGGCGATTTTAAGACCTTTCGCTTCATTTCCTTGTCAATATTAAAACCTTTCGTGCTATTTAGGTGTCGATTTTTTTCCTGGCGAGTGATAGCGAGCCTGTTATTTTAGAAGGAATCGGCCTTCGGCCGGTACATTTTTCGGTAGAAAAATGTACAAATTAATCTTGAAAGGAAGTCTAGTGGGTGTATTTTTAAGCTTGATGGAGGTCTAGCCAGGAAACTCAAAAATATATTAATACATAAATATATAAACCAAAAAATCAAGCACTAGCCCCTTAAGGTGAGGTCATTGCAATTTACCGTCAGCTGAAAATTAACCGACTAAACAGGAATTAGTTGTCGCACCTTTTCGCTTTTCTAGTATCTTATTCACCTCCTCTCTTCCCGTACTCTTTTCTCTTGCTCCTATCCACTAGTATTTTCGCTTTTCTAATATCTTAATCACCTCATCTTCTCCCATACTCTTTTATCTTGCTTCTATCCACTCGTATTTTCGCTTTTCCAATATATTAATCACCTCCTCTCCTCCCGTACTCTTTTCTCTTGCTCCTATCCACTAGTCTCTTTTCTCTCTTTCCCTCCTCCTTCCTGTGGTTTATACCTCTCCCAACGGCCCACTTGTCCCCACCACAACAATAGTACCTAGGACTGTTCGTTCTCGGTTAATTGTCCCTGTCCTTCTGTATATTTATTTTTCTCCCAGAGCGTGTGTTAGAGTACGAAATGGTGAGTTGGGTTAATGGTTTGAGGTAACTGTAGGTTTGCGACAGGGTTGTGTAACGTCACCATGACTGTTTAATATATTTATGGATGGTGTGGTGAGGGAGGTGAAAATGAGAACTATGGGAAGAGGATTGGGTTTAGTAGGAAAGAATGGTAGAGATTGGGAGTTGAATCAGTTGCTGTTCGCTGATGACACAGCGTTGGTGGCGGATTCTGAGGAGAAACTGCAGCGGGTAGTCAAAGAGTTTAGTGTGGTTTGTGGGAGGAGGAAACTGAAGGTGAACGTCAATAAAAGTAAAGTAATGGTGTGTAATAGGGGTGATCGTAGGGTAAATCTAGATGTGAGGCTGGATGGGGAAATATTGGAACAAGTAGAGTGTTTTATATATCTAGGAGGAACGATAAGCAGGAGTGGAGGTATGAAAATGGAGATAAAACAGAGAGTGTGTGAAGGAAGGAAGGTTTTCGGAGCAATGGGAAGTATGTGGAAGGTGAGAAATCTCTGAATTAAAGTAAAAAGTGCAATGTATCAAGGAATTGTGCCAACAGTGATGTATGGGGCTGAGACATGGGCTCTGAAGGAAAAGGAGAGAAGAAAGCTGGATGTGATGGAGATGAGCTGCTTGAGGAGTATGTGTGGAGTTACTCGTAGAGACAGATTGAGGAATGAAGAGATACTAGGAAAGTGGGACAGCAGGAACATTTGTCGGCCAGAGTGGACAGAAGGGTAATGAGCTGGTATGGTCATGTTGAACGAATGGAAGATGAAAGGCTTACAAAGAGAATATGTGAGTCAGATACAAGGGGAGATAGAGGGCCAGGAAGACCCCCATTGAGATGGAGAGACTGTGTAAGACAAGCTTTGGATGATAGAGGAATGACTATAGATCAGGCAAGGGAATGAATGGAGAATGCTTGTGAATAGACGAGTGAACACGTGGTCATTTGGGGGAGGGGTCGGGCGCAAGTTGGACTAGATACTCGTCCATCAGGCGCCTGGCCCGGGGAGACGGTTAATATGAAGGGTGCGCCTGGAAGTGTGGTGGGTGGGCTTGTGGTGGTAGGGCTTCGCTCCATGTATGCCTACTGAGATCGGAACCTCTCCGGGTGGTCGGGGACCGGGGAAGTGCTGGAGGGACCTTGGTGACCCTGGTCTCTGGGTCTTCTCCTGTATGACCTAGATGTGTGTGAATTTATATTTTGTGTTTGTGTGTTCATTGTTTTCTGTTGTGTTGTCCCTATTCGGGCTCTGTATTGAGTCGACCCTCCCCCCCAAAAAAAAGGGAAAAGTGGGGATTGGGCCTGAGTATAATTATACATACATACATACAGTACATACGTTTTCCTTTACTCTGTTCTCCCCTTCATTTTTATCCTTCCCTCTAATCTTCTCTTCGCTTTCTTGTTATGCTCTCTCACCCTCCATTCTCCTCTGTGTATCTCTTATCTCCTTCATATTGTCCATTTCCTTCCTCTGTCTATCACTCCCCACCGTCCACTTGTTCTCAACACAGCAATACTGTAACGCTGAGGTCTGTTCTTTCTTGGTTAGTTTCCCCAGCTGGGCTCTTTTAGGAGGGCGGTCAGGTTTACTTTGGTTCGTCTACTGTATACTAATACAAGATGTTATGGCAGTCCCTCGCATCTCCTTTCTTCTCTTCTTGTCTCTTTTGTTTACTCTCCCCCTTACTCTCTCCTATAGTCTCCTCGTCTCTTGTTTACTCTCCCCCTTACTCTCTCCTATAGTCTCCTCGTCTCTTTTGTTTACTCTCCCCCTTACTCTCTCCTATAGTCTCCTCGTCTCTTTTGTTTACTCTCCCCCTTACTCTCTCCTATAGTCTCCTCGTCTCTTTCCCTACGTCCACTTTCCACTGTTCTGGTGTGGTATTCTCTCCTGCTGTCCAACCACTCCCTACGGCCCACTGTCCCCAACACAACTACATTCTAGAGGTTGCTTCGTTCCTGGTAAGTTTCCCAAGGGCTCTCTTAGGGGGACGGTCAGGCTTACATTAGATCAGGTACACTTAATAGGGATTACTTGGACTGTTTTGTATGTTTGTTACTTAGTATGATTTTAGGGATCTATACGCGCATACTTGTTGATTTCAACATAGCAATTTCAATACAATCAATTTATGCCACAAAGCTAATATTGTGAAGGTAGATTCACACGTGCGTATTTTACGATACTTTTTTAAAAGACAATATTTCTGGTAGCATTTCGAGATCAATGTTCGTTGACAGCTACAACTTGGCATTAGGTACACACAAGCGTACTATGTATTCGTATCTTCCTTTTCCTTCCCATTTTCTTCCTGTGTTTATCTTCTTTGGCCTCTTTATTCCTCTGTCTTTTGTCTTGCCTACTTTTCTCATTTGCTTCTTACTTTGTTTATCTTCTTTGGCCTCTTTATTCCTCTTTCTTTTGTAATTCCTAGTTTTCTCATTTGCTTCCTTCCTAGCTATTTTCGCATCTCCCCTCCCCCCCCCCTATATTTTCAGTCCCTGTTCTCCTTCCTTCTTTATTCTTCTTTCTTTTGTCATTCCTACTTTTCTCATTTGCTTCCTTCCTATTACTTTCGCATCTCCCCCCCTCCCTATATTTGCAGTCCCTCTGTCTCTTTCCTCTTCCACTTTCTCATTTCTCCTCTTTACTTTCGTTCTTCTTCTTCTCGTTCATTTTGCCTTCTCCCCCCGACTTCTTCATGTCTGCCTATTTCGCCTATTTATCTTGCTTCCTTTCTTCCTTCCTTCTTTACTGACTGTCTTTATCACTCTAATGTTAATTATTCCTTCCTTTTATCTTTCCTTCCTTATTTCCATCATTCTTTCCGTCTTTCTTCTTTCTCTCCTTTCTTCTTTCCTTCCTTTTCTTCCCTCTTATCCTCTTGAATGCTTACCTTTCTTCTGTCCTTCCTTCTTTCCTTTCTTATTTCCTTCCTTCTCTCCCCATTAATAATCTCGCTTTCCCCTCCTTTTCTTCTCTCCTCTTCTTTCTTCTACTCCTCCTCATCATACTCTTCCTCTTCCCCTTCTTCTTTTCCTTTATATCTTCCTCCTCCTTCTTCTCTTCCTCTCTCTCTCTCTCTCTCTCTCTCTCTCTCTCTCTCTCTCTCTCTCTCTCTCTCTCTCTCTCTCTCTCTCTCTCTCTCTCTCCTCCTCTTCCTGTTTATCCTTCTCATGTTCCCCCTCCTCCCTCCTTTCTTCCCCTACCTCACCTCCTCTTCTCTTTTACCCCCTTCCCATTCTCTCCCTTCTCTTTCCCCTCCACCTCCTCCTTCCCATCCTCCTCCTCCTCCTCCTGTATGTAAAATGCTAGAAACGGTCATAAGAGACAGACTCGTAAATCACTTAGAGGAAAATAACATACCGGTACTTAAAGATACTCAACACGGCTTTCGTAAAAAACGTTCCTGTTTAACAAACCTCTTAGACTTCTTCCACGATATCCTCAACCTCTACGATGAGAGTAAAGCTGTAGATATACCTTGATTTTCAAAAGGCCTTTGACAAAGTTCCCCACAAACGTTTACTGCTAAAACTAAAAGCGCATGGAATCCAAGACGGTGTGTTGAAATGATAGAAAATTGGCTCAGCGACCGAAACCCAAGAGTAGTCATAATCCCTTAGGCACCTAAATGGAACAATGTAACTAGCGGGGGTACGCCAGGGATCGGTACTAGGACCAATTCTCTTCTAATTTACATCAACGACATAGATGAGGGTCTCACCTGTACAATCTCAAAATTTGCTAACGATACAAAAATTGCAAATAGCGTACTCTCAAAGATCAAGTTGACGATATGCAACACAATCTAGATAAATTGTCACATTGGGCCCAAATTTGGCAAATGGGTTTCAATGCGGATAAATGTAAAGTACTACATATTGGATACCTAAATGAGAAAGCAAACTATTCGATGAATGGCACTCAGCTTAAGAATGTAAACAGAGAAACCGCTCTGGGAGTAACAATATCGAGTAACCTAAAACCCAGTCAACAATGTAGGCTATAGAAGTTGTTATGAAGGCAAACAAAAATAATGGATTTATAGGCAGGTCACATGAGCATAAATCCAAAGATGTAATCCTCACTCTTTACAATTCCTTAGTCCGCCCTCTTCTGGAATACTGCGTTCAATGCTGGTGCCCTCATTACCAAAATACATAAACAAGCTAGAACGAGCTTCACACGTAGAGTTACCAAAATGATACCTAGCCTAAAGAACAAACCATACGAAGAGCGTCTTAGAGAATTAAATCTATTTCCTTTAACCCAGCGCCAGATTAAGAGGCGACTTAATTCAAGTGTTCAAAAATTCATCAAAGGCATCGACAATATGATAACTGTAGTAAAGTACGTCACTATCAGCCCAAGTCTAATTACACGGGGGCGAAACGGTTTTGTCAAATATTATTTGGTAAAGTCTTTTGAACCCTAAGAACTCACCTGACGAATCTTAAGAAATTTCTTCTTCAATAGTTCGAGTTAGTCAACTTGTGGAATGGGCTCTGTCCCAGCCGCCGAGACGTTATAGACTGGGCAGCATTCATCTCATTGTATAATTCCACTCTAGACAAATATCTCGCCATCAGAAGTCGCCGCTGAGCTGACTAGGCGTTTGTAAATTAATAAGCTTTTGAGTTTATAATCCTCTACCGGCTCAAGGTTACTACAGTCCCATAATGCTCCCCTATTTCCTAACTTCCTAGTCCTCCATGCCACGTGAGGGCATTAGTTCCAGGGCTCAGTAAGTAGTTCCGACTTTCACATCTGTTCGCCTTTACCCACTCTGAACCACTGTTTTGGACATCTTGATGTCGCTCAGTGACTTTTGGAGGAACCCAAGTTCAGCAGCCTGGGCGGGGTCACTGGATCTGTTGTTGCTAATTGATTTTCCTTATGTATCTCCGTCCTTGTACTCGCTCAGCTGCTGCGCCCTTCGCTACTCACACCGTCACTCTCTCCTCCCGATTCTTCCTTCTGCAATCCTTCTGGTCTCACTCAGCTCTTTGCCTCGCACTCCCTCATCGCGCTCTCCATCTCTTCCTCCTCCTCCTCCTTCCTGTCCTTATCCCATACTCAGCCAATTCCTTCCTTCAAGACTATCTTCCCTATCCTGGCCTCCCTTTCACATTCCTTCTTCCCCTCCTCATCATCCTACCCAGGACTTCGCTTCATTCTCCATATCCTCTGCATCGCGTCCTCTCTCTCTTGGCACCTTCCATTCTCGCATCCTCATTGGGTGCCCCATCCTCACTCCCTCGCCTCATCATTCTCCATCCTCTCATCACGCTTCTACCCTCGCTAAATCCCCTACTACTCCCATCCTCGCTCACTGCCGATGCCCTCGCATATTTGAGGGGCTATCAACAAGGAGGTCACATTCTGCTCGGCATCACCACATCTTAATAAATACGCAGATTCTGACAGAAACATGGAGGACGACGAAACTGAGGAGACCATGGCTCATTGGAGTACTCCATCCTTAGGCGAGTGACAACTTGAAGAGTTGCTGTGGAATAGTCCCCAACACCACCAGAAAGTCGTTTTTGTTGGCATATGCCGGGTGGCAGGTTTTGTGCCGACATCACCACTGCAGCCTCCGACGATGTCACCATCACAAAACGCTGGACGAGAACACCGCTGTTCGTGATTCACCGCAGTGGTCGAACGATGTAATGGGCACCAGTATCGGGGGGGGGAGAGAGGAACTAATGGAAAAATACCGTAAGGCACATCCAGTTCGTTACAACGAGTAAGTCCATGTAACATAATCATGTTCAGGCATGTCTTCCCAAGATGCGATGCAGAGACCGGTTTCTACGATTAAGGCGTTCAGTACTCATGAACCAGGACTTAAAGCCGCTCTGCTCACAGGGAAGATGTCGAATATCTCAATCTCTGGGACCATTTCTATCAATCAAACACATTCTCTTTCAGGATGATGGCTGGCCATTTGAATTCAGTCGGAGGAGGCACGATAGCGGCATAGACGCCTACATGATGGCAGTCTGTCACTTCTCAGATCAAAAAAACGACCAACCGAGCTAGGGGCAGATCAGCAGCCGCACATAAACTACCCCATATCAAATGTAAACCTCTATCCAAAATCATATCACGGCCTGCTACGTTAATGCACGCAGTCTTATCGCAATAAATTCGAAGGACCCTGGAAGCACTTGCATGTATGGAGGAATGTGACTATAACTCGGCGGTGTTTCAGAATCTTGGATCAACACGCGGAAAAAAGCGTGATTTTTTGCGCGGAACACGCATTACGCAGGTTATACTTCCCTTCAGATGTCGAAAGGTATCCCAAAGAAGGGAGGTGGGGTTCGGCATATATGTCTAAAAGTAATCTTCACAAGTCCCAGCCAATCGAAGGCTAACCAAACCTGCCATGAAATAATATTGATACTCAGTTACGTTCAAATAAATAATCAAGCAAGCAAGATGACTAATTGGCCCCCACTAATTTTATCGACCTCCTGACACAATAACCGTCGATACCTGACGAGAAACTCTATGATCAAATAGGACGAAATAAGGGTCAGGAAGAGAAGCATTAATATTTGGCGATTTCAATCTGCCTGTCCACAACATGGGGCGCGAACCAAGTCTACATGCTCACTTGCGGGACAATGATCTATATGCTATTCTTTACAGGAAATTGGCCCTTTATCAACAACCGTAGAACAACCCAAACGAGGGGACAATAAGCATTCTGGATATTATTCTAACGACACAAATTGAAGACTGGTAAATAGCCGTTAAAATCGGACCGGGGAAATTTAGGCTCTAGTGACCATAGGATTAGTGTCCTTTAACATTAAGAGTAAATAATGACAAAGGAAAACCTGAGCACAGGAAAAAAAATAGTATGCCAGATTATCGAAATGGGCAGCCCTAACTTTAACAAACTTAGAAGGCATCATTGGCCAATAACTGACTGGATAGAAATGACCCGAAACCTCATGAGGTAATCCGAGGTTATGGAACATATTATCTAATAACCTAAACAACAGCAATAAATAAATACAAGCATTTCCGCTCTACGCAACCGGCGCCTGCAGCAGGCATAATATAAGCCAAAGATGGTGGAATAATGAAATAAAAACATCCTCTTAGTAAACAAGCACGGGCATACCAAAAATATAATGGCAAATCAGAATAATAGCGATTAAATTTAGAAGAACCACGATAGACTGCGTCGAAACAAACCAAAAATCGCATCAAAGGTAATACGAAGTAATCTGCTGAACTTCATAGTGTCCAGCTCCAGCAAGTCCAAGTCCGAAAGAATGTTTACCAGCTATAAATTAAGAAACAGAAAAACGGTAACTTCAACAATATGCGCCCAAGTCGTTGTTGCGGAAAATGGAGATCATACCGATAACAAAAGAGTACAAATGGCGAATATCTCTAAATAACTATTTTGCATCCAGATTTTCACGTCGGAAGATACTAGCCTACCGGTAACACGACCTACCCCTACGAATTCCAATCAAATGGCGACTGAGACTCCGAAAACTTTATTTTACGATTTATAATGAAGCCGGGGGGGGGGTCATATCCTGTTCGCACATCAACCACTTTGAA
The DNA here is from genome assembly GCA_032716605.1 of Paralithodes platypus. Lineage (NCBI taxonomy): Eukaryota > Metazoa > Arthropoda > Malacostraca > Decapoda > Lithodidae > Paralithodes > Paralithodes platypus. The sequence continues at coordinate 64,744,180 of CM064480.1, forward strand.
AGTTAATAAAAACCCCAGGGGCCCTGATAAAATATCCCCAAGGATCCTAAAAAGAAAGCAAAACACGAATTAGTTAAAAGAACCCACTACTCGCAAATCTGTTCAACAAAATCATTGAATGTTGGGATAGTTCCAAACGCAATGTAAACTAGCCTAAACGGGACAGCAACTCATATACCAAAAAGGAAATAAGTCCTCTCTCCGGCAATTATCGACCGTGCAACTTAGCTTAACATCGGTTAAAGGGCAAATTAATGGATAAAACCCCATTATAAGGGACAAAATAGTTAAACATTTGGGAGAAAATAATTTTAATAAAAGATTCTCAGTTCTGCCATCAGGCAGTTTTAGAACATATAACGTTCTCTATGCTTAACAAACTTCCTACGACTGGGGCTTCAATCAAGGATGTTTACAAAAAATCATATGATAATGGATAGAGCAGTTTGATATAATATATCATCGATTTTCAGAAAAGCTTTTTCGATACCCGTAGCCCTTCACAAGAAGGACTGAATTGACAAAATAAAAGCTCATGGCATAACAGGACCAACAACTCTGAAATGGCCTCGAAAATTGGCTGTCCTCAGCACAGAAACCGTAAACAACGAGTTGTAATAAATGGTGAAGAATCGGATTGGTGCAACGTAAATAGTGGCAGTTCCCCAGGGTTCGGTATTAGGCCCTATTCTTTTTATAATTTACATAAAACGACCTTTAGACGAAGGGAATAGAATGCAAAAATTTGCGAAATTTGCTGACGATCTACAAAAATTACACTAATAAAGGTAACCATCAACAGGTACATTGGCAAAAACTACAAGGTGAGAACCTAGACTACTTTAGAAAAACTGGGCA
>CM064480.1:64745137-65130245 GCA_032716605.1 Paralithodes platypus
TCATCTTTATCTCTTTCCTTCCCCTTTTCTCTTATTTCATTCTACACTTATCTATCAAATGTTCATATTTATTTGTATTCCACCTACTTTAAGGGGAGGTTTTTAGTTTGGTCTCTAGATATCCATCAAGCTTAAGATTACACCCCTTTGAGCCCCTTTCAAGATTAATTTGTACATTTTTCGGTAGCAAAATGTGTCCAGGCTGAAAGCCGGTTCCTCTTAAAATACAGGCTCGCTATCGCTCGCCAGGATAAAATCGACACCTAAATGGCACGAATGGTCTTAAAATTGACAGAAATGGGGCGAGGGTTCTTAAAATCGCCAAACTAATGGGGCCAGCGTCTTTATATCTCACAAGCAATGGGGCTAAACATGAGGGAGAAAGAGGTTCAGAAAAAAATCCTCCAGGTGGAAATCTCCCCTTAAACCCACCGCCTTTCTCTCTAGTATATCATGTTCTCTCTCTCTCTCTCTCTCTCTCTCTCTCTCGCTCGCTCGCTCGCTCGCTCTCTCTCTCTCTCTCTCTCTCTCTCTCTCTCTCTCCTTGCTCCCACCTTCCTTCTCTCTTTCACTAGTTCCCTATCATTCCTCCATTTTCTCTCCACTCTGTCATATTTTCTTTCCATTAAGGGGAGGTATTTAGTTTGTTCCCTAGTCATTAATCAAGCTTAAAATTTCACCCCATAGACCCCCTTTCAAGATAAATTTGTACATTTTTCGGTAGAAAAATGTCCCGGCCCAAGGCCGGTTCTTCATAAACTTCAGGCTCGCTATCGCTCGCCAGGAAATAATCGACACCTGAATGGCACGAAAGGTCTTAATATGTGGTGAAAGTTCTTAAAATCGCTAAATTAATGGGGCAAACGTTTTATAATATCAAAAGCAATGGGGCTAAACATGAAGGAGAAAGGGGTCAAGAAAAAAATCCCTCAAGTGGAGATCTCCCCCTTAATTCTCCACTTTTGGTAATGCACTATATTGACGGAAATTAGGGGACGGTGCGAAACAAGCTCTGGCCAAATATCATACTGATCCAACTGTTTGTGAATACGTCATTACCGAAAAACGATGCAAAATACCCTCTGAAACCCATAGTATCTATGAAGCTGCCTCGCTCCAGTGCTTCACTGTCTCACCCCCTAGACTCGGACCCTCACTCTCAGAAGGCCACCAATTGAGCAGTGAACTCCCTAAGCATTGCTATCCTATAGCATATTTTTAATATGGGAATATTCATACAGTGCCATTTAATCAGGGAACAATGAGGGTATTTATTTGGCGTTTCGGTGGGTTTTGTGATAGGCTAATGCACTGATGCTACTAGGTACAGCATCAATTCCATCCCAATAATATCTTCCCATTGATATATCGGGATTCAAACCCGGGTCCAGTTACAAGACCACTCCACCACACCTCCCCTATATATAATATATAAATAAGTCGGTTTGTTTTCTTCATTATCTCTACGCATTTCTTTCTCTGGCTACCTCCACCCTCCTCCTCGTTATCACACTGCCTTCCTACAGCTGTGTGTGGTTTCATACACACACACACACACACACACACACACACACACACACACACACACTCTCTCTCTCTCTCCATCATTATCTCACTCCCTTTATTCTCCTGCTGTTTCTCCCCATCCATCTTCTCTCTCCCCCTTCGTCCGCTCTTCACACACCATTTCACGATTGCTATGCCCCCCCCCGCACCCCCTCTTCTCCTTGGGTTTTTCTTCCTCCTTCCTCCTCTTCCCTTTCTATTCCTTATGCCCCGCCTCCCTCTCTCTTATGCCTCTCTCTCTCTCTCTCTCTCATCACCTTACTCAACCCACCTCCTTCTCCCTCTCTCTTCGGATCTTAACGCACCATTTCCCGATTGCCATACGCCCTCACCCCACCTACGACTCTCCTGGTCTTCCATCTTCTTCTCCAGTCCTCTTCTTCTTCTTTATTGTGGTCTTCTCTCTCCTCTGCCTCCCCATCATCACTACTCCTTCACTTCCATTGTCGTCTAGCATCAACCTGATTTCAGTAGTATGTTATATCGCCATTATCTCAACTTTATTCTTTACTAAGAATTTCCCAGTAGAAATTGTTCTCATTCTGCTGGGGGACTTGTTTCCCCGATCCACATCTTATATCCATCGGTTTTATCTATCTAGAAAACTAATCCGTCAAATTGATTTTTTTTTGTATTGTCGAGACACGACATACACGAATATATATATATATATATATATATATATATATATATATATATATATATATATATATATATATATATATATACCGGTATATATATATATAATTATATATATATATATATATATCGCTCTTCTATTTAGCTCATCTGTTGACCTTTTCCATCCCCTGTGGTGTTTGTTATGGTCGTGGACATCTCCTCCCCTATCCTGGCTCCCGACCTTTCCCTTCCCTTCCCTGTCCTGTCCCCTCCTCTCTCACCCTAGGGGATTCCTTTATTATTCAGTCCTCCCTGCCTCTCTCCCTCTCTCTGCCTCTGCCTCTCTCTCTCTCTCTCTCTGACGGAGGAAGTGTAGGGTGGGGAGAGAGCCTGCTTCTTTGGTATCCTTCCCTTGCACCTTTTTCCTATGGTTGCTATCTCTATTAGAATTAAGTCCTGACCACTTCTCTGGGATCTATTTATGAGTGATTGTACCCCTCCCCCCCCCCCCCCCCACGCATCCCTCCAGTCTCCACATGTACCCCCCCCCCCTCCTCCCTCCACCCTTCCCAACAATCCCCCCCCCCTGTCTCCCTAATCCCTCCAGTCTCCACATGTACCCCCCCCTCCCTCCCTCCACCCTTCCAAAATCCCCCACCCCGTCTCCCCCCCTAATCCCTCCAGTCTTCACATGTACCCCCCCCTCCCTCCCTCCACCCTTCCCAACAATCCCCCCCCCCCTGTCTCCCTAATCCCTCCAGTCTCCACATGTACCCCCCCTCCCTCCCTCCACCCTTCCCAAAATCCCCCACCCCGTCTCCCTAATCCCTCCAGTCTTCACATGTACCCCCCCCTCCCTCCCTCCACCCTTCCCAATAATCCCCCCCCCCCATCTCAGTCTCCCTAATCCCTCCAGTCTCCACATGTACCCCCCCCTCCTCCCTCCAACCCTTCCCAACATCCCCCCCCCCACCCATCTCAGTCTCCCTAATCCCCTCCAGTCTCCACATGTACCCCCCTCCCTCCCTCCACCCTTCCCAAATCCCCCCCCCCCCCCCCCTCCTAATCCCCCCAGTCTACACATACACCATCCACCTCCCTCCCTCCACCCTTCTAAAATACCCCCCCCCCCCCGCCTCCCTAATCCCTCCAGTCTCCACATACACCATCCATCTCCCTCTCTCCATCACTTACACTTAATTCGCTCTCCCATTTCCATCTCTAGACCATTACTAAATGTCCCCCTGGTCTAACAAACTATTTATTTTACTTTCTGCTAGTAATATAATTTCATGTTAACTAGCATTATTATTATTATAAGTAGTAGTAGTAGTAGTAGTAGTAGTAGTAGTAGTAGTAGTAGTAGTAGTAGTAGTTGATGTTGTTGTTGTTGTTATTGGTGGTGGTGGTGGTGTTGTTGATGTATTTAATCATGAATATATTTATATTTTCGTTTATTTTACATTTGATACTGCCTCAACTTCGGGACTAAACTACACGATATACTTTCCACTGAACAATCTCTTAGTAACCTTATACTTATTATCCTCCTTTACCTGTCCTATTACACTAGAATTTCCCTCCTCTAAAACAATCAAGTTCAACGAGACTTCACTTGTCGACACTATAAGCTCATTCTTCTAATATATTCCTTAATAAGCCCACTGCTTTGTCATTCGTTATAGTAACTATATATTTTTGCAATAGCTTTTGTCAGTAAGAATGTATTTGTTATATTAAAAATATCGATTGAAAATAACAAAGAAAATAACATGTAGTCCTTGACTTGAGAAAATTATTTAGATTTATTTCTTCTCCTTAGGCCTAATCGGAACGTAGGTAATCGTATCAATACAAGCGACATCCCAGTAACTCGCTTCTTGTTGTTTCGAAGCCATCTGCTGCTATTTGTGTGTGTATTCTGTTTTCTGTACTACCTTTCGATAACGAATATCTCATCAAATATCAATCGGTGATGACTAGGACGTAATATATAACCTCCATCTTCATTAATGCTGAGAGGGATCATTTACATAGATCCTCCTCTTACTCGAGATAGAAGGTGGCCGCATCAAACAAACGACTGTGGAGTTATAGACGCCGTAACTCGCCCGCCAACCCAATTGATCCCCCTTGTCTTCCAGCCGCCCCGGGAGGATCCGAGCGTATTACTGGGAATGGATCGCGTTTGATGCTTTATTACTCCGACACGACGCGGGGATCGGGGGGCGTTTATAGAGTCAGGTTGGGGAGGGTTTGTGTTGATGCTTAAATGTGTTGCGTTTGACAGTTTATTAGGAAATATTCTGTCTAACTTGGGCAATTAATCGACACTTTTTAATCTTGCGAATCATTATAACGGATTCCTACTGTATTTATCTAGTGTGTGCCCAAGTTGTATATGCCTAGTTTTCACCTTTGGAATATCTGAACATTTGCACATAAGCGTTTGCATTATTAGCATGTTGAAACTGTGTATAAGGCTGGGCCCCTACTCTGCCTCAAGGCAATTTGAGATTGTATAATATTTGTATCTATATTTTTATCTATCCATGTTTGCTTTTCAATAATAAATGAGTTTTATTTGTCATTACCAGAACTTATGCTTAAGATAAATAAGTTCATATACTAGTTGCCAGAATATGATGATATGGACGTCCCCGGTACTGAATGGATTAAACAGAGTATATTTATGTTCTCATGACTCAATTCCACCTTTTTGCAATTCCTAGATCAATAGCAGCACAAAGAGAGATAGATAGATAGATATAGCTAGAGAGAGAGAGAGAGTGAGAGTGAGAGAGAGTATAATAATAATAATAATAATCATAATAATAACAATATTAAGTTTATTTCCACCAATAGTGGTTATTCTTGTTACATTATTTACAATATAATACAATATGTATTGGAGAGTGTTTGCCTTAGAGACGAACCTAAGAGAGAGAGAGAGAGAGAGAGTGAGTGTGTGAGACGGAAGTGGGTGGGGGCAAGTTAAGGGGAGATATCCACTTGAGGGATTATTTTCTTTACCCCTTTCTCTCTCGTGTTTAGCCCCATTGCTTTTGAGATGTTAAGACGTTTGCCCCATTATTTTGGCGAATTTAAGAACGTTCGCCCGATTTCTGTCAATTTTAAGACCTTTCGTACCATATAGGTGTCGATTTTTTCCTGGCGAGCGATAGCGAGCCTGTAATCTAAGAGGAACCGGCCTTTGGCCGGGACATTTTTCTACCGAAAAATGTACACATTTATCTTGAAAGGGGGTCAAGGGGGTTTAATTTTAAGCTTGATGGGGGTCTAGGGAATAAACTAAAAACCTCTCCTTAAGTGCCTCTCTATGAATAAAACATGATGTAACATGATGCAGATATATAGTTTCCCGGTGCCTGTGAAGTTGATCTCGTCACACTCTTTGTTTGCCTCCTTGGTTTTCCTCGGGCTCACAATGTCCTGTCTTCAAAATATTCTTAGGTATGCTTGTTGTGCCGTATTTTGATGGTCTTTGTAGTCAAGTTTTATCTATTTATTTGTCTTGTTGTTTAGTTTGTCTCAATGTGTGTTCAATCCCTGCTGCTACTGTTTAACTTGTGCAGGCTTTGGTAGGTTCGTATTTATAGTATACGCCTTTTGTTTGTTATTTGTTTTGTTCTCAGTTCAACCCATTTCAATATCTCCACTTTCCTTTCCTTTTCGTATCAATAATATAAGAGAAGCCAATATATACCATGTATTTGGTTTGAAAGAGTAACGTATATATTATGTATGTACGCCATTCTGTAAGCTCCTAGGGTTATATTGTATTTATAATTAATTGTCCTCGTATGTACCATGTTATATTGTATATGTATAATGTTATATATAAATATATATTACCTGTAGCAATAGCTACAAGGGATGTGAAACTGAATATATATTATATTGCAAATGTACCAAGAGATAGATTGAAAAGAAATATCGCTATCAATTTCATGCAAATTTGATCTCTAAAAACGCTATGAAAGACACTGTATCCGAAGGGAAAATGCGACAAGTGAAAAAGCGAGACATTTTGCAAGGAAATGAGTGAGAGATGAGAGATAAAATGAGAATGATGGGAGGGAGATTGGAGAGAGGGAGTGGGAATGGGGTGGCATGATCTGGGTGTGTCTGGGGGAAGGGCTTATGGAAAACATGAAGGCATGATTCAGAAGGTTCACAGGCGGAATGGGAGGTGGAGAAGAGAGGAAAATATATAAGATAGATGAAGGGACAGATGGGTGGTAGATATGTGCTGCAGATAAATGGGGACAGAGAGAGAGAGAGAGAGTCAGAGAGAGTAAGAGAGGGAGAGGGATGAGGGGAGAGAGAAGGAAGGAGATAGATTGATAGGGAGAGAGAGAGAGAGAGAGAGATTAAGAGAGGGAGAGGGATGGGGACAGAGAGAGAGAGAGAAGGAATGAGATAGATAGATAGATTGATAGGGAGAGAGAGAGAGATAGAGAGAATGCGCGCGTTAGTATAATAAGGTCACCGAAGCCTTGACCTCTTGAGACTGAAGATTACATAATAAATTTAAAACTCTTTGATCTTCCTCCTTCCATACTCCTTGTCTTTGTTCGTCCACGCTTGTCTTTTGTTCTCGTCCGGGATAGTTTGTTTTCCCTGGTATTATATTGCAGAGTTTTTTTCTGTTTATTATATTTGTTTTTCTTGCGTATCTTTGTTTTGGTTCCTTCGTTCGTATCCTATATTTTCGTTCTGTTGTCTCATTCTTTGCTTTAGTCTTACTTGTGTTGTTCTTCCTTCCTTCCTTCCTTCCTTCCTTCCTTCCCTGCCTCCTTTACTCATCTTTCCTATCCTTCCTTCCTTCCTTCTTTCCTTCCTTCCTTCTTTCTATTTTTCTCTCTTTCTTTCTTTCTTTAACCTCACCCAACAACTAGGAACCTTTAGCAGTTTATAGGTCAATCCCTTATCTATATTAGTATCTTTAGCAGTTTATAGGTCAATCCCTTGGTATCTATAGTAGTACCTTTAGCAGTTTATAGGTCAATCCCTTATCTATATTAGTATCTTTAGCAGTTTATAGGTCAATCCCTTGGTATCTATATTAGTATCTTTAGCAGTTTATAGGTCCTCCCTTATTCTTATATTAGTTATCTTTAGCAGTTGATAGGTCAATCCCTTGGATTATCTATATTAGTACCTTTTAGCATTTTTATAGGTCAATCCCCTTGGTATCCTATAATAGTACCTTTAGTGTCATTTTATGAAGGTCCATCCCTTGTATCCATAATAGTACCTTTATCATTTTATAGGTCAATCCCTTATTATTCTTATTGTAGGTATCTTGTGAAGCAGTTTATAAGTCAATCCCTTATCTATATTAGTATCTTTAGCAGTTTATAGGTCAATCCCTTATTATCTATATTAGTATCTTTAGCAGTTTATAGGTCAATCCCTTATTATCTATATTAGTATCTTTAGCAGTTTATAGGTCAATCCCTTAGTATCCATAGTAGTACCTTTAGCAGTTTATAGGTCAATCCCTTGGTATCTATAGTAGTACCTTTAGCAGTTTATAGGTCAATCCCTTGGTATCCATAATAGTACCTTTAGCAGTTTATAGGTCAATCCCTTGGTATCCATAGTTGTACCTTTAGCAGTTTATAGGTCAATCCCTTGGTATCTATAGTAGTACCTTTAGCAGTTTATAGTCCAATACATTTGTATCCATAATAGTACCTTTAGCAGTTTATAGGTCAATCCCTTGGTATCTATTGTAGTATCTTTAGCAGTTTATAGGTCAATCCCTTGGTATCTATAGTTGTACCTTTAGCAGTTTATAGGTCAATCCCTTGGTATCCATAATAGTACCTTTAGCAGTTTATAGGTCAATCCCTTGGTATCTATTGTAGTAATACCTTTTCCCGTTTATAGGTCAATCCCTTGGTATCTATTGTAGTATCTTTAGCAGTTTATAGGTCAATCCCTTGGTATCTATAGTAGTATCTTTAGCAGTTTATAGGTCAATCCCTTGGTATCTATTGTAGTATCTTTAGCAGTTTATAGGTCAATCCCTTGGTATCTATTGTAGTATCTTTAGCAGTTTATAGGTCAATCCCTTGGTATCTATAGTAGTATCCAGCTGTTTATCTGCCTATTTATTTATCTACATCTATATAGTTCTATTATGTTTACCTATCTATCTACATATATCTATCCCTATCAATCTAACTCTCCCCTGCATTGTCCTATAAACCCTCTCTCTCTCTCTCTCTCTCTCTCTCTCTCTCTCTCTCTCTCTCTCTCTCTCTCTCTCTCCTCCGTCTCTTCTCTAGGCTCATCTCTCTCTCTCTCCTAGTCGTCGCTCCTCTGCTCGGTCTCACTCCCATCTCCTCTCTCATCTCTCCTCTCCCTCGCGGCACCCGGCGTCCAAACAAAAAACACCCCCGCCCCCTCGGGCCCGCCCAGCCACACGAGCAGGCCCACCATCTCGTCTTCTCTCTCTGTGTGTACCTATCAATCAATCTATCTCCCCCCCCCCCCATATCCGGCATTGTCTCGCTAACGCCCCCCCCCCCCCCTGACCTAACCCTTGACCCTCACCTGACCTCTTATCTCACTGACTGTATGTAGGTCAATCCCTCATTATCTATCTTAGTGTCTATCTATCTATCTGCCAGTTCATTCTTGTATTAGCTAGTTTAATGTCTATCTAATTTAGTGTCAATCCTATATTATCTATCCTAGTGTCTATCTATTTATCTATGTATATATATATATTCTTCCATCTATCTATCTATATATCATGTATCTATCTATATATCTCTACCAATCTATCTATCTGACCTACCCCTGCACTGTCTCAATAACAATCTCCCCCTCTGATCTGATCCTTCAATATAATTATAATACCTACCTGTATTTAACATGATCTATTTATCTATCCACACTTCTATCAATATCTCAATCAGTCTATCTGCCTAGTTCTGTATCTATTTATCTGTCTGTCTGTCTGTCTAACTATCTGTCTATCATCTATCCATCCATCTATCTATCTATCTATCTATCTATTTATCTATCTATCTCATCACCCTCCCCTTCTGCTCTGACCCTTCAACCCTCTCACACCCTATATACCTGAACCCCCCCCCCCCCCAACTAGAAACACCACTTAATACAGTAGGTCAATCTATAATCAGCTATTCCATTAATCAGCTGTCCACCCATCTTGTTGTCTCCATATGTTGTTTGTCTGTTTGTTGTTGTATATCTTCTGTGTTTTGATCTATATATACGGTCAATCTAGGTATCTATGTATCTACCCTTGTTCGGTTGTTTTATAATTTTCCATAGTATAGTGTCCTTCAAAAAAAAAAAACCCCATCCTTGACCCTGATGGCTGACCTTTTGACCTACCTATGGTTTGAGCACTTGCGAGTTTCAGGCTATAAGGAAGTTAGAGATGTTGATATCGATATTTAACAGTATTACCAGCTAACATACGGTCACAGTTCATTTATAAATACATACAATCAAATTCAACATACTTTCTATCCATCATAATCCTACATTATTATTACTACCATTGTTGTATTTCGGTTTAATATTTATGTTTACGGCTTCAACTTCCTTATAGCCTAAAACTCGCAAGTGGTCAATTATGGATCATCTTTATAATTTTTGAAGGAACCGGCCTTCGGCTAATGTACACATATATCTTGCAAGTGGGTATAGGGGGTGGGGGGTTTTAAGCTTGATGGAGGTCTAACGAGGAAATTCAAAATTAAATAAATATATGAATAAGTAGCCCCCAAAAAAACAAGCACTAGCCCCTTAAGTCAGTGCTTGAAAGTGTCCTCAAATGCTTTAGTACATTTCCGTCCCTCATTCAATACCTGGCCGATATTACAGCTCCAGGCAAACCAAATATAGTAATACCTGTGAACAGATCTAGTTGGCCTATTGTATACTGGATACTTCGTTATTGTTAGCGTAGATGATTGGATTGGATACTCTTCCTGCTAATTCTACTTCTTCCGCTAGCGCCGCCCTTCTCTCCCAGCTCTTCTCTCCTCTCTATTTCTCTCTATCTCACTCTCTCTCTGCTCTCTCTCCTCTCTTTCGTCGGGGTCCTTCCCTCTCCTCCTCTCTCTCTCCCAGCTTCTCGTGTCTCCATCTCCTCCTCTTTCTCCTCTCGTCCTCGTCTCTCCTCTTCTTCGTCTCTCTCTCTCTCTCTCTCTCTTTAATCTGCACCATTCCCCTCCCTCCCCCCCCCCCCCCCCCCAGTATGCCGAAGGGGATAGGGAAAAACCACGCTTTCTTTTTTTGTCCCCCCTCCCCCTACTTAGTCATCACGCCCCTGGGGAACGCCGCCCCCTACTGAATCGGAGCCCCCCTTAAATTATTGAAGGTAGGGGGAGGAGAAAATGGGGGGGGGGGGGAGAGGGGAGGGAAAAAGCTGGGGTAGGGAGAGGGGTGATGAATAGGAACAGAAAGAAAATGGGAAACGATTGACAAGATTGATTTGTGTGAAGTGTGTGTGTGTGTGTGTGTGTATGTGTGGGAGAGAGAAAGAGAGAGAGAGAGAGAGAGAGAGGTGGGGGGGGAGAGAAAGAGAGAGAGAGAGATGATAATAAAAACCTTGTAGCAATGCACTTGCAAAGATGGAAAGAAAGGAGAAGCAATAAGGAAAAGTGAACACAAATACATTGGAGTATACCAACAGAACAGATGACTGAATACCTATTTGTATACGGATGTTATACAATGAACAACTTATAAATAAATTAGCTATAAATTACACGTATAAAAACAGTGTAGGATTGCATGTTATATAGGCGAGAGATCTTAGATTCTATCCTCTGTAACTTAAAAAGCGCTAGAACAAATGGGCCGTAAATTCCCACACATATTCCCTGGCTGACTCTTCCTAAATGGTAGAAATATTAACTCGATTAATCTAGTAGTTTGTGAGTTATGGAGGATAGAAGTTAAGATCCCTCGCCTACTTTTCATGAATAGACTATAGTACAAGTAATCTAGAAAATCATAACCTTGCCGAGTTTATCATAAGATATTTGTTGTTTATCCGACACTTACAGTCAATGCATAATAATGGTTAAGGGGGGGGGGGGGGATGCTTCCCTTTGTGGGCGATTTGTGCATGTATTCATTATTTTTCTAGTGTCCTCCCTAGACCTCCATCAAATATAAAAAAACATCCATTAGATCCCCCTTCTAGATTAATTTGTACATTTTTCGGTAGAAAAATGTCCCGGCCACTGGCCGGTTCTTCCAAAATTACAGGCTCACTATCGTTCGCCAGGGAAAAAATCGACACATATATAACACGAAAGGTCTAAATATTGACGACAAAATGGGGCGAAAGGTCTTAAAATCGACTAACTAATGGGGCAAACATCTTAACATCTGAAAACTAATGGGGCTAAACATGAGGGAGAAAGTGGTCCAGAAAACCGGCCCATGTCCCCTTAATATTGTGTAATGCTAATAAAGTAGTGTAAACATCTTAAGTGGTGGATGGGCGTATTTATTGGCTTGTTTAGACATATTTGCATAATAATAATAATAATAATAATAATAATAATATTTTTTAGTTTTATAGTTTCCTCCTTAGACCTCCATCAAGATTTTAATAACACCTAAATTGCAAATAGGGTCTGATTATCGCCAAACTAAGGAGGCTAACCATGAGGGAGAAGAGTGCCCAGAAAAAACGAAAACCTCCCCTTTAAGCTTGACCAAAAGTTAGCCACTGACGCAACAGAGGGGAGGGGTCGAGCTAAAAGTGAGAGAATTGGGTCAGAAAGGGGGGGGGGGGGTGGGGGGGGAGAAGAGGGGGGGACAAATAAAGCCACGGGTGAGGGGGGATTAATGCAGCACAACCAAAAGAGTTAAGGGGGTAGTGGCCGGTTTTTTGGTCTATTCATTCATGTATTCATATATTTTTTTTAGTTTCCTAGCTATACCTCGATCAAGCTGTATGAAACACCCCCTAGATAAATTTGTACATTTTTCGGTAGAAAAATTTCCCGGCCGAAGGCCGGCTACTCTAAAAATGACAGGCTCTCTATCGCTCGCTAGGAAAAAAACAACACCTAAATGGCACGAATGGTCTTAATATTGACAAAGAAATGGAGTGTAAAGTCATAAAATCGCCAAACTAATGAGTCGAACGTCTAAAAATCTAAACCACAATGGGATAAAACACGAGGGAGAAGGGGGCCAGAAAAACCAAGCCCTACCCCCTTAAGACGAGAGAGGTGGTACACTCATGCGTACTAAAAGTTGCTCAGGGGTGGGTCTTTCCTTCCCCTACTCCACCCTGGGCAGGTGGAGGGGGGGAGTTGGGTCTAAGTCTACCCCCACCTTTCACCTCCAAACTATCCCCAACTCCCCCACCTTGCTTTGCCTCTAGTTGGGCAGTTAGTGATTAGTCGACGAGTGTTCTCATGTATTAATACATTATTGTTAACTCATCATTGCATATATGCCTTACAATGGCAAACATTTAAAATATATTACGAATTTATTAATACAAATATACTGTATAATTGCATTCCTCAAAATGAGTCATATACACCAACGTGGGTTTACACGAATTTCGGCTGTAGTGGTATTTTCTTCTTTCTGCGTCTCTCCTTCCTCTCTCTCTCTCTCTCTAACAAACAAACGGGGGGGGGGGGGGGGCAGACTACGAGGTGCGTTCATTCATTTTTTGTTTAAATAGGTGAGGGGTTTTGTATAATGTGTATCATAGCAACATGTTTTAGGCCTCAAATGAATACAATACGTAACCATGGCTAGAAGTTAGATTAAAAAAGGATCAGTACTAGTATTTGTGAAAACTAATTTCCCATTTATGATATGTTCGACCTGGCACAAACTTTCCTCAAAAGTTGTAACAAATTTCCTCATTTTGACGGTTTCAAGAAGGACAATGGATAGTATTTTGCCACACTCTGTAAGGAATGTAGTGCACTGAAAAATGTCTCTCCTTCCACTTTGAAATATTTAACGCCGTAATGTACCGCAAGGTTTTTCTAGATACTAATTATTCCTTGTAACTCCTTGTAATTGGTTCTCATTGCACACACTTTCTACAACCAAGATTTAACGGGTCTGATGTTGGTATATTTTTCCTTCATTGGTGCATGTGTGATGCATGTGTGCCTGTATCACTGATGATAACACATACAGGATAGTTGATTGGTAAAACTGTCTATTAATCCTATTCATTATTGGGGGGTTTGTAGAGTTGAGAGGCTGAGGTCACAGATAAAGACAGAAGTGGGAAGTGAGAAGGTCGAGCACCGTGCTACTTCAAAGGCTCTATACTCAAACCTTACTACAAGTTATCACCGTGGACTTTGATAGATAATTTGTATCGAGTTCTACATATAATTGATTGAAACACCAGTGATATAGGCCACATAGGAAAAAAAAAAATGACATGCAGACCGTTTATAGTATGTATGGTACTGAATAAATGGGAAAAACGGATTGAAATGATAGACGAAACAATCAATAACAGTCGCAACACTATTCCAGTCAATCTTTGCCTTTAGTCCTTTTCTGTTATAATATAAAAGCCCGACTGTGTAAGTAATTTGAGAACCTAGGAGTAGATCGTAGAGGGCACATTGGTGTGTATTGCAATAATGGTGAATATAATAACCTGAATACTGGATGAGATTGGATTTAATTACGGTATTATTATATTGAAATCACATTAAGTCTTGAACGTAGAAAGTAGTGCGATGAGAGAGAGACACACACACACGCAGAGAGAGAGAGAGAGAAGCACAAGCCCACTACAGCCAAGATTCGTGTAACCCACGTTGTGTATAGAAACTCATTTTGAGAATACAATTATGCTGTATATAGTATTTATACATTTCTAATAAATGTTAAATGTCGGCCATTAAATGCATGTGCAATGATGGTTTGACAATAATTTGCAATACATGAGAACAATCGTCGCTAATCAGTAACTGCCAGCTAGAGAAGAAAGGTGGGGGAGTTGGGGGTGGAAGGTGGGGTTAGACTTGGACCCGACTACCCCCTTCCACCTGCCCAGGGTGGAGTAGGGGAAGGAGGAACCCACCCCTGAGCAACTTTTAGTACGCGTGAGTGTACATGAGGGGGAGGAGAGAGAGAGTGTGTGCGGGTGAGTGAGTGGGAGAGTGAGTGAGTGAGTGAGTGGGCGGGGGAAGGGTGAGTGAGTGTGAGTGAGTGTGAGAGAGTGAGTGTGTGAGTGAGTGAGAGGGCGGGGGAAGGGAGTGTGTGTTTGTGAGAGTGAGTGAGTGAGTGGAAGAGAAAGAAAGAAAGAGAGAGAGTGAGAGGGCGGGGGAAGGAAGAGTGTATGTGTGTGTGTGTGTGTGTGTGTGTGTTAAAATTAAAGAGAGAGGCTGTAATATAATTATGTGAAAGGAGGATAAGAGGAGAAAGATGAGAGGAGATAAAGATGAAAGGAGAGGTGAGAAAGATTGGCTGTATTTTATGGAATGGTAGAGAACGGAGAACAAAGGGAGGATGAGAGATAACAAAGGGAGGATGAGAGAGAACATTATGCAGGATGGGAGATAACAAATGGATATGAGAGAAAGTCAAATATTATGACTGGAAGTACCCATTTAAGACAAAACAGCAGGATAGAATAGACGAAATATATTGAGAAAAGACGAAATATATGAGAAAAAACGAAATGTATTGAGAAAAGACGAAATATATTGAAAAAGACGAAATATATTGAGAATAGACGAAATATATTGAAACATGAATTACAGGAAGGAGCAAACTGAGTGCATAGGTGATGGAGTGAAGGAATGGGATAAAGGAAATGCATTAAATGTGATTGTACATCAGAGATAGATAGTTTATCGACCACTGCTTACAAGGCTTTATACATATAAACTGTATTACAATAAAAGACAATAATAATAATTGCAATATAAAGTTCAATAACAATAAGCTGCAATCCAACACCAAAATACGTAAATAACCAAAACAATCGATAAATTAGATTGTATTTACAAAGTAAGCACCAAATTGTGACTATGCATAAAATAAACACACACCTACGTTCACGTACACGTACACACACACACACACACACACACACACACACACACACACACACACACACACACACACACACACACACACACACACACACACAAACTCAATCACTCAGTCATTAACACACACACACACACAATCCTACTGTTCAGCCACCTATGCTCATTAATGACCTGCCATTCACACTTTACGATGTCAACACCAGTTCTTTGTAAACGAGAGAGAGAGAGGGAGCGAGAGAGAGAGAGAGAGAGAGAGAGAGAGAGAGAGAGAGAGAGAGAGACAGAGAGAGAGAGAGAGAGACAGAAAACAAAAATAAAAACAGCAGAGAGAGAGAGAAAAAAGAGAGAGAGAGAGAGAGAGAGAGAGAGAGAGAGAGAGAGAGAGAGAGAGAGAACAAAAATAAAAACAGCAGAGAGAGAGAAAAAAGAGAGAGAGAGAGAGAGAGAGAGAGAGAGACTAAAATGGTGACTAAATAAATGAATCGGAACATATTTATGGTCCTCCGTTCAATCTACCCATAATTAATGCTCTCCTTTCAACGTAGGTCCGCTCCGGTGTTTGTATTATATATATATATATTTATATTTATTTATTTATTTATTGTATTTAGTTTGTATTTATCCTTTACATTTTTTCTTCAATTATTTTGTTTTGCTTTTTTTAAATTATGGACACTATAATTAATATTTCAACCCTTTATAAACTCACATTTGATTTTTTTAGAATGTAGTAAGATACTCTCGATGTCAAAAGGTTAAGAACAATGGGTTTGTACTCTTGATCCTGAGAGGGACTTCCAAAGCTGAATGAAATCGTCTGCTGCCTGGCAATGCAGGGCTAATATCAAGTCATCCTTAACCCTTTAAATACCGATGCTGTCCTTTTAACTTTGTTTTGGCTACTATTAGACAATTTTATTCAGTCTAAAATGGGCCTCCAGCAATTAACAGGATTCGAGCTTTCTCACCCTCTTTACTACCACAGATCCTTCAAAATCGTCTAAATTTAGCAAGGATAAAATCAAGAAGAGGCAGCCGGTACAGAAGAGGTTAAGCAGAGATATCTGAATCCAACACTCATTTAAGGGGGGTCACCGGCTTTGTTTTTATCTTTCTCTCCTTTTCTCCCTTTCCCTGGCTTGTATCCATTCGGCCCCATTCAGCCAACTGTTTTAAGACGTTTATTCCCATCCAGGTGTCGATTTCTTCCTGGCGAGCGATAGCGAGCCAGCATTGTATGGAGAAATCCGGCTTCGCCGGAGACATTTTTCTATCGAAAAATTTACAAATTTAGCTTGCTGTCAAAACAAAAATATATATATGCTGGCTAGCGGTAAATATTGACACCTAGATGGGGGTAAACGTCTTAAAACAGTAGGCTGAATGGGGCCGAATGGATACAAGCCAAAGAGAGAGGGAAAGGAAGAGAACAAAAAGCGAGGTGGGGTCCCTTAATATTCAAAATCTTATTGGAAGGTAAAGATCATCCATTGAGCAAGAATTCTGCATCCGATTGTACTGGATATGTGAATAATGAATTTAATATCGATTCAATTATCCATTTGAAATGTTGACAATAGTGAATGTTTGTTGAACGTTTTGCTCAGCATATATGATCTTTTATTCCGTCTTGCATTCATTCATTCTTCATTATCTCATTTCCTTATTATATTTGTTCCTTCTTTCCTCCTTCCCTCCTGTCATTCATTCAATTTTAAGAACGGGGTGTTACTTATTCATTCATCCCTCCCTCTTTCCTTCCTATTTATCTTGTTTAACTACGCTATCCTTTCTCCCTTTCTTATTCACTTTATCACAAGTGTTATCAACCTCTTCTATCCCCATGAATATCCTTTCCTCTCACTTAACCATTAAACTGTTTCATAAGTGCAGTTGGGTGTAGTACATGATTAGATTAATGTCCAGTATGCCATAAATGTCCAGTATGCCATAAATGTCCAGTATGCCATAAATGTCCAGTATGCCATAAATGTCCAGTATGCCATAAATGTCCAGTATGCCATAAATGGATAATAATCGTAGTCATAATTATGCTATACCTATAACTGTCTAACCACTATGTCAACATCAGCCACAATGATGACATGATGGGACAGTGCTGTGGTGGGACTTTATTGAGTTACACTTCAATTGCGGTGAGGCAACCCCTGTCTGAGCCGTTATAATGTAAGTAATGCAAAACGACGCTAAACCATTGTATGTATGTATGTATGTACTGTATTTATAAGTTTTCCATATTCATTGGGCTCTTCATTGTGTCAGGTAGCTCATTCAGTTTGTCTCAGTGTGTGAGAGTGATAATAAATGAGAGGGGAAGTGAGTACGTTGCTTGCACTTTCTTGGCTCAGAGGTCATTACTGCCTCCACCTGGGATCACGGGGAATAGTGGATGGAGGTGAGGTGGGGTGGTGGGAAGAAGTGTGAGAGAGAGAGAGAGAGAGAGAGAGAGAGAGAGAGAGAGAGAGAGAGAGAGAGAGAGAGAGAGAGAGAGAGATAACACATACACACATACACAGGAAGAGAAAGAGAGAGTGTGTGTGTGTGTGAGAGAGAGAGAGAAAGAAAGAAAGAAAGAAAAAGAGAGAGAGAGAGAGAACAACACACACACACACAGGAAGAGAAAGAGGGAGAGAGTGTGAGTTAGAGCCACTTGCACTTTTTTGGTTTAGGGTTCATCAGTGTCTGGGATCACAGAGAATAGTTGATTAATATGGGTCTGGATGGAAAGAGAGAGAGAGAGAGAGAGAGAGAGAGAGAGAGAGAGAGAGAGAGAGAGAGAGAGAGAGAGAGAGAGAGAGATAGAGAGAGAGAGAAGAGTGGGGGGGGGTCAGGAAGTGAATAAGTAAGAAGTAAGTATAAGTGACCTCCTCCCACTACTACTTGCATTTCCTTGTTTCAGGTTTCATCAATGGCTCCACCTGCCATCTGGGAGAAAATTTGATTGAGGTTAGATTTCTGTGGTGTGGAGATTTAATGAGTGCGAGTACTCATGAAGATAACAAGTGTTTGTATCGACATATTTAATGAGTGCTAGTACTCATGAAGATAACAAGTGTTTGTATCGACATATTTAATGAGTGCGAGTACTCATGAAGATAACAAGTGTTTGTATCGACATATTTAATAGTAATGTGTGTAAATACTTTACGTTTGTCAACTTAAATTGTCAAGTTCATTATTATTTTTCCAAAGTTTTTCCTTTACTTTCATCTTGAATTGTTACATCCTTCTATAGTCTGTTTATTTTCAACTGGCGGTAAATTGCAAAGTTCCCATCAAGATTTTTCAGTTCTTTTGAAGATTTTGTAGTGAAATATGGTGCTAATTATATACACTTGGTCTTACTATGATGCAGAGACATAGTGGATTCTTATTTTTCCACTAAGTTTCGAGAAATTAGCTGCTAAGGGATTCAATTTACCGTCAGATGAAAATAAACAGAGTACAGTTATTTTAGCTTTATTCTCCCACGTGTATTATTGTTCTTTCACACCTTATTAGTAACCCATGCATTCTCCTTATTACCGTAATGTTCTCTCGTTTCGACTCATGGTCTTGATCTCCTCCTTCCTCCTTTCCTCTTTCCCTTCTTTCCTCTATTTCGTTTCCTTCCTTCCTTCTTTTAAGGGGAGGTTTTTAGTGTGTTTCCTAGACTTGCATCAAGCTTGAAATTACACCCCCATGACCCCCTTTCAAGATAAATTTTTACATTTTTCGGTAGAAAAATTTCCCGGCCAAAGGCCGGTTCCTCTTAAATTACAGGCTCGCTATCGCTCGCCAGGAAAAAATCGACACCTAAATGGGACGAAAGGTCTTAAAAGTGACATAAATGGGGTGAAAGTTCTTAAAATCGCCAAACTAATGGGGAGAACGTCTTAAAATCTCAAAAGCAATGGGGCTAATCATGAGGGAGAAAGGGGTAAAGAAAAAAATCCCTCAAGTGGAAATCTCCCCTTAATTTGCATCCTTTCAATCCATCTCCATTTGTATCCCTCTGTTCGTCCTCCCCCCTTTATTTTGTTCTCAATAGTCTCTTTTCCTTACCCATTTCCTCCTTCCCTCTTTCTTTTGTCCGTCTTTTTATTCCTACCTACATTAATTTCCGCCTCTGCCGATCCATATTATAATAATTTCCTTCCCTCCTACCAACCCATCTCCTCCTTCCTTCTTTCCTTCCAACTGTATATCCTTCTTTCCTTCTTTCGTATTTTTCTTTCTTCCATCAATAATGTTCTCTCTGACCCATCTCTTCTTTCTTCACTTCCTTCCTTCCTCTCTTCCTTAATTTTCCCTATTTCCGTCTCAACTTCACCCATTTCCTGCCTTCTATCCAACTTTTCGTCCAGAAGTTTTCACTTTTTTCAACTCCTCCGTTCCTTCCTTCCTTTCTTAATTTTCTCTCCTTCCGACCCATTCCCTCCTTCCTCCCTGCAACCAATAAAATTACTCATGTAAATTCCTCCTGATCCCTCCTTCCCCTCCCTTTCCCTCCCTCCCCTTTCCCTTCCTCCCCTTCCCTCCCTCCCCTTCCCTTCCTCCCCTTTCCCTTCCTCCCCTTTCCCTTCCTCCCCTTCCCTCCCTCCCCTTCCCTCCCTCTCTCCCTTTGCTTATTCTATTTCTCACCGCGCACTGCCAGAGTAAGAGTGAAAGAGAGATAGACAGGTAGGGAAAGACAGAGAGTGGTAGTATATACTGTATATATATATATATATATATATATATATATATATATATATATATATATATATATATATATAGAGAGAGAGAGAGAGAGAGAGAGAGAGAGAGCGAGAGCGAGAGCGAGCGCATGACCGAAAATAAAATCTGCAATGTTGAACGAAGCCCACAGAACCGTAATTGACTTCCCTGTACCAATTTGCATCTGTCTTTTTTCTTAATTACCGTCGCTCTCTCGGCCTGGGATAAAGCGGTGGCAGAATATATATATATATATATATATATATATATATATATATATATATATATATATATATATAGAGAGATAGAGAGAGAGAGAGAGAGAGAGAGAGAGAGAGAGAGAGAGAGAGAGAGAGAGAGAGAGAGAGAGAGAGAGATAACCAAATCACTGGTAGAGGAGATGCACTTGTAAGACACCTCCTTCAAACTCGCTAAATAAATTCACAGGGGCAATTTCTGTACTTGTTTGGGGAAGGGAAATATTCAGAGTTGTTGTCGAGGTAAGAATAATTGTAAATCAGCTTCCGGGAACAAATGTTTTGATATAACATTAACCTAGACTCTGTTTTGATATAACATTAACCTAGACTCTGTTTCATTTCAGCCGACGGTAAATTGAATCCCGTAGCAGGTAATTTATCGATACTTAGTGGAAAATTATGAAACCACTAAATCTCTGCAACATAAATATATAACCACTAAGTCTCTGCAACATAAATATAAAACCACTACATCTCTGCATCATAATTATGAAACCACTACATCTCTGCATCATAATTATGAAACCACTACATCTCTGCATCATAATTAAGAGCAAGTGTATCTAATTACCACCATATTTCGCTACAAAATCTTCAAAATAACTGAGAAATTTCCCGTCAGTTGAAAAGAAACAAGGTATAGAGATCCTATAGTCACCGAGATTGGCCAACCTCCGCCATTTTGGGTGGTCTGATGACAGTTTCCTCTTTCTACACCCATACATCTCCATACTCAATTATAAACATTTGGGAATATTTGTATAGGAATTATAGACTTTGATCTTTGGATATACATTCTGCACGATCAAAAATAAAATATACCCCCTGTTGTATAAGAATGTAGGCACCAAAATGGCTTCTCAAGTTTAAGCTGACCAATTTCTCTTACTACAGGATCTCTACATTTACCGAACGTTCAAAAGTATACATTAGTTTATATTTTAACCCGCTGAGCGTATCATGGCGTCTTGTTTACTTTTAATACCTAACATTATAGGATTTGTACCTCGTTCATTGAGAAGATGGGTTATATTGATAATGTTTAATTTGCCAACTAATTCTATATAAACTTGTCCGAATAATAATTGTTATTTATGTTCACAATTGTTCTGAAATGGTAAAGACTCACTTTGTGCACGGCACCCTTCTGTACCGGCGACGTCTTTTTCATTATTTCTGGCTATATTTAGACGATTTCTGGCTATATTTAGACGATTTTGTGCAGTTTACGAAGGATCTGTGGTAGTAAAAATGGTTAGGTGCGATAGTTCGAAGCCTGTTTATTGCTGGAGGTCCTTTTTAAGCTGAATACAATCGCCTAATAATAGCCAGAATAAAATAAGACAGACGTTGCGGTACAGAAGGGGTTAAAGTAATAGTTGCACCGGTAGTGTATCGACCAAGACGTTTAGTGACATGCAGTAACATGCACATCGATTAATGTTATTGATGTGGGGGGGGGGGTGACCCGATTTACCCCTCCTTTTTCTCTCTTTCTCTGGCTTGTATTCATTCGGCCCCATTCAGCCTACTGTTTTAAGACGTTTACCTCCATCCAGGTGTCAATATTTTCCTGGCGAGCGGTAGCGAGCCAGCATATATATTTTTTTGTTTTGACAGCAAGCTAAATTTGTACATTTTCCGATAGAAAAATGTCCCCGGCGAAGCCGGATTCCTCCATACAATGCTGGCTCGCTATCGCTCGCCAAGAAGAAATCGACACCTGGGTGGGGAAATACGTCCTAAAACAGTTGGCTGAATGGGACCGAATGGATACAAGCCAGGGAAAGAGAGAAAAGGAGAGAAAGATAAAAACAAAAAAACGGTGATCCCCTTAAGAGACATTGTTCCTAGCGCCATAGGAACATTTGGTTATTGGGAATCTGAACTCAAAATGTAAACTTTCCCGTAAGATGACACCTTTATCACGTTCAGTAGAGCTATCACGTTTGGGTGTACTGAACGCACCCCCGGATCTAATAACGTAGTAGATTAGATGCTTATGTTCTGGGTGTGGTGTCCCGAGTTCGAATCCCGGGAGGACCATATGCTTTCATTAGTTTATTCAAGTGCATTGGGGTTTGTAATTGATGATTAATGTTAAGAACGGGGTGTTACTTAATACAATAGTTTAAGAATGGTATCTCACAGTTTCCATATTTATTTAAGAATTATCTGTAGCTAGTCCAGTATAGTGACAGCTTTCTTATATCACTGAAGGTAACGGGAGATTATTCGTTTAGTTAATGTGTTATGTTCCTCTGTGGTCCCTCTGTTCACACGCACGTTAAGAGGACACTGGTACGATATAACAGAGAGAGAGTAGGTGGAGGGGTAAAGGGAGGGTCTTGTGGGGGAGAGGAGGGGGAGAGAGAGGTGGAGACAAATGTGGGAGTAACATTGAAGAAGAGAGAAAATGGAGAGGGGAAAATGGGATATGTGTGTATGATGGATGTGTGTGTGTGTGTGTGTGTGTGTGTGTGCGTGTGCGTGTGTGTATGTGTGTGTTATGTGAAAGATTAAACCAGAATAATAAGATTTAAAGAAGTTGACCATAAAAAGCTTGAGAGAGAAAGAACAGAAAAAGATACACTACTGTACAGTGAAGGTAACGAACAGATGAGAGAGAGAGAGAGAGAGAGAGAGAGAGAGAGAGAGAGACAATGACTCCATTAGCTACACTCTTCCTATAATAACCCCCCCCCCCAACAATAGTAATTACGTAATGTTAAGTTCCACTGGAGGAACCAGGTTAAGGGGGGTCACCGGCTTTTTTTTTTTATCTTTCTCTCCTTTTCTCTCTTTCTCTGGCTTGTATCCATTCGGTCCCATTCAGCCAATTGTTTTAAGACGTTTATCCCCATCCAGGTGTCGATATCTTTCTGGCGAGCGATAGCGAGCCAGCATTGTATGGAGAAATCCGGCTTCGCCGGAGAAATTTTTCTATCGAAAAATGTACAAATTTAGCTTGCTGTCAAAACAAAAATATGTATATGCTGGCTCGCTATCGCTCGCCAGGAAAATATTGACACCTGGATGGGGGTAAACATTTTAAAACAGTAGGCTGAATGGGGCTGAATTAATACAAGCCAAAGAGAGAGGGAGAGAAAGAGAACAAAATAAGCGAGGTGGGCTCCCTTAAGAGTTAGGGCGGATTTAAAGTAGGACGTATTTTCGCCACTTTTGATCCCCATTATATTTCTGCCAACATTATAAGACTTAATCCGGTATCACACGAGCGCTTTTTCACTCAACATTTATACTCAACACTGGTCTGGGGCAGCTTATGAGGTCAACATTTTAAACGTTTCTGTAACCTAAATTGATCTATCACCAGTCTAGTTGCTGATACCAGTGCAAAATATTTCAGAAATGTTGCCAGAAAAATGTGGATCATCGAATGTTGACTATAAAAGCTTTCGTGTGATACCGGCTTTATCGATAACTAGATGTAAGTTAGAATATTACTGATGACATAATTCTTATAATGGTATAATTTAGAAGGTGCCAGATTTGAATTCCGGATAAACGTCTTAAGGGGGCCCACCTCGCTTTTTTTCTCGTTCTCTCTTTTTCTCTCTTTCTCTGGCTTGTATCCATTCGGCCCCATTCAGCCTACTGTTTTAAGACGTTTACCCACATCCATGTGTCAATATTTTCCTGGTGAGCGGTAGCGAGCCAGCATGTATATATTTTTGATTTACAGCAAGCTAAATTTGTACATTTTTCGACAGAATTTGTTTTCGGCAAAGCCGGATTTATCCATACAATGCTGGCTCACTATCGCTCGCCAGGAAGAAATCGACACCTGGATGGGGATAAACGTCTTAAAACAGTTGGCTGAATGGGGCCAAATGGATACAAGTCAGAGAAGGAGAGAAAGATAAAACAGGCCGGTGACCCCCCCCCCCCCCTTAAGAAAAATAGTTGGTGTAAATTGTTGTATATTGAGTAAGTGGGAGTGTTGTATTCAGGTGGCGTGGGGGAGGTGTGTCCAGGCATCCTACACCTGTTAATTATCACTCCGCTCTCCTACCCTCACCTGTCTCGCACTCTTACTCGGCTATCTTACCTCACTCTCACTCTCACTCTCACTCTCACTCACTCGCTCTCTCTCTCACTCACTCACTCTCACTCTCTCTCTCTCACTCTTTCTCTCTCTCACTCACACACTCAGTCTCGCTCTCTCTCATTCTCACTTTCTCTCTTTCACTCTCTCTCACACTCACACTCTCACAGTCTCTCTCTCTCTCTCTCTCTCTCTCTCTCTCTCTCTCTCTCTCTCTCTCTCTCTCTCTCTCTCTCTCTCTCTCTCTCTCTCTATTTGCTGTAAGTAGGCGAGAAATCATGACCTCTATCCTCTGTAACTCAAAAAGGGCTTCAGCAAATTGGCGGTAAATTGCCACATCTATTCCTTGACTGACTCCTCCCAAATGGTAGAAATAATAGCTCGATTACTATAGTCGTTTTTGAGTTACAGAGGTTAGAGGTCATGATTGGTTAGAGGTCATGATTGGTTAGAGGTCATGATTGGTTAGAGGTCATGATTGGTTAGAAGTCATGATTGGTTAGAGGTCATGATTTCTCGCCTACTGACAACGAATCGACTATAGCACGTTGACGATTATACTCAGCTTGGAAAGGCCCTCTATTAAGGGGAGATATCCACTTGAGGGACTTTTTTCTGGACCCCTTTCTCCCTCATGTTTAGCCCCATTGCTTTTGAAAGTTTACGACGTTCGCCCCATTAGTTGGATTATTTTAAGAATTTTCGCCCCATTTCTGTCAATTTTAAGACCTTTCGTTCCATTTAGGTGTCGATTTTTTCCAGGCGAGCGATAGCGAGCCTGTAATTTAAGAGGAATCGGCCTTCGGCCAGGACATTTTTCTACCGAAAAATGTACACATTTATCTCGAAAGGGGGTCTAGGGGGTGTAAATTTAAGATTGATGGAAGTCTAGGGAACAAACTAAATACCTCCCCTTAAGAATCAAAGGGTCAAGTCCATCTCAATTAGCACTGTGACCTGTACAAGTCCATCCTAAGCTTAACCCTTTGACAGTCTTCGAGGCCGGTTTTCACTTACTTTTGGCTAACATTAGACGATTTTACTCAGGTTTGCAAGGCTCTCTAGGCAACAAATGGGTAAAAGCTATCCAAAAAAAAAAAAATTCCCTCTGTCTCCTACAATTCCTTCCTAAAGTGAATAAAATCGTGTATTAATAGCCGGAATAAATTGAAGAAACGCGTCCTCGTATCTTGAAAGGGTTAGAATATATAAATAGATGGCAAGATTAATGAATGCATGGGTAGATGGGTAGATGGGTAGGCATATAGGTAGATCGATAGATGGTTTAAGGGGAGGTTTTTAGTTTGGTCTCTAGATATCCATCAAGCTTAAGATTACACCCCCTTGACCCCCTTTCAAGATAAATTTGTACATTTTTCGGTAGAAAAATGTCCCGGCCGAAGGCCGATTCCTCTTAAATTACAGGCTCGCTATCGCTCGCCAGGATAAAATCGACACCTAAATTGCACGAAAGGTCTTAAAATTGACGGAAATGGGGCGAAAGTTCTTAAAATCGCCAAACTAATGGGGCGACTGTCTTAAAATCTCAAAAGCAATGGGGCTAAACATGAGGGAGATAGGGGTCCAGAAAAAAATCCCTCAAGTCGATATCTCCCCTTAATGATTGTAGTTTAAGGATTGGTATATAATATTAATTACTTTGCACTTACTGTAATTGGTAGGTTCATTGTATGTATTTTGATTGTAATTATCAGATGGTGGTACAGTCTCGAGTCGGCCACCCCCATAAAAAAAAGGAAAACTGGGGAAGGTGCCTGAGTTATTATGGTGTACAGTACATACATACAGTTGCCCAAATAAGTGATGTCGCGGGACCAAGTATATTTCGATCAATAATTGGTATCAGGACTATCTAAGCATTAATTCATCGTTTCAAGTGAGATATACAAACATATTCCTATCTTTACACACCCTATTCAACATCTGACAGACATTAATACAGCACACAGCGAGCCGAACGTAATGACAGCGGCGACCTGACTTATTTGGCCGACCGTGCTGAAAGGTAATTGTCGTAGTGGATGATTGTATTGAAGGGGGTCAGTGCTTGGAATGGGCTACTGATTGTGTTGTGATGGAATTGTTGTAAGGATTGGAAGATTGCGGTATGGGCGAATGGTTGTAGGATTGTGGTGATTGTTTATAATGGTTGGATGATTGTATTGTGGTTGATGGTTGTAGGATTGTCTGAGTGATTGTTTATATTGGTTGAATGATTGTACTGCAGTTGATGGTTGTAGGTTTGCTGTTTGAGTGATTGCTTATATTGGTTGGATGATTGTAGTGTTGTTAGATGACTGTCGTGTAGGTGGAAGATTGTACTGTGGTTGGATGATTGTAGTGTAGATGGATGACTGTAGTGCAGTTGGTTGATTGTTGTGTGGGCGGATGATTGTAGTGTGGTTGATTGTTGTGTGGGCGGATGATTGTAGTGTGGTTGAATGGCTTGGCTTGGTCGCATGACATTCAGAAATCTCGGAGGGTGACCGAAGACCGATCGATTCAACCCTGTGAGTGTTCCAGTGTCCCTGGAATTGTCTGCACGTGTGTGTGCGTGGGTGTAGGTGAGTGTGTGTGTGTATGTGTGTGTATGTGTTTGTGTGGGTGTGGATGTGGGTAAGATTATGGGTGTAGGAGGGGGTAGGTGAGTGTGTGTGTGGGGGGGGGGTAAGATTATGGGTGTAGGAGTAGGTGTGGAGGTGGGTAGGTGTGTGTGGGTGTGGGTGAGTGGTTGCAGGTAAGATAATGGGTGTAGGAGTAGGTGTGGAGGGGGGTAAGTGATTGTGGGTGTGGGTGTGCGTGTGGGTAAGATTGTGGGTGTAGGAGTAGGTGTGGAAGGGGGTAGGTGACTGTGGGTGTGGGTGTGGTGGGTGGTTGTGGGTAAGATTGTGTGTGTAGGTGTGTGCGTGTGTGATCGATTCAATCCTGTGAGTGTTTCAATGTTCCTGCTCGTTCCCGGCCATCGCAGCTTTGGCTTTCAGGGATCTGCCTTGCTTAGGCCAATCGGCTTTCTGCAGACTCCCATTTTCTTATGTTCTTATGTATTAGGGTGAGTGAGTGTATGTGTGCGTGTGGGTGTATAGAGGTGTATGTATGTGGGTGTAGGGGTGTATGTGTGTGGCGGTGGGAATGAGTGTGTGTGTGTGTGTGTCTGTTGGAGTGTGTGCGTGTGTATATGTGTGGGAATGGAGGGGGGGTTGTGTGGATGTGCTCAGTTCCTATATATACGAAAATCTTGAGTGGGTGTATTTGCTCGAATGTCCCTCTGTGTGTGTACGTGTGTGTGTGTGTGCTTTTAACTCTGTTTGTGTTTATGAGAGAGTTGTTTGTAGGTACCTATGTTAGTGATGGTGTATACAGTACCTGATTGATCTGATGTGTTCCTGTGTGTGCAATTGTGCATGAGAGAGAGAGAGAGAGAGAGAGAGAGAGAGAGAGAGAGAGAGATAGAGAGAGAGAGAGAGAGAGAGAGAGAGAGAGAGAGAGAGAGAGAGAGAGAGAGAGAGAGAGAGAGAGAGAGAGAGAGAGAGAGAGAGAATACATGACTGGTGATTACCCACAAGTCCCTTTGCGTGTCTGTGTACGTCAATGTTCATGTGTACCAGCTACTGTAAGCGTCAGTGTGTTTGTGTGTGACATAGCGTACATACTTTCGCACAAACTTGTCATATTTGTATTTCCCGGATTGGAAGTGTGCTGGGTCATTGTGTTAACTGTTGTGTTATGGTGGGTTTTAAATTGTCATAGTTGTTTTTCTAATGATATGTCGGACAGATTGGGGAAGAGGTATCCTGACCAGGATTCGAACCCACTCACCCCAGGTATATTTGTGAGAGCTGGGCACCGTAACCTCTCGGCAATGAGCAGATGGGTTTTGTTGTTGCTAATAGTTCATAGATGTCTGAAGTCCCCTCGTCGCACCTTCAGAGCTTTCAAATCTTCACTTTGAAAGTTTGTTATTCATGTACCAGAAGCACACTTGACCTTAGATAATCTAATGTTCAGCTATATCATATATCTAAATGTGTTAGAAGTCATCCCCTGTATAGTTGAGTTGCTTTTTTGTACTTATTCACTTTTCTTGGTACGGTATTATTTATCAGTAATTATTTTTGTTTAGTTTATACTTTATTTTGTTTGATTGTATTTTATATGCATTAAATTATTGCATAAGCCTAATACTAACTGACACACAACGTGATCTATGAACTCAAAGCAATATTATTAAAATGCTAAGCTCAAACTGACTTTGCGAATCATTAGACAGTTGATCATTATGATAGCAGGAGGTTCCTATCTCTAATGGAGGTACTTGTATTGGAACATATGAACGGGACAGGTAATATCAGTTTGTTCACAAGTCACAATTGGTACATAACATAATATACAATCAAGCAGGTTGACGATACAAATATGTTTTAATACAAGATACATCATATACTGTATATAAAGTACTAGAACCTGCGAGAGAGATACTGGGCATGTGAGGGGGAGGAGGGGGAGCTAAGAGGTGTAAGTGAGTGTTTAATACGGCTGTTGTGGAGGCGTATCGTCATGAGCAGAGTCATCTATGATGACAAAAAGTATTAACTAGCTTAGGCAAGATGGCAAATTATTAATAGAAGATAAACAGATATAGAGTTGAATAGACATAAACAAGCTACTGCACAAATAAATAAAAATAAATATATGCATATGAAATAATTATATTCTATTATTACACTGTCTATAATAATAATAATAATAATAATAATAATAATAATAACAACAATATTAACTATAACAAATAATACTTTACACCATCATTACAGTATACCCAGGTGTGCAATATCTTAAAAGTTAATTATTGTATATACCTCTCGTGGGGGACGTATGAGAATCCGATCATTTATTTAAGGGAGCCCACCTCGCTTGTTTTTCTTTTTCTCTCCCTCTCTCTTTGGTTTGTATCCATTCGGCCCCATTCAGCCTACCGTTTTAAGACGTGTACCCCCATTCAGGTGTCAATATTTTCCTGACGAGCGGTAGCGAGCCAGCATGTTTGTTTTGACAGCAAGCTAAATATGTACATTTTTCGATAGAAAAATTTCTCCGGCGAAGCCGGGTTTCTCCATACAATGCTGGCTTGCTATCGCTCGCCAGGAAGAAATCGACACCTGGATGGGGATAAGCTTCTTAAAACAGTTGGCTGAATGGGGCCGAATGGATACAAGCCAAAGAGAGAGAGAGTGAAAGAGAAAACACGCGAGGTGGGCTCCCTTAAATAAATATCGGAGAAAGAGAGAAAAGGAGAGAAAGATAAACAAAAAAATTACCCCCCTTAACTGCAAATCTTGGGAGTGGTAAATGGTGCGAGGGTTGGTCATATATCTGGAAAAGTCACCTCATGTTTGCTACCCTCCACTTATTCTCTCTCTCTCTCTCTCTCTCTCTCTCTCTCTCTCTCTCTCTCTCTCTCTCTCTCTCTCTCTCTCTCTCTCTCTATCTATCTCTCTCTCTCTCTCTCTCTCTTCTCTCTCTCTCCTCTCTGTATATTTATTCTCATTCCTTTCTCCCCTCCATTCTCTATATTCTCACCATTTCCCTCCCGCTCTGTTATCCATCTCTCAGCTATAGTCCCTCTCTCTCATCCTTTTTGTCTATTTCACCTGCCCATTCTCTCCCCCTCTCCTTTATCAAGTCCGTCTCATTTTTCAATAAAAGCTCCTCTTTGTCCCTCCGGCCCTTTCCCCCTCACATGCCATGTTCTCCTTTTCCAAGTCTCCCTTCTAATCCTCCTTCGGTCCCTTCAGGCTGGGGGGAAGTTGATTGGTTGGATGATTGGTGACGTCACTGGAAATCTGGTGTGGTGATTGGTTGGATGGATTGTGACGTCATTGGTAATCTGGTGTGGTGATTGGTTGGATTGTTGGTGACGTCACTGGTAATCTGGTGTGGTGATTGGTTGTTTGTTGGTGACGTCATTGGAAAGGGTGGCGTGCAATTGGTTGCTTGATTGATTACGTCACTGGAAATCTGGTGTGGTGATTGGTTGTTTGTTGGTGACGTCATTGGAAAGGGTGGCGTGTAATTGGTTGCTTGATTGATTATGTCCTGGAAATCTGGTGTGGTGATTGGTTGGATGGTTGGTGACGTCATGGGAAGAGTGGCATGTGATTAGTGGTTTGATTGGTGACGTCATAGGAATGGAGGCGTGATGATTGGGTGGATGGTTGGTGACTCTCTCCTGTTCTCTCTCTCTCTCTTTCTCTCTCCTCTCTCTCTCTCTCTCTCTCCCTCTCGGCTTCTCTCTCAAATCTCTCTCTCTCTCCTCTCTCTCTCTCTTCTCTCCTCTCTCTCTCCTCTCTCTCCTCTACTCTCTCGCTCTCTCTCTCTCTCTCTCTCTCCCCTCTCTCGTCTCTCTCTCTCGCTCCTCTCTCTCTCTCTCTCTCTCTCTCTCTCTCTCTCTCTCTCTCTCTCTCTCTCTCTCTCATGAACGCAGACCAAATAAGACTCAACGTGTAGAAAAACGAGTTAGCGATATGTGGACCGGTGGAAAAGAAAAAAAAAAAAAACACACACACACACACACCCCCTAGACCCCCTGTCAAGATACATTTTTAAATTTTTCGGTAGCAAAATTTCCCGGCCGAAGGCCTGTTCCTTCTAAGATATACATATTCGCTACCGCTTGTCAGGAGAAAATCGATACCTAAATGGCACGAAAAGTCTTAATATTGACAACAAAATTAGGCGAAAGGTCTCAAAACCCCCAAATCATGCTAAACATGAGGGAGAAGGAGGTCCATAAAAAGCGACTACCTCCCCCTTAACTAAATGTTGATTGACTATGTTATACTTGTTTTTAACCTGGCGAGACTACACTTGGCCAGGTGAAGGTGAAGGTATTGAGGGATAAGCCTTTACAACGGCACGCTTTGAGTTATATAAATGAACTTTGTGCTGATTTTATAAAGGTACTGTGTCCAAATAACATCTTATAGACGAAATATTGAATGCAAGATATATATTACATACTATTATTAACCAATCAACTCAAAGTACAGTTATCTTGTTCAAAGTGATTCAGTTCATATTCGCTGGGTTTGAAAGAAAAACAAAATGTCTTGATAGCGTAATGCTTAGTGTGCGGAATTTCGGTGTGAGTAACCTAGGTTCGAGTCCTTGGAGTACCACATGTATTCATTACTTTCATTGATTTCATTAGTTAGGTTTATTTGTAAATTAATTGGTGGGTTGGTGAAAACAAATATGAATATATGATCATGACGTCACTAAGCATAATGGCTGAAACTAATCCTGATGTAGTTAAGGGGAGACTGACCGTTTGTTTGGTCTATTAATTAATTTATTCTTATATTTTGTTTTACTTTCCTCCCTAGACCTCCATCAAGCTTAGAAAAACACCCCCTAGACCCCCCTTCAAGATAAATTTGTAAAAAAAATCGGTAGAAAAATTTCCCGGCCGAAGGCCGGTTCCTCTTAAAATTGCAGGCTCGCTATCGCTCGCCAGGAAATAATCAACACCTAAATGGCACGAAAGGTCTTAAAATTGACAACGAAATAGGGCGAAATTTGTTAAACAAACTAATGGGCCGAACGTCTTGTAATCTCAAAACTAGTGGGGCTAAACATTAGGGAGAAGGGGGTCCAGAAAAACGGTCTGCCTCCCCTTGAATTACTTTGACGTCACTGAGGTTTTTTAAAGTGGTATTTTATGTTCACAGTGTATAAGGCTATGTGAAGATCATTTATAACCGTAACACCGTGGGGATGTTTGGTGTTGCTGGTGTGTTTGGTGTTGCTGGTGTGTTTGGTGTTGCTGGTGTGTTTGGTGTTGCTGGTGTGTTTGGTGTCGCTGGTGTGTTTGGTGTTGCTGGTGTGTTTGGTGTTGCTGGTGTGTTTGGTGTTGCTGGTGTGTTTGGTGTTGCTGGTGTGTTTGGTGTCGCTGGTGTGTTTGGTGTTGCTGGTGTGTTTGGTGTTGCTGGTGTGGTTGGTGTTGCTGGGGATGTTTGGTGTTGCTGGTGTGTTTGGTGTTGCTGGTGTGTTTGGTGTTGCTGGTGTGTTTGGTGTTGCTGGTGTGATTGGTGTTGCTGGTGTGTTTGGTGTTGCTGGTGTGTTTGGTGTTGCTGGTGTGATTGGTGTTGCTGGTGTGTTTGGTGTTGCTAGTGTGTTTGGTGTTGCTGGTGTGTTTGGTGTAGCTGGTGTGTTTGGTGTTGCTGGTGTGTTTGGTGTTGCTGGTGTGATTGGTGTTGCTGGTGTGTTTGGTGTTGCTGGTGTGTTTGGTGTTGCTGGTGTGTTTGGTGTTGCTGGTGTGTTTGGTGTTGCTGGTGTTTGGTGTTGCTGGTGTGTTTGGTGTTGCTGGTGTGATTGGTGTTGCTGGTGTGTTTGTGTGTTGCTGGTGTGTTTGGTGTTGCTGGTGTGTTTGGTGTTGCTGGTGTGTTTGGTGTTGCTGGTGTGTTTGGTGTTGCTGGTGTGTTTGGTGTTGCTGGTGTGTTTGGTGTTGCTGGTGTGTTTGGTGTTGCTGGTGTGTTTGGTGTGCTAGTGTGTTTGGTGTTGCTGGTGTGTTTGGTGTTGCTGGTGTGTTTGGTGTTGCTGGTGTGTTTGGTGTTGCTGGTGTGTTTGGTGTTGCTGGTGTGTTTGGTGTTGCTGGTGTGTTCTAACCCATGATGAATAATTGAGTGCATAAACTATATTTAGAGGAAAAGCTAATTCAGTGTCGTTTTGGGAATATGTGGTTGGATTAGGTGGCTGTCTCTGTGTGCGTGTGTGTGTGTCTGCGTCTGTATGCCTGCGTGTGTGTTTAGCAGGTTGTGCGTGGTTTAGCTGGTTGTTTGTGTGTGCGTCTGTCTGTGTATGTGTCTTTCTGCCTGCGTGTGTGTGTGTGTGTAGCTGGCTGTGCGTGTGTATGTGTGTGGCTAGCTGTGTGTGTGTGCGTCTGTCTGTGCATGTGTCTGTCTGCCTGCGTGTGTGTGTAGCTGGCTGTGCGTGTGTGTGTGTGTGGCTAGCTGTGTGTGTGTATGTGTCTGCCTGCGTGTGTGTGTAGCTGGCTGTGTGTGTGTGTGTCGCTGGCTGTGCGTGTGTCTCTGTCCGTGTGTGTGTGTGTGTATAAGTTTACTTGTATGAAAGTGGTTGTTTGTCTTGTCCGAGTTGTTTGTATTGGCTCGTGTGTATGAATATATATACACCATTTGAGGAGCAGCACTTTATGGTGTATATATAACCTATGTATATGTGTATGCTAATGTGTACCTACATGGGATATAACCTTAACCCAGACAGTACCAGGGACGTTCCTTTTATCATATTCTGGCAACCATTAGACGATTTGATTCAGCTTAGGAAGGACCTCTAGCAATAATAAGGCTTCAAACTATCTCAACCAACCTTTTTAACTTCCACAGATCCTTCCTATGCTGAATAATATCGTCTAAATCTAGCTAGAATACAGTATAACACACGTCCCTGGCACTGAAAAGGTTAACGTATATGTAATTATTTTGACACATGCCTTTACTTGACCTACTGTACCCTGTTTCTTTTCAACTGACCGTAAATTGCAAAGTTCCCATCAAGATTTCTCAGTTATTTTGAAGATTTTGGAGTGAAATATTTGGTGGTGCTAATTATATAAACTTGGTCTTAAGGGGAGATATCCACTTGAGGGTCTTTTTTCTTCACCCCTTTCTCTCTCATGTCTAGCCCCATTATTTTTGAGATTTTAAGATGTTTGCCCCGTTAGTTTGGCGATTTTAAGAACTTTCACCCTATTTTAAGACCTTTCGTGCCATTCAGGTGTCTATTTTATCCTGGCGAGCGATAGCGAGCCTGTAACTTAAGAGGAAACGGCCTTTGGCCGGGACATTTTTCTACCGAAAAATGTACAAATTAATCTTAAAAGGGACTCGAGGGGGTGTAATTTTAAGCTTGCTGGAGGTCTAGGGAAAAAACTAAATACCTCCCCTTAATATGATGCAGCAGAGACATACTGGTGTCATATTGTCCCCTTAAGTATCGAGACATTAGCTGCTCAGGGATTCAATTTACCGTCAGATGAAATGAAACGGAGTATAATTTCCCGTGTAAATCCCTCCTCTTACATGTTTATGTTCTGGGTGTGGTGTCCTGAGTTCGAATCCCGGGAGGACCATATGCTTTCATGAGTGTATTCAAGTACATTGGGGTTTGTAATGGGTGATTAATGTTAAGAACGGAGTGTTTCTTAATTAAATCATTCTGTACCGGTGAAGAACTTTTAACTACATATTGGCTACTCTTAGACGATTTTATTCAGCTTAATAAGGGCCTACAGCGATTAACAGGCTTCGAACTATCTCACTTAACCCATTTTACTAACACAGATACTTCTCAAACTTTTTTTTTTTTTTTTTTTTTTTTTTTCCTATATTCCAACTTACTTCCTCTCGGGCATAGGCTGAGAGCCTTAACATTCACCGCTTTACAATGAACAGTGAAGCCCGTGAGGTCTTGTTCCAGCCTAGGGAGTGAGACATGTGAAACTGCACTAAATCGTCTAAATATAGCCATTGCATAACAAACTTGAGACGTTGCCGGTACAGTAATGGCTAAATATATAAGCTTCGTGACTAACTTTCCCATGGCTGAATATAGCTTCATATTGTTTACACCAACACGTACAATATATATATATATTTATAGAGAGAGAGAGAGAGAGAGAAGCTTTATTGAGCGTTAGAGGGAGGTGGTTATAGAACGGTGATATATGTGTGTTTTAAGGGGAGGTATTCGTTTTTTCTGGACTCCCTTCTCCTCTTATATTCCTTTATTATATCTATCTATTGTTAACAGTGTAGTATAAGGTAATATTATATCCATATATAACTATAAGGGGAGATTTGTATATCATACGTTCATTTATTATATTTGTTTTTTCTTTATTCTCCTCCCAAGACCCCCATCAAGCTTAAATATAGACCCCCCAAGGCACTCTTTCGAGATATACTTGTACATTTTTTCGATAGAAAATGGTCCTGGCCGATTTCTCCTATAATATAAGCTCACTATCGCTCGCCAGGAAGAAAAAAAAATAGACACCTAAATGGCATTAAAGGCCTTAAAATTTTCAAACTAATGGAGCCAACGTCTTACATTTTAATGGGGCTAACGTCTTAAATTATAATGGGACTAAACATAAGGGAGAAGGCGGTCCAGAAAATAAGCTCCCCTTAACCAATAACAGAGAGAGAGCCTACATAACAATGTTATAGACTTTTGCCAAAATGTCATGAGTGAAATAACAGCATGTCTTACTATTTCCTGTTATCTTGAGTGTCTCTGGCCCCCTCTGTAACGGCGACGTCTTTTGGATTATATGCTAGCTATATTCTAGACGATTGTTTGCAGTTTAAGAAGGACCTGTGGTAGTAAAAAGGGTTAAGTGAGATAGTTCGGAGACTGGGAATTGCTGGAGGCCCTTTTCAAACTGACTAAAATCGTCTAATGGTAGCCAGAGTATAGTGAAAAAGACGGCAACGGTGTGGAAAGGGATGGACACACAGACATATCGGTAAAACATTATGGAGGCGAACACAAAGGCTCTGCAGATTGATTATTACGTGTTGTGTTCAGGTTCCGAGAATTTTCGTTTTAGATTCATGATTATTGATGGATGGAATAGTAAATAGATTGAGAGAGAGTGAGAGGGTGTGTGTGTGTGTGCGTGTGCATGATTGACCAATTGATTCAAATATAGGAAGATTAACATGTAAATATAAATGTATAGAAACAGACATAAAGCCATACCGGTTAGCAAATACAATAAACACGCTAATAAATTTTATTAATTGTAATAAGTATTATCATTCCAAAGATAATCGAAGTGCCGGAACAAAAGAAAGAGAGCGAAAGCGAGAGTAGAACAGACACAATAGAATCAATACTGGACAAAGGCATTCACAGTATCCAATTTATTCACACACACACACACACACACACACACACACACACACACACACACACACACACACACACATATATATATATACACTGGCACAACATAATTACACATACAGTGGGGATATTTTAGGCACCAATCGAGTTGCTGGAACTCCTCTTGCATTTGCCTGGCTTCCCACACTGTTTCTATTTCTGCATCACCTACACAGACAGTAATCCAGCTAACTCTCACAAACACCTCCTCCGCCTATGCATTTCACTGCATTTAACAAGCACACCATGATTCTTTCCAACGCATAAAAATTACCTCTAACGTACCTTGATTTTGGCTGTCTATCACTCTTTCAACCTTGGGGGGGGGGGGGGTGTACTTGTTGCAGACAGTTTCACCTTTTGTCTCCTTCATCTACATACAAAAATCACCCTCACACAAATATAGTCAGGGACTCACACGTACACGCCCATATGTACACACACACGTACACATATGCACACATGCTGTACTCTATCTCACACAAACACATGTACACACCCACACATAAACACCCATACATACATACATACATACATACATACATACACACTGATACAAATACATACACAGTGGTGCATTTCTTTCACATACACACAAACGCAGACACACACAAACAATTAACACAGCGTACGCCCAATCGCTGAAACGCAATTAAGGGAGGATGGGCCGGTTTTCTTGACCACTTTCTCCCTCATGTTTAGCCTCATTAGTTTTCAGATGTTAAGATGTTTGCCCCATTAGTTAGTTGATTTTAAGACCTTTCGCCCCATTTCTTCGTCAATATTTAGACCTTTCGTGCTATTTAGGTGTCGATTGTTTTCCCTGGCGAACGATAGTGAGCCTGTAATGTAGGAAGAACTGGCCTTCGGCCGGGATATTTTTCTACCGAAAAATGTACAAATTAATCTAGAAGGGGGATCTAATGGATGTTTTGTTTTAAATTTGATGGAGGTCTAGGGAGGAAACTAGAAAAATAATTAATACATGCAAAAATCGACCAAAAAAGTGAACCATCTCCCCTTAAATGTGAGATTAATTAAGATTATTAATTAAGTGTCCCTCAAATTACTATTCCTAATTTGCATCGAACTCTGAAAATGGAAAGCTCTTTGTATTTATTTGTATGTTTATATATTGGTCTTAACATTTATATTATTTTGTCATTTATATTTTCAGTGTTTTGATAAATTAATGAATAAATTATTGTCGGCTAACTACTATTCATTTATATAACTAAAGGGATATATAATTATTGCACATTTATTTATGGCATGCATTTAGTTTCGTAATAATTTTTGGGGATATGACAACAATTAAAAATAGGTAAATTGATGGATAGAGAAGCATTAAGAGCGACATATGTATACAGTACATTAATATATAGATACATACGGAGAGAGAGAGAGAGAGAGAGAGAGAGAGAGAGAGAGAGAGAGAGAGAGGGAGAGAGAGAGAGAGAGAGAGAGAGAGAGAGAGAGAGAGGTGAGAGAGAGAGAGAGAGAGAGAGAGAGAGAGAGAGAGAGAGAGAGAGAGAGAGAGAGAAGGAAACAACCGCAATACGATTCAGAAATATGGCAACGGTTGAACGATATAATAATACGACAGTTAAGGGGAACCACCTCATTTTTTTCTCTCTTTCCTTCTCTCTCTGGGTTGTATCCATTCGGCCCCATTCAGCCTACTGTTTTAAGATTTGTATCCCCATCCAGGTGTCGATTTTGTTTCCCTTTCTCTTGTTGTGTAATATGTTGATGATACGTGATGTTGTTTTGTGTTCAACTTACCTAATCAAAAGTTGTTACATGTCCCCCTGATTCCTCATGTTTAGCCCCATTAGTTTTCAAGTTTTAAGATGCTTGCCCCATTAGTTTGTCGATTTTATGACCTTTCGCCCCATTTCTTTGTCAATATTTGGTGTTATTTATGCGTCGATCTTTTTCCTGGCGAACGATAGTGAGCCTGTAATTTTGGAAGAACCCGCCTTCGGCCGGGCCATTTTTCTACCGAAAAAAGTACAAATTAATCTAGAAGGGGGATCAAATGGATGTATTTTTAAGTTTGATGGAGGTCTAGGGAGGAAACTAAAAAAAAAAAAAAATCATACAAAGATACATGAATGGGAAAATAAATTAGCCCCCCCCCGTCAACCTATGCGAGGATGTTAAAGCTTATCACTATAATATGGTATAGCCAATATTTATGTGGGCAAAACTGACTAGCTTGCATCGGACCCAATAAGAGATTCACAGGATGCTATTTAACGGCATTTGTTTCCACATTGGTCATCGGGTCTCCCTCGATGTACTACGATTGGGTTACGTTCCTGAAAAACCCCGACCTTAAATTGGTAAATCTGGGACCAGCCAACACCCAAACCCAAACCCTTCAAGGGGAGGCAGACCGTTTCTCTGGACCCCCTTCTCCCTAATGTTTAGCCCCACTAGTTTTGAGATTATAAGATGTTCGGCCCATTAGTTTGGCGATTTTAACACCTTTTGCCCCATTTCGTTGTCAATTTTAAGACCTTTCGTGCCATTTAGGTGTCGATTATTTCCTGGCGAGCGACAGCGAGCCTGCAATTTTAAGAGGAACCGGCCTTCGGCCGGAACATTTTTCTACCGAAAAATGTACAAATTTATCTTGAAGGGGGGTCGAGGGGGTGTTTTTCTAAGCTTGATGGAGGTCTAGGGAGGAAACTCAAAACTAAATTTGCATATAAATATGTAGACCAAACACCAAGCACTACCCCGTTAATTAATAAGGAGAGAGAGGTGAGGAAATTATTTCATTAGCGACGATAAAGGGAGACGACAGGTAAAGCAGGAGTCACACGAGCCGTTTTTCGAGCAATTTTTACGAGCAATTGTCCTCTGGCAGCTTGATAATATAAGTTCCATAAGAAATTAAACCACGTAATATAATCTACCTTCGATCTAGTCTCCGATGCCAATGCCAAAAAGTCCCAAAATATAACGAGAACAAACTTGCTCATGGAAAATTGACGGAAAAAAATCGCTCGTGTGACAGCGGCTTTAGTGGAGAATTAACCCTTACAGTACCGGCGACGTCTATTTAGTTATATATTTCAGCTGCATTTAGACGATTTTATGAAGCTTAGGAAGGATATGTGGTAGCTACGAGGATTACTGGAGATAGTCTGCCATCTTTTAACGGGCATACATCCTTCCTAACTTGAATAAAATCGTTTAATAGTTGCCAGAATATAGTGAAGAGGATATCACCGGTACTGAATGGGTTAAGTGAAGATTGGGGGTATTTTGGGGGGTAGGCTATAGAAGTCTTGGATTTTTTTTTTTTAATATAGAGGAACTAATTATGTGAAGGGAAAAGAAGGATTGACTTGAGAGAGAGTGAGAGAGAGAGTAAGTGTGTGTGAGAGTGAGAGAGTGGGTGAAATTGAGAGAGAGTGAGAGTGAGAGAGAGAGAAAGAGAGAGAGAGAGAGAGAGAGAGAAAAAGAGAGAAAGAGAGAGAGAAGAGAGGAAGAGAGAGAGCGAGAGCGAGATGAAAGTAGAGGTCAGAAGGGTGTCTCTCTCGCTCCCCCATAGAGGTGAAACAGGTCAAGGTCATGTAGAGGTGAGTGGATGGAAAAAAATATTAAATCTCTCTCTCTCTCTCTCTCGCTCATTCTCTCTTTTTCACATTCTCTTCTATCGCTCTCTCTCTCTCTTTTTCCCATTATCTCTCTCTCTCTCCCTCCCTCCCTCCCTCCCTCCCTCCCTCCCCCCCCTCCCTCCCTCCCTCCCCTCCCTCCCTCCCTCCCCTCCCCTCCCCCCCCCCCCCCCCCCTCTCTCTCTCTCTCTCTCTCTCTCTCTCTCTCTCTCTCTCTCTCTCTCTCTCTCTCTCTCTCTCATTATATATATATTTCTACCTATACGAAGTTTATAGCAGTTCTGCACATTTATTGATTTCACCCATAACATTTGGACTAGGGTATCCATAATATCGCTATTGTTCATGGGGCAGATCACCTTGTTTTCCAACTTACCATATCATAGCATAATAGAAACAATATTCATACTAGTTCACGCAGAAACGGAAATTGCTATAATAATGTATTAGTGTGATAAATCGAAATTGCATATAGTTCAGGATTGTATTCATGCATTGTATTTTGTCAGTAGCGCCGAATATAGTTACAAACTGCTCTTTAGCGTTTGTTTCTTTTGAATTAAAAAAATATACCGGTATATTAGCTAGAAAGATATGTTAGATTAATAATGTAGAACATCAATACTACACTCTCTGCCGATAATGCCATCCACTTGACTCCTTAGTTCAGTACGAACTCCGAAAACATGAATGAACAGTTCAACAAAACAATTACTCCTTCAAATATACATAAGCTTAAGATCTGCTTATGCTGAATAAAATATCCCTTGGTTGTAAGTTAAATATTACGAAAAATACGTCGTCAGAATTAGGAATAATTTAGATTTCGGGAGGTCCTTTGAAAATACGAGTAAAAATAGTTGTTTTAGGTGATCATTATAATAAAGTTATAACCGGACCAAATACTACCACGTAGATGGTAGGTATTGACGACAACGTTTACTCTTACTATCACGTGTCTGCGCAGTGGCTCCCGCGCACGCCCACACGCGAGCACGTACGGGAGCCAGAAATCATTAACGGGAAATATCTGTGCTGGCATTTACAAGTGCTGAGCGAAACATTGTGAAGTGAGGAGCATGGGGAGAGCTTTTGGTTTGTCTCGGCTTCTCAGATCGCTTCGTCTCTTTTTCTTCTCTCTATCTTTCTCTCCCTCCTCCTCCTCTGGGATCGTTCCAGCCTGTATTTATCATCCCCAGCTTGTCTGCCATTCTCTCATCCCAAGCCTGTCTCTCTTTAAAGGCCTTGTCCTTCCTTCACCTCTATCTCTCTATGCTATTAATCTATTAATATGTCA
Source organism: Paralithodes platypus (assembly GCA_032716605.1). Classification (NCBI taxonomy): domain Eukaryota; kingdom Metazoa; phylum Arthropoda; class Malacostraca; order Decapoda; family Lithodidae; genus Paralithodes; species Paralithodes platypus. The sequence continues at coordinate 64,786,381 of CM064480.1, forward strand.
TATTTTTTAACCTCTTATACTTTGTCATATTACAAACATTCCTTCTCTTCTTCATCCATCCTCTTATATCCTATCCCACTCATAATTTTTCTCCATTTCATACCCTCCCGCCTTTATTCATTCTATCCTTCTCACCCTCTCTTCCCCCACCTCCCCCCTCCCTGTGTCACCTTGTCCGGACACTCGCGACTCACCTGGCGAAGCTGCGAGGTCAGGTTTGGTCAGAGGTCACACGAGGGGCTGTGGTCCGTGGCTTCCAAAAATCACAAATCTCCAAAAACGAAAGTTCTATTCGGATTGTTTATTAATGTTTCAAAATAGATGAAATGACTATACTTTTTCACATGCACAAAAATATTAATATCTGATGATTATTAGTATATTTGCTTTGTCACTAGTAGTTTGTAATTTTCACCGACTTTTGAGTATATCTGGAAGACTCGTCCTTGCCCGAGGATAGATTGCGAAGGGCGCCGCTCAGAAAATTTTGAATTTGGCGTTCGAGGCTCAGTTTTTAAGCTTAGGAGAAAGCAAGGTGGGCGAGGTCAAGGAGAGGTCAGAGGAAGAAAAAAGTCATATCCGGTGGTAGAAGTGAGAGGAGAGGGCGAACGTGGCCACTCAGAGGTGCCCACAACAATCACCCCAGCGCAGTGAGGTCTTCTTAGAAGGGGTGTTCTTGAGTCTAAACCCTAGGCCGCACATTTACCTTGGGGGCCGGGGACACAGACACACGAGTCAACATTCAGGGGGCTTATCGCGACACCTGCCTCCACACTACCACTACCATAACTTCTTCACCTCCAGGAATCAATGGCGGTGACAAGAGCCTCGCCCGACGTGACACTCAGGTTTTCACAACTTCAAACTTCACTGGGAGTGGTCCATGCAAGCTTTGTGGCCTCGGTGCCAGTCCTGGCGAATTATACAGGGTTTTCCTACTGGGCTGAGCGTGTAGGCGGCTCCTGGCGGCCTGTAGCTGACCTGGATTCACGGGTGCCGGCGCGTAGGTTCCCTTGGAAGGCCTGATCCACGCTCGCGCCTGCCTTACCCGCCAATCGACAGCTCCACACGATAATGCTGCCACCTAGCGGGCTGGCGCGCAACTATATGTACAGGTGACCCGCCAACGCACACCGGTACAGAAGCTGACTGTGTTGGTCGCCGGGGATCGTTACCACCGCCCCCCTATGACCCACCTGCCGGCCGTCGCAACTTGAAGTTCGTCCCAACCTGGTCCACTCAACCCTCTCTAGCCCAACGTCCACTCACACCCGCCGAAAAGGAAGGAACCCGAAGTCTCTATCGCAAGCCGAAAGGAAGATAAAGTTGAAATCGATCGATACTGGGATTGTAGAAGGTGAAATTCTGCGGCTCCGCTTCTGAAAGAGAAACGAAGGACGTGGGTCGGCGCCATATTGATCTTCAGGGAAGCAACCACTCAGAGGCAGAGACTGGGCGGAGCTGGAAGATAATTGGCTGCTGGAACTTGAGGGGCGGAGTCTCTGGTTTCTGTTTGAGGACAAGAAAGGTCTCTGTCGCCGTCGGGTTCGAATTACACCAAAACAGGAGTGATGGATGGTTGGGTGGTGGCGTCCAGGGGGAATTAGGAATCAAAAGAGTGGGGTCAGATGAGGACATGGCGGTACAGTAGTGGGCTTATAATTAGCTGTAATATGCCTGATATTAATCATTAAAACTTTTACTTAAATATCTGGTTTTGTTAAAAGGAGGTTACAAACTGCCCATTTTTTTTTTTTTTTTTTTTTTTCGCATTCGCTTTTAATAGCTTTGGGTATTTGTTCGCTAGTAGGGACGCTATTATCAAGGTATAGAACAATAAACTGTACAAAATACTTCTATGCATATGAACTATCTCTGACTTTCATAGTTAATTATTCCAAGCATATAATTATATACATTATAAATACGACGAAGCATCCATATCCTGACAATAAGCGAGAAACAGCTCACTGGTTTCTAAACGTGGGTTTGCTATCGGTGTGATTAGGTAGTGACGTAGGTATATGTGTGATGCAGACGTTGCTTGGTGACGTAACTGCTTTACGCAACGCCTTTTACACTAACAAACATAACACGATTTTTGTTTCAACTTATGAATGACATCTAGTATATTCGTGAGAGCTACGAAATATACTTCATTCTGGCTAACACTAGACGATTGTATTCAGCTTAGGAAGGACCTCTCTTATAATGAAGGCGCTAAAGCCGGTATCACACGAGAGCTTTTATATAGTCAACATTCGATGATCAACATTTTGCTGGTAACATTGCTGGAATATGTTGCACTGGTATCGGAAAGTAGACCTATGGTAGATGAATTTAAGTAACCGAAATATTTTAAAAGTTGACCTCATAAGATGCCAGACCAGTGTTGAGGATAAATGTTGAGTGAAAAAGCGCTCGTGTGATACCGGCCTAATAGTGCTTCCATGTACAGTAAGGTAAATGTGTGTGTAGCGGAAGTGGTATATAGCCATGCAAGGAATGACGTAGCTGTTTCCAGGTGACGTGTGCATGACGTAGGCGGCTTAAGGGGGGTCACCGGATGTTTTTATCTTTCTCTCCTTTTCTCTCTCTCTCTGGCTTGTATCCATTCGACCCAATTTAGCTAACTGTTTTAAGACGTTTATCCCCATCCAGGTGTCGATTTCTTCCTGGCGAGCAATAGCGAGTCAGCATTGTATGGAGAAATCCGGCTTCGCCGGAGACATTTTTCTATCGAAAAATTTACACATTTAGCTTGCTGCCGAAACAAAAATATATATATGCTGGCTCGCTACCGCTCGCCAGGAAAATATTTACACCTAGATTGGGGTAAGCGTCTTAAAACAGTAGGCTGAATGGGGCCGAATGGATACAAGTCAAAGAGAGAGGGAGAGAAAGAGAAAAAAAAGCGATGTGGGCCCCCTTAAATGACGTAAGAGTTCCGCGTGTGCTGCTAGAGGCGGGGATTCACACGAGCGCTTCTCCCGGCAACTTTACTCAGCAACTTAACTCTTTCACGCTTTTATGACGCAGAGGTTGCCAGAGTAGCAATAAGAAATAAGAGTTCTCTCACTCTTATAATTACCTCTCCAAAATTAGTTTTCTGCCCACAGCTAACTCAGAGACAACTACAGAGGTTGAAGTAACTAAACTAAAGGTTTCTAAATACCCCTGATGGTAACAAAGGCTTTAAAGTATCCCTAATAGGCTCAAAATCGCGTCATAAGCGTGAAAGGGTTAAGGGGAGGCAGACCGTTTTTCTGGACCCCCATCTCCCTAATGTTTAGCCCCACTAGTTTTGAGATTATAAGACGTTCGGTCCATCAGTTTGGCGATTTTAACACCTTTCGCCCCATTTCGTTGTCAATTTTAAGACCTTTCGTGCCATTTAGGTGTCGATTTTTTTTCCTGGCGAGCGATAGCGAGCCTGCAATTTTAGAGAAATTTCGGTTGGGAAATTTTTCTACCGAAAAATGTACAAATTTATCTTGAAGGGGGGTCTAGGGGGTGTTTTTCTAAGCTTGATGGAGGTCTAGGGAGGAAACTAAAAAAATATATGAATAAATGAATTAATAGACCAAACAAACGGCCACTGTCCCCTTAACCTTTCAGTATCATGGTGTCTGTTGTTTTTGTCCTGTTATTCTTGCTAACACTACAGTAGACACTTATATACAGCTTCGGCAGGACCTGTAGCAATATAAAGGGTACACTATATATATTACAATATTAAGCCATTGAGTCCCACAGATCCTTTCTAATCTTAATAAAATTGTGTCATGGTATTGACTCCCACAGACCCTTTCTAAACTTAATGCAATTGTGTATTGATTTGCAGAATAATATGCAAGTCTGCGCCGTTGTTGTTGTTGTTGTTGTTCCTCAAGCTGCCTGGCCGAACAGCCCCAAGGCCCCGAGCAAGGCCAAGGCTATAACCGACCGCCCCCACAGAACCCTCCCTGCCGACCACAATAAAGCCTGGGTGACCGAAGCCACTCCATGGCGGGGAGCTGAGGAGGGTGCGGAAACGCCCGGGAAATCAAAGCCCCACCCAGGGTCCTGTGCCCCTCAGCAATTATGAAGAGAAAGTCGAGGGGCAAAGGAAAAATGTGACGCTTTGGCTTCCAATATTGGTAGATTGGGAGGTCAATCCACGGAAGAGACGCCGTCACTTGAGATCTAGAAAATATAGAATAGAAAATATAGTCTGCGCCGTTCAAATATAGTCTGCGCCGTTCTCTACTATAGCATGTTCATTCTAGGTTGGGCAGAAATCGTAACCTCTGTAACTCAAAGTTAACTAGAATAATCGAGCTCATTGGTCTACCAAAATAGGAAGACTTGGCCGGGCAATAGGTGTGGAAATGGACAGCTCAAATTTTGCTCTAGCCCCTTTTTGAGTTACCGAGGTTGGAGAGGTGTTACGATGTCTGCCCAACCGAGAATGAACGGACTATAGCAACATTCCGGGAGTTTGGCGTTAGTATCGGTAACTGGTCTTGGGGGGGGGAGGTTTAGTGGTTAGTGTTTGGTCTATTTATTCATTTATTCATATATTTTGTTAGTGTCCTCCCTAGACCTCCATCAAGCTTAAAATTACACCCCCTAGGCCCCCTTTCAAGATCATTTTGTACATTTTTCGGTAGAAAAATGTTCCGGCCGTCTCTTGAATTACAGGGTCGCTATCGATCGCCAGGAAAAAATCGACACCTAAATGGCACGAAAGGTTTTAAATTAACAACGAAATGGGGCGAAAGGTGGTAAAGTCGCCAAACTAAAGGGCCGAACGTCTTAAAATCTCTAAACTAATTTGGCTAAACATTAGGGAGAAGGGTGTCAAGAAAAACGCTATGCCTCCCCTTAAGATAAATTGTCTTAGGTGGCAGGATCATGTGTTAACCCTTTCAATACCGGTGCCGTCCTTTTAACTTTATTCTGGCTACCATTAGACGATTTTAGTCAGTTTCAAAAAGACCTCTAGCAATAAACAGGCTGCGAAATATCTCGCTTGACTCTTTTTGCTACCACAGATCATCTTTAAACTGCACAAAATCCTCTAAATGGTGCTAGAATAAAAATTAAAAAGACGTCGCTGGTACATAAGGGGTTAATAACTTATTGCAAAAGCTGTGAGACCAGAAATTGCCGGATAAAGTTGATGGAAATAAGAGCCCGTGTGGATGCGCCTTAAGCCGGTATCACACGAGAGCTTTTATACTCAACATTCGATAATCAAAAAATTTCTGGCAACATTTCTGGAATATTTTGCACTGGTATCGGAAACTAGACTGATGATGGATGAAATTAGGTGACCGAAATATTATAAATGTTGACCTCATGAGCTGCCAGACCTGTGTTGAGCATACATTTTGAGGGGAAAAAGCGCTAGTGTGATACCGGCTTTACGTGGTGTCCCGAGAGTTTGATCAATTATGCAATATCGCGTGAGGAGTTGACAAATACGGTAGTGTTGCCACTTATGCAATATCGCGTGAGGAGTTGACAAATACGGTAGTGTTGCCAATTATGCAATATCGCGTGAGGAGTTGACAAATACGGTAGTGTTGCCAATTATGCAATATCGCGTGAGGAGTTGACAAATACGGTAGTGTTGCCAATTATGCAATATCGCGTGAGGAGTTGACAAATACGGTAGTGTTGCCAATTATGCAATATCGCGTTGAGGAGTTGACAATACGGTAGTGTTGCCAATTGACCACTTGCGAGATAAGGAAGTTGGAACCGTGAACATCGATATTAACGATAAATGCAATAATGATGTGGGTTTCTGATGGATAAAAAGTATGATTAATTTGGTTTTATGTATTTATATATGTTTTGTGTCCGTATATTAGCTGATCATTCTGCTAAATAGTGATGGCCACAGCTCCAACTTCCTTACAGACCCAAACTCCCAAGTGGTCAATTAAGGGAAGGTATTTAGTTTGTTCCCTAGACCTCCATCAAACTTAAAATTACACCCCCTTGAGTCCCTTTCAAGATAAATTTGTACATTTTTCGGTAGAAAAATTTCCCGGCCGAAGGCCGGTTCCTCTTAAATTACAGGCTCGCTATCGCTCGCCAGGATAAAATCGACACCTGAATTGCACGAAAGGTCTTAATATGGGGTGAAAGTTTTTAAAATCGCTAAACTAATGGGGCAAACGTTTAATGATATCAAAAGCAATGGGGCTAAACATGAGGGAGAAAGGGATCAAGAAAAAAATCCCTCAAGTGGAGATCTCCCCTTAAGCTATACTTTCCCGCCAGATCTAGAGGTATATTGCCTTCGATCTGAGGTCCACTTTTAGATCTAGCGAAATTCTGAAGATGTAGCCCCTTCTGTACCGGCAACGTCTTATTAGCCCCTTCTGTACCGGCAACGTCTTATTAGCCCCTTCTGTACCGGCAACGTCTTATTAGCCCCTTCTGTAACGGCAACGTCTTATTAACCCCTTCTGTACCGGCAACGTCTTCTTGTTATTAACCCCTTCTGTACCGGCAACGTCTTCTTGTTATTAACCCCTTCTGTACCGGCAACGTCTGTTTGTTATTAACCCCTTCTGTACCGGCAACGTGTTATTAGCCGTTTCTGTACCGGCAACGTCTTATTAACCCCTTCTGTACCGGCAACGTCTTATTAGCCCCTTCTGTACCGGCAACGTCTGATTAACCCCTTCTGTACCGGCAACGTGTTATTAGCCGTTTCTGTACCGGCAACGTCTTCTTGTTATTAACCCCTTCTGTACCGGCAACGTCTGTTTGTTATTAACCCCTTCTGTACCGGCAACGTCTTCTTGTTATTAACCCCTTCTGTACCGGCAACGTCTGTTTGTTATTAACCCCTTCTGTACCGGCAACGTCTTCTTGTTATTAACCCCTTCTGTACCGGCAACGTCTTATTAGCCCCTTCTGTACCGGCAACGTCTTATTAGCCCCTTCTGTACCGGCAACGTCTTATTAGCCCCTTCTGTACCGGCAACGTCTTATTAGCCCCTTCTGTACCGGCAACGTCTTATTAGCCCCTTCTGTACCGGCAACGTCTTATTAGCCCCTTCTGTACCGGCAACGTCTTATTAGCCCCTTCTGCAACGTCTTATTAGCCCCTTCTGTACCGGCAACGTCTTATTAGCCCCTTCTGTACCGGCAACGTCTTATTAGCCCCTTCTGTACCGGCGATGTACTTTTGTATTGCATTCTGGCAACTATTAGACGGTTTTGTACAGCTTAGGAAGGCCGTCTAATCATTAAGGGGCTACAGACTACCTCGATTAATCCTTTTAGCGACCCTATATCCTTCCTAAGCTCCATAAAATCGTCTAAATGTAGGTAAAATGAAATATAAAAGACGTTGCCGGTACAGAAGGGGTTAATGTTATTCTACCTGTATTTAGACACTTGTGTGCAGTTTAAGAAGGATCTGTGGTAGTAAAAAGTGTTCCGTGAGATAGGTCGAAGCTTCTTAATTGCTGAAGGCCCTTTTTAAACTGAATCAAATCGTCTAATCGTAGCCAGAACCGAGTTAAGAGGACGGCGTCGGTACAGAAGGGGTTAAGGGGAGATGGGCCGTTTATTTGCCTTTTTATTGATCTGTTTATGATTTTCTTAGTTTCCTCCCTATACCACCATCAAATTTAAAAAAAAAAAAAAAACATCTATTAGATCCCCCTTCTAGATTAATTTGTACATTTTTCGGTAGAAAAATATCGTGGCCGAAGGCCGGTTATTCCAACATTACAGGCTCACTATCGTTCGCCAGGGAAAAAATCGACACCTAAATAGCACGAAAGGTCTAAATATTGACGAAGAAATTGGGCGAAAGGTCTTAAAATCGACTAACTAATGGGGCAGACATCTCAACATCTGAAAACTATTGGGGCTAAACATGAGGGAGAAAGTGGTCCAGAAAACCGGCCCATCCCCCCTTAAGCCGTTTCCGAGCGATATTGTGCAGATCGTGGCATTATACACACTCTAGCGGACTTGATTTGGTAACCCTGCAAATACGGTAAGGCATACATAACAAAGCCACTCCAACAGCTTCCTCTCTCTCTCTCTCTCCAACAACACCCCTTCTTCCCCCCCCCCCCTATCTACACTCTTCAGAAAATAGGAAAAGTAGAAAGTAGCTACGAGGTGCCGTTGTAAAGACTAATAACATACATAACAAAGCCACTCCAACAGCTTCCTCGCTCTCTCTCTCTCCAACAACACCCCTTCTTCCCTCCCCCCCCCCTATCTACACTCTTCAGAAAATAGGAAAAGTAGAAAGTAGCTACGAGGTGCCGTTGTAAAGACTAATAACATACATAACAAAGCCACTCCAACAGCTTCCTCGCTCTCTCTCTCCAACACCCCTTCTCCCCTCTCTACACTCTTCAGAAAATAGGAAAGGTAGAAAGTAGCTACGAGGTGCCGTTGTAAAGGCGCTTGTCCCTCGATACCTTCACCTGACCTGACGGAACTTTATATTGGTGGGGGGGGTGTAGGGGAGGCATGGATCCTTAAGGGGGGTCGCAAGGTTTTGTTTTATCTTTCTCTTCTTTTCTCTCTTTCCCTGGCTTGTATCCATTCGGCCCCATTCAGCCAACTGTTATAAGACGTTTATCCCCATGCAGGTGTCGATTTCTTCCTGGCGAGCGATAGCGAGCCAGCATTGTATGGAGAAATTCGGCTTCGCCGGAGACATTTTTCTATCGAAAAATGTACAAATTTAGCTTGCTGTCAAAACAAAAATATATATATGCTGGCTCGCTACCGCTCGCCAGGAAAATATTGACACCTGGATAGGGGTAAACGTCTTAAAACAGTAGGCTGAATGGGGCCGAATGGATACAAGCCAAAGAGAGAGGGAGAGAAAGATAAAACAAGCGAGGTGGGCTCCCTTAAGGTAAATTGTGGATCTGTGGGACGCTCAGTTTACTTCTTAGTTATGTGATAGAGACTAGTTGGTTCTTAGATTACGTTAAGGGGAATATTTGTTTTTATTTGTTCATGTATTTATTCATTTTAGTTTCCTCCCTAAACCTCCATCAAGCTTTAAATATATACCCACAAGACACCCCTTCGATGTAAATATATACCCACAAGACACCCCTTCGATGTAAATATATACCCACAAGACACCCCTTCGATGTAAATATATACCCACAAGACACCCCTTCGATGTAAATATATACCCACAAGACACCCCTTCGATGTAAATATATACCCACAAGACACCCCTTCGATGTAAATATATACCCACAAGACACCCCTTCGATGTAAATATATACCCACAAGACACCCCTTCGATGTAAATATATACCCACAAGACACCCCTTCGATGTAAATATATACCCACAAGACACCCCTTCGATGTAAATATATACCCACAAGACACTCCTTCGATGTAAATATATACCCACAAGACACCCCTTCGATGTAAATATATACCCACAAGACACCCCTTCGATGTAAATATATACCTACAAGACACCCCTTCGATGTAAATTTGTACTGTTTACGGTAGAAAAATTTCTCGGCCGAAGTTCCTCCCTAAATTACAGGCTCGCCAGGAAAAAATCGGCACCTAAAAGGCACAAAACGTCTTAAAATCGCCAAACTACTGGGGCTAAATACGAGGGAGAAGTTGTCCAGAAAAAACAAACCACCCCTTAAAAGAGGACATATTATGCTAGGTAACGTGAATCTCATGTATTATAGGCTACATGTTAGTTGCTAGGTAATCTGGTATGCTACACTGCCTATTAGTTACGTCATAGTGCTAGGCGATGTGATTATGACGCAATCTAGGTTATGTTGGGCCCTCCGAGACATTTCTGACGTAAGTGATAAAGTAACGTAGATGCTGCTGTGGATGCTATATTAATGATTAAATAATGTTCTGTTCACTGACATTATAGTTAGATGTTATATGTGAATTTACACTTCAATTCATTTTGTTGTTGAATCCGCAGAGAGTTGATTTTGAGTAGCATGATGTGCGAGAGTTGTGGGAGAAAAAATAGAATAGAATTGGGAGAGCTCAATTAGCTATACTCTACCTGTAAGCTAACTATCATTACCTATAACGAATTAGTTGTTACACCTTACCTGATTATTGCTGTTGTAGTTGATGTTGATGCTGTTAGGGGACATAATATTACGTAGATGGCGCTAGGTAAGGTGGGAATGACGTATGTGCTTCTACGTAACGTTACAGCTTTGGGAACCGTGACGTAGATAACGTTTGCGGATTCACTTGAGCGATGTTTTCCTTATAGTGGGGAGGTGTGGCGGAGTGGTCTTGCCACTGGACTGGTAATCCAATGGACCCGGGTTCGAATCCCAATATGTCAATGGGAAGATATTATTGGGATGGAATTTGTGCTGTACCTAGTATCAGTGCATTACCACAGCACACCGAAATGCCAAAAAAATACCCTCATTGTTCCCTGATTAAATAGCATTGTATGAATATTCCCATATTCAAAAATATGCTACAGGGGGGCAATGCCTAGTGAGTTAATTGCTCAATAGGTGGCGTTCTGAGAGTGAGGGTCCGAGTGTGGGGAGTGAGACTGTGAAGCGCAGAGGCGAGGCGGCTTCAGAGATGGGATTGCTTCGAGCCATGAAGCTTCGCATGTCTCACTCCCTAGACTGGAGCAAGACCTCACGGGCCTCACCGTGTTCAGCGGTAGAGTGTAAAGGCTATCAGCCTATGCCCGAGAGGGAATATAGAGAAAAACAAAAAAATACCCACACACACACACAAATACACACACACACATACACACACACACACACACACACACACACACACCCACACACACACACACACAAAACTCATTTGCATCTTTGTCTTTCTTGGTATGTATATCATTTACATCATCAGAACAATTCATGAAAACTACAAAACTATATGTCATCACCATACGAAGATAATTATGTGCCGAGAAAGTAGTAAGTGAAATGGTCGTAGTTAATCCCGTAGAGTGGTGTCATATTTGTTAGGATGTTTACTGGCCGGTTTTTTGGACTATTAATTCATTTATTAATTCATGTTTTTAGTTTCTTCACTAGACCTCCATCAAGCTTAGAAATACACCCCCTAGACCCCCTTTCAAGACAAATTTGTATATTTTTCGGTAGAAATATTTCCCGGCCACAGGCCAGTTTCTCTTAAAATTTCAGGCTCGCTGTCGCTCGACATGAAAAAATCAACACCTAAATGACACGAAAGGTCTTAATTTAATATTGACAAAGAAATGGGGCGAAAGGTCTTAAAATCGACAAACTAATGGAAGGAACATCTTAAAATCTCAACACTAATATGCTAAACACGAGGGAGAAGGAGGTCCAGAAAAAGCGAGTAGTACTGCTAATATAGTTGCAAAAAGATCATTATACAACCCTGTCGTCTTGTATGTCCGTTTGTCTGTGTATGTATGTGTGTGTGTGTGTGTGTGTGTGTGTGTGTGTGTGTTTGTGTGTGTGTGTGTGTGTGTGTGTGTGTGTGTGTGTGTGTGTGTGTGTGTATATGATAGATCTGTATTACATACACACGGATTCAACCCCTTTGAGTACCAGCGACGTGTGTTATATTTTCTTCTAGCTATATTTAGACGATATTATGCAGCATAGGAAGGATCTGTGGCATTTAAAAGGGTTGGGTTGAGATAGTTTGAAGCCTTTATATTACTAGAGGTCCTTTCTAAGCTGAATAACACCCATAGGAAAGATCTGTGGCATTTGAAAGGGTTGAGTTGAGATAGTTTGAAGCCTTATTATTACTAGAGGTCCTTCCTAAGCTGAAAAACACCGTCTAATAGCTGCCAGAATATGATAAAATTTACGTCCCTGGTACTGTACCGGTTAACCCATTCTTTCGATCTATCTATCTATTTTTAATGTATTTCTATCTATATTTACACTATTTTGTGGAGTTTAAGAAGGATGTCTGCTAGTAGAAAGGGTTAAGTGAGATAGTGAAAAGCTTGTTAATTACTGGAGACCCTAGGTATACTGAATACAAGTGTTTAAGGGGGGTCACCTGCTTTTTGTTTATCTTTCTCTCCTTTTCTCTCTTTCCCTGGCTTGTATCCATTCGGTCCCATTCAGCTAACTGTTTTAAGACGCTTATCCCCATCCAGGTGTCGATTTCTTCCTGGCGAGCGATAGCGAGCCAGCATTGTATTGAGAAATCCGGCTTCGCCAGAGAAATTTTCCTATCGAAAAATTTACAAATTTAGCTTGCTGTCAAAACAAAAATATATATATACATATTGACACCTGGATGGGGGTAAACGTCTTAAAAAAATAGGCTGAATGGGGCCGAATGGATAAAAGCCAAAGAGAGAGGGAGAGAAAGAGAAAAAAAGCGAGGTGGGCTCCCTTGATAGTAACTAGAATAAAATTGAAAAGACGTCGCCAATACAAATGTGGTGCCTATACATTTCCACGTAATATACTAGCTTACGATAAAATCCTATGGACTTCCATTGTTATCCAAAGTTTTCAAAGGTTCAAATAAGTGATAATTTAATGCATCCCTCTCTCTTACAACCTATATGGGTGAGAAGTGTTGGTGGCAACCTGTGTGATACAAATAACCTAAAATATCGTATACAGACTAAAAAAACACACATAACAAAGCCACTCCAATAGCTTCCTCTCTCCCCAGCACCCCTTCTCCCCTCTCTACACTCTTCAGAAAAATAGGAAAAGTAGAATGTAGATACGAGGTGCCGTTGTAGAGGCTTATCCCTCAATACCTTCATCTGATCTGATCTGATCTATTAGACTTGTTCGATGAATTATGCATTGACGTTATTCTGCTCTCTCCTCATAGATAATAAATTATTAACAGTTCTTATATATATATATATATATATATATATATATATATATATATATATATATATATATATATATATATATATATATATATGTATATATAGGGTAAATGTGATGTTTGTCACTCTTTCCTGTCTGTGCTACGCATGTGGGTATAGATTTTATCACACAAATACACTTAAACATTATTGAGATGTTCCCTTACACAACCAGAATTTGAATTCATACCCTCATGAATAGCAAATAGGATGTGCTACCACTGTAACACGACGTAATGAAACCCTAGCAAACATTAGTATTTTCAGTATCAGGGATGACCTACAGTAGATATGTGTGAATTTGTATTTTGTTTTTGTGTGTTCGTTGGTTTCTGTTGTATTGTCCCTATTCTGGCTGTTTTCAGTCGGCCACCCCCTAAAAAATATATATATATATATACCGGTATATATATATATATATATATATATATATATATATATATATATATATATATGAAAAGTGGGGATTGGGCCTGAATATATACAATATAATAGAATAGTGGCAGGGTATATCCGACATCTATCTATCTATCTATTTTAATTAATTTCATTGGAGGTGTTTGGTGGTGTGGTGAAATTAATAAAAAACAGATTATCTATATGCTCAGGCCCAATCCCCACTTTTCCTATTTTTATTTTCTATTGTCTATTTAATATCCGACATGGAGGGTATTTTGCAATCCATCAGAAATGCATCGACCTACATTGCATACAATGATAGTTTACGCAATAGGGCCACGCTACACGACATAATCATTAGTGTAAAAATCTAACGCCAAATCTTGATGGCTAGTGACTTCTATAGAGGTCAGAGTATTTTATGGGGATAGTGCTTGGTTGTTGGTCTATACAGTATATTTATCTATTAATATATGTGTGAGTTTCCTCGCTAGACCTCCATCAAGCTTAGAAAAATACCCTGTAGACCCTCTTTCAAGATAAATGTGTACATATTTTGGTAGAAAAATTTCCCGGCCGAAGGCCGGTTCCTTCTAAATTAGAGTCTCGCTTTCGCTCGCCAGGGCATGAAAGGTTTTAATACCGACAACAAAATGAGGCAAAAGGTCTCAAAATCGTCAAACTAACGGAACGAACTTCTTAAAACCTCAAAACTAATATGCTAAACATGAGGGAGAAGGGGGTCCAGAAAAAGCGAGTACTATCCCCTTAATGCTCATTGTCATACCCGGTGGATCACACATATTCATTAATTTCAATGGAGGTGTTTGGTGTTGTGGTGAAATTAATACAAATATAGATTATACCCTACATTTTTGACAGTGTACGGTCGCGCTAATAAGTTATGTCCCAGCTGCCATTACGTTTGTCTTGCTCTGTGCTGTATTAATGTCTGTCAGATGTTGAATAGGGTGGGTTACTGTAGGAACAGGTTTGTATATTTCAAAATTGGCAGGCTCGCTTTCGCTCGCCAGGAAATAATCAACACCTAAATGGCACGAAAGATCTTAAAATTGACAACGAAATGGGGCGAAATGTGTTAACATCGCCAAACTAATGGGCCGAACGTCTTATAATCTCAAAACTAGTGGGGCTAAACATTTGGGAGAAGGGTGTCCAGAAAAACGGTCTGCCTCCCCTTAATCCGAAATATATATTTGTCCTCCGAACAAGTTTATAATATAAAAGTTTCTAGCTATTAAGGGGAGGTTTTTAGTTGATTCCCTAGACTTCCATCAAGCTTAAAATTACTCCCCCTAGACCCCCTTTCAATATAAATTTGTACATTTTTCGGTAGAAAAATGTCCCGGCCGAAGGCCGATTTCCCTTAAATTACAGGCTCGCTATCGCTCGCCAGGAAAAAATCGACACCTAAATGGCACGAATGGTCTTAAAATTGACAGAAATGGGGCGAGGGTTCTTAAAATCGCCAAACTTATGGGGCGAACGCCTTAAAATCTCAAAAGCAATGGGGCTAAACATGAGGGAGAAAGGGGTCCAGAAAAAAATCCTCTAGGTGGAAATCTCCCCTTAAGATATTGGTCTTATTAATTGTTGAAAAGAAGTTTAGAAAAAAAAACACGAAATCAGCACATCTTTTTGGCATAAATATTCGTCATATTCAACCATACCTATTCGTAGGCTACTGGTAATTTAATCCCTTCTGTGCCGACGACGTCTTTTTTATTTGATTTGACCTACATTTAGACGATTTTATGAAGCTTTGGAAGGATATATGGTAGCTAAAAGAATTATTTGAGATAGTCTGTAGCCTTTTAATGAGTAGACGGCCTTCCTAAGCTGTGCAAAACCGTCTACTAGTCGCCAGAATATAATGGAAAGGACATCACCGGTATAGAAGGGGTTAATATAATCAATCTGGTAATTACATGCCCTCTTTTCCATTTCTTGATCTATTACAAAAAAGTAATGCCAGTAAAGTTACGAAAATATTTCTTGTTAGTTATACGTGTACGGAATGAACAACTCAGTAAAGCCGGTATCACACGAGCACTTTTTGTCCCTCAACACTGGTCTGGTAGCTTATGTGGTCAACATTTATAATATTTCGGTTGCCTAAATTAATCTATCATTAGTCTAGTTTCCGATACCGTTGCACAATATTCCAGAAATGTTGCCAGGAAAATGTTGATCTTCGAATGTTGACTATAAAAGCTCTCGTGTGATACCGGCTTTAGTTTGAGTTGCTCTTTACATGCATATACAGTATATGTACAAGTTATTTTGTCGGTACTATCATTACGTTGTGCGCTCAGTAGTAAACACAAATAAATTACATTTGAATGGAGATCAGATGAAGATATATGTGTTATAGACTTATAGATATTACCAAAGTCCATCAGCTTATGGGGAGACTGACCGTTTGTTTGGTCTATTAATTCATGTATTCATATATTTTTTTAGTTTCCTCCCTATACCTAAATCAAGCTTAGAAAAACACCCCCTAGACCCCCCTTCAAGATAAATTTGTACATTTTTCGGTAGAAATGTTTCCCGGCCGAAGGCCGATTCCTCTTAAAATTGCAGGCTAGGTATCGCTCGCCAGGAAAAAATCGACACCTAAATGGCACGAAAGGTCTTAAATTTGACAATGAAATGGGGTGAAAGGTGTTAAAATCGCCAAACTAATGGGCCGAACGTCTTATAATCTCAAAACTAATGGGGCTAAACATCAGGGAGAAGGGGGTCATAGAAAAACGGTCTGCCTCCCCTTAAATCAAATTCAGCATAGATGGTAGGTCCCTAATAGTATTTCAATAACTGGTACCATAATAAAAGCCTTTAGTTTTTAGTTTTTTCATAATAAACTTCAATAAACAGCTACTAATTGTTATAGATACTCTATGACAAAGGTGATTGCACCGAATTAACATGTCCACAACATTATGAACAATATCTTGTAGATTATAATTATAAATATTAACACTAATGGATGGTACCGATCATCACTCTCGCTCATGTACTATAATATTAATGGAGGGACTGGGGGTAAGGTTGACTAGGGGGGGGGGGGGACCCAAGCGGGGAAGAGGACCATTAAGTTATTTTGGGATAAGGTAGTGCCCTTTATGGAGCCTTTATAGGAAAGACCTTAAAGAGGAAAACCTACTGGGAGAGGGTCATGAAATGGTTAGGGGAGGAGGGGAGAGAGGAGGAAGTTTGGGTAGAGGTGAGTGGGGGTAGCCGAAGGGGAGGGGTAGAGGTACAAAGGAAATCAAGCAACAACAGATCTAGTGACCCTTCTAGGCTGCTTGTCCTCCAAAACACTGAGGATCAAGTGTCCAAACAGTGGTTTAGAGTGGTAAGGGAACATTGGAAAGGGAACTACTGCCCTGGAACTTATGTCCGTGGCAGGATTAGGAAGTTAGTAGGGGACAGATGGGTTAGTAACTGAGGGGGGGATAAAATAAAGTTATTCATTTACAAACGCAGTCAGTCGCGGGTTTGATGCGAGATATTTGTCTAAGCGGAGTTTAAATGAATCAACGGTGCTGCAGTCTATAACGTCTCGGGGAAGCCCATTCCACAAGTTGACAACTCGATTGAAGAAGAAATTCTTAGATTCGTGTGAGTTAAAAGATTTACCAATAATTTTGCAACGATTTCCCCGCGTGTAATTAGATTGGTCGATAGTGAAGTACTTACTACAGTTCATATTGTCGATGCCTTTGATGATTTTGAACACTTGAATTAAATCACCTCTTAATCTGCGCTGGGTTAAAGGAAATAGATGTAATTCTCTAAGACGCTCTTCGTATGGTTTGTTCTTTAGGCTAGGTATCATTTTGGTAACTCTATGTTGAACTCGTTCTAGCTTGTTTATATCTTTTTGGTAATAAGGGCACCAGGATTGAACGCAGTAATCCAGAAGAGGGCGGACTAAGGAATTGTAAAGGGTTAGGATAACTTCTTTGGATTTATGCTCAAATGACCTGCCTATAAAGCCAATTATTTTGTTTGCCTTCTTAACAACTTCTGAACATTGTTGACTCGGTTTTAGGTTACTCGATATTGTTACTCCCAGATCGGTTTCTCTGTTTACATTCTTAAACTGAGTGCCATTCATCAAATAGTTTGCTTTCTCATTTAGGTATCTGATATGTAGTACTTTACATTTATCCGCATTGAAACTCATTTGCCAAATTTGGGCCCAACATGACAATTTATCTAGATTGTGTTGCATATCGTCAACTTGTTCTTTTGAGAGTACGCTATTTGCAATTTTTGTATCGTCATCAAATTTTGAGATTGTACAAGTGAGACCCTCATCTATGTCGTTGATGTAAATTAGAAAGAGAATTGGTCCTAGTACCGATCCCTGGGGTACCCCGCTACTTACATTGGTCCATTTAGATGCCTTACCGTTTATGACTACTCTTTGCTTTCTGTCGCTGAGCCAATTTTCTATCCATTTCAACACACCGTCTTGTATTCCATGCGATTTTAGTTTTAGCAGTAAACATTTGTGGGGAACTTTGTCAAAGGCCTTTTGAAAATCAAGGTATATAATATCTACAGCTTTACTCTCATCGTAGAGGTTGAGGATATCGTGGAAGAAGTCTAAGAGGTTTGTTAAACAGGAACAGGTGAGTGGGGGTAGTCGAAGGGAGGGGTAGAGGTGAATGGGGGTAGTCGAAGGGAGGGGTAAAGGTGGGGGGGGTTAGCCGAAGGGGAGGGGTAGAGGTGTGTGGGGGTAGTCGAAGGGGAGGGGTAGAGGTGAGTGGGGGTAGTCGAAGGGAGGGGTAGAGGTGAGTGGGGGTAGTCGAAGGGAGGGGTAGAGGTGAGTGGGGGTGGCCGAAGGGGAGGGGTAGAGGTGAGTGGGGGTAGTCGAAGGGAGGGGTAGAGGTGAGTGGGGGTAGTCAAAGGGAGGGGTAGAGGTGAGTGGGGGTAGCCGAAGGGGAAGGGTAGAGGTGAGTGGGGTAGAGGTGAGTGGGGGTAGTCGAAGGCGAGGGGTAGAGGTGAGTGGGGGTAGTCGAAGGGAGGGGTAGAGGTGAGTGGGGGTAGTCGAAGGGGAGGGGTAGAGGTGAGTGGGGGTAGCCGAAGGGAGGGGTAGAGGTGAGTGGGGGTAGCCGAAGGGGAGGGATAGAGGTGAGTGGGGGTAGTCGAAAGGGAGGGGTAGAGGTGAGTGGGGGTAGTCGAAGGGAGGGGTAGAGGTGAGTGGGGGTAGTCGAAGGGGAGGGGTAAAGGTGAGTGGGGGTAGCCGAAGGGAGGGGTAGAGGTGAGTGGGGGTAGCCGAAGGGGAGGGATAGAGGTGAGTGGGGGTAGTCGAAGGGGAGGGGTAGAGGTGAGTGGGGGTAGTCGAAAGGGAGGGGTAGAGGTGAGTGGGGGTAGCCGAAGGGGAGGGGTAGAGGTGAGTGGGGGTAGCCGAAGGGGAGGGGTAGAGGTGAGTGGGGGTAGCCGAAAGGGAGGGGTAGAGGTGAGTGGGGTAGCCGAAGGGGAGGGGTAGAGGTGGGTGGGGGTAGGCGAGGGGGAGGGGTAGAGGTGAGTGGGGGTAGCCGAAGGGGAGGGGTAGAGGTGAGTGGGGGTAGCCGAAGGGGAGGGGTAGAGGTGAGTTGGGGTAGTCGAAGGGGAGGGGGAGAGGTGAGAGGGGGTAGTCGAAAGGGAGGGGTAGAGGTGAGTGGCGTTAGTCGTAAGGGAGGGGTAGAGGTGAGTGGTGGTAGACGAGGGGGAGGGGAAGAGGTGAGTGGTGGTAGTCGAAGGGGAGGGGTAGAGGTGAGTGGGGGTAGCCGAAGGGGAGGAGTAGAGGTGAGTGGGGGTAGCCGAAGGGGAGGGGTAGAGGTGAGTGGGGATAGTGGTAAGGGAGGGGTAGAGGTGAGTGGTGGTAGTCGAAGGGGAGGGGTAGAGGTGAGTGGGGGTAGCCGAAGGGGAGGGGTAGAGGTGAGTGGTGGTAGTCGAAGGGGAGGGGGGGAGGTGAGTGGGGGTAGAGGAGGGGGAGGAGTAGAGGGGAGTGGGGGTAGCCGGAGGGGAGGGGTAGAGGTGAGTGGTGGTAGTCGAAGGGGAGGGGTAGAGGTGAGTGGGGGTAGCCGAAGGGGAGGGGTAGAGGTGAGTGGGGGTAGAGGTGAGTGGGGATAGTCGAAGGGGAGGGGTAGAGGTGAGTGGTGGTAGCCGAAGGGAAGGGGTAGGGGTGAGTGGGGGTAGTCGAAGGGGAGGGGTAGGGGTGAGTGGGAAATTGAAATTGAAATTGAAATGTAAATAGTTTATTCAGCCCAAGAACATTATAATACAAAGTAATATTATCTTAGTACAGTACATAATTGGCTGTGCCTTATTGAGAGTTGCCTCTCTTATAAAGACACCTGAATTAGTTAAACCCGAATAATAGGATAGTCCCATTATTTGACATTAGAACATTTAAACAGTATTCCTGGCAATTACATAATAGTGATATATTATATACACATTTATATACTTTGTTTCAACCTTTACATTCATATACATATTCATACTATGTATCATACAGATACATATACATACTCACATACATACAAACATAATTATACCCAATATAATCATACACAATTTACTATCAAGCAGTCAATTCGCTCAATCCGCAGAGTTTCGGTATATTGCTTAGATTTATAAATAACACATTACTCTTAATACTGAAGATAACATCAGTATTATAATATCACTTGTGTATAAAAATCTATGGGTGTAAATTTGTGTTTTCTCTGTTCTGGGTCTGTCTCGAGTCGGCCACCCCCAAGACAATAAACAAATAAATAGAATCAACTCGAAAATAAAAATAAAAATAGGGAAAAATGGGGATTGGGCCTGAGCATATAGATAGATAGATAGATAGATAGATAGATATATATAGATAAATAGATAGATAGATAGACTCAGACTCAGACTCAATATTTTATTTCGTAAAAGCTACATAAAACTTTGTACATAGTAAGAGAATTGTGAAGCACATTTATCTCATAGTTGGTTCACGGCTTTGAATAAAAGTAATTCTAGATTTTACTGCGTCAATGTCATTTTCCATTAAACATTCGATATTATAAATATTCAATAAAATATTCTTTACTTCCTTCATCAAATATAAGCTATCATCATTGTTAAGTAAACATTTTCTTAAAAAGATACAAGGCTTCATCATACATCTGTGAGCAAACCGTATTTTTTGCCAATTAATTAGATGAGTGAATGTCATTAACCCTGCTAAATCACATGCTTTGTGGTTGCTCTCCCAGTATTTAAGTTTTAAAATCTTCTTAATGGCTTTGTGGTATCCAACCGCAAATTGTTTCAGAGGAACACCACACCGCTTATTGGAAAACCATAATTCTGTACCATAAAAACTTAAGCAATAACTATTAAATAGTTGAATAAAAACATTAATATTAACATTAGGGAATTTACGTAAAATACAATTGAATTCATTATAAAACTTATTTCTTGTCCTTATTACATCCTTATCATTATTTAGTTTATCATCAATAATAAATCCTAGGTACTTATGTTCATGTACATTGATCATTACTTCATCATTAAGCTTCATTCTCGGCAGACCATTTATATTATTAGTATCCCTAAAAACCATACACACTGATTTATTTGCATTCACTTGAATATCTAAAGCTTTCGTTTCATGTTCCACAATGTTTAGTAACTTTTGTAACCCTGTCGCTGTTGGCGCTAAAACTACTATGTCGTCAGCATAGGCAATAATGTTACTCATCCTATTGCCAAGACTACATCCAGTTTTGCACTTTGATACGGTTTCGATTAATAAATCAATATATACATTAAAAAGTAAAGGAGATAAAATTCCACCCTGTCTCACTCCGTTCATAATCTTCCAGGGCTTTGACAGTGCATCTTTATGTTTAGTAGCAACCATTTGGTTTCTGTAAAAATAAAAATAAATATTTACAAGGTAATGAGGAATATCTAGTTCTAAAAGTTTCTGGATTAATTTAAAATGATTCACTTTATCAAACGCTTTTCTAAAATCAATAAAACTCGCATATACATTCGATCCTGCAGATCTATAGCGTAAAACAGTTTCCTTAAAAATTAAACCTGCAGAAAGAGTTGAATGGCCCGCTCTGAAGCCATGTTGCCTCTCATTAAAGTCGACATAATTTGTTAATTTATATTTTAAACAATATTCAAAAATCTTTAGAAAAACTGAAGACGATATTATTGGTCTATAGTTATCAATTAAATTTTTATCTTTACCACGATCTTTAATAAGAGGAAGAATGACTCCAGTTATCATAGTATTAGGTATGAAGCCATGAACAATAAATGCTGAAAATAATTTAGCAAGTAAACCTCTTGCATATTCTGGACAAAACTTCAAATGATTCGAATGGATATTATCGTGATCAATAACATACTTCAACTCCGATATGGCTGTATTTATATCATTCAAGTTAATGGTCCCAACTATTTTACCCCTTCGAACATCTTGTTTTAATCTTAAAGCTTCAAAATTACCTTTAGATTGACAATTCTGGTCATCAAATACACGTTTATATGCTTGTGAAAACTTTTCTGCTATTAGATTCGAATCACATTCGCCTTCAATCTTTATATTCAAGTAACCTTTGTTGTTTTTCGATCTCCTAACTTCATTCCAGAATGTTTTGTACCTCTTATGTGAATAAGACTCTGCCAGTTTTTCATTTCGTATTTGTGCTTCATTATGTATTATATGCTTCAGAGCTTTCTTAAATGTCTTTCGTGAACTCTTCATATTTTCAAGGAATTCGCCAACTATGGGGCAGTTATTCCTCTTCCAAATAAAAAAATTCTCCCTTGCTACTTCATATAAATTACGAACATGATCATTCCACCCTGGCTTTATTTCGTAACCTCTGTTGATGTTTAGTATAAATTCTGCTGAGGCATCATTACAAATTTGAACAAATGTATCATAGATATGTTCTAATTCCTTAATATGATTTGAATCTGGACAGTTATATGAACAGCATTCCAGACATTCAAAATTAGTCAAGTCGTACCCAGTGATACAATTACTTACTTTATTTTGATATTTTACTATTACATCATTTGAGTTAAATAACTTCCAATTAATAAACTGCTTAGTTACTTACTGACTCTATATGCTCATTTTTATGAATTACGTCGATATTTACTTTAAAACCAATGGGAAAATGATCAAATAATGAAAGGTCGTATCGAATACAGATATTATCTATTTTCTCTTGTATACTTTCCGAAGTTAGGATATGATCTAGCCAGCTAACAACACTTCTACTAGGACATAAATATGTAAAGGCATCACTAGGTAGCACTTCATCACTAACACACAAATTATTATTATCAATAAACGTAGTGAAGTCATCCCTAAAACGACCTTTTTGAAAATCTGCATTAAAATCACCACTAATAATACAATCATTATTACAGATAGATAGATATATAGATACATAGATAGATAGATAGATAGATAGATAGATATATAGATAGATAGATAGATAGATAGATAGATAGATAGATAGATAGATAGATAGATAGATAGATAGATAGATAGATAGATAGTATATTTAACATCTATAAGCCATTTTGAATACATAATAACAAGATATGAAGAAAGGCAATCCTGAAGAAAACAACTCCATTTATACCAAGAATTAAATTGTAAAACTTGCAAACTAAACAAACCAAGACTGGTACAAAGACAATACAAAGTCAAACTTAACCCTTTCAAGCCCCTCTCTCTCTCTCTCTCTCTCTCTCTCTCTCACTCTCTCTCTCTCTCTCTCTCTTGAGTTTGTAACACTCAACGTTGGAGTATCACTAACTCCAATTGTTTCAACTCCAGCATCCACCACCGCCCCAACGTCATCTGCCAACAATCCAACACCTGCAGTAGACACTGCAGCAGATGCTTCTGACGAACCTGAGCCGACATCAAACCAGGACAGCCGCCCTGTTCACCTTAGTCTCTCCCCCACTCCTCGTGCAAGAAGCCTGCTAGCACGAACAGTACCAACCCCTCGCCCCTGTTCTAACCACTCCTCTCCCCGACCTGTACATAGAGTCCCGCCACCACAGGTTTCCGGATTTACACCAGTGAGGAACGGTGCACGGCCAACGCAGAAAAGGTCTCATCTACCAGTCACAATGTCAAACAGATTTGAGATATTGGTAGAGATGGAAGACGAACCAGAAGAGACCAGGCTCGTTGGGGATTCCATCCTACGAGGACAGTCGAAGAGTTCTGCGACAGAGTCCCAAATCAACGAAAAAGATTTTGCATCCCAGGAGCTGGACTGGACGACATTGTGGAAGCCTTCGAAGATACCACAAAGGATGCAAATGAAAATACCCTTTTTGTCATCCATGCTGGTTCAAATGACGTCATGCGCACCAGATCCGAAGAGTTGATGGAGAAATATCGCAAGATGATCCAGCACTACAAAAACAAGTCAAGGAATATCATCATCTCAGGCATTTTCCCCAAGATCGACGCACCTGATAAATTCTACGACAAGGCCTTCAGCACAAATAGCCGACTAAAATATTTGTGTCTGAGGGAAGAAGTTGAATTCATCAACCTCTGGGACAACTTCTACAACCAGCCTACTCTGTTCCGCAAGGATGGCACTCATCTAAACCTTGTGGGTTCAGCACGCATGGGTCGTCTCCTACACGAAGCAGTCCGCAGCCATGGATCAAAAAACGCCATCAGAGAAGAAGCAGCAGTGACATAAATCATCCAACGCCAAGAAAAAAACAGAGGCAACCGAGGACCACCAGCAATAAGGACCGAAGACAGCGAGGACCGAGGACAGCCATGAACATAAATGTAGATCCGACAAGAACCAAAAATATTATTAAAGAGCGTTCCGTGAGTTCTAAAATAACAAATTTAAAGGTTTTCTATGCAAACGCTCGTAGCATACGCAATAAATTTTCAGATTTAGAGGAGCTAGTGTTTACAGAAAATTATGATGTGATTGGCATAACAGAATCTTGGCTCAATACAGAAGATAGAGACTTTTTAGCAGAGTATTCACTTCCCGGTTATGTAATGTTTGAGAAAAGCCGAATAAATCGAAATGGAGGTGGCGTTTTACTTTATATCAAAGAAAGTCTTAACCCTACCCTCTTGTCAAAACCTCAAATTGTGAACGTCGACGCATCTTTTGTGCTAATAAAGAATAATAAAGGTACAAAAATAATACTTGCATTAATATACAGACTCAATCAGTGCAAACTGACCGAGAAATTTATGAACAAATTGCAGATGTAAGTAACTCACAAGATACCGTAATTTTTGGCGACTTTAATTTACCTGTGACCAAGTGGGGCGATACTCTTACTTCACACTCCGGACATGACTTGTATACGAACTTGCAAGAGAGTTCGCTTTATCAATTTGTTCGAACGCCGACCCGTGGTAATAACGTTCTTGACATTGTACTTGCAACAAAAGAAGAATTAATAGAGAATTTGAATGTTGGTGATGAATTCAGTAACAGCGACCATCGTACGATAACTTTCACTTTAAAGTTTACTAGTAACGAACCAAATAGTAGCATCGAAAAAGTCCCTAATTTCAAGAAAGCAAACTTCCATAAACTTAGAGCTATGTTTAAAGAAACTGACTGGAGCTTTTTAATTAACAATAATGACATAAATACATCTTGGAAGTTATTCGAAACCACTTACCTAAAAGCAGTGCAAGACTGCATACCATCGAAAATACGGCGTCCATGCCATAATAATAAGCCCAAATGGTGGAATAAAGATATTTCAAACTGCCTGCTTGCTAAAAAATTTGCTAATGATAGATTAAAATCCTCACAAAATGACGAAGAACGGGTGAAATTTGTAGAGCTACGACGCAAAGCCAAAAAGTTAATTAAGCAAAGTAAAAAGACCTTAGAGTTACATATTGCGAATCAAAGTAAAACAAACCCGAAAGAATTCTATAGTTATATCAGAAAGAAAAAAGTAGTCACTTCAACTGTTGGACCGTTAGTCGATGAAAATGGAGAATACACCAAAGACGAAGTACAAATGAGTAATGCCCTCAATACCTTCTTTGCATCAGTTTTTACAACAGAAGACCTCAGTGATATCCCTACACCATCGCCGATTCAGATTGATAATTCAGATGTTCTAAGCAATATCACCGTTACAGAGAGAGAAGTATTGAATTGTTTAGATAAACTCAAGGTAAATAAAACGCCAGGACCTGATACAATCTCGCCTAGAGTTCTGAAAGAAGCTAAGGATGAGCTCTCCAAACCACTGACATTACTATTCAATAAATCCTTGCAGTCTGGAACTATGCCTGATCAGTGGAAGCTAGCCAACGTAACACCGATATTAAAAAAAGGCAGCAAATCCCTACCCAGTAACTATCGTCCAATTAGCTTAACCTCAGTTGTATGTAAAATGCTAGAAACGGTCATACGAGACAGACTCGTAAATCACTTAGAGGAAAATAACATACTTAAAGATGCTCAACACGGCTTTCGTAAAAAACGTTCCTGTTTAACAAACCTCTTAGACTTCTTCCACGATATCCTCAACCTCTACGATGAGAGTAAAGCTGTAGATATTATATACCTTGATTTTCAAAAGGCCTTTGACAAAGTTCCCCACAAACGTTTACTGCTAAAACTAAAAGCGCATGGAATACAAGACTGTGTGTTGAAATGGATAGAAAATTGGCTCAGCGACAGAAAGCAAAGAGTAGTCATAAACGGTAAGGCATCTAAATGGACCAATGTAAGTAGCGGGGTACCCCAGGGATCGGTACTAGGACCAATTATCTTTCTAATTTACATCAACGACATAGATGAGGGCCTCACCTGTACAATCTCAAAATTTGCTGACGATACAAAAATTGCAAATAGCGTACTCTCAAAAGAACAAGTTGACGATATGCAACACAATCTAGATAAATTGTCATGTTGGGCCCAAATTTGGCAAATGGGTTTCAATGCGGATAAATGTAAAGTACTACATATCGGATACCTAAATGAGAAAGCAAACTATTCGATGAATGGCACTCAGCTTAAGAATGTAAACAGAGAAACCGATCTGGGAGTAACAATATCGAGTAACCTAAAACCGAGTCAACAATGTTCAGAAGTTGTTAAGAAGGCAAACAAAATAATTGGCTTTATAGGCAGGTCATTTGAGCATAAATCCAAAGAAGTTATCCTAACCCTTTACAATTCCTTAGTCCGCCCTCTTCTGGAATACTGCGTTCAATCCTGGTGCCCTTATTACCAAAAAGATATAAACAAGCTAGAACGAGTTCAACGTAGAGTTACCAAAATGATACCTAGCCTAAAGAACAAACCATACGAAGAGCGTCTTAGAGAATTAAATCTATTTCCTTTAACCCAGCGCAGATTAAGAGGTGACTTAATTCAAGTGTTCAAAATCATCAAAGGCATCGACAATATGAACTGTAGTAAGTACTTCACTATCGACCAATCTAATTACACACGGGGAAACGGTTGCAAAATTATTGGTAAATCTTTTAACTCACACGAATCTAAGAATTTCTTCTTCAATCGAGTTGTCAACTTGTGGAATGGGCTTCCCCGAAACGTTATAGACTGCATCACCGTTGATTCATTTAAACTCCGCCTAGACAAATATCTCGCTTCAAACCCGCGACTGACTGCGTTTGTAAATGAATAACTTTATTTTATCCCCCCCTCAGTTACTAACCCATCTGTCCCCTACTAACTTCCTAATCCTGCCACGGACATTAGTTCCAGGGCAGTAATTCCCTTTCCAATGTTCCCTTACCAACTCTAAACCACTGTTTGGACACTTGATCCTCAGTGTTTTGGAGGACAAGCAACCTAGAAGGGTCACTAGATCTGTTGTTGCTTGATTTCCTTTGTACTTTGTACTCTCTCTCTCTCTCTCTCTCTCTCTCTCTCTCTCTCTCTCTCTCATATGTTAACCCTTTCAAGCTCCAATACGCATTTCTGTTTGATTTTCTGGTAAATTATTAGACGATTTTATTCAGCTTAGGAAGGGTATATGGAAGTCAAAGGGTTGATTGAGAGAGTCTTTACCCCATTTAATACCCACAGATCCTTCCTAAGCTGCATAAAATCGTCTAATGATAGCCAAAATATACTGCTAAAACGCGTCAGAGCTTCAAAGGGTTAACTTATCAAAAAATAGTAGGCTTAGAGACAATGGCATACTTATTTTAAGGAGAGATTTCCACTTGAGGGATTTTTGTATTGACCCCTTTCTCCCTCATGTTTAGTCCCATTGCTTATGAGATTTGAAGACGTTCGCCCCATTAGTTTGGCGATTTTAAGAACTTTCGCCCCATTTCTGTCAATTTTAAGACCTTTCGTCCCATTTAAGTGTCGATTTTTTCATGGCGAGCAATAGCGAGCCTGTAATTTAAGAGGAACCGACCTATGGCCGGGACATTTTTCTACCGAAAAATGTAAAAATTTATCTTGAAAGGGGGTCTAGGGGGTGAAATTTTAAGATTGATAGAGGTCTAGGGCACAAACTGAAAACCTCCCCTTAAAAGTTAGCTTTGGTTAGTTAGTTTAGTTTGGTTAGGTTATTCAAATTGACCTCTTGCGAGTTTCAGGCTATAAGGAAGTTGGAGCCGTGAACATCGATTTTAGAGAGAAATGCAATAATAATGACGGGGGTTTCTGATGGATAAGAAGTATGATCCATTTGCTTTTATGGATTTATAAATGTACAGTCGCGCTAATAAGTCATGTCCCAGATGTCATTACGTTTGGCTCGCTCTGTGCTGTAGTAATGTCTGTCAGATGTTGAATAGGGTGGGTAAGTGTAGGAACGTGGTTGTATATCTCACTCAAAAAGAAGAAATCGTGTGTAAATATTGCTGATACCAATTATTGATCAAAACATACTTGGTGCCGAGACATCACTTATTAGCGCGACTGTACTACGACCGTATTTTAGCTGGTAATTCTGA
This sequence comes from Paralithodes platypus, assembly GCA_032716605.1. NCBI lineage: Eukaryota > Metazoa > Arthropoda > Malacostraca > Decapoda > Lithodidae > Paralithodes > Paralithodes platypus. The sequence goes on from CM064480.1 coordinate 64,814,680, forward strand.
TGAATATTGATGGATGCGGCTCCAACTTCCTTATAGATCAAAACTCGCAAGTGGTCAATTGGACAAGTTCCGCTTTAGAAGAGATTGTATTTAGTTTAGCAAGGATTCTCTAATCGATTTTATTCAGCTTAGGAAGGACCTCTAGCCATTATAAGGCTTCGAACTATCTCAATCGAGCCTTTTAAGCACCACAGATCCTTCCTAAGCTGTACAAAATCGTCTAAATATAATTAGAATAAAATTATAAAGACGTCATCGGTACAGAAGGGGTTAACCCTATTAGGTGCAGGGCCGGCCAATTTGGATCCTCCCTGTTTTACTCCAATAGTTTGGAGATTTTAAGACGTTTCATCTCATTAGTTTGGCGATTAAATGATACTTCAACCCAGTTAGGTGTCGATTTTTTTCTGGGCGAGCGATAGCGAGCCTCCAATTTTTGAGAAACCGGCCTTTGGCCGGGAAACTTTTCTACCGAAAATGTACAATCGGGGGTATTAAGTGTTGTCATAGATTCCAGTGGTTTTCGCTCAACAAGTGTTATTGGTATCTTTATAGTTACTGGGAAACGTGCTTATCCCTCAGAGTATTAGTCAGTGTCCGAAACTTTGTGAAATATCTGACAACACTTATTAACCTCGACCGTACACATTTAGCTTGGGGATTTTTTTTCAGTTTGAAGGGGGTTTGGAGAGACGTTTTTCAAATGCTAGCGGGTAAACTAAAACACATTGTTCGAAAATGGTAAAAAACAATCAAAACCCTCAATAATAATTAAACAAAACACCATAAAACCCTAAGACGTTGCACCAGATAGTGTTAAGTCGTCTAATAGTAGCCAGAATCAAAGGTACAGTCGGTCTAATAAGTAATGTCTCGACACCAAGTATGTTTTGATCAATTATTGGTATCAGAAATATTTACACATGATTTCTTCTTTTTCAGTCAGATATACCAACATTTTCCTACACTTACCCATCCTATTCAACATCTGACAGACATTAATATAGCACAGAGCGAGCCAAACGTAATGACAGCTGAGACATGACTTATTAGCGCTACACTTAACCACCCTATCCAACATCTGACAGACATTAATACAGTACAGAGCGAGCCAAACGTAAGGACAGCTGGGACATGACTTATTAACGCTACACCTACCCACCCTATTCAACATCTGACAGACATTAATACAGTACAGAGCGAGCCAAACGTAATGACAGCTGAGACATGACTTATTAGCGCTACACTTAACCACCCTATCCAACATCTGACAGACATTAATACAGTACAGAGCGAGCCAAACGTAATGACAGCTGGGACATGACTTATTAACGCTACTCCTACCCACCCTATTCAACATCTGACAGACATTAATACAGTACAGAGCGAGCCAAACGTAATGACAGCTGAGACATGACTTATTAGCGCTACACTTAACCACCCTATCCAACATCTGACAGACATTAATACAGTACAGAGCGAGCCAAACGTAAGGACAGCTGGGACATGACTTATTAACGCTACACCTACCCACCCTATTCAACATCTGACAGACATTAATACAGTACAGAGCGAGCCAAACGTAATGACAGCTGAGACATGACTTATTAGCGCTACACTTAACCACCCTATCCAACATCTGACAGACATTAATACAGTACAGAGCGAGCCAAACGTAAGGACAGCTGGGACATGACTTATTAACGCTACACCTACCCACCCTATTCAACATCTGACAGACATTAATACAGTACAGAGCGAGCCAAACGTAATGACAGCTGAGACATGACTTATTAGCGCTACACTTAACCACCCTATCCAACATCTGACAGACATTAATACAGTACAGAGCGAGCCAAACGTAACCGTACAGTATAACGAATTGCCGACTTGCGAGTTTCGTTCTATAAGGAAGTTGGAGCTGTAGACATCGATAGTTAACATCATTTACAGCTAAAATACGGTCGTAGTACAGTCGCGCTAATAAGTCATGTCCCAGCTGTCATTACGTTTGGCTTGCTCTGTGCTGTATTAATGTCTGTCAGATGTTGAATAGGGTGGGTAAGTGTAGGAACATGTTTGTATATTTCACTCGATATGAAGAAATGAAGCTTAGACATTGCTGATACCAATTATTGATCAAAACATACTTGGTGCCGAGACATCACTTATTAGCGCGACTGTACATATATAAATCCCAATTCAACATACCATTTATCCATCAGAAACTTAAATTATTATTGTATTTCCGTTTAATATCGATGTTCACAGCTCCAACTTCCTTATAGCCTGAAACTCGCAAGTGGTCAATTGGAGATTTCCACTTGAGGGATTTTTTTCTTTACCCCTTTCTCCCTCATGTTTAGCCCCATTGCTTTTGAGCTTTTAAGACGTTCGCCCCATTAGTTTGGCGTTTTAAAGAAGTTTCGCCCCATTTATGTCACTTTTAAGACCTTTCGTGCCATTTAGGCGTCGAATTTTTCCTGGCGAGCGATAGCGAGCCTGTAATTTAAGAGGAATCGGCCTTCGGCATAAGTGTGTTGATTTTCGGTGTGAGCATCCTAGGTTCGAATCCCCGGACTGCCACATGTGTTTTTTAATTTCATTAATCGAGTTTAGGAGTAAAGTTGGTTGGTGGAGAGAGCATAATAAAAAAAATGTATTGATGTTTTCAAGCTCCAACTTCCTTTTAGCCTAGAACTGGGTGTGGTGTCCCGCGTTCGAATCCCGGGAGGATCATATGCTTTCATTACTTTATTCAAGTGCATTGGGGTTTGTAATAAGAACATAAGAAAATGGGAGTCTGCAGAAAGCAGATTGGCTCATACAAGGCAGATCCCTCTCACACCCAAGTACAAGGCCTAATTATAGGCCCAACTCACTAATACCATGAGGACCGACCTCACCAAAACGGTCAGAGGTCAACACGGGAAAACAGGGGTCTGCAGAGCGCCGATTTGCCCACACCCGGCAGATCCCCCTCACACCCAACCCATAATGGAGGATTAATGTTAAGAACGGGGTGTTCCTTAAATATTATTCAATATATTTACTGTTGATGTGTTCTATTATGTATAGACAAATGTTACAGAGTGTGATTGTTGTTGTTGTTGTTGTTCCCTAAGCTGCCTGGCCGAACAGCCCTGAGTCCCTAAGGAAGGCCATGGCCACGGTCGGGCTTTCCCAGAGAGCTCTCAAGGAGTGTAGATTTTGTTGTTGGCGTAAGTGATTGTGTGAAATGCAGTCTTCTAGGATGTGTCCAATGGTATGGAGTGCTGTGTTACATTCCGGGCAGGGATCGTCGACAGAGACATCCAGTCTCTTCTGATAGCTCAGAAGAGCTGGATGGTGCCCACATCTCAGCCTGGCCAGGTGGGCTCTGTCCTCGCGAGGAAGGGAGGATTCAGAAGGATGGGATTTCGAGAGGTCGTGCCTGCAGCTGCGTGTTGTCTATGAGTGATTGGATGGAACGGTGAGAGATATAAGTATGGATGTGCTTCTGGAAGCTGGTTTAGTGTGGGCAGGGAGGAAGAGAAGACAGAATTTGTGTGTGATAGCGTGTGCTGGGTGTTGTTTTGATATTTCTTCTTGGTGTCTGTGGGTGTGTTGCCATGTGTTGCTTCTGGAAGCTGGTTTGGGGTGGGCAGGGAGGGAGAGTGACAATAGCGGTTAACCCATTCAGTACCAGGGACGTCCTTTTCATCATATTCTGGCAACTATTAGACATTGTATTCAGCTTAGGAAGGAGCTCTAGCAATAATAAAGCTTCAAAATATCTTAACTAACCCTTTTAACTAACACAGATCCTTCCTAACCTGCATAATATCGTCTAAATATAGCTAAATATAATATAGAATCAAATATAAAAGACGTCGCCGGGACAACAAAGGTTAATAAGAAATATCATAAGCTATTCCTTCAGGTCGAGTTTAACACCGTAAGTATCACTCGCAAGTCGGACGTAAAGGGTATTACATTTATAATCATAAAGGGAAGAGTATTTTCAAAGCATTCTAAAGCCTATGACCAAGTCGTACTGGCCTTCACCATTATAATTGGTGATTGAATGGTCGATATGATTGCCCTCGTTTATTTCAAACCTGAATTTTTGTGGGATCTTTATGTCGGCCGCTTCTAACCTCTCAGAAAATCTAGGCAACACAGAAAGCCCATGCCCCATCCCTGAGTCCAAGAGAACGTCAAAGGTTTGTTTACCAATGAGGTGCCTCTCTTTGCCCACTAATCTTACTTTCAGTATCAGTTGTTTATCAAAGCGGCCGTTTTGAGTGCATATCTTGTGGCGTATTGGTTTATCAAACATATGCAAGATTTGAAATAAAGCCTCGGGAAAGTGTAGGAGAAGTGCTGGACGGTGTTTAAGCGAGCGAGAGTAGGACGGCCTATAATATTATACTTCGCTGCGTACGTATCCGAACTATCCATTACAAAGATGTCCATGTAAAATTTCTGCCCATTTTTGAGACTGACTTCCACATTGGGGAAGAATAACGTGGGACAAGTTACTATTCCCTTCCAACATTCAAATGTTAATTTTATCGTTCTGTAGGGATATTCGTCCTTAAGTCCTAACTTCTTCGCGTATTTCATTGAAACTAAATTCATGCTAGAGCCAGAGTCATGGTAAAAATCCATGGAATGCTTGTTTATGGTTAACTTGCAACGTGTTCAGTCTCGCTAGTTGAGGTAGGTCGTCGATATGTAATGGGCAGAGATCTACTGCCGAAAGTTTGGACAATTTCACCTGAGGATCGCAGGTTACTCTCTTAGGTTTGGGCGTTATACGGAAACGCAACCCTTGACCATGTTTCTCACCCGTACTGCCAACCCTCGCACGGCAGCCGATGTTTAGCTTTCTGTCCATTGCTTCAGATGCTCGTTGCTCTCCCTTCTTCCACTGTCTCCTTTCCAGTATTTTCCTATCCATAATCTTGGTCCTTTCATCTGCCCGCTTCTTAGCCCTCGCATCCCGTCGTAGTACATCTAGATTTACGTCTATTTTACAGTTGTTGTCGAAATATGTTACTTTAGCAATCTGCCGGGAGTTGCGATCAACCAATGCGCACATTAAAGATAATTTATTTACTTTAAAATTATCAAAATACGGAGAGAAAGTCTATTTACTATGTTCTCTCACTGATGACCTGATAAGTAAACCTGGTAAGATTTCCGCACAGGAAGCGGCTCGCTTGGTGTAGTGACTAGCGTCTCGGACTTCCACCCAGAAGGCCCGGGTTCGCGCCCACGCTCGGCGCATTAAAGATTTTTCACAAGCACTGAGTCGTTACCATCCCTCATGAGCAAAGGGATGGGGTAGTAGTACAGGACCCCAATGGAAATACGCCTAATCGGCCTTATTGAGCTATCCTTAGCTAGCTTAGCATGCGCTAGCTTTAAGAACTATTATTATTATTATTATTATTATTAAGTGTGAGGATATGCCAATATTTTGTTATTTTACCCACGCCGATATTAGTGGTGAGAAAAGAAATCTACTTCTAAAAATAGCGTAATTGTTTAATCGAAGTCCTCTTTTTCTAGTTATTAAAAACGTATTCTATGGTGTATTATACGATATATAGAAGCAATAGAACTGTTCAAATGACCTGGGAAGTGTATATTAAACCAAATACAAAACTTTGAATAATGAGCTAAGAGATATGTTTTTTATCACTTTTCAACCCAAGACCAGCGGGGGTCTGGGGGCAGCAGCCCCCAGGATGCCCAGGTTACCTTAGGTTAGGTTAGGTTAGGTTAGGTTAGGTTAGGTTAATGACCAGCAGCACCAGCTATGTAAATACAGTAGTGAACATTTGGTTTAGTCTGTGCTGAAAAATCCATTTTCTTTAGGAGGAGGCCATACACTAAACAATTACCAAAAATATTATCAAGTTATCTATAGCACCATACTAGTGGTGTGTGTTTATATAATTATATGATTTGTAATGACGATAAAATAGCGAATTTAGCGTGCGCCTATATTATATTAAAGTTACTCCTAATATTCTTTTGGTTTTCTCGGAAACACTATCAAAGAAAATCAATTAATAATATTGGGCAAACTATTATATTATTTCGTAACAATATTAAGCAAATTATTTAATGATTTTTTAATCAGTAATCAAATAGACTTCCAACTTTTTAAAGGATATATATATATGGTATAATCCTGTGTAGCGGGTGGACCTGTACATATATCTCAATAATTTGGTAATGTTACAATATATTTTTACATTTTACATTCATAAATAGTCCAGTAATATACTAGGTTAGGTTAGGTTAGGTTTGGTTTTGGTTAGGTAAGGTTAAATATATTGTGCAATGTTTCTTAGTAAATAGGCATCTGAAAAACAGCTCCTCCCGCTACACAGTATCTTACCACTATATATGCTGATAAGGACAGCTGGAACTCCTGTTTCTATACCTGGCCTCCCTTGCTGATCCTTTCTGTGCCTCATCAATATTGAGGGCAACCCCAGACTGCCCTCCAAAACACCTTCTCCTCCTATCAATATATTATACTATAAACACCTTACATACTACACTAGTTTTTTCACAAACAAAAAACCATGATGAAACCATGACCCGCCTCTGAGTCCCCAGGTGGGGGCACCAGAAATGCCCCCATTGGTATGTCTCCTGGAAACAACTCGCCAAAATGCTCTGAACCACCACCTTCTACTCTTACTATTATTTTTTGCAATAGTTGTGGCCTTTCCTCTAACTTCCACTCTGTGGAACACCACCTCTCCTCTGCCAACCCTGATCTCTTTCTCACCGAAATGCAGTTGTCTGGGTCTACTGACAGCATATCCTTCTCTGTATCCTCCTACTATTTCTATCCTCAGTTTCAAGCCAAAGGTGGATGTTGCGTCTGTGTACGCAACAATCTTGCTTTCTCTCGTGTTCCCAACTTAGATTCTTCTGAATTCTCAACTTGCTGGCTAAAGCTTTCTTGTCACTCTCAAACTAAATATTTCTGCACTGTTTATCTCTCCCTAATTCTACTAACTATCCAAAATTCTTTGACTATCTAACTTCTAAAGTGGAACACATTCTATCTAGCTTTCCTTTTGCAGAAATCTCCAATTTAGGAGATTTCAACATTCACCACTGCCAATGGTTCTCCTGTTTCCACTGACCAACCTGGTGAACAAGCCTACATCTTTTCTATCCTAAGCGTTCTAGAGCAGTTAGTCCAGCAACCCACTCGTATCCCGGATCGCTTCGGAGATCGACCCAACACTCGATCTTGACTTATTTCTACCCTCTAACCCTTCTGTTTATACAGTACTATAAATCTTTTCTCTCTTCTGGGCTCCTCTGACCATAAACTAATATCTGTCACCTGTCTATCTCTCCAGTACGGCCATCCGATCCTCCCAACCGGCGGCGCTTATGGCACTTTGGCGCTGCTGACTGGGAGGCTCTTCGGCAGTACTTCTTTGATTTCCCATAGAATGACTTTTGCTTCCGTGGCCGGGGACCCTCGGAGAGTGCTGAACGCATTACCAAGGCAATCCTCTCGGGCATGGAAGCTGTTATACCAGGTTTTTACTGGGGTTGTATTGACTAATTAGGTAGGGTCTTACTCAACTGGGGAAAAGCAGACCAACACAACCACAAGCACGAAGGCAATAGATGATAATATAACACAAGAGAACAAGCATAGATTATTCTTATTTGACAGTAGCATATGATTAGAAGTACAATGTTAGATCAGACATGGATAGGTAATTATATAATAGCACGATCGAGGATCCACTAGGCGCCTTCAGGGGGAGATCTTTGGCAGGTTTCGACGGTCTTTGAAGATGCGGCTGCGTTGTATTCCCGATGACGTCCTGGTCTGTGGTGGTGATCCTGCTGTGTGACAGTTGCAGAGTTAGTGAAGACTTCCTTGAGGGTCTTCTGAAGATCTGCGAGGTTGAGGTCTTATAAGAATACGACCCGTTTCACCAGTGTTTTACGTTCTCGTATCGTAAGACTTAAGTAAGGAGTCGTTTCACCAGTGTCTTACGCCCTTCACTACGAGTCCTTAACCCAGAATTCCTACAGAAGTCTCTGGAAGAACTTTGATCTTGGATCTTGGGTTTATACAAGTACGAGCCGCTTCACCAGTGTCTTACGCTCTCGTATCGTAGGACTTAAGTAGGGAGTTGTTTCACTAGTACTGTCTTACACCCTCCACTACGAGTCCTGACTGAGAAGGAAGCTGTATCACCAGTGTTTTACCTTCTTCCAACCAGCCTTACTATTTGTGTAGGTTTACTAGAATTAGAGCGCTTGTCAGTACTGCATACTGTAATTATAGCAAATCCTGTATCAAGGCAATGTAAAGATGTTGGGTGGTCACCAGTGTGGTCTAACAAGCTGGATACTAGCAAATCCAAGATACCTTCGAGAAATGCGTTGATTAGTTACACCAGTATAACTTACTCCCTCAAGGCAATTTCTTGGTTAAAAGTCCCAAGTCTTCCTGATATTAACCCGGGAACGGCGGCAAAGCTCATAAGAAGTTTTACTGGGCGAGGACGGCAAAGCTCTTAAGAGGGAGGCCTAAAAAAAACATTTAAACGGCCCCAGTAGCACTAAACAATTTTTTTTTTTTTTTCCCCTATACCTCATATCACTCCTCCACATCCCCTCCTTCCCCCTTTTCCCCTCCCCCTTCAATTATCACCTATTTTCCCTGTTATTCCCTAATTCGTTGGTATATTTTTGTGCTAACATTAGCAAAATGTGTGGAGGATGTGCTTACGTGCCTAGTGAGTGTGTTATACAACCGAGTGTGTGAATGAGTAGGCTCAGTGTGGCTTGAGGCCTCGTGGAGGGAGGGGTTGCCTCACTTTTCTCCATAATTCATGAATGGGCTGGTCCATCTATATTCGCGATTTTGACTAGAAAAATTATATTTTCACTTTTTTTATTTTTGTTACAGGTTACTATCTTCATAGTGAAGGTAAAATAGGCTCATATGAATAAGTAATAACGATATTTATCGTAAAATGACGATTATAGGCCTGACTGGAGCCAATATGCTCGCCCATGGGCAGCTAGTTCAATACCCCCCCCCCCCCCTAGCCGTTGCCGGGTTAATCCTACCAGTCTGGTATTAGTGTCTATCCAACTCTGCTGATGATGAGGTGGGCTGAGATGGTCTTACCACTTTCGTCGTTCTCTTCGGTGGGGCATTTCACGGCTGGAGGGGCAGCTGTGCTTGGAGGAGGGTCTGGGTCGGCTGCGGTAGCCCTTTTGGGAATCCACGCCACGGCGGTGGTGCATCTCAGAGCAAGAAGGACGCGTGGTGTATTGATATGTATGCACAGTTTGCTCTCCACGATGTCTTGAGGGGTTATCTCTGCTCGGTGCATAGTTATCAGGTGCCGTTCTCACAGGTATGTTCTTTCCTGGGGTTGGGGGAAGTGCCTAGGTGATGCAGGTGACCCGAGGGAAGCGTGGTGAGGAGTCGCTTGTGCCCTAGCTCTTGTCTTGGTGGCGTGGTGGCAGTGGTTGTTGGTGTATGCGGGGCCTTATCTCCTTGGTTTTCCTCCTTGCTGCTTTTCTTCCCTATCTCAGAAGCATACATTCCATTTTCTTTCTCTCAGTCTAATGAAAAATAATCTTGGTTTACTTATGCTTGTTCTACTGCTGTCCGCAACAAGGAAGAAGCATTCAAACGGTACCGACGCCTTAAAACTCAAGAATCTCATTCTTCTTGTGTTTCTGCCCATAATAAAGACAAATCTACATGTTCTTCGACTTGCCAAGCACTCTTTCATCAATAATAAATGCACTGAAATATCCAACTCTAGACCTTCTCAAGCTTTCTGGCATCTAGCCAAAAACCTCTCTAACCATATTTCTTCTTCGTCTTTCCCTCCCTTTTCCACTCTAATGGCACAACCATCATTTCTTCCTCTGACAAAGCTGAACTCTTCGCTCAAACTTTTACTAAAAGCTCCACCTTGGATGATTCCGCCTATGGACGGGGGATAGGCTTAGGATGGGCGGGAGGGGGAGCGCGACACATCCGCTCGCCGCCGTGTCTCACTCACTATTGGATTGGAGTGCCTGGGTTTACCTGTATATGTACCCCCCTCCCCTCCCTTCCTTCCTGCCCTCCTACACTTCTCTCTCTCTCTGTCTCTCTCTCTCTCTCTCAAACTATGGTAATGCCCACCCAGACCCCCTTCAAGCTTAAAGAAATAGCCCCCCTCCCCCATCTAGCTAAATTTGTACATTTTTCGGTAATGTCCTGGCGAGCGATAGCGAGCCAGCAGTTTAGGAGAGACCGGCCTTCGGCCGAGACATTTTTCTACCGAAAAATGTACAAATTTAGCCTGAAGGGGGTCTGGGTAGCAAAATCTCTCTCTCTCTCTCTCTCTCTCTCTCTCTCTCTCTCTCTCTCTCTCTCTCTCTCTCTCTCTCTCTCTCTCTCTCTCTCTCTCTCTCCTGTATTCAACCACTTTATCTCAATTAGTGGAGCAGATAACTGCAAATTTCAGGAGAATCGTTCATTTCCGGAAACAAGCACCAAATTTGGCACACATACTCCTTGGGGATTGCTCTTTTGATAAAACCCGTTAGCCACCTAAAAATTCAAGATGGCCGCCATTGAATATACAGAAATATTGCATTTCGCAATAAAATCGCAAAGACTTGTCCTATTTGAATGATCTTGGTGTCAAATCATAAATTTTTCATACATACGGTATCACACGAGCCCTTATTCGAGCATTTTTTACGGGCAATTATGGTCTGGAAGCTTAAAAAAATGCACTTTATCAGAATTCAGCCGCCTAACATATCTACCTTCAGTTTAGTTGCCGATACCAGTGCGAAAATGTCCCGAAATAATACGAGAAAATAGTTGCTCGTGGAAAATTGACGGAAAACGCGCTTGTGTGACAGTGGCTTTAGAGTTGTAGACATCAGCATATATCAGTTGCAATACGTTTATAATGCATATATAAAATACATAAAATCGTAGTCGACCAAAACAAAATTCCCATCATAAATGCATAGGATATATTTTGTATTCCTGCTAAATATCGATGTTTACGGCTCCAACTTCCTTATAGCACGAAATTCGCAAGTGGTCAATTTAACCTAATACCCTCAAGTAATGTGTGTCAATGCAGTGGTGTTTAAAGACGATTGGCACCTTTAAGGGGAGATGGGTCGGTTTTCTGGTCCCCCTTCTTCTTTATGTTTAGCCCCATTAATTTTGAGATCTTAAGACGTTCGTTTCATTAGTTTGGCGATTTTCAGACCTTTCACCCCGTTTCTTTGTCAACATTAAGACCTTTCGTGTCATTTAGGTGTAGATTATTTTCTGGCGAGCGATAGCGAGCCTGAATTTATTATGAGAAAACGGCCTTCGGCCGGGACATTTTTCTACCGAAAAATGTACAAATTAATCTAAAAGGGGGATCTAATGGATGTTTTGTTTACATTTGATGGAGGTCTAGAGAGGAAGCTAGAAAAATAATGAATACATGCAAAAATTATGGAGGTCTAGGGAGGAAGCTAGAAAAATAATGAATACATGCAGAAATGATGGAGGTCTAGGGAGGAAGCTAGAAAAATAATGAATACATGCAAAAATTATGGAGGTCTAGGGAAGAAGCTAGAAAAATAATGAATACAGTACATAAAAAAATTATGGAGGTCTAGGGAGGAAACAAGAAAAGTAATGAATACATGCAAATATCGCCCAAAAGGTGAACCATCTCCCCTTAATGTTTTCCCCACGAAGCGTCTGATACCGAACGAGTACTGCGGGAACAAAGCCGGTATCACACGAGCGCTTTTTCCCTCAACATTTATCCCCACCATTGATCATATTTCTTCTACCTAAATTCATCTACTATCAGTCTACTTTCCGATACCAGTGGAAAATAGTCCAGAAATTTTACCAGAAAAATTTTGATCATCGAATGTTGACTATAAAAGCTCTCGAGTGATCTTTGAAGTGCGCGGTCTGCTTTCCTTTAAAAAAAAATACAAATTGTATGTGTACAATAAATTTAAGAATGCTATTTTGCGTTTTTGTTATCAACCTATTATTGTTTTGTTAGTGGTTTTGGATATTGTCACGAATGTCCCCCTCCAGTCTTGAGATATCAGGCATATCGTCAATGATGGAGGGGCCACTAATAAATTATAGGTTTGAGTCCCGGAGGGAAGAAGGAAAACCTAATATTTAGTAGTGGCCCCGAAATCATTGACGATGCAGGCCCTCCCTTCCATCCCCTTCCCATTCGTTGATGTCCTTAAGTTAACTCTTAATATACCATTGAAGGAGGTTATGGCGCTGGGCAGACCAGCGTCTCGGATAGAATCCACACGGGAAGACATCCACAAGTTTGGGAAGCTTGATTATAGCATTTCTTAAGTTCATTTTATTTTTTTATTTTTTACGAAGTTTTTTCTTAGTGAGTACCCAATCATAACGACGATTTCATAAGAGAATTAACGTACACTTATGATGTGGCCTCTTATCTCCCTGTGGCGGCTGTTTCAAACGAGCTGACGCAAGAGCTTGAAAGAGTGCTATTATGTAATAGGCATATCGTCAATTATTTCGGGGCCACTACCAAATATTAGGTTTTCCTTCTTCCCTCCGGGACTCAAACCTATATTTTAGTTTATTCTGGCTACTACTAATCTATTTTATTCAGTTTAGGAAGGATCTATAGCAATTGTAAGGTTTCGCACTATCTCAATAACCCTTTTAAAACTACCACAGATCCTTCCTCAGCTTCATAACATCGTTTCCCTATAGCTAGAATACAATCTAACAGACGTCGCTGATACAGAAAGGGTTAACTAGTGAATTTCAGTAATGTGATCTTTATGGATTAAGCAGGCTATTCAAATTGCATCGCAATTGTATTTCCAAACATTGTCGTATTTTTTTAAACATTCCCTACTCAAGTCAGTACTCAAGTCTGTGTTTCCCTCATTCAATGATCACCGTTTCAATTTTATTCTGAAATAGTGTAACAGCTACTTGTGTATAGAGGCAATTGTGCCTCAAGCGAAGTTATATTATACTTGCAAAGAGTTAGGCGGTCCATTAGATTCATTCAAAGCAGCCAATTCGCATGATTGATTGATCGGTTGTATCACTATTGGTAGTGCTTTATTATTTCCGTAACTTCACTAGTATTTTTGTTTTGTTTTTTTGTAGGCCTATATGCGTTTTCAAAGTCCAGTTATATGAGTTGGATGAGGAACGACAACAGCACACAACATGACTCCACCACTACCGAAGGGTAACTGACTGCATTGTGACCATCCCACTCTGATTATATTATATTGGTGAAACGTGAGGACAGAGAGTGTGACATCATATACTATTCAGGGTCTAGTGGCTGGATCTTTGGTCTATCAATTCATTTATTCTGTTATTTTTTAGTTTCCTCGCTAAATCTCCATCAAACTTAGAAAAACACCCACTAGACCCCCTTTTAAGATAAATTTGTAAATTTTTCGGTAGAAAAATTTCCCGGCCAAAGGCCGGGTCCTCTTAGAAATACAGGGTAGCTATCGCTCGCCAGGAAAAATTCGACACCTAAGTCGCACGAAAGGTCTTAAAATTGACAATGAAATGCGGCGAAAGGTGTTAAAATCGCCAAAATAATGGGCCGACCGTCTTAAAATTTCAAAGTTAATCGGGCTAAACACGAGGGAGAAAAGGGTCCATAAAAACCAGCACTACCCCCTTAACAGTCTACTGGCTGTGAGAGGAGCACACTGTACAGGCAGTCTGGGATACCACTGGCATGAGTTATTGGAATGACGACATTGGTTGCTTATAAAAAGTTGAGACTGAGAAATGGAAAAGAGAGAAAAATTATAGTAATTTTTTCAATTCAATTCAATTCAAAAAATGTATTGCCATGAAACATTTACAATTCCACAAAATACTTACAAAATATAACAACACTACACACTTCATGACAATGAGGACTGATACCAAAGGTATATATGTCTATGTTCATAGATTTTTCACAAAGGAAGACCTAACACATTGGCTGAAAAGTTATCCTTGAGTTTAATGTGATCACTTTGGTTTGGTCCTAATAAAAAGAAACACTTTCCATCGCAATCATTTTACAGTAACAAAAATAATCGTCATAGAATTGAATGGGTTCAAATCTAGTTTTAGCTCAATTTATTATATTATCGACATAGTGGGCTTACTTTTCCCTTACTCATACAAAATAGTTAACTTATTCTATATTCATATTTTTTCACCAACCAACTTTACTTCTAAACTTAATTAATTAAATCAACAAATACATGTGGCACTCTAAGGACTCGAACCTAGGATACTCACACCAAAATTCCGCGCATAATTGTATTTTACGTTCAATGGCATTCCATTCCAGAAAAGAGTTTTTTTATGTTTCCTATGTACATGAAAGAGACAAAAGGCAAAGGTGTCTGTAACAAGTGCCCCACCCCGCGCGCGCGCGCGCGCGCACACACACACACACACACACACAGCCCGTAGCCTAGTAGGTAGAGCTCTTGTCTCACACACGAGGGGTCGGGGGTTCAATCCCCGGCCGGGCGGAGACAAATTGGGCTTGTCTCCTTTCATGTGTTAGCCTCAGTTCACCTAGCTGTAAATAGGTACCTGGAATAAGTGAACGACGTTGTGACGTCCCATCTGGGGTTGGCAAAAATGGTACAAGGCGAGATGGGTATCATATGGTTCACCTAAGCTGATGGCTACCTAAGCCTTCGGGTGAGACGGTACCGTCTATAGTGAGAATGGTACCATACAGATCCACCCTAAGCCTTCGTTTCCGATGTCGCCAATTGGCTAAAATACAGACTACGCACACATCCACAGCCATTCCAACAGTACATAAAACACTTAACATGCATTTCACGCAATACATTCCCAGTTAAGGAGGCGTGATAATAATGAGCTTAGCTCGCATTGCATGGATTCCCCTTGACGAACAAGTAACTGAGTAACACACACACACACCTCCCCGTGGCGTAACTGATAGCGCGTCTGGCTCACAACCAGAAGGTCCCGGGTTCGAGACCCGGGCGGGGAAGAGACATTTGGGCAAGTCTCCTAACGGTGTAGCCTCTGTTCACCTAGCAGTATAAATAGGAACCTGGTGTAAGTGGATGACGTTGTGACGTCCCATCTGGGGTTGGTGATCGGTTACAAGGTGAGATGGGTATCGTACTGGTCAACCTAAGCTACTGGTCAACCTAAGCCTTCGGGTGAGACTGGTACCGTACAGATTAACCCTAAGCCTTCGTTTCCAGATGTCGCCAATTGGCTAAAATACAGACTACACACACATCCACAGCCAGTCCAACGATACATAAACACTTAACATGCATTTCACGCAATACATTCCCAGTTAAGGAAGCGCGATAATAATGAGCTAAGCTCGCATTGCGTGGATTCCCCTTGACGAACAAGCAAATGAGTGAATAACACACACACACACACACACCAGGCTAAAAGAGTGATAGAGAACCAAAATCAAGGTACATTAGAGTTAATTTAGGTGTGTTGGAAAGAAGTGTGATGTGCTTGCTAAGTGTAGTGAAATGTATAGAAGAAGGAAGTGTTTGCGAGAGCAAGCTGGATTACTCTGTGTAGGTGAGGCACAAATAGAAACAGTGAGGGAAGCTAGACAAATGAAACAGGAGTTCCAGCAACTCCTTATCATATGCCTATATGGCCTCCCCTGGGTACTGTCCTGCTCGATTGGTGCCTACAATCTTAGGCTACAGAGTTAGGTTTTCTAAATCATTATATCTGCTTGTATTGTATGTATTCCATTACTTGTGGCTTCGGCTCCGCTGCATGTCTGCCTGCCGAGATCGGAACCTCTCTGGGTGGTTGGGGACCGGGGGAGTGCTGGAGCGACCTTGGTGACCCTGGTCTCTGGGTCTTCTCCTGAGTGACCTAGATGTGTGTGAATTTGTGTTTTATTCTGTGTTTGTTCGTTGTTTTATGGTGTTTTTTGTGTTTTCCCTGTTCTTGTTCTGTCTTGAATCGGCCACCCCCAAGAAAAAAGGAAAAACAAAAATAATAAAATAGAATGAAATAGGAAAATAAAAATAAAAAAATAGGAAAAAAAAATCGGGATTGAGCCTGAGCATATAGATAGATAGATAGATAGATTCCATTACTTATTTAATTGTATGATATAACGTTGACATAATGTACAATATATGAATGTATATATGTACTACATTTGTTATTTCTATACACATCACTTTTCAGTAACCAGTAGTGGAATCGTAATAACACTTTATGTAATCGTTATCTATTTAATCTATTACCTATATCCCTTATGTCAGTCAGGATCATAATGTTGCAGAATTGGCAAATTTTCTCAGTCTTTCTTCAATTCAACAAGTGAACTCTGGAACTCTCTCCCTCAATCAGTCTTTCCTTCATCCTATGACTTAGACTGCTTTAAACTTAGTGTGTCCAGGCATTTTGACTCCAACGTCCCTTGAATTTGGTTTTGTCACTCTTTTAACTTTGGGGGGAGACACTCGTTACAGGCAGCCTGCCTTTTGTGTCCTCCATGCACATAGAAGAAAAAAAGTCGTATTTGTGATGGATTACATTTCTCAGACTAAAATGTGAAACCTAATCGTAAAACTCGAGTGCCTGTAAATTACAATAGTACGAATCCATGCGAGTCTTAAAAAAATATAAAGCTCCAAATGTTAAAATAATGAGATTGTGTAGATAATTGGTTAATAACGAAAGGTAATAGAGAATTAAAGTTTAACTATTTAACGCTACTTTGAGATCCCATCCCTAAGTCGAATAAAATTGCCTGGCCGTAGCAATTAAAAAAATGCTATCCTCTTCGCCATTTAATCCTTGAGACCGACAGTATACTTGGCACGGTGCTAACACTGCCACATACTGTATTGTATATCCAGCAAGGGTGTGGTTATTGTTGTATATCCAGCAAGGGTGTGGTTATTGTTTTATATCCAGCAAGGGTGTGGTTATTGTTTTATATCCAGCAAGGGTGTGGTTATTGTTGTATATCCAGCAAGGGTGTGGTTATTGTTTTATATCCAGCAAGGGTGTGGTTATTGTTTTATATCCAGCAAGGGTGTGGTTATTGTTTTATATCCAGCAAGGGTGTGGTTATTGTTTTATATCCAGCAAGGGTGTGGTTATTGTTTTATATCCAGCAAGGGTGTGGTTATTGTTTTATATCCAGCAAGGGTGTGGTTATTGTTTTATATCCAGCAAGGGTGTGGTTATTGTTTTATATCCAGCAAGGGTGTGGTTATTGTTTTATATCCAGCAAGGGTGTGGTTATTGTTTTATATCCAGCAAGGGTGTGGTTATTGTTTTATATCCAGCAAGGGTGTGGTTATTGTTTTATATCCAGCAAGGGTGTGGTTATTGTTTTATATCCAGCAAGGGTGTGGTTATTGTTTTATATCCAGCAAGGGTGTGGTTATTGTTTTATATCCAGCAAGGGTGTGGTTATTGTTTTATATCCAGCAAGGGTGTGGTTATTGTTTTATATCCAGCAAGGGTGTGGTTATTGTTTTATATCCAGCAAGGGTGTGGTTATTGTTTTATATCCAGCAAGGGTGTGGTTATTGTTTTATATCCAGCAAGGGTGTGGTTATTGTTTTATATCCAGCAAGGGTGTGGTTATTGTTTTATATCCAGCAAGGGTGTGGTTATTGTTTTATATCCAGCAAGGGTGTGGTTATTGTTTTATATCCAGCAAGGGTGTGGTTATTGTTTTATATCCAGCAAGGGTGTGGTTATTGTTTTATATCCAGCAAGGGTGTGGTTATTGTTTTATATCCAGCAAGGGTGTGGTTATTGTTTTATATCCAGCAAGGGTGTGGTTATTGTTGTATATCCAGCAAGGGTGTGGTTATTGTTTTATATCCAGCAAGGGTGTGGTTATTGTTTTATATCCAGCAAGGGTGTGGTTATTGTTGTATATCCAGCAAGGGTGTGGTTATTGTTGTATATCCAGCAAGGGTGTGGTTATTGTTGTATATCCAGCAAGGGTGTGGTTATTGTTTTATATCCAGCAAGGGTGTGGTTATTGTTTTATATCCAGCAAGGGTGTGGTTATTGTTTGATATCCAGCAAGGGTGTGGTTATTGTTTGATATCCAGCAAGGGTGTGGTTATTGTTTGATATCCAGCAAGGGTGTGGTTATTGTTTTATCCAGCAAGGGTGTGGTTATTGTTTTATATCCAGCAAGGGTGTGGTTATTGTTTTATATCCAGCAAGGGTGTGGTTATTGTTTATATCCAGCAAGGGTGTGGTTATTGTTTTATATCCAGCAAGGGTGTGGTTATTGTTTTATATCCAGCAAGGGTGTGGTTATTGTTTTATATCCAGCAAGGGTGTGGTTATTGTTTTATATCCAGCAAGGGTGTGGTTATTGTTTTATATCCAGCAAGGGTGTGGTTATTGTTTTATATCCAGCAAGGGTGTGGTTATTGTTTTATATCCAGCAAGGGTGTGGTTATTGTTTTATATCCAGCAAGGGTGTGGTTATTGTTTTATATCCAGCAAGGGTGTGGTTATTGTTTTATATCCAGCAAGGGTGTGGTTATTGTTTTATATCCAGCAAGGGTGTGGTTATTGTTTTATATCCAGCAAGGGTGTGGTTATTGTTTTATATCCAGCAAGGGTGTGGTTATTGTTTTATATCCAGCAAGGGTGTGGTTATTGTTTTATATCCAGCAAGGGTGTGGTTATTGTTTTATATCCAGCAAGGGTGTGGTTATTGTTTTATATCCAGCAAGGGTGTGGTTATTGTTTTATATCCAGCAAGGGTGTGGTTATTGTTTTATATCCAGCAAGGGTGTGGTTATTGTTTTATATCCAGCAAGGGTGTGGTTATTGTTTTATATCCAGCAAGGGTGTGGTTATTGTTTTATATCCAGCAAGGGTGTGGTTATTGTTTTATATCCAGCAAGGGTGTGGTTATTGTTTTATTTACGGTCAAATTTTAGGGGTGATATACTCGTGGTACCCGAGAACGAGGAAGGCACCCACCCCCCACTGGGTTATCCAATCCTCTCCAAAAATAATTGTATACAGTCAAAAGCTAACCATGAATGAAGCCGTGTCGAAATCCATTAATTCGTTCTCAAGATATTTTGCGAACAGGTAGATACACATGAGCGGAAACAATACCTTTTTTTTGTTCTATTTGAATGAGGGAGACAAAAGGCAGAACTACCTGTGACAAGTGCCTCGCCCAGAATTGAAAGTGACAGGACCAACATCAAGGGACGTTCGAGCCAAAATGCCTGGACACACGAAGTTTGAAGCAATTAAAGTCATAGGAAGTGGGAAAGACTGATTCTCGGAGAGTTCCAGAGCTCAGCTGTTGAATAGAAGAGAGATTGAGAATAACGTATCACTCTTGGATTGAAGAGTTGCACAGAGTAGGGGTGGGATTGTGTTGCTAGACGGGCGATACATGCTCTATGAAGGGTTTATATACAGTATATATATATATATATATATATATATATATATATATAGAGAGAGAGAGAGAGAGAGAAATAGATATAGATAAAAATAGATATAGAAAGAAATAGATTGAATTTACTGATTGATATAATTATATCCTGATGTTATATTTAGCCCGCATCCTTCTTCCTATTGGCGTCCTTTAAAATTGTCTATCAGGATTACAAAGTGTGATAGCCCACCAAAGTATTTTCCTAAATGGTAAAAACAAAATTGTGATGCATTTCATATATCTAGCTACACCTCCGCCGAATCTAGTGTTTTCAATCTTTTAATCCAGGCAGCATTAGGTAACCCATATAGTTTTATATATTTTGACATTTAAAACATTCCTGTTTTTAAAGGAAACCCTTAATCTGTACATAGAATTCTGCTTGATAAAGTCTCTCACGCACATATATACTGTAGACATCACTACATATTTTCTCATATGTATTTAAGTACATTCATTGCGCTCTGGGTGTGTATTAGAGAAACTGTAATTTTTCAACATATTTAAGATATTATTATTTAGATTTTGTTTATAAAAATGTCATACTAATTATTTAAATGTTCCTTCTGACAGACATCGAACTTATAGACCGATATATATATATATATATATATATATAGAGAGAGAGAGAGAGAGAGAGAGAGAGAGAGAGAGAGAGAGAATACAACGTATATTACACATCTATGTATGAAAATGGAACAATATTGGTCTGTCTGCGTGCCAGAGTGTGGTATAGCGAGTGATGTATGTGAGAAACTACTGTATATTATAGGTAAGAAAGTCACCTGCCATGATTACTCTCCTTAGATGTTGGTGTGACTGTGTGGTCCAGGTTTTTGCTCGGACCTCTAGGGTTTACTCATGTCGTTGTTGCTAAGTCCGTACGAAGCGAGGACCTCTAAGGTTTACTTGTGTCGTTGCTGTTAGTGTTATAATAATAATAATAATAATAATGATAATAACAATAATAGTTCTTAAAGCTAGTGCATGCTAAGCCAGCTAAGGATAGCCCAATAAGGCCGATTAGGCGTATTTCCATTGGGGTCCTGTACTACTACCCCATCCCCTTGCTCATGAGGGACGGTAACGACTCAGTGCTTGTGAAAAACCTTTACTGAGCCGAGCGTGGGCGCGATCCCGGGCCTTCTGGGTGGAAGTCCACGACGCTAGTCACTACACCAGCGAGCCGCTAGTGTTGTTGTTAGAGCTTAGTATAAATTGCTATTTCTTGGTTTATTAACTCCTTCAGACTTATATGACGCTACCGCGTCATATGACAGGGTGAACCAAAAACTCATATGATGCTACCGCGTCATATGGACTTATCTTCATAATTCTAGAGTAAGTTATATGACGCCCTAGCGTCATATGGAGCTCAGAAAGTCCGGTAAGTTAGATGAAGATCTGTCGGTTGGTGGCAACCCCAGGTTTCTCCGACAATTCTAACGGTCAGCAGTGTGGTTTTGACAGTTGTGTGGTGCAGTGGCAATGATACCGGGCTCCCGCCTCCGTAGACTTACTGGAACATAATATGTCTGAAGGAGTTAATTAACCAAGTTTAATTATCTCACACATGCATACAGTTTGATCTATCCTCTAGGCCATAATGCACTTACACTTTGAAGTATTCCGTCCATTAGCGACACAGTTGAGCTGGGGCTCCACTGCGACCAGGCAGCTCCTTTTCTTCCATGCTCCAGTCCAGAAGTCGGTTGGAGTTGGCGCTGAGGTATCCTGGTGTTGGTGGCTGGTCCGGTATTTTGGCCAACCACATGTCCAAATGTTTTTTGAAGGTGTCGGGAGACACCCCGGTCATGTTCCTGAGAGAGGCTGGAATACAGTTGAACAGTCTGGTTCCATAGTATGCGAAACTGTGATGGATCAGGGATTTACTTTTTTGTGTTGATCCCAGCGTAGTCCTCACATAGCACAGCCTCCCTCTCCTCTGGTGATGAGTCTCTTGGATGTTTGGATTTGGTACCCTTTTTTCCAAGATCTTTCAGGCGTAGATGATGATGTATCTCTCCCTGCGTCGTTGAAGAGAGTACAGCTGCAGCTCCTTGAGTCTCTCCCAGTTGTTAAGTGTTGAAACCCATGGATTTTACTTGTGAATGTCCTCTGGGTGGCTTCAATTTCAGCTATTTCTCCTACTTTTTGGGGAGACCAGAGCTGAGAGCAGTAGGCCTACTCAAGTCGTGGTAGGACCAGTGACTTCCACAGGGTTATCATACATATCTCATTTCTTGTATGGAAGGTTCTCAAGATCCAGCCTGCTATTTGTTTTGCTGTGGATGTGGCTTTGGTAATATGCTGGGAAAAGGTGGCGTCACTGCTCATATTTACTCCCAAGTCTTTCACTGTGTCCTTGGCAGTAATTTCTTGCTGTCCACTTTTGTAGTTTGTGGAGTTATGTAGTGCTCTCTTATTTCCGCACCTCAGAAGCTCGAACTTTTCTCCGTTTAGGGCCATGTTGTTTTCTTCTGCCCATTCATGATTTTGTCTAAGTCTTGTAGTAGCTGGGCATCGTGTTGTGTGGTGATTTTCTTCATGATTCTGGTGTTGTCTGCGAAGGATGTAGCTGTTGAGTGTTCCAGGTCCCTGTCGATGTCTCCTATCATGATGAGAAATAGGAGTTGTCCCAGAACTGATCCTTGTGGTACAGTGCTGATTTCACCGCTTGCTTCTGATAAGCTTCCTTGAACATTGACTCTGTTTTCTGTTGGTGATGAAACTGTGAAGCCATCTTCCAAGATCTCCACATATCCCAAGTGATTTGAGTTTATGTAGAAGAATCCCATGGTCCACCTTATCGAAAGCTTTGGCGAAATCTAGGTACAGTATATGACGTCAAAATTTTCTTCATCTTGTATATCCTGTAGGATTTTGTCGTAGTGTGATAGTAGCTGTGAAAGGCAGGAGCAGCCCTGTCTAAAGCCATGTTGACCCTCGTTGAATGCCTCGTTGTCTTCCAAGTAGCTGACCATCTTAGATCGTATTGTTCTTTCTATGATCTTAATAAGATGGGACGTCAGCACCACTGGTCTGTAGTTTTTGGTTATGCCTTTACTACCCCCTTTGTGGATTGGTGTGATGGTACCTTCTTTTAGGGCTTGTGGTACATAGCCAGTTTGAAGGGACTTGCTCCAAAGCAGTTTTAGAGGCAAGGCTAGCTGATGTTTGCAGTTTTTCAGCAATTGGGCATGAAAGCCATCTGGTCCTGCTGCAGAGTTTGGTCCAATCTTGTCAATGGCTGCTATTATCAGTATTATGTCGTCTGTTGATACTGCTACCGAGGAGAGTTGATGTGGTGCCCCCAGAGCGTTGTCAAAGAAGATCGTTGCATTGTCAATTTTCTTTTCTTCATTTGGTGGGCTGAAGACACTTTCATATTGCTGTTTGAGCATCTTGGCCATTTCAGTTGGGTCTCTCTCAAGTTCACCGGTGGGTTTTGCAAGCAGTCCTATTGTTGAGGTGTTCTTGAGTCTCCTTTTTGCGTATGCGTAGAAGAATTTGCTATTTACTTGGATGTTTGCAACTGCTCGGAGTTCTTCACAGGTTCTTTGCTCTCTGTGTGACTGGATGAGTTATCTTTTAATTTCGTCGAGATCTTCTTGCAGTTTGGTGATAGTGTGTGCATGGCTGGTTTTCCTTAGCTTGGCTTTTATGTTTGTCCTTTTCTTCATTAGTAGGCTAATCTTCTGTCTCTGGGAATCTGTTTTATCTGCTTCCTATTTGATTTGGGTGGTATGATGTTTTTACAGATCTGAAGATATAGTTTCTGAAGGATACTGAGTGTTTTGTCGACGTTTTTATCTTCGAATAGTGCCCTCCAATCAGTTTCTGCAAGTTCTGCTCTCAGTCTGTCCCAATCTATTTTTTTGCTGTAGAAGTTGAGATCTTTCAGAGAGGTGCAGGGGATTTGGTTTGAGTCCTGTTGACATCTTCTGGGTGGTGCGAAAATGAGGGTCATATAACTTTGATGAGGCTGTGGTCGGACATTACAGTTTTAACAGTTTCATACGAGTGTACCAGGTCGAAGTTGTTGCTAAATAGTAAGTCCAGAGTGTTGTTGCCTCTTGTAGGTTCCTCAATGAATTGCTTCAGGTATGCAGTGTCGATGAAAGTCATTAATTCCTTGGCTTGCTGCTTTTCATCCCTGGATCCTCCATTTATTTTCATGGCTGTCCATTTTATGATGGGCAGGTTGAAATCGCCTGTGATAATGACATTGGTAGAGGTAGTTGGCAGATTTTGTAGGAGTAATTGTATCTTCTCTGTGACCTCCTTGAAAATTTCCCCTGTGGTGTTTGGGGGTCGATACAAAATTATGATGAGCATGTAAATTTTTCTTATGTGTAGGGCCTACTGCTAGTAACTCTGTTGTGCCATTTGAGAATGAAACTAAAGTTTCGGAATTTGCAGCCATATCCTCCCTTAGGTAAAGTGCTACTCCTCCATGGCTTCTATATCCGCTCTGTCGGCTCTGAACAGTGTGAAGTTTTGGATATTAATTTCTGCATCCAAAAAGTTTTTGTTCAAGTGTGTTTCTGTGAGGGCTAGACAATTTTAGTTATCTTCCTCTGCGATTTCTTTTAACATTGGGACTTTACATTGGTTATTTTGTAGGTAAAGTCCTCTAATGTTACCAACATAAAAAATATTTAGTGGCAACTGCACCTTCCTCTGGGTTTCATGTCTGGCCCCACGGTTTGGGCTAGGAATCTCCCCATTATTGCCTGAGACTGTTTTTCCACTTCCAGAAGACGTTCCATCAGTAATGGATCCCTTTTTTGTTATCTTTCGCTTTGGGCACCCCGAAAATTGCCAGCTTCTGCTGTAGTGTGACGCTTATTAATAAATGCTATTTTCCGGTTATTACTGAACCGAATTTAATTATCTTACTCATGCATAAACCCTGGTCTACCCTCTAGAAAAGGAACACTTTGAGATGGTTCGGCCATGTGGAACGTATGGGAAGCGAGAGAATCATTAGGAGCGTGTACAAGTGGAAGAACAAAGAGGGAGATGTGTTATGCCCTGATTTTATACAGGTTTAACTTGGTATAGGTGAGTTCTGCAAGACTGGGCTATTGGATATATTGCAAAGTACATAAAGGAAATCAACAGAGGACATTAATCGTGGATAAATGGTTTGTAATACAGCTTTATTTGAACTGTTAAACACTCGGGTATAGAGTACGTACTAGGATTCGCATGAACAATAGATGTTGGAGCACTCGGTTAAGTTATTGGTCTTTTTAACAGTCTCTTAGCACTGCTCGCGGATTTGGAGAGATCTTCGCTTCCCACTTCCAACATTCAGGAATTGTACTTCTGATCACCTTACTTCAACGATTCGCCATCTTGAGCTGGTGTGATGGGGGCTAACAGCGGATCCGGGGCCGTCCAAGGTGTCCGGGAGTGTAGAGTTGTTTACAGCTGAGCTAACTTGTCTAGCCGGTGACGACAAGCCTTTTTGGTACTCCTCTGAAAGCCTTGAATCACACTGCACTTGGCGAGCCAAAGAACAAGGGATTGAATTAACGTAAGACAGTTGGGAGAACGACTTTTATTACTATTCTGGCCTTATGGGAGGGTCGGGGCTTGCAGGTGGCGTTACACCTTTTTGGTCAACCGACAGTTGTTAACCTAGGAATTCTTTTCGTCAGAGTTTTCTCCTAACTCGCGTAATTCCTTCTAACATAACCAGATCTTTCTAGCGTAGATCGGTTATGAGTTATGATTGTTCGTGAACCCAAGGTAGGGGCAGAGCCGGCTTACAATAAGCTTATGATACAATCAACAATTTCGTAAATCGTTTGTCCACAGTTATAATCTTGCCCTTGGAGTCCCAGTTGCAAGAATATAATCGTGAAGGGTTTGTTTACTCATCTCACAGATTAACTTGGATCGCGTACACCATAAATCACTGTATATCCTGAGGGTGGAGTTGGGGTAATATATCCATGACTGCGACACTTCCGTTACGTGAACTTCTACCTCCGGAACTGGGTTGTTTTTGGCACGAGACTATATATATGGAGGGGGGGCAGAGGGGGTTCCTTTGTCTAACTTTTGGATGTCGGAGGGGAACACAAGTTAATTTAATCCCTTGGTTGAAGAGGGTAGCATTAAAGGTCTATTATAAATTATTATTATTATTATTATTATTATTATTATTAATAGGAGTTGAGAGGAGGATGTTGGGGTAATATAAAAAAACTAGTTTGTCCAGCGCCTTTGGACTCAAGCGGTAAGGCAGCCTACGTTAATATTATCTCTAGGATCCTCCTCTGAGCTAGCTGAAATGCTATTAGGAGTCTAAGATGGGTTAAGGGGGACTTGGGGGTTAGATAGGAACGGGATAGGAATAGGATTTAGGCTGGAATCGAAACTTGGAGGTTGGTATGGGTTGTAAACACCCGGAGTTTCTAGCAAGAATTTGGCGGGCATGTAGGATGTCGGTAGTCCTACGCGAGGGGGAGATGCTGGGCCTCTTCGAGGGGAGGAAAGGGGGGATTAGCCTCGCGCGCATTAATTCACTGCCCCAGGTTGTAGGGGTGGTTAGTTATGTTAGGGGATAGTTAAAGGAGGTACCAAAATAGGTTTGTACTCTCTGCTTACTGAAGCTTGAGAAAATTACTTGTTCGGCACAAATTAAAACCTCCTGATGGCGTCTTTTTAGAGGGGGTTTTTAAGCTCGGGTTGATATGGGAAGAAGGACAGGTTGGGTAAAAGGTTACAACTGGGCATGCTGTTGTTATGCAAAACATTGGTGGATAGAAACAAAAGTTTACTTAGGAATGTTGACATGCAGGGATGATGGTATTTTAGCCGTCGTTAATATAAACGTATAGAACCTGGTTGAATAACTCAAGTTCAATTATATAACTACTTAGGTGCTAGAAACGAATCCCGGAGCATGGGGCTACATACGTTTATCTTCTTAAATGGAGAGAGAAAACTAGGTGGCTTCCCTAGAGCTCTCTGGAGAGGATCGTATATGTAGATTTATCATAATTAATCTTATATAGAAACAATAGAGATACGAAACAGAGTAGTGTGGACTGTGGACTAGAAGGGGGTGATTGATTAGACGTATAATAGGCGTGGACAAAAACGGAAAGGAGGTATCCTGTTTATTATTCCTAGGGGGTAGAGGAGAAACGGATATAAATAAATTGTTTGGACCTGAGAAGATGAATTGGCCTAGGCTATAAAAATGATACCGGATCGGCGTTTGACTTACTTGTAAACATGTATGTGTAGGTTATCTGTGGTAGTCCCAGTAATATCTATGAAGTACTTCTAGTATTAAAGGAACTTAGCTGTGATGCAAAGAGTGTAGATTAGATGATGGACATGTCAATAGGTGAATATCAGTGAAGTTCTGTTGTTATGTGGCAGCAACTGGTGGTTTGTTGTGAGCGGGACGAAGTCTCTGTGTGAAGTGTACTGAGATTCCCTCTTATCGTAACAATATAAATATATTTAAGGGTTCTATATCGTCCCCCGTGATTAAATAATAAGGGAAAATAAACTAAGATATAATTGGTGCAACCACAGTAATACTTATCCACAAAGATAAATCAAGTAATGCGTATAAACAAAAAGGAACCAGCTGTCGTGAACCCGGGAAATTCAAACTACGGTATATATACCAGCTAGGATTCACGACATACTCCGCCACCAGTTATATACAAAGTATTTACAATTGTCCCGTCCCGATCATGGATCGCCACAACTGGGAGGAACCTAAAGCAGCCCGACGTGACGGCCTCTGAGGGGTATCACCTCGGTCCGCTCCAGTAGCAGGAAGGATATTATCAGAGTTCGGCTTGCTGTCGCCATCCACTACCTCTAAATCTATCTCTAGTGGGTATAGCTTAACCACCGGTCTGGTGGTCAAACCGGCTCCTGTTTTTACCTGAACTACCTTACATTCGTGGTCAGGACCACGAAGAAGTTTCATTATCCGACCTATACGCCAAAAAAGTCGGGGGCCGTCATCATGTACTAGAACGACGTCCCCAACTTGCGGCGATGCTATCCCTCCTTTTACCATTAAGTGACGATGTTGCTCCCCGAGTGATATTAAATAATCAGTGCTCCACCTTTTCCACAGGTCATGTGAGAGTTTTGTAACATATTGGAAGCGTTGGTTGACGGAATCGTTGTTACGCCACGTCGTGTCCTTGAGATCTTCATCCGTGACTTCCCGCCTTGGAAAGCTTCTGATCCGCCTCCCATGAACCAGTTGTGAAGGAGTGATGGGTAGAGGGTCTTCAAGATCACTGTAGCTGTAGCCAAGCGGGCGATCATTGACTGTGGCCTCGAGCTCCAGTAATACCGTATTCAGTTCCTCTGTGGTAACCAATGCTCGACCCAGTATCTACTTCAAGCCAGCCTTTAGGATGCCAATGACCCGTTCCCATATGGCACCGAACCATGGCGCCCTGGCCGGTATAAACCGCCACTCGCACTTGAATTCCGCTAGAGTACCTTTTAACCTTGCATCATCCATCAACTCCCGTAATGTACTGGCTCCGCTAACAAATGTGGTTGCATTATCACTCATCATAATCTCAGGGTAACCCCTCCTGCTACTAAACCTACGGAACGCATGCAAAAATGATTCGCAGGAGAGGTTAGACACCGTCTCTACATGGACCGCTCTAGTAACTGCACAGGTGAATAAGACTACATATACTGTAGTTTACTTACAGTACCCCCCTTCTCTTTTACTGGCAAGGCACCTGTGTAGTCAGCCCCCGTTACCTGGAAAGGACTCATTTCCTGAACCCTAAACTCCGGCAATGGAGGGGCCTGTACAGCACGGTATGATGTACCTTGCAATCTCTTGCAGATGATACATCCCCTTAACCTCTTAAGTGCGCATGGGGGTAATTAGACACCTCTGCCTGTGCGCATGTATTTGAGCTGTTTCCATCACTAAAATATTCATTTTACCATAAATAGCATTAATACGTATCCATACGCGCCTATTATGGGTTGATTATAAAGGTATTAACCTGTTACAACAATAAAACGAGTGAAAACAGCGTTTGGATGGTCAAAATCGGAGATACAGGCCGCGAGTTATATAATGTATGGGTGAGGCAACCTGCTTTCCCGCCAATTTCCCCCAAGGCCACTGAGACACAGTCGATCGATACTCTTTCTCTCTCTCTTGCACTCGCTTGCTAACAGTGATGACAATGCCCTGCTTGCAACTCGCTAATGTTAGCATGAAAATATACCTCAGAATAAGGGAATAACAGGGAAAATAGGTGATAACTGAAGGAGGGGAGGAAAGTGGGGAAGGAGGGGAGGTAGAGGAGTGATATTTTGCATGGCCCAGGGGCAAAAAAAAAAAAAAAAAAAAAAAAAAAAAAAAATGTTTAAAGTTGATTTTTTTTTTCTCTGACTCTTAAGAGTCTTCCCGCAGTCCGCCGGGGGAACTCTTAAGAGTCTTCCCGTAGTTCCCGGGTTAAGGCTTTCTTTACTACCTGTCTAATCTTGGGGATCCACCATCTTTGCCTTATGTAATTTACAACATAACTAACACCACTATGGTTACACACTTTGTGGCAGTAATTACTAAGGAGAGTGGCTATACGATGTTTATTAGGGATAAGGATAGGGTACTTGGCGCTATCATGTAAAGCTGAAAAGTGTAGCCTACCTCTACAGCGTATCATGCCTCCCTCCATATAGAGGCCTAACTGCTTCACTATATTGCTTGGTGTGCCCTGTCCTTTTGACAAATAGTGGTGTTCCTCAGAGTAAGCTTCTCTCTGAGCTACCTTAATCATGGCTGACTCTGCTGCTCTTAATTCCCTTGTGTCTTCTCTTTAAGAGTCTTAATAAATCTAAGGACCCATGCCATTACATGCCATGACTTCATATATGAGCCATACCGGTCCCAATTCAATATGGCAGTAGGGGCAACCGGTACCGGCAATGACAGGGTTCCTTCTTGACTCATGTTGCAACCCACAGTGGTGTCCCCTCCTATTGAGCCCCCTATTGGGCCATGATCAGGCCATAGCATTTGGTGAGGTAGCCATGTGGGCCCTCCCCACCAAAGCGAAGAAGCAACTAAGGTTACTAGATCACTGGGGTTGTCCTCTGTGGACACATAACGAAAATGAGCGCCGGGGACTAATGACTTTATCTCATCAACTCTATTTTGAACATATATAGGCAAAATCTTTTTACTAGACAACCAGCATAGGGTTATCTGGCTGTCCGACCAGAGGTATACATTCTCTATAATCAGCTCGTCCGCGTAGGCCTCACATATATAACATGCGAGACGAGCTGCGAGAAGAACAGCAGTCAACTCCATCTTAGGTATGGTGAGGGACTTAATAGGCGCCACCTTAGCTTTGGCCATTACTAACCTACTCACCTGATCACCAACCACATAGGCCGCTACACCATATGCTACTGAGCTAGCGTCACTAAATAGGTGCAGCGTAACCCTCTTAGAATTAGTGACCTGACGGGGAAACATGATACCTGTACTATCTATCATATCGTTATAAATACCCTGCCAGTTAGCTCTCATGTCATCTGGAATGGGGACATCCCACTCACACTCTAATCTCCACAAGTCCTGTACGAACCTCCGCGCCCAGATGGTTACCGGTAGCAACACTCCTAGAGGATCGAAAACACTCGCGGTTAGACTTAGAGCCTCGCGTTTTGTAACAAATGCAGGGCTACTTCCGCGGCAATTAACCTGTAACATATCCTTATCAGTTAGCCACTCAATGCCAAGTACCTTAACCCCGTCTTGTTTGGCGGAAGCTATACCCTTCAGGTGCAACAGTTCCCGCAAACTCTCATTATTTGTGACCCACTCACGTAAAGACAGGTTAGCGCTGGAAAATATTCTACGGGCATCCCAACATTGTTGTTGCAAATCACTTACATCATCACCAGTCCCCTGTAAGTTATCAATATACAACCCCCTTTTTAGCTTATTAACTACTTCACTGTTCTCCTGTATCATAGACAGGTGTTTTTGAATGGTAGCATTAAGGAGGAACTGGGAACAGGTGGCCCCGAACAGAACTGCACGGAACCGGTAGACAATGTAAGGACTTGCAACATCCAAGGGATCAACGGGCCACAGAAACCTAGTAGCATCCCTATCCTTCTCACTCAACCCCACCATGAGAAATGCTTTCTCAATATCACTCACCCAGGCAAATTGATGGCATCTAAAGCGCAGAAGCACCTGGGTGAGGTCAGCCACTAGCGATGGACATGTATGGAGACAGTCATTCAGACTGAACGCCTTCTCGTCCATCCTAGCCGAACAGTCAAACACTATCCGTACAGGCGTAGTAACACTATCCTTGGTAATACCATGGTGAGCTAAGTAGTGAATGGGATGACCAGCTTGATTCCTATTTTCTACTCTTTCAATAAACCCCCTTTCTATCTGATTATCCAGAACCTTTGTATACTGTTGACAGTAGTTGGGATCCTTTATAAACTTACGCTGCAAGCCTCTCATTCTGCCCAGGGCTAACCTAAAGTTATCAGGTAATTTATCTATGTTATCTCTCCACGGCAGTTCCACTATATACTGTCCCTGTGCTTCGGAATACTGTACCGTTTCAGAATATCTATTTAAGACTTTCTCCCCTCCCTTACCAGTCTCATTAGGACTTATACCAATATGGTCCAAGTCCCATAGAGCTGTCAGATCCTTTAATTCTGGAGAATTCCTGCCAATATCTTCCTGTATCTCCACTAAAGGGTCTACTGCTAACTTAAGAACAGTGACTAACTCTACATGGGTCTCTTCTATATCTGACTGATAAGTGCCACTCAGTGCATAACCATAAATTGGGGGTAACATAACTATACTTCCTTCCCTGACATAGCCTGAATGTACAAAGTGGTAATAAAAGTCCGCCCCAATCAGTAACCCTATCATATCTCCATCAGTGATACCTGGATCGGCTAATTTGTAACCCCGAGCCTTGATAGCATTTACCTCCATCTCTAATCCTCTCCCTGGTTTGTATACTGGTAACTCCTCCACCACAACGGCCCTCAATTTACGCACCCTTCTTCTGTGATGATAGGTTAACTCTACTATTTCATACTCAGTACTACCAAGTGAGCCAGTAAATCCCTGGAGCCTTAGCTGTTCCTTACTGACCCTAACGTAATCAAGCTGCGATAAAGCAGAGCGTAAGATGAAGGTACGCTGCGAACATTGGTCTAACAAAGCTCTTACTTTACTGGTATGACCGTTTCTGTCAGTCAAGGGAATCTGAATGGTAGGCAACAACACTGCATTACGGCCCGAAGCCACAGCCATGGTCACTGTTGGTTCAGGGGCTGCTGGTTGTCCAGTTTGTTCAAGGCGTGGCGTCGGACACAAATAATTAAAACGTTTCTGTTGGCAGAATCGGCACGGCCTAATTTTAGGGTTAGTACACCCCAGGCTGCCATGTTCTGACGACAGGCACCCGACGCACAATTTCAACTGCTTTGCTCTATTGGCCTTGGCGGGACTGTTCTTGTATTTTGCACACTTTGCCCAAAAATGTTGTCTTTAAACACAACTTACATCCATACTTCTGCTTGGTATCGGGTTTCTGATACACCTCATATGCTGCTGTGGTCGCCCCAAACTGTTCTAGTGGATTATGTCTACTTTCTAGATTGCACACTTCAGTCTTAAACACACAAACATATTCATCCACATCCAGCCAGTTGTCTTTTAATTCACGCTTAATCACTTCAGAGAGTGCACTAGGAAGTTTATTATGCAACACTACTGCACACATTTCACTTACTGTTACATCCATAGAGCGTAATGACTCTAACGCACACTCAAATGACGCGGAAAAATCTTTCAGAGCACTGACCTCCTGGCTAGGATGCAGGAGATTACACAGTTTCGCTATGTGAGCTGCTTTGATGCGATCCTTTTGATCATAACTGTTTTTCAGTATAGTGACCGCTGGTTCATAACTTGCAGCGACCAAACTAAATCCACTAACAATTTGTAGAGCCTCACCACTACGTTGTCCCTTTAGATACGTACATTTCTGAATGTCAGTTAAGTCTGTTTGGGAGTGAACACTACAATCAAAGAGCTCCCAGAAACCCACCCACTGTGTTGGATCCCCATAAAAAACTGGCAACTTTAGGGAGGGTAGCATAATACCCTTCAGTTTCCTACTTACTGCACCATCATGAGATCTACCAGTAGTGGTTGTTTGTAGAGCACTATCCAACTCAGCTAACTGACCGTTTACTTGATTAACATACTGCATATCTTTCACCATCTCATCCTCTAACTGATCATCTGAATATAAGCTATACAACTCTACGTTATACGACTTGATATCAGTTAGGGCCTCTTCTAAAGTTATTTTCACACCCCTTACATCATGCAGTGTAGCAGCATGTTCAATAAATTCAGACAGATTAGAGGTAAGCTTAGTAATCCCTCCCTTCTTGGCGGCCCTGAACCGCCGCAATGACTTTATTTTCTCATCCATTCTTAAAACGTTTACGGTAACTAAAGCTTAACCCGGGAACTGCGGGAAGACTCTTATGAGTTCCCCCGGCGGACTGCGGGAAGACTCTTAAGAGTCAGAGAAAAAAAAAATCAACTTTAAACATAATTTTTTTTTTTTTTTTTTTTTTTTTTTTTTTGCCCCTGGGCCATGCAAAATATCACTCCTCTACCTCCCCTCCTTCCCCACTTTCCTCCCCTCCTTCAGTTATCACCTATTTTCCCTGTTATTCCCTTATTCCGAGGTATATTTTCATGCTAACATTAGCGAGTTGCAAGCAGGGCATTGTCATCACTGTTAGCAAGAGAGAGAGAGAGTATCGATCGACTGTGTCTCAGTGGCCTTGGGGGAAATTGGCGGGAAAGCAGGTTGCCTCACCCATACATTATATAACTCGCAGCCTGTATCTCCGATTTTGACCATCCAAACGCTGTTTTCACTCGTTTTATTGTTGTAACAGGTTAATACCTTTATAATCAACCCATAATAGGCGCGTATGGATAAGTATTAATGCTATTTATGGTAAAATGAATATTTTAGTGATGGAAACAGCTCAAATACATGCACACAGGCAGAGGTGTCTAATTACCCCCATGCGCACTTAAGAGGTTAAGCAACAACAATACTAATCGTCACTGTAGGCTAACCTATTCTAATCTATTCTAAGCCTAGGCTAACCTACTTACATTGATGACGACAGCAACCAAGCAAATTGAAGCATGCAGATCGCGTGCCCCCTGTGAGTTTGCAAATGATCAAAGAAAAGGAAAATTACCCTATGTCATATTACTCTACTTTACAATATTTACTTTACTAGGCTAGGCTATATTAAATTTTAACAAATTACAAAGAAAAAGAAAGAAGGATCAAGACTCCTCTGAAGGAGGAACAGCCGCAGCTGTCGTCCTAGTCTTGAGATCTCGCCTATTGCGTCGACTGCTCCTCCTCGGCCCTGTCCTTCTCTTCAAAGAAGGCACGCGCTCTGTCCAGTAGCCTATCTAATACCTTCCGGCTCCCTGGCACATCTAACCCAGGCTGAGGTCTGCCTGACAGTGTCCACCCTTGCACCTGGTCTATAGATTTGCTTAACAAAAAAAGCAGGGCACTGCACTGGACGATCCAGCGGAAAATCCCGCACATAGGAATGGCCGAAGAGGGCCACCTTTCTCAAAGGCACAGGGTAATAACCGGACGATGGCACAAACTCTTGGCCAACGCCCCCTGACCTTGCAGCCTTCCCCTGTGCGCCCCTCGGCATTTGTCCACTGGATCGCCCAGCTCTACACAAAGGCAGACAAGTCAGGCTTAACACCCCCCTCCAATTCCTATCAATATATAACATATGGCCCAGTATCCTGGTCACACAGCACCAATTATATCCTGTTTATTATTCCTAGGGGGTAGAGGAGAAACGGATATAAATAAAATGTTTAGACCTGGGAAGATGAATTGGCCTAGGCTATAAAAATGATACCGGGTCGGCGTTTGACTTGCTTGTAAACATGTATGTGTAGGTTATCTGTGGTAGTCCCAGTAATATCTATGAAGTACTTCTAGTATTAAAGGAACTTAGCTGTGATGCAAAGAGTGTAGATTAGATGATGGACATGTCAGTAGGTGAATATCAGTGAAGTTCTGTTGTTATGTGGCAGCAACTGGTGGTTTGTTGTGAGCGGGACGAAGTCTCTGTGTGAAGTTTGCTGAGATTCCCTCTTATCGTAACAATATAAATATATTTAAGGGTTCTATATCGTCCCCCGTGATTAAATAATAAGGGAAAATAAACTAAGATATAATTGGTGCAACCACAGTAATACTTATCCACAAAGATAAATCAAGTAATGCGTATAAACAAAAAGGAACCAGCTGTCGTGAACCCGGGAAATTCAAACTACGGTATATATACCAGCTAGGATTCACGACAGGAGGACACAATGGTGGATGGAAATACTTAACTTACTAAAAACGAAAGGCATGCAAGAAATGACGGTATTAGTCGTCGTCCAAATAAAGTAATGGAACCTGGTTATATGCACGGAATACGATTCGACATGGGCAGTGCCTCTGTATCGTAACAATATCGATCGGGCAAATTCTGGTTCATATTATATTTAATTACTAAAAACCAGAACAGTTGCCTGGGGTCGTGAGGGGAAATTTTTTGGCCTACCCTCTTTCACGGGAAGGGGGGGAAGGGACATAGCCTCGCGCGGTTCCCTCCTACGGTTCAGGTGTGGGGTGTGGTTTATTTAGGTTAGAGGATAGTCAAAAGAGATACAAGGATAGGTTTACACTCTCTGCATACTGGGGTTCGAGTCGGAACTGACTTACGTGAACGTGAACGTGAATTACTGGCAACAAAGGTGAAACATAAACATAGTATTAATCGCCAGTACTAATAACAATCGATATGAGTCGAGTGTCTTAAGTGACGGATTAACAACAAAGAAACAATTAATATCTCAAGTTGAGAGACCTGGGGAGTATTGAAACAAATAATTGCCCAGAATGACTACAGTAGGCGAGTCACACGGCTGAGGTTCGATCGTGAGGGTGGCTCAAAAAGGTTACCACTGGGCACGCGGTCACTAAGCAGAGTATTGTAGATAACTTTTTCTTTAACTTAGGAATGGTTAGGCTACATGCATGAGTGACATCGATCTACTTCATAATGGAGAGAGAGAGACTAGGTCGTTTTCCTGCACTTCTCTAGAGATGATCGTATGCAAATTGGACATTATTAATTATATAAATCAACAGATATTGATTAGTACAAGCACAGGGTATAGAGTTAGTTTGTCTGTGGATCGGTGGCATGCATAGAAAAACGGGTTTTCATGGGGGTAACAATTTTTGAGGCGGTTGTACCGAGTTTGACCCGTAGCCAAACTCACGCGAAATTAATACGACGATATTGTCCGGCACGACCTTACCTAAGCACAGGCCTGCATACGAAATTGGGGGATGGTCTGGGGGCTTTCCAAATCATGAGTAATTTCCTAATTAAATCTCGGAACTACTCCTAGGTATATCTTGTCTAGTGAAATGGAGGTTGCATTAGGAAGGTTGGGAACATATAATTGTTATATAACTAAGTACAGGGCTGACGTAATCAGATAGACATGTAGATGGTATATTAATTCAGGTAACGACTAGCTATCTTGAGGAGTTATAGAATCGTCTCAACATAATCATTTCAATCTCCAACTCTCGAATATAGATTCGTAGTCGGGGATGTTTTCTCATCTGAAGCAATAGTAATAGTAACACACAAGGGATAGGGTACATAATAGGTTGAGGATAAATCCTACACAAATGTGGTTAAGAATCTCCGTGAATTACTGGCAACAAAGGTGAAACATAAACATAGTATTAATCGCCAGTACTAATAACAATCGATATGAGTAGAGTGTCTTAAGTGACGGATTAACAACAAAGAAACAATTAATATCTCAAGTTGAGAGACCTGGGGAGTATTGAAACAAATAATTGCCCAGAATGACTACAGTAGGCGAGTCACACGGCTGAGGTTCGATCGTATTACCGGACAGTCGCGGTGGACTCCAGAACAGAGGGTGAGGGGCATAGGTTTACTGAGGTGTCTTCAGATCGCCGTCGTACCTACACAATGAAAATATATAGTCTGCATGCATGGTGGGTACCTTAACCCGCTGAGTGCCAGGGACGTATATATACGTCCTAGGGTGTTGTCACGCCCAGTGCCAGGGACGTATATATACGTCCTCGCCGAAAAAAAATCGTAGCAGCGAAACGACTGCACCTATGGCTTTCATATTTTTACCACATGTACCTTACCCTTTTGGCTACCCACCACAAAAATCCCAAATCCCTCCTCCCACCCACTCGCTGACTATTGGTCCCGTCAGAAGGAAAAAAAAAGGAAAATCTGTGGCGGCGAAACGATTGGACCAATCGGTTCCATATTTGTGTGACAAGTCTCTTACCCTTCTGCCTTCCCTCCACCACACCCCCAACCACCTCCCACCACCCACTTCCAGCGTAGAAAGGAAAAAAAGGAAAAAAAAAAGGAAAATCCGTGGTGGCGAAACTACCTCACCAATCGGCTTCATATGTGTAACACAAGTCAATTAACCTTCTACCTTCCCCGCACCAACCCCAAAACCACCCTCCCACCCATACATTCCGATACCATAAAAGTCTCTGTAGTCTATACTGTCTTTTCAGCTACTTTCGGGACCATCGGGGACCTGATTTCTGGCGAAAATGGACAAGGGGAGTGTTTTTTTTTACCATTATCCTTCCTTTCTCTCCCAACTTGTTAGATTTAGCCAAAAAAAAAAAAAAACTCTGGCACTGGCAGAAGCACACCGTCAAAATTGGCTGGCACTCAGCGGGTTACTTAAATACATGCTTAGTCGGTACATACAAATGTTAAGGAATAAAGTAATGTGGGTTGTATACTAGAAGGCTGTGATTGGAGAGACGTATACATATGTGGAGTTATGTGGAAGGGAGACAACGAAGTTGGTGTGGTGATCCTTGTAGCTATCCTGGCCTGTGACGCCGGTCCTTTCGTTCCTGTGGCATTTTACTATGTAAACCGAGAGAGAGGTGGAAGTATGGTCGAGTTATAAGAAGTATACAGCAGGGGGCCAAATAGCAAGTATACCGCGGCCCAATCATACCGTGGCTCAAGAATGCCGCGGTCAGAATGGAGCGCGGCTCGAATGGGCTGAGGCCCGAGTGACTATAGCTACACCAAGAAGCATATAGGCCTATATGCTGAAAGCGTGCTGGATGGGAGGAGGGGCATCAACTGACTGGGGAGTGGGGACAGAGTTACATGGGGGCGATTCGTTCGTGGTCACCCCTTTTGCTGGATCACGGCATCCGGCAATAGATAAATATAGACAATTGACCACTTGCGAGTTTCAGGTTATAAGGAAGTTGTAGCCGTGAACATCGACATTAAACAGATATGCAATAATAATGTACAGTTGGTCAAAGTTCCAGATGACCCACCCTCGCTCTGGGGCTCGCAGAATTATCTGGCAATACTGGTGTAGGAAGGAGGTGTGTCTTACAAAGATTGGGATTGGTAGATCTGATTTCGGCTATATCATTTACCGCATTTTCCTTTACCATCATTATCTCCGATAGACTGGAAATGGTGTCGTATTTCACACCCAAATGCCATAAAAGGGTGTCCAATATCAAGCCAACTCAACCCTGCTCCTCCACAGGCTTGAGGAAGTAAACAACTGGGTTAAAGTCAAGCCGATTCGGGCTTTAAGTATATATCTGTAAGCAAGTCATCATATTTCATTGGCGAGTGTTAAAACATTCTATCTATCTAAATGTAGTCTTAAATTATCCCAAACATACTGTACGCCAAAGTAAAGATATTCACGATCATTCTAAATTGGGCTTTTGTGTATTTCCTCTTTAACAAGTAATTGTTTATACTTATAAGAGTGTGCAAAATATAAATATGTTCTAATGTATAACTAGGAACCCCAAAAGGTTCACCAAACTCAAATATACGAAGCGTTTGTTGACGTTCTTAAAAAAAAAAAAAAAAAAAAACAACAGCTTGCGTTTGCTTATACGATGCCAGGAGAGGAATGCTTCTTTATTAAACCCTCTAA
Source organism: Paralithodes platypus (assembly GCA_032716605.1). Lineage (NCBI taxonomy): Eukaryota > Metazoa > Arthropoda > Malacostraca > Decapoda > Lithodidae > Paralithodes > Paralithodes platypus. Next base: position 64,853,425 of record CM064480.1, read on the forward strand.
GTAGCATATTATGTGAATATTTCTTAAACTAATGGAACTGAAATTGTGTACATCGACTTCCAAACCGATCTGATGATCTGTGAACTTTGAAATAATTGTAATAGTTTCGAAATCTGACCTTGATCATTATAACGGAATGAAGGTTCTTGGTACGATGTTGCCAATGTAGATACCGCTAGATCCAGCGAATCACTTCCATCACTTCCATCTAGCGACATCAAGATGTGATGAATTCTAGCGATATTCAAATTAGTTTCCCTATTTTAAGGAATTGGAGAGATGTTTCGATTGTTAAAGATTATTCTAGATACTTCAACATATGTTTTCTAGTGACATACAAGTTTTTAGTGTCTGGTGACTATCTAGCGATTTGTCAATGCTATTCTAGCATACATTTGTGATTTAGTTATCTTGCATTTTTGTCTAAATTTGCCCTATTTCTCCAGAAGACTTCCTACATGGTATAGTGTATTGTTCTAGTGATAATTAAATAATATATAGGGCTATTTTAAGTTGGCTGATGAATATGAAGCAGTAATATGCTGGACGATGAGAACACTAGCTGTATGTAAACATGTCTAGGATATCTGTTATGCCCTGTTTTTCTACAGGATTAACTTGGGTAATGTGAGTTCTAACTGACTGGGTATAGAAGGCTGCATGCACAAAACAATGTATGAGGAATAGAGAACACAAAATAAACACACGGTAACAAGACACACGATCACGTTTATTAATGTACACACTTCTGTAGTTTTCTTGATGATGATTAATATGAAGCATAAGAAGGTATGAATACTCGTACAAGACAAATGATAGAATTGAACAACTAGCATTAAGTGGATCTGGATGGAGCCTAGTTTCCCACTTCCAACGTTCAGGTATTAATCTTCTGATCACTGGCTTTATTCACAAGTTGATATACTGGAGACCATAAATGTTACTTATAGATTCATATTCACTATTAGATTTATCACTGGTAGCTCTGATGCACAGGTAGTAGTTCACAGACATAGATTAGACACGCGTATTTTAGAGCACGGGAATTCTAGCAACCTCAGGGGGTACTGATCTAAGTTTTATATTCTTGTATCAGAAATACATAGAACGCAAATCAGTGGGCGAACATTCAGATATCACTAGGGTTTCACTTCTATGTAATAATATCTGGATATATGGGTAATTACGAGAGTTAATATCGCCTGTTAATTTATAAACACTGATACGCTTAGCACTTCCTAATGGAATGGTTATATATGAATTATACTGGGGCAAAGATATAGCCACTTCATAGAAATATTAATAAGTGAGTCTCTAAATAGCACTGTAACACTGTAGTACTGATAGTGAATCTTGGGTAGTATTTGATTGGTCTGGTCCTGGTTATCTTGCGTCCGTGATGTTGGGGGCTAACGACTGGTTCCGCGGCCGTCCAGATGGTCCATATGTAGGAAGTTCTCAAGTACGTGGACAGATCCTTCTATCTAAATCTGCCACGGAGTCTGCCGGCTCTGGAACTCAATTCTCAGCAACAAACAATGATGGAGCTCGAGGTCAACTCTGGTGACCAACCACTGGTTGGTGTCTATCTTTCAACTGATTTTACTGGGGGCTGGAGCTTGGTTTATAGGTTCGGTTTTGGACCCTGTAGGCCATAGGGATCTCGAGTTTTGATGGACTTATTTGAGCTCTCAATGGATACGGGAACTAGGTAAGGTGGTGATTACTGTTGTGGCACATGGCTGTATGGAGCCTTCATAATGTGATATAACTGAGCCTTAGTAAGAGGTACTATTTTGGCTATACTGGAAGTATTTAGGGGAGAGAGACTGGATCTACTTTGCGAGGCGGTTTGGGACATCTTTGATAGGAGCGTCTCTCTTAGATTGCTCAGTCTTCATTCTATGGTATAGCTGAGGTGCTAATTTGGTTATCGGAGTATGCAAGAAAGGTTAATGGGTTATTGTGGGTTAATAGAGGTTAGTAAAGGTGTTAGTCATACATGGTTAGTTCATTGATAGGAAGAATTCCTGTGCTACCTGGCAATGACCCGGAAGTCAAAACAGGGGTCAGGTATACCTCCGCAGGGGTAGGGGTCTCCCTCCTCGGGTGGGTGAAAAGGAGTAGGTGCTCTCTGTGATGGTCGTCCGGCGGCTGTGGCTGGGGGCTTGCCATATTACAAGTGTTTGTAATAACCCTCTGTTTATGAGACTGATGTGGGTGTTCGTAATACCAAAACCGAAGGTGCCTTGACCATCTGGTTTAATTGGTTGGGTTGTTAATTGCATGGTTTGTTGGATGTGGTGGAGACTGGGTTGCTAACTCTGCCACATTTATCTGGAAGTATGGCAATAGAAGTTAGTCACTGGCGAGGCGGCTAGCCTCGCACTGACGATCATTTGGTACAGGGTTGTGAATGGGTTGTGAGGGAATAGATGGCATGCAAAGGGTTAGTAAAGTTCTAAGGGTGTTCCTTCCCACTGGGGGAAGGTAGGCTGGATAGGAGTATATATACAAAAGGTTTGAGAATGTTAGTAACGGAAAAGTTAAGGATATTCAGGGGGTATGGTGGAGAGGCTAGGTTAGGAGGGAGTGGAGGAGCGTGGGGGGTTAACGAGAGGGAGAGGGTTAAGGGGGGCTACGTGGAAGTTTGACCCTAAGGTCTCTGGGCGTAGGGGTGGCATTAGGCTACAGTTGGTATCTTAGACTGGAGGTTACCGACAGGGAAGGTAGGGTAATCAAACGCTACCGGGGGATGAGCAATAGGTGGTGGTATATGAGTCTGGAAATTATAGAATCATGTGGACTGTGGGGAAGATGAGGTTAGCTGTAGGTGTGTGCTTGACTGTGGATAAAAGTAGAGAAAAACATAGTGTACTATTACTCGTCAATACGAGGGGTTATGGACACTATTATTTGACACGATTTCTTGCTGATCTAGTTGTCCCTGGGAACTGCGTTTTCTATGAAATATATACCAAAGAAAGCGGCAGTTCATAGGGGTAGCTTCGTTATTGTTTCGTGGTAGATATGCGTCGAGACAATGGTAAAAGAGGGTTATCTATACAATCTCTGGTTGGGGTAAGAATTAGAGTTACTGCATGGTGGCTAACATCTTCAGTCATTATCTCTGTCTAGGTCTTACAGGAATAATGGTTATATATACAATGGTGTACCCGTGGCTATCATAGTTTCTTATCAATTATGACATGGGGGTTAACATATTACTTCTCGGATGGAAGAACATACATAGATTTATGGGGGCGGTTGGTCTTCAGAAACTTAGTCTGGCAAGACAAGGTATTTTAGGGGGTTAACATATTACTTCTCGGATGGAAGAACATAGGCTACATAGATTTATGGGGGCTGTTGGTCTTCAGAAACTTAGTCTGGCAAGACAGGGGTTAACATATTACTTCTCGGATGGAAGAACATACATAGATTTATGGGGGCGGTTGGTCTTCATAAACTTAGTCTGGCAAGACAAGGTATTTTAGGGTATGTTGATATTGATATCCTAACTTAGGGACAGGGCATGGGTGTATTAAATTAAGGTGTATTCATGTTCATCATCATGTAGGTAGAGTCCGGCGGGTAAGAGGTGTAGGACACGAGGAGTAGTGGATACGCGAGGTGAGGGAGGGTTGTGAATTGTAAAGGGGTGGTTTGAGGCTAGGCGCCGCGCCGCGCCGCTCGTGACCTAGGATAGTGACCCTTAATGCGCTGGACATAGGGGTGGCATTTCCCTACGATCGAACAGGTAGGGTGGTGTGTGCAGCGGGGCGTGAAGGATAAGCGGACAGGATGACCCAAAACAGGGTACCACTGAGCATAGGGTCACGAAGCAAAATAGAGTAGTGTGGATTGTGGATACGAAGGAGGTGATTGGAAGACGTATAACAATTGTGGAAAGGTAAATGGAAAAGATGAACACAATGGCGGATAAAAGATAATTAACCTAAGGATTGAATACATGCATGAATGACGACATTATAGCCGTCGTCCTAATAAGATGATGAAACCGGGTTGGTATGCACGTGGCACAGTACGACACAAGGACAGTGCCGCTATGTCGTATCAATACTGGTGGCATACTCCGGTTAATATTATATATACACTTAGTTACTAGAAGAACAAGGCAAAGGGGGGCGACTGAGCACGGGGGTACATATATCTATACTCGTCATGGAAAGGGAGATACGAGGTAGCTTTCCTGCATCTCTCCTGATAATCGTCTGCAGATTGGTCATAGTGAGTTTATCCGAATTAACAGGCCTAAATCAATACAATAACTGGCATAGGGTTATCGGGTGTATAGAGTCGTGGTTAAAGGTTGGGAATATATAGTTAGTGGATAAAACAACGGGAGGTTAGAGACATAGAATTGCTAGAATTGGGGGGGGACTATGATTGTTATATAACTAAATACAGGGCTGACGTAATCACGATCTGATTTGGTGTGAAATGGAAGCTAAGGTGTCTTAGATCGCCTCGAACCTACACAATGAAAGTATTATAGCCTGTATGGTGGTTACATAATTAAATACATACTTAGGTGGTACATCAAGAATATCAGTGAGTAAGTATTGTGGTTTGTATATTAGAAGACTGTGATTGAGAGACGTATAATATGTGGAATGAATTGAGAGAGAGAGAGAGAGACCAAATCGGGAATGGAAAAGGGGCCTGGGATCTCGTTGGGGATGGGAGTTTCGCTCTCAGGATTTTCGTTCCTGTGGCTCGTTAGGGTTGGAGGTTTCGCTCTCAGGTTTTTCGTTCCTGTGGTATTTTACTTCCGTCGCCTTTATATTAGGTACGACCTCGTACCTCAAGGTTGGAGTACGTAGGTTTGTTTAGGGGGGCCAGGTCAGGTCGGTGAAGGGGTTAGGTTGGAGGGAAATGGCAGCCTGTCACTGAGGACGAAGATTACTGTCATCCCGACTAGCAACAGACTGTTCAGAAAAGAGAGACAAAAACTTAAAACATTTTATCCTGGAATGTGAATAATATAATGAAATTAGGAAAAAAATAACAAGATTACTCAGGCCATATATATCCAAGACACTGAAAACTAATAGGAGAGTTACTATTCAAGAAAGAAGGGAACGAGGGAAGAAAAATACATAGATGTTGGAAAAGGAGAGAAAATAGGATAAAAGAACTTGACGAAAGAACAGATAATTAAGAACACCGGAAAATTAAGAAGAGCTAAAGTGTTTAACAATGTATAAAACAAATTTAAAAGATAGTAAGAAAAGTGTAGGCTAACAAGAAAGGGAGTACTACTAAGGAAAAAAATATATAATATATACAGTATATGGAAAACATGTAAATTTATAGAATCATGCCCAATCGCTTAGGAATTGAGAACAATACAAAACAAAATCCCATGGAAAATCCAGTACAATAACATCCTCATCATCATCAGGGGGGGCTGGATTAGTTAGGGTCGCCGTTAGTCTTGGTGAAGGTCTGGTTTATTGGTAGGGGTGGTGGTGGTGGTTGTGGCTTTGACCTTGGGGGTTCGCTTTCACTTTGGAAGGGAGGGGTGGATATACCGTTAGGTCTGCCGTTAGGAATGTGGGTCTGGGTGAGAGCTGGCCCGGGGCCAGTTTTGGAGGGAGGTTTAAAGGGTTGTGGTCGGGGGTAGTGATAGGGGGGGGTTAAAGGTGAAACGGGCAGGTCGAGTCGGGGTTGTTGTTGCGGAAGAGGTTGGTGCTGGGGAGGGGTTGAATTGTGTAGAGAGTTGTGGTCGTGAGTGGGGTTGGGGGAAGGGTGAGTAAGGCTGGAGGTTGAGAGTTTACGATGATCGAGTGGTTTGGAGGTTTGGAGTGTGGGGATTTGATAGGGAGATGGTGGGGGGGTCTGGGCAGGCAGGGTTGTGGTTTGAGAGGGGTTGAATTTGGACTGATTTTATTTTCGGGAGAGACGTGGATGGGATTTCGAGGAGTGGTTGAGGTTGAGAGGTTGATTATGTTGTTTGGGGCGAGAGAGAGGGTAGTATTTTGGGGGTTAGTCAAGGTGGAAAAAGTTTTGTGGTTGGATTTGGATGGGCGTGGTATTTTGTCGAGCGGGATCTTTGGGGGTGGAATTTGGGGCGGATGGGGTAACGGTGAAGAGGGGGATAAGGTAGGGGGGGAAGAGGAGGTAGGGGTTATGTACGGGGGTGAGTTTTCGTTCTGAATGTGGTCGTGAGAGGTTAGGCTGGCAGGGTGGGAATTGGTGGAGGTTGAGAGTTTAGGATGATCTGGGGTTTTGGAGAGTTGGGGTGTGGGAGATTGACAGGTAAATTGTGGGGATGGGGTGAGTAGGTAAGTTTGGAGAGATTGTTGCGGAAGAGATTTGTCTCGGAAAACAATGGAATTTGGTAGGATGGATGAAGGAGGCATTGATGGAGATTTTGGTTCTGGTGCTGGATTATGGGGCAGAGGTAGGTTGGCGAGCGGGGGTGTTACTGGAGGTGGATTCAGGAGCGGTTCGGGTAATGTTGGAGAGGGTGACAAGGGCGGGGGGGAATAGGAGGTAGGCGGAGCTGTAGAATTCTTGGTTGATGCGGATGTTTGAAGGGGTTCACAGAGGTTGGGCATGTGGGGAGATGATGGTGGGGGGGGTGAGGTTGACAGTTTTGAGGGGGGGACAGGTGATGAATATGAGGAAGTGAGAGGCGTGACAGGTTGTTGAGGGATTGACGGGGGTGAAGGTTGGTCTTGGGTGACAGGGGCATGTGAGAGAGTGGAGGGGGGGCTCATTTTCTGACCAGCATTTTTCAGGGGTGATATTGAAAGATAATTGGTTACGGTGGGGGTGACCATTTCTGCGTTCTGTGGTTTGTTGGCAGGCATAGAAAAAGGATGGGGTTTATGGGGTAACACAATTGATGGAAGATTATCGTTGGTGGATGGCTGGGCAGGGGAAAATTTAGGGATGGTCAGAGAGGATAGAGGCAAGGAAGAGTGCACTGGGGTTGGACTTTCATCGGGAGTCATTTTGGAAGGGTGCACGGAGTTTGATTCCTTAGGGGAATGGAGGGACTTATTGATGATAGTGTTCAGTGGAGGAATACATTTACTTTCTTGGATAGGGGCTGAAGGGGTGGATAGGGGATTCACAGGGTGTTTAGACATGGCTGGGGGTGAAAAAATCTCAAGAGCTTCATTTACTAAGGGGGAATGTGAGGGAATGGATGGATGTGGGTGAACAGACCTGGGACTCGAGTTGGTAATGGTGAAGGGTTGTTCCTCATTGGTCATAGCTGGCGAGTTGTTTGGAGTGGTGGGTGTCCGTAGAAGTTTCCGTATTTCTCGGATGTTCTGGTGGAAACTCGCTGTCATATGGTCCATGAAATGTTGGTAGATGTCTACCGGAAGGAGGTTCACCAGGGAGAGGAACACCTGTTGTTCTTGGTATTCAAGGGTTCGTGAGGGACATGCGGATTTGATGTGCCCCCATACCTTGGTTAGGGTGACATCCAGGCGTCCTTCATATACCACTTGATCAAGTTGGCACATTTCTCTGATGGAGAGCATATGTTCTTCGAATGAGCCGTACAGGTCGAGATGGGCGGTGATGTGGGGTGGGAGGATGTCGAACAATGCGGTGAATAAGAGTTCATTTTGTTGCTCGTCATCTTGAGAGCTATACGTGGTCCTCACATATCTGTAGAGTTGTATGAGGGTCACATTGATATCCCCTTCATACTTGATCTCGTCGACTTTTATTATTTTGGGGTCGACGAGGGAACCCAAAAGAGGCCCTAAGGTCCGGATCACGAGGGATCGAAACTGGTTCCAGGTAAGCTTTGGCGTTACCTGTTTAGCAATTTGGGAAACGGATTTTCCCAACTGCATAATGTACAATAATGCAACGGCGATTTTCTCGCGGTCATTTTGAAGTGCCAAATCTAACACTGGCTTTACTATGTCTAAGTAAGTGGCGATATCATACGTGTTTACATCAAACTTGGGAATGTGAGTGTAATAGCGAGCTGCCATTTTTGCGATGTTACCATGCTTCTACTGTTCCAAACTTGCAATGTAATGCAAACTTTTATCCGAATCAAGAACCACCGCTGCCGCCAATGTTATGCCCTGTTTTTCTACAGGATTAACTTGGGTAATGTGAGTTCTAACTGACTGGGTATAGAAGGCTGCATGCACAAAACAAGGTATGAGGAATAGAGAACACAAAATAAACACACGGTAACAAGACACACGATCACGTTTATTAATGTACACACTTCTGTAGTTTTCTTGATGATGATTAATATGAAGCATAAGAAGGTATGAATACTCGTACAAGACAAATGATAGAATTGAACAACTAGCATTAAGTGGATCTGGATGGAGCCTAGTCTCCCACTTCCAACGTTCAGGTATTAATCTTCTGATCACTGGCTTTATTCACAAGTTGATATACTGGAGACCATAAATGTTACTTATAGATTCATATTCACTATTAGATTTATCACTGGTAGCTCTGATGCACAGGTAGTAGTTCACAGACTAGATTAGACACGCGTATTTTAGAGCACGGGAATTCTAGCAACCTCGGGGTACTGATCTAAGTTTTATATTCTTGTATCAGAAATACATAGAACGCAAATCAGTGGGCGAACATTCAGATATCACTAGGGTTTCACTTCTATGTAATAATATCTGGATATATGGGTAATTACGAGAGTTAATATCACCTGTTAATTTATAAACACTGATACGCTTAGCACTTCCTAATGGAATGGTTATATATGAATTATACTGGGGCAAAGATATAGCCACTTCATAGAAATATTAATAAGTGAGTCTCTAAATAGCACTGTAACACTGTAGTACTGATAGAGTGAATCTTGGGTAGTATTTGATTGGTCTGGTCCTGGTTATCTTGCGTCCGTGATGTTGGGGGCTAACGACTGGTTCCGCGGCCGTCCAGATGGTCCATATGTATGTAGGAAGTTCTCAAGTACGTGGACAGATCCTTCTATCTAAATCTGCCACGGAGTCTGCCGGCTCTGGAACTCAATTCTCAGCAACAAACAATGATGGAGCTCGAGGTCAACTCTGGTGACCAACCACTGGTTGGTGTCTATCTTTCAACTGATTTTACTGGGGGCTGGAGCTTGGTTTATAGGTTCGGTTTTGGACCCTGTAGGCCATAGGGATCTCGAGTTTTGATGGACTTATTTGAGCTCTCAATGGATACGGGAACTAGGTAAGGTGGTGATTACTGTTGTGGCACATGGCTGTATGGAGCCTTCATAATGTGATATAACTGAGCCTTAGTAAGAGGTACTATTTTGGCTATACTGGAAGTATTTAGGGGAGAGAAACTGGATCTACTTTGCGAGGCGGTTTGGGACATCTTTGATAGGAGCGTCTCTCTTAGATTGCTCAGTCTTCATTCTATGGTATAGCTGAGGTGCTAATTTGGTTATCGGAGTATGCAAGAAAGGTTAATGGGTTATTGTGGGTTAATAGAGGTTAGTAAAGGTGTTAGTCATACATGGTTAGTTCATTGATAGGAAGAATTTCTGTGCTACCTGGCAATGACCCGGAAGTCAAAACAGGGGTCAGGTATACCTCCGCAGGGGTAGGGGTCTCCCTCCTCGGGTGGGTGAAAAGGGGTAGGTGCGCGCCCTCTCTCTGTGATGGTCGTCCGGCGGCTGTGGCTGGGGGCTTGCCATATTACAAGTGTTTGTAATAACCCTCTGTTTATGAGACAGATGTGGGTGTTCGTAATACCAAAACCGAAGGTGCCTTGACCAGCTGGTTTAATTGGTTGGGTTGTTAATTGCATGGTTTGTTGGATGTGGTGGAGACTGGGTTGCTAACTCTGCCACATTTATCTGGAAGTATGGCAATAGAAGTTAGTCACTGGCGAGGCGGCTAGCCTCGCACTGACGATCATTTGGTACAGGGTTGTGAATGGGTTGTGAGGGAATAGATGGCATGCAGGGTTAGTAAAGTTCTAAGGGTGTTCCTTCCCACTGGGGGAAGGTAGGCTGGATAGGAGTATATATACAAAGGGTTTGAGAATGTTAGTAACGGAAAAGTTAAGGATATTCAGGGGGTATGGTGGAGAGGCTAGGTTAGGAGGGAGTGGAGGAGCGTGGGGGGTTAATGAGAGGGAGAGGGTTAAGGGGGGCTACGTGGAAGTTTGACCCTAAGGTCTCTGGGCGTAGGGGTGGCATTAGGCTACAGTTGCTATCTTAGACTGGAGGTTACCGACAGGGAAGGTAGGGTAATCAAACGCTACCGGGGGATGAGCAATAGGTGGTGGTATATGTATCGTATAAATACGATAGAATATGACTTTTGTGATCTCGTATGTCTCTGTGATGTCACGATCTCTCCAACAGCACGACGTAGGATGAGTAGATCATATATTATAAGATTGTAAATAAGTTAAGTTATAAAAGGCCTAATATGCTATTAAGCAATATTGCCATGGTCTTATGTAGTATATATGAATTTATCGTATATATTAATATAATTTATCGTATAGAGCAACCTAATTGCGGTACGATAATTTGGGCTCCTGGCGGTTTGCCGAGGCAGCAAGGTGTGCTTTTGAGGTACACCAGAGCCTTCACGAACACCAACCAGTCAACATCTAATTTTTCCGCCCTCAGTTGATCGAGCTTTTGTGCCTGTAATCACAATACACATACAGCAATACACGCAGCTACACCATCACGACGCTCTCATCGACACCATGACTGACTGATAGATAAGCATAAATTATAATAATCATGTCCATTCCCATGTAATCATTTATTCTTTCTTTAACTTGACTCGAGTTTTGGGACCGAAGTCTCGTTCCCCATTGTCCACCACCATATTGGGTAAAAAGTTCTCCCTTGCCTCATTGCCATGTGGAACTATTGGTGAGTTAATTCCTGGCTAATATTAACCCTTATAACCTTACCCTATATATACATTTATTATGTGAGACCTTTGGATATAAATTAGCTTGTTTCAGATTGAATTCAATTTAGATATAGAGTAGTTTTCATTTAGATTGATTTTATTTGATTCATTATAGCTTAGTAATATTTAACTTCCATTGATAGTTTACCACATTGGTGCCCAGACCCGGGAATTAACTACCAGTAGGGGATTTTTCTTAGGCAATGAGCAAGGGATTAGCCCAGGGATGCAGGAGCAAGGACCCCGGAGGGGTGGGGCTTGGCTATCTCCCTGTACCTCAGGCGCCGGTACCTCAGCGAATAGCCATAGTAGGGCATTCATATGCAACTAGGCTAAGGGCAGCTGACGGAGGTACTGAGTCGTATCGGGCGTCGGAGGGGGAAAGAACTTTCAGGCTGACCTACTTCGGGGTACCGGGAGCAACCGTTGACACCCTGAAAGCCTCCCCCCAGTGGGGGCAAGTGGTTCGGTTTAGGCCGCATATGATCTTTTTGTTTATAGGCGGCAATGATATACGCCCCGGTACAGTACCCCGCGAGTTAGCTGACACAATCAAAGAGGTGGCGCTGGATCTGGAGCGTGAGTTCGGAGGGAGCTGCAAGATCGTGGCAATTGAGAGCCGGACGAGAGTCCGAGGGTTCTCAGCGGCGGATTATCAAGCTATAAAAAATTCTGTTAACCGCGCCCTGAGGTGTCGGTTAATAGAAACGAAGCACCGCTTTGTTTCTCTCACACTCAGCATCCGAGACCTCGACCAGGATGGTGTCCACCTCGACTTAGACACCAATCAAGTCCTGTATGACAAGATTGTAGGGCTAACGAAGCGTTGGCTAGAGAGGGACGCCGGGGTTGTATCGTTGCGCCTGCCTAAGTCCTGCATCCCACCCATCATCTTTCCCCAATAATTTTCTTTTCCGTTTCAGACTTCCTGTGACATATGACCTGACCTAACATTTTTTCTTGTTCAATATGATCCATTAGTAGGTATTGCTATTTACTATTTTTCTCCGTAACATAGAAGTCCGCCGGTTGGCGTCTCTTAATTAGACTATTATTTGGCCGTTGTTTTTGTAACGTAACATTTAGATACATAGCCTATAGGCTCGCATGCAAAATGGATAAAAACGATAAAGAGACACCGTCTAGTGGGGTGCTGATCAAAGCCCCTAAAAATCAAAGGGCGGGACTTCGGGGAGTATTAAATAGGCTAATTGTGGACTTAAACACTTTCATCACTACTGCTGATCTAGAGGAATTGGAGGCTAGATTAGATAACGTCCAGGCTACCCACGGTCGTATTACGGCTCTGAGTGAGGTGATTGTGGCTGACATGATAGAGGAGGAAGAGATAGTTACAGAGTGTGATAATCGCGCCCTCTATGACGAACCTGTCTTTAGAGCGAAGCACCTATTACAGCGTGCTGTCGCAAGTAAGAAGGGAGGCGATAATGAGGCCCATAGAAGGGCTGACCCAAAACATACTGTACACCTCCCTAAGCTCAATCTTCCTACATTTGGGGGCAAGTTAACCGAGTGGTTAGCTTTTTGGGACGTATTTCGATCTACGGTTCATGAATCCTCTTTGGATAATGTCCACAAGTTTCACTATCTGAAGGGACAAATGGAAGGAGAGGCCTTACATTTAATAGAGGGTTTTGCAGTAGTGGGTGGTAGTTATCTTGAAGCGGTACACTTATTAGAGTCCACATACGGGGATAGAGAGCAGTTGAAGATGGCCCATGTCGTTGCCTTGTTGGGGCTCGCAGAACCACAGTATAAGGTTGATGAGTTGACAAACTTCAGGGCAAATATGGAGTGCCATACTCGATCGCTAGACACCCTAGGGCTTACCACGCAGGAAATGATAGTCATTATCTTGCGTCAGAAGCTTCCTATGGCAATACTTGATAAGGTAAGATCATTTGAGCTGGGGGAATTCAAAACTCAGTTCAGTAAGGAGATCAATAATCTACAGTTGAACAAAGGGAGAATGTGTCGGGAGGGAGTGAGAATGTGGAGAAGAGGGGAACAGTAAGCATGACAGTGGGGACTAAAGTAAAGAAAGAGGGTGCGTATAAGAAACCTGCTCAGATTCTATGTAAGCTATGTAACAACAAACATAAATGGAGTTTCTGCGTAAAATACCCAACAAATGAGACAAAACTAGCACAGGTGAAAAGATTGAAGCTATGTTTAGGTTTTCTAAGTGGGGAACATGGTAAGCAGGGACAATGTACTGCTACATACTTAAGGCCCTGTCGGCACTGCAAAGGACATCACTTTGATAAGTTGTGTCCTACAGCAGATAAAGTCAAAGACGTCAATACAGAGGGTACTACAACTGTGACACTAGGTAGCACGCAAGACACCACTATATTGCCCACAATACAGATTCCCATGGAAGGTAATGACAGTAACAAAGTTTGTCGGGTACTTCTAGATCAAGGGTCTCAACGTTCCTTTATAAAGAGGTCCGTACTAGTGGGACTGAAGCACCGAATCGTAGGGGCTGAGACTCTTCGATTACAGGGCTTCACAGGGGTTACTGATAAGCAAGACTACGAGATAGCGGAGATTTCATATTTCTATCGTAAAAACCGGTACTTTATGACTTGTATCGTAGTAGACACCCTACCAGAATATGTATCTGTGGGTGTGGAGAAGGTGGAACACGCATTACGTAGCAAGGGGGTTAACTTGTCAGATCCCATGGGAAATCAGAGTGAGGTGCATGTTCTACTTGGTGTGGATCATTATTATGAAGTAGTATACCCTGGATTTAAAAAGATGTGTGGTGTAATTTTAATCCCCACTAAATTTGGATACTGCATGAGCGGAAAGGTGCATACTAACCTACACAGTCAAAGGTCCTGGTCGACACGGTCTCGATATATAGAGTCAATGTAACCGCGGCAGAGGAGTTGGGAAGGGAGGATTCCCAACCTAGTGACCCTAAGATGGCTGCCGAGTTCGACCTGGAACGACTGTGGAGATTGGATCACATAGGCATTAATCCTATGGAGACTGATTATGACTCGGAAGTTGCGCTACAAAGGTTTGACGAGTCTGTGTGCTACTGTGCCTCAGACAAGCAATATAAAGTTAGTTTACCCTGGAAGAACAGTGAGATAAGCCTGCCTACCAACTATGGTTTGGCATTAGGTCGCTTGCGCTCATTGCAGCGGAAATTGTCTAACGAACCGAGCACGCGCCAGGCATATGACGATGTATTTCGGAGTTATGAGGATAGGGGCTTTATAGAGAGAGTCGATGTCAAGGAACCGTGTAAGAAGGGTAGGGTTCACTATCTGGCCCATCATGGGGTAAAGAAAGACAGCGTCACCACACCAATACGGGTGGTGTATGACTGTTCTGCCCACCAAGGACAACAACCCAGTCTAAATGACTGCCTGTTGACAGGTCCGTCCATGGTGTCGGACCTGTCCCAACATCTATTGCGGTTTAGGCTGGGGAAGTACGCCTATACCAGTGACATCGAGAAAGCATTCTTGATGGTCAAGCTAAAGGAGGAAGATAGAGATGTTACCCGCTTTCTTTGGTTCGGCGACATTAGCGACTCTGAAAGTCCCATCATAATATACCGTTTTCGGGTTGTACTCTTTGGGGCCACTTGCTCGCAGTTTTTGTTAAATGCCACAATCAGAAAACATCTAGCTGACACTCATGAAGACACAAGTAAACTATCTCGCGGATTATACATTGACAATTTGCAGGGTACTAGCGATAGTCAAAATGATTTGTTATATGCATACTGGCAAGCACGCAGATTGTTTGCGGATGCACATCTATTTCTCCGCGAGTGGGTTACTAATAGTGAAGATCTTCAGAGTTTAATACAGGTGGATGGTACGGCATCTCTTAACCAGGAAAAGTCCAGAAATTTGGGGATGATCTGGCAACCTAAACATGACATACTAACTTTTCAAACAAGGTCTTTTGCTCAGCAGACAGGAGCGCACACCAAAAGAAGTCTGTTGAGCAAAGTTGCGCAATTTTTTGATCCTTTGGGTCTAGCATTACCCGTTACCATAAGAGCTAGGATTCTAATGCAGGAAGTTTGGAGACGTAAAATAGGATGGGATGACAGTTTGCCCGAGGACCTGAATGACCAAGGGACATTGTTGTTGAATGAATATGCCATCCTATGTACTAAACCTATACCTCGTAAAGTGGCGGCGTTCGGTGACGTTACGTTACACACGTTTTGCGATGCTAGCGCCACGGCATACGGGGTAGCCATATATGTTGTTACTTCATTTGGGGCACATTTAGTTACAGCCCGGGCCAAGGTAGGCCCGGTTAAAAAGGTAACTATCCCTAAAATGGAATTGACTGCCATGCTGCTATTAGCACGTCTGGTGCAACATGTACGCGCAGCATACGAGAGCGAATTAAATATTGAAATCGTTCATGTATGGTGCGATAGTCAGGTCGCACTCAACTGGATACATAGCAAGAAGTCTCTGCCAGTTTATGTGCGGAATAGGGTAGATGAGATTAGAGCCCTTTTGCCAGACGTTGCTTATCATTATGTAAATACAAAGGAAAACCCTAGTGATCTCATAACTAGGGGTATAACGGCTAGCCAGTTAATGAAGTCCGAATTGTGGTGGCATGGTCCAAAGTGGCTGCTCCATGAAAGTGAATGGACGATATGGCATGCTGTTGGTGAGGGACTTCTGCCACTGGAAACAGTGGCAGTTACAGCCCAACCAAATGAGCCACCGGGTCCTATCATGAAGTGGGCAAGATTCGGTGACTATAATAAACTAGTCAGAGTTGTAGCTTGGGTGTTGCGATATGTATCCAATCTTAAGCTTAAAGTAACGGGCCAACTCTGCAACAGGGGTCACAACATTGATGCTCGTGAATTTAAAGCAGCTGAAGTAACTTTGATCAAATGGGTTCAAGTAGAAACCTTTTCCAATGAATTAGAATCCTTGAAAAGCTCGAATAAGACATTAATGCCTAATATAGTGCGTCAACTAAGGTTGCACCTAGACAATGGCCTCATCAGGTGTGAGGGTCGCCTGAAGTGGTCGGGTGTACCAGACGGCACAAACCGACCTATACTTATGCCAACAAGACATCACGTTACTGATCTATTGATCATACGTGCACATAGGGAAGTAAAACACTACGGGGTATGTCATATTATATCAAATTTACGTCTCACATGGTGGATACCCAGAGTTCGACAAGTAGCTCGACGCGTAGTGAGAAAGTGTGTAATATGCCAGAGACTAAAGGGTAAACCATATGCAACTGGACCAGCTCCACCTCTACCTGAATGCCGTGTAAAGCACGTAGAACCTTTCCAAGCGGTAGGATTAGATTACACAGGGGCATTGAAGACGAGGGAGCATGAAAAGGTTTATATATTATTGTTTACCTGTGCGACGTCTCGAGCGGTACACCTAGAACTATGTGATAATATGTCTAGCGAAGAATTTATGCTGGCGTTCAGACGGTTTTGTGCCCGTCGTTCATTCCCTCAACTCATTCTTAGCGACAATGCTCCCACTTATGTCCAAGCATCAAAATATCTAAAGGATATGAGTAGTGATCCCTACTATCATCACTTTTTGGGGAGAGAAGAATTGCGAATGGAGGTTCATTCCAGTTAAGGCACCTTGGTTTGGTGGAATGTGGGAACGGTGTGTCGGCATAGTAAAGTCAGGACTCAGAGCGGTTGTAGGACGTGCTCTATTAAAGAAGAGTGAGTTGACGACAGTCCTCACAGAGATAGAGGCAGTCGTGAATGATCGCCCGCTTACATATGTGTACACCGACCTGCAAAAACCACTACCATTAACGCCAGCTCACTTGCTATATGGAAAACCATTGACTGCGTTTCCATCTGATTTTCAGTCCATAGTAGAGTTAGAGGATCCCTCGTTGTACTCTGAGGTAGCGGTGTCTAAGAGATACCAGTATATATCCAGGATAATCGAGGATTTTAGGAAACGGTGGATTAGTGAATATCTGCTAGCATTGAGGGAAAGGAGTGTTACTCCCTCTGGTAGACCAACGGCACCTACAGTTGGCGAAGTTGTTTTAATTAAAGAAGATAGTCCTCGTTTATACTGGAAATTAGGCCGCGTATTGGAGGTATATAAGGGGGCAGACTCTGTAGAGTGGGTGGTGCTATTGAAGACAGCCACTGGAACTACTGTTCGTCCTATCGCACGTTTGTACGCTTTGGAGCTCGATTCCGCATTGCAATCTGAGGCTCCACCTGTTATTCCTGGGTCCGAGGATTCTCAAAGGAACGACTCACCTCTTACTGATGGTGATCATTCTCGGACCGGGACGCGTCCCAGACGCGCTGCTGCTGGCGCCGTCGACTTGTGGCGTCAGAAGATAGCCTCTGGGCAACTTTAGGTTTAAGGTGGGTTCAGGTCTTTTTTGTGGGGGGAGTGTATCGTATAAATACGATAGAATATGACTTTTGTGATCTCGTATGTCTCTGTGACGTCACGATCTCTCCTACAGCACGACGTAGGACGAGTAGATCAAATATTATAAGATTGTAAATAAGTTAAGTTATAAAAGGCCTAATATGCTATTAAGCAATATTGCCATGGTCTTATGTAGTATATATGAATTTATCGTATATATTAATATAATTTATCGTATAGAGCAACCTAAATGCGGTACGATAATTTGGGCTCCTGGCGGTTTGCCGAGGCAGCAAGGTGTGCTTTTGAGGTACGCCAAAGCCTTCACGAACACCAACCAGTCAACATCTAATTTTTCCGCCCTCAGTTGATCGTGCTTTTGTGCCTGTAATCACAATACACATACAGCAATACACGCAGTTACACCATCACGACGCTCTCATCGACACCATGACTGACTGATAGATAAGCATAAATTATAATAATCATGTCCATTCCCATGTAATCATTTATTCTTTCTTTAACTTGACTCGAGTCTTGGGACCGAAGTCTCGTTCCCCATTGTCCACCACCATATTGGGTAAAACGTTCTCCCTTGCCTCATTGCCATGTGGAACTATTGGTGAGTTAATTCCTGGCTAATATTAACCCTTATAACCTTACCCTATATATACATTTATTATGTGAGACCTTTGGATATAAATTAGCTTGTTTCAGATTGAATTCAATTTAGATATAGAGTAGTTTTAATTTAGATTGATTTTATTTGATTCATTATAGCTTAGTAATGTTTAACTTCCATTGATAGTTTACCACAGGTGGTGGTATATGAGTCTGAAAATTATAGAATCATGTGGACTGTGGGGAAGATGAGGTTAGCTGTAGGTGTGTGCTTGACTGTGGATAAAAGTAGAGAAAAACATAGTGTACTATTACTCGTCAATACGAGGGGTTATGGACACTATTATTTGACACGATTTCTTGCTGATCTAGTTGTCCCTGGGAACTGCGTTTTCTATGAAATATATACCAAAGAAAGCGGCAGTTCATAGGGGTAGCTTCGTTATTGTTTCGTGGTAGATATGCGTCGAGACAATGGTAAAAGAGGGTTATCTATACAATCTCTGGTTGGGGTAAGAATTAGAGTTACAGCATGGTGGCTAACATCTTCAGTCATTATCTCTGTCTAGGTCTTACAGGAATAATGGTTATATATACAATGGTGTACCCGTGGGTATCATAGTTTCTTATCATTTATGACATGGGGGTTAACATATTACTTCTCGGATGGAAGAACATATATAGATTTATGGGGGCGGTTGGTCTTCAGAAACTTAGTCTGGCAAGACAAGGTATTTTAGGGGGTTAACATATTACTTCTCAGATGGAAAAACATACATAGATTTATGGGGGCGGTTGGTCTTCAGAAACTTAGTCTGGCAAGACAGGGGTTAACATATTACTTCTCGGATGGAAGAACATACATAGATTTATGGGGGCGGTTGGTCTTCATAAACTTAGTCTGGCAAGACAAGGTATTTTAGGGTATGTTGATATTGATATCCTAACTTAGGGACAGGGCATGGGTGTATTAAATTAAGGTGTATTCATGTTCATCATCATGTAGGTAGAGTCCGGCGGGTAAGAGGTGTAGGACACGAGGGGTAGTGGATACGCGAGGTGGGGGAGGGTTGTGAATTGTAAAGGGGTGGTTTGAGGCTAGGCGCCGCGCCGCTCGTGACCTAGGATAGTGACCCTTAATGCGCTGGACATAGGGGTGGCATTTCCCTATGATCGAACAGGTAGGGTGGTGTGTGCAGCGGGGCGTGAAGGATAAGCGGACAGGATGACCCAAAACAGGGTACCACTGAGCATAGGGTCACGAAGCAAAATAGAGTAGTGTGGATTGTGGATACGAAGGAGGTGATTGGAAAACGTATAACAATTGTGGAAAAGTAAATGGAAGAGATGAACACAATGGCGGATAAAAGATAATTAACCTAAGGATTGAATACATGCATGAATGACGACATTATAGCCGTCGTCCTAATAAGATGATGAAACCGGGTTGGTATGCACGTGGCACAATACGACACAAGGACAGTGCCGCTATGTCGTATCAATACTGGTGGCATACTCCGGTTAATATATATACACTTAGTTACTAGAAGAACAAGGCAAGGGGGGGCGACTGAGCACGGGGGTACATATATCTATACTCGTCATGGAAAGGGAGATACGAGGTAGCTTTCCTGCATCTCTCCTGATAATCGTCTGCAGATTGGTCATAGTGAGTTTATCCGAATTAACAGGACTAAATCAATACAATAACTGGCATAGGGTTATCGGGTGTATAGAGTCGTGGTTAAAGGTTGGGAATATATAGTTAGTGGATAAAACAACGGGAGGTTAGAGACATAGAATTCCTAGAATTGGGGGGGGGGGACTATGATTGTTATATAACTAAATACAGGGCTGACGTAATCACGATCTGATTTGGTGTGAAATGGAAGCTAAGGAGTCTTAGATCGCCTCGAACCTACACAATGAAAATATTATAGCCTGTATGGTGGTTACATAATTAAATACTGTTACGATCCAGGTTCTCAAAGACACAGGGCTCTTCAACATTGGACTAGATAATGGCAAAATGCAACAACGGTAACACTAGATCCAACCCCTGCCTTAAACACTGGAAAACAAAACACCATTACCGCCCTGAGTCGTGCCTGGACAACGAGGTATCCTATGACTCGGTAACTGGTGCACACACACTAGGCTGACGCTCGATGAAACAGCCTATTCTCAAACAGTAAAAGATTACTCGATTAGGTTACACAAAGAAAAGATTGTTAACGTGATTAATTAACGTTACGGTAGATACTCAAATAACTGGCACTCCTGTATTAAAGAAAGTGCAATGCTAGTCCTGCAACATCAACTGGAAACTTCTGAAATAAGTCTGATGCTGGGAAGATGTTCGTAAAGAATCTTGAACAATTATAATGCAGAATACGGGTCACAATAAATACTAGGACATATAGTAATAATAGGCAGGCGAATAATAAAGACTGCGCAAAGGTAGTAATACTCGACAACTAAAGAAATGCTTCGTGACACAACGCAACAGCCTACTAGGGTTGTGCAACTCAACAACAACCTCGGCTCAAAAGTGCAGTGAATAATAATGTTGCATACATATAATAATGGGGCTTATCTCTAACCAGTGTCTGCTCAGTTAATAAAGTCTAGCTGGGGTATCAAGGCAGGGCAACAATGGGCGAGCATGCGGCTCGTAGCCTAACGTTGTCCGAAGGTGGTATAATGAAGATTACGTTACATGACGGGGATGCTCTCTTGATAAATCTAGGTCTCTAGTACCTAGTTCTATCCTGGCGATCCCTCAGAAGTCAACACAAAGAGGCAGCACTATGTTGTGAGGGATAGGCTATGGCCCTCTCACACCACAGCGCTGTGCTCGCAAAGTAAACCCACCCGAAGACAACTTAGGCTCCCACAGTACCTGTCGATGTCGTGCAGGGCTTAGCTAACACTGCACACATTGGAGACAACTACACAGTAACCTTACCCCTAGTCTAGCTTTAGATAACCAAGCAGAATCACTCAACACCTTGCCAGGGAGACATATACCGGTCTACAGCCTTCCCGAGAGAGGACACATAAGGAAAAGTCCGTCTCTCTAACCCTCAATAAAGCATAATACCTCCTTAACCTAATACATGGAAATCTCTGAGAGCTTCGCGTACAATACGACTGGTCAACGGTGAACGTCTATGCTGAAACCAGAAGGGATGTTGAGTTTAATAAAGATTAGAGAATGAGAAAGGAGAAGTCGAGAGAGAGAAATAGTATGCAAAGTGGCGAGTATGGGGGACAGAATTGCAAAGGATGTAGACGATACGCATGTCAGGCAAGCTCTGAGCTGGTAAAGAACACGCGGCCGCGATGGGAAGGGACTAGTTGACCACCCGGCCGCCAACGCCGTCAGCGCCCAAGCGAGCCGCGTCATAGCTCACCTCGCTGCCGGGCGTACCCCCTCACCCTCTCTCGCTCGCCTCCCACACAAGCAACATTTATATTATAGCGAATATAAAATATAAGGCGCGGTCACAGACCAAAACAAAGATCACTTCTAGACTGTCTGCGGCAACACGACACTAATGAAATAAAGCAGATCATTCTAGGACAACTGTAGCCTAGCCCCCATCCTGGCGAGCGCTAGCGAGCTGCAATGCCCCACGCAACCATTCTGCCAACGCCGGAGGCGTCACAATACATACTTAGGTGGTACATCAAGAATATCAGTGAGTAAAGTATTGTGGTTTGTATATTAGAAGACTGTGATTGAGAGACGTATATAATATGTGGAATGAATTAAGAGAGAGAGAGAGAGAGACCAAATCGGGAATGGAAAAGGGGCCTGGGATCTCGTTGGGGATGGGAGTTTCGCTCTCAGGATTTTCGTTCCTGTGGCTCGTTAGGGTTGGAGGTTTCGCTCTCAGGTTTTTCGTTCCTGTGGTATTTTAATATCACTGATAATTTTTGGCATTTTCTGCCAAAAGCCCAATGGCTTATCAGTGGTGGTAACACAATATGCAGCTTAAGCAAGAGAAAGTAAGCCTATCTCAAATCAAAATGCACACATCACTATGTATGATCCCGAACATTCACCCAAAGTTTGTAGATTTGCTTAAATATTCAAGTTATTATATCCACTGATTGACAACGCATATAAAACCTGCTGGCTGCCACAACATACCTTATTTGATTTTATAAGAATACCTATTTCTGCTTTATTGGTGGCTGCTTAATGAAGGCGCATTTAGTATTCACAGTGAACATTTCATAGTCTAAATTTGCAGTAATATACAGGACAGACACAGGTAACTAATTAATGACAAGTGGTATTCCTACACCACTACACCAGTATTGCCAGCTAATTCTGCGAGCCCCAGAGGGAGGGTGGGTCAGCTGGAACTTTGACCAACTGTACGTTTCTGACGGATAAATGGTAAGTTGAATTAAGTTTTATGTATTTATAAATGTACTACGACCGTATTTTAGCTGTAAATTATTATGTTAAATATCGATGTCTACAGCTCCAACTTCCTTATAGAACGAAACTCGCAAGTCGGCAATTAGGTGACTGGACGACTCGGCCCATGGGACAACTCGGCTCGGACAGCTCGGCCCACTTTTGGTCAACTCGGCCACGACGGCGAGACAACTCGGCCCATTATTTGAGACAGCTCGGCCCCATGTTTGGTATGGGGCAATTTGACGAGACCAGTCAGGATTAGGATGGGGAGAGCTAAGTGGAGGGTTTATGGGTGAGGCCATGTATGCAGCACCAAATCCTGTCCTCTGCGTATGCGCGGCCTTTTCCCTAATATTTTTATTATGTTATTTAGGCTCAACTGTTAGGTTAAATTAGGTTAGGTTAGGTTATTTTAGGCTAAGATAATATAATAGTATAAAGGGAAAACAATCGTGCCAAGGGCCCTAAGATTCTCACGCATGCGCAGAGGACAGGATTTGCAGGATTTGGTGCTGCATAAAATTTAATGGCCTCCCGTTTATGGCGTGTGTGTAATGTGGGCGAAATGTTCGTTTATTGTATAATTATGTCATAGGCTAGTTCTCTCGATTCATAATGTGTAAGTTAGGTTAGGTTAATTAAGAGTTGTCTCTTAATTAACACGGGGCCGAGCTGTCTCGTTTTTACTGGGCCGAGCTGTCTCGCCGTGGGCCGAGCTGTCCCGTGGGCCGAGTAGTCTAGCATTCGGCAATCATGTCGAAGTTTTTTTCTTGGAACTGTAACGTCGGGCTGAATGTACCTCGTGCCATGTGCACTGATACATTTTATTTTGGTAATTACAGTATAGGCCTAAGTATTTAACATTTACGAAATAGGCCTATATACATTTATAGATTAGAAAAATTTAAACTATTATTAAAAATACAAAATCAATCTACAAGGCAGTTGCATATGATAATTATTGCTATATACAGTATAACAACTCGACTGAGCCTGAGAAGTGCGTTCAGACTGCCAGCTGGGGAAGTTGTAAACAAGAAGAGCCATCGTGGGAGGTCAGGGTCAGTAGTTTCTTAGTTTTCACATTATTTCATCTGATTATGTGTATGTTTCATATGGTGTCACTTGACTTGCCATAAGCACACATATAATGATGGTGGTTAATAGAGTTATGTTTTCATTGTAGGCTAGCCTAGGCTATAAATCATCTTGGTTGATTCGTTGAAAGATGGTTAGCCTAGTGGTGCAATATTTATATCTGGTGGAGGCTAGGACTATTTCATCATCATTCAACCCATCTTCCTATATGGGTATTATATATAGGCTAGCCTAATTTTATAATCTAGCCTAATAGGAACCTTGGTAATACTTCAATTTCAAGAACTTTTCTTTGTCCCAGTACCTGTCATGAAACAGTTTTCCAGGGTAGGCTACATTTTGAGCCAGAATAGGCCTAGCCTATAGGCCTACCTCGCCACAGTTCATTAGGCGGGTAGGATGTAGCGACCGCCGACCGGGCGTACCGCCATCATTGTTTACATTACGCGTAGTGGCGTCGGACCTTTCCCATCATGTTCCCGTCTATTTTAACCTAACCTAACCTAACCTAGTAGGCCTATTCATGTAGTAATGACAGGGGGCAAATAGCAGAAAATATAGCGTCGAAATAGACGGGAACGTAAGTGCGACCGCGGCGATCGCCCTATGTAAACAATGACGACCGTACGCCCGAACTCTACATCCATCCCCATTAGACTACTGGCATATGCTCATGTCCCAGCAATCAGCATATTTAGATAGCCTAACCAAACCACCTTAGCCTGGTAATATTTTCATATTGGACAGTCACGACCATGACAGGTGGGATTGATTACGTTTGAGACAGACTTGCCGACTAGCCTAGCATGCTGCAATTTGCATGCACTAGCCTATCCTAACCTGACAACCTAACCTAATCTGGATTCTGGGGGCTAGTCTACCACCGGTGAGCCCATCTTCGCAAGGGAGCGTGCTGTCTCTTCAAGTTCAAACAGTCTGCTGCACCAAAACACAACCCACAACGATGGGCGACGCGCACCTCGGTGCTGCTAGGAGAGTGGCAAACACAACCTCAGGTGACCTTAGGTTACGTAGGTAGGTGTAACCACCCCCAGATGTAGACCCCCGCAGTACGTGCATCAGTAGGGCTTCCTGAATTAGGCTAGAGGAAAATATTTACGAGACAACCTCAACATTTTTATTTTTTTTTATTTTCGGTTAGCCTAGGCCTAGGCTATAGCCAAGGTAGGTTTCATGGGAAGGATGTAGGCTAGTAGGCTATCCGGGCGGCGGCCGTAGCCTACGGAGTACGGTCATCATGTTTACACTGAGCTTGTGGTTACGTCCCCGTCTAGCCTGTAGGCTAGCCTATTAACTTTTTGGTATATATTAAGCAAACCACCCACCAATTTTCATGACAATTTTGAAATGCATGTTGGAATCCCTATAAACTGTACTTCATTTTTATGTAAGTTTGATAATTTGGAAAAATCGATTAAGTGAGAAAATTAACATTGAAAATTATGTGTAAAAAGTCTCCCATAAACGGCGGCCCGCTATGTTATTGTAATTTGCGGCCTAATTTCGTCTGTTAATTAAGTTTCTCCTTAATTGGACCCCCTATGAAGTACAACAGATTATGATGACATAAGTGACGGGTGTTTAGAGGGGGCAGAACTCCCCCTTCAACATATTACGTGTCCCACAGTAACTTCTATTATATAAACAACCCAAGAATTTTCACAGATTTTTTAAATTTCATTTAGGATGTAATATAACCTATACTCCATGTTAAAATAAGTGTCAACCCTCGAAAAATTCTATTAAGGGAGATACAGAACCTAGAACCTGTAACGATATTTGTCCAGGGTTCACCTCCCCATAGACATAAGAACATAAGAACATAAGAAAATGGGAGTCTGCAGAAAGCCGACTGGCCCAAGCAAGGCAGATCCCTGTCCCACACAACCCCAATTCAATTACAAAGCCCAATTATAGGCTTCACACTCTAATACCCTGAGGATCATCTTACCAAAACGGTCAGAGATCAACGCAGGATTATGGGGGTCTGCAGAGCGCTGATTGGCCCAACCCGGCTGATCCTCCTTCACACCCAACCCTTCTCGTCCATATGCTTATCCAATTTTATCTTAAAGCTCCCTACAGTTTTAGATCCCACTATAGCACTTGGTAGTCCATTCCACCCATCTACAACTCTGTTACCAAACCAATATTTGCCTATATCTTTTCTGAAACGAAATTTATCTAATTTGAAACCATTGGTACGAGTTCTTTCGCTATCACTGAGCTTTAGTACATTTGTCATGTCCCCTTTGTTAATCCCACTAACCCACTTGAACACCTCTATCATATCCCCTCTAACTCTGCGTCTCTCTAACGAATGTAAACCTAATTTCTTCAACCTTTCTTCATACGAAAGATTTCTAATATTATGGATCATTTTTGTCATTCTACGCTGTACTCTCTCCAATGAATCTATGTCCATTCTGTAATAAGGACACCAAAATTGGACAGCATAATCCATATGGGGTCTCACTAATGACAAGTAAAGTTTTAAGATAACATCAGCAGTTCTGTTACTCACACTCCTAGAGATGAACCCGAGAATCCTGTTTGCCTTATTACGAACGCTTATACACTGTTTTCTAGGCTTCAAATCATTGCTAACAAACACACCTAGATCTTTCTCGCAATCTGAATTTTCTAATTCTAAATTAGCTAGTTTATATTTAACATTTGTTTGCATCTTCCCTATCTTTAATACCTTGCATTTGTCAATGTTAAACTTCATCTGCCAATTTACTGACCATTCATGTAAGGTATCTAGATCCCTTTGGAGGCACTCTATATCGCTATCTGAATCAATTGATCTCCCTATTTTAGTATCGTCTGCGAATTTACTTATCCTACTAGTTATACCTAAATCTAGGTCATTTATGTATATAAGAAACAACAGTGGACCTAATACCGATCCCTGGGGGACACCACTTTTGACTGCTCCCCACTCTGACTTGGTACTATTTATGCTGACTCTCTGTTTCCTACCAATTAGCCATGACCTAATCCATCCCAACAACCCCCCACCTATTCCATGTGCCTCAACCTTTCTCATCAATCTCTCATGAGGGACTCTGTCGAAAGCTTTACTGAAATCTAAATATATAATATCGTATGCCTTGTCATTATCTACTGCTTCATATACCTCTGAGAAAAAACTAAGCAAATTAGTAAGGCAAGAACGTCCCTGTGTGAATCCATGCTGAGAAGAATTGATTAAGTTAAATGTTTCTAAGTGGTTTCTCATTTTCCTAGCAATAATTGACTCTAGTAGCTTTCCTATGATTGAAGTGAGACTAATGGGACGGTAATTGGATGCTATTGATTTATCACCTTTTTTGAAAATCGGAACTACATTTGCAAGCTTCCAAGCTTCTGGAACTATGCCTGTTTCTAATGAATTGTTAAAAAGAAATGTTAATGGGTAACTTAACTCATCTCTGCACACAACACGGCACACAACACACAACACGAAATACAACACGAATCGGCGGACCTCTTTCTCCCTGCCTTTCAGTCTAATTAACACTAGGAATTTACCTAATTTTCTATCCAATGTACTATCCAACCAGCAGGGGTGTGGGGGTGGCAGCCCCCACCCATAATACTAGGTTAGGTTAGGTAAGGTTGGTAGGTTAGGCTAAAATCTTTAATGTTGCTTAATTGTTGGATAATGGATAATGAGCTTACTGGGTAAGTTCATTTTCTATCCCATGTAGCCTACCATCCAACAACTTTTGCCAAAACTTTACTTTTTTTTTCATTTTGGGTGTTTCTTTTAACCCTTGTCTAGGGGGGGGGGGGGTCTGTGGCCGTTTTGGGCCTTTTCAGGCCATTCTGACTGCTATATCAACCATCAGCATGAAAGGAACTGTATTGTGCCGAAAACTAGGCGGAAATCGCTACACAATGACACCACATACAGCTACATAGCACTCGTGGAGCCCTGACAGTGTTACGGTACCTCAAAGATGGAAGTTTAGCGGATTTTGCTACATTGTTCACTTTTAGCGAACTATTGGTCACACTGTCATCCTCCCGTGCGGTGGGGGAACTGGAGTTAGTGTGGGCCGGGAGGCCACAGATGTCGGACGTATGGTTCATTACTGTTCCACCCATTTTCACTCTATTTTCACCCATTTTTCACCCATTTTTCACCCGTTTTTCACCCGTTTTTTGCCAGTTTCTTTAACTCGACTTATGTTGCGCGCTGCTCTATAAGGGTTAAGTTGAAAAACAAGAAAACCTGAGCCAACTTTTGTTTGCCACTTTCTGACTTTTATGAAGCTGAAAAATCTTAAAATCCCAGCCAACTTTTGCCAAAACTTGGCTCGAGTTTTTTTCATTTTGGGGTTTTGAAAAACAACAAAACACGAGCCAACTTTCATCATAAAAGCCATTATATCGTCTTTTTATGTCTTTAACCCCACATTTTCCCTGATCTTCATAGCCCTCCCCACTATCGGGCGCCGTGTCTTAAGATCGTTGGATAAAAGGGAAAACAATTTTTGCGGAGGTTGAAACTAATGTCAATCACTATATACAGTATTGATGCAAATAAACTAAAACTAAAAAAAAAATAATGAAAATAATTGGTGGGTGGTTTCCTTAATATTTTCCAGATTTTTAAAAGTATTAGGCTAGGCCTAGGCCTATATATTTGTTGTCCTTGTTTTGTTTTTGTTTTTTTAGTTTTTTTTAAGAACCCAATCGGAAATTGCAAAAAAAAAAAAAAAAAAAATAGGCCTAGCCTATCCATCAATCTTAAGACACCAAAGCGACAAAAAGTATTTGCACCGTTGCACTGCACGCTCGTGATCACGTTCCCGTCTATTTTGACTGCTGTGGGATATAATAATAGGTTGAGGGGAGCTTTTCCTCCTCTCAACCCCCCATGAGTCCCATGACTTATTGTCATCATCATAATATACTGTATATTGCCAGCAGGGAAAAAAAAAAATGGGATTGAAACCGCGAGCGCAGCCTACAATCTATGTAAAACATGACGACCGGATACTACATCCTTGCCGATATTTATTTTAGTGATTTAGGGATTAGGGTAAAACGGGGTAATTACGCCGAAAATCGCGTATTTTGACGAATAGAAACTGCCACAAATGGAATTTCTAATTTTGTATCTATACATTCAGCCTTTCTGCTATAGATGCCCAAAAAACAAAAACAAATATAATGTTTTGGTCATGCTGCCAAATTTTTTTAAAAAGTCACTCGCGGCGAAATTACCCCGCCCGGCGGGGTAATTTGGCCGCGACCTATTTTACGCATCATCTAGCTAGTAAACTAGATAACATTATAGGATTAATGGCCAGACAAAACACTAGCGCGCAGGTAAAAGCAATGAAAACATTCACAAACCCAAACTGACACTAAACATGCCAATAGAAAAACGTCGCACGCACACACACGCAACTGAACAGGGCGGGCAGAGATGCAGGTGTGTCACACGTGTAGGCCTAGGCGCCACTGTGTCTAGTGCGGGTGTGGACGTGTCTAGTGCGGGTGTGGAGTTGTGGACATGTAGTGCGGGTGTGGACGTGTCTAGTGAGGTTGTGGACGTATTTATTAGGCCTACGGGTGTGGAAGTATTTAGTGCGGGTGTGGACATGTCTCGTGTGGGTGCGGCGTGTAGGTTGCTAGTACAAAGTACCAGGCAGCAGCTGACGGCTACTGCCAACAATGTGTCACACGCAAACATACAAATAAACAAACACACATACAAACCACCCACAAACACCCCCACACACACCTGACCATACCGTCAGACGCGCCGCTAGCCCCGGCTCCAGACCCCGCGAAACTGCAACAAAGCTAAGCCAAACTAGATCTACAACCTAAGCCAAACTAGCTATACAACCTAAACCAAGCTTGCTCCACAACCTAAACCAAAACTGC
Organism: Paralithodes platypus; assembly: GCA_032716605.1. Lineage (NCBI taxonomy): Eukaryota > Metazoa > Arthropoda > Malacostraca > Decapoda > Lithodidae > Paralithodes > Paralithodes platypus. The sequence continues at coordinate 64,882,857 of CM064480.1, forward strand.
TCTACAACTTAAGCCAAACTGCAGCCGAATCCATGCAATAGTTTCGGAGATATCGGCGTTTGAATGCACATTATTAGCGCCGCGGCGAAATTACCCCGTCTTACCCTATATTATAATGAATTACCGACGGTGTGGACATACCGGTATATGTTATTAGAGTTTTACCGCTGTCATTAAGGAGAGTTTTTGTAACCGGTGAAGAAAATGTACGAGGGTGCAAGGGCAGCGGTGTGTGCAGAGAATGAAGTTCTTTGATCTGAAAGTTGTTTTAATGCAGTGGTACCGGTATGTGATATCCTCATGGTTTTTCTGTACTGTTACTATTTACTGTATACAGCTGCCTATACTGTATGGATAGAGTCATGAAAGAAATACAAAGAAGAGCAGTGGATGTTGGAGTACCGGTACCCCTGTTAAAGGGAGTGAGTATACAGTACAGTACTGGAACATTGCCTGCACGGTACCGGTAGCCTACTATTGTTTGCTGTTCAGTGATAATGAGTGTAAGTTCCAGTGTTTGGTGAATATGTGTGTGAGAAACAAACCCTGAAATCAGTGTGGGATGGATGTAGTTACCGGGTGTACCACTATCGACATACAACATAAATCATCTATAAATACTTATAATAAAATAAATACTTATAAATCTATAATACTAGGTTAGGTTAGGTTAGGTTGTTTGGTTAGGGTAATGTATTTTTGTATCCAAAGGCAGTCAAAATAGACGGGAACATTATGGTGAGTGTCCGCGTAGTGTAAACAAGACGGGCGGTACACCCGGTAACTACATTCTTGCCATCAGTGTCTTAAAGAATAAGGTTATGTTCTAGAGAAATGCAAGGGATGGATGTAGTTACCGGGTGTACCACTACCGACATACAACATAAATCATCTATAAATACTTATAGGCTAGGCTAATAAAATGAATACTTATAAATCTATAATACTGTACCAGGTTAGGTTAGGTTAGGTTAGGTTAGGTTGTTTGGTTAGGGTAATGTATTTTTGTATCCAAAGGCAGTCAAAATAGACGAGAACATGATGGTGAGCGTCCGCGTAGTGTAAACAAGACGGGCAGTACACCCGGTAACTACATTCTTGCCATTGTAATCACAGAGTGTAAGGTAAGGTAAGGTTGAATGAACAGGTATTGGAGAATGTCAGCACTTTCGGTAATTAAAGGGAAAAGGCTCGAACCCTTATTTTTCATGTTTTATTCCTTCAGGTTTTGAGAAATTAGTGTTTTCATGGTTTTAGTTATACAGTAGTTCCAGCGTGGGATACAAAGACATCCGAGGGAGCTCTGAGAGTGATGGGACTTTGTGTTTTTTCCAGTTATATCGGGTTTTATAAATGTGATCAAAATAATTCTCCCACAGTGGATTATACATGAGTACAGTTTAAGGATTCCGTAGACCTGAATTGTCCCTAATAAATTATTTATGATAAGGCGGCGAGCCTTTTCCAAATAGCCTAATTATCGCACTTTCAAGTAAGCTACTGTAGTGTACTGTAAGTACGAGGCAGTGTCATGAGTATAGACGGAAGTTTGGAGGATGTTGTGCTAAGTTACAACAGGGGAGGGGGTTTGTAGGTATGCTGAAATTGAAAACAGTGACTAGGATTAGCAAGGTGAGTAGGCTATAGAAGTAAAGAAGTCACTGCATGATAATGTGATTATCCCGACATTGATGTAGTGGATTAAAGTATGGACGTTAATGGAGATACAGTACTTAAATCAAGATTGAGAGGGGTGGAAATGGGATTTTAGAAGTGCGGTGGAGTCGCATGTAGAGATAAACAGATAAACAGGGAAGTACAAGAGCAATGTGGTGTGAATGTAGATGTACCGATACTAAAGTGTGTAAAGAGGAGCACCTTGAGATGGTTCGTTCTTTTGGTGCATATGGAGAAAATGAGAATAACTAAAAGAGTGTATGAGAGTGACGGAGAAGGGCAGAGTGGGACCGAGAATGAGATCGAAGGAAGGAGATGAGAGTTATGCAAGTGAAAGTGGTGTTAGGTAGGAAGAGGGGCTCCAGCTAATGGATGACAGAGGAGCATTGAGTCCATTCGTCCACCACCTCGTGGATTTAAGCGTCTGGCAATATTGTACATAAGATGTACAGTAGATATTATGCACAAGAAAACATTAAAAGTCATGAACATAGTTGAAACCTGGGGCTATTCATTAGTTTGGGACAGTTCACATCCTAAGTTTTTCTTTCCCTAGATGAGTACCGGTATTTGGGAAACATGCATTGGAAAAAACATGAAATAAGCAGAGAGGGCGGGAAGACCTCTAACCTCTATTTAAAACAAAAATGTGAATTAAGGGGTGGTAGAAAAAAAAATCTCACCTCTATACAATTATGACTTGTCTTACTTCAACTGTATTTTTGATTAGCTGAAATTTAGCGGTGGGTGGTATCCCATTCCTGAAATTAGAACAAGCTACCAGATACTGGTACCAAGTGATCATCCAGGCTTTGATGTGGATCTTAACTCATAGCTACACTTAGCAAGATTCCTTGGAATAAAACAGCTCATTAAAGGTACCGGTAGCTAATTCTTAGGTTAAATTCAAGCAACCTTTCGCAGCCATATTCACCCGCTCGCGATCACAACCGTTACTTAAATCTAATTTTATTTTTTGTTTTTGTTTTTTTCACAAAAAAATTATTTGGTACTGGTATTTGCCTTCTGCTGGCCTGGCAGTATATATGATAATGACAAAAAGTCTTTGGGGGGAAGGGGGGTGGTGCCCCCCTCAACCCAAAAGCGGTTAAATTGGAATCGAACTTGACAGTCGTGACGCAGAGTGTGCGAATCACCGCAAAAGGTTGCTTGAATAATACCAATTCTTTCAACAGGATTATCAAAAATATAGGTACCGGTACCAGTACCACCAGATAATTTCATACAGATTGAGATATAGGAAGGCTTTCTGAGAAAAATTTGTGTTTCTTGTCTGATGTACGTATTTACTATTTCAGAATAGTGATACACGCAATTATGCTTAGTTTTAATCGACTGTTTGGGCGGAGAAGATCACCTACAGCTGATGACTCCCCTACGGACTCCGGAATAGAGGCTACGGAGGAGAGGCCTGATGATGTCAACCATGATGGATTTGTTTTATTAGGTACAGTACGGTACTAAGTACAAAATAACACTAGTATTTGTTGAAATGTATTTCAAGTGATGTAGCGGGTATTTTGTTTTGTGTATAATAAATTTTAGATACTCGTTGAATATTTACTGTTGATCAAGGAGAGGCATTTAGAATGGAACGTGTATTGATAGAATGTATGGTAATAGAAATGGTACCGGGTATTGAAGTATGTGTAGTAGCTACTGTACCAGATTTGTATTGTAAATGCTAAGTTGCTAACCCCCAAAAAAATCTTTTTACCCCTTTCAGGTCCGGGGGTTGCCGTTTAGTATTCAAAATATAATTTTCTTACTCTCATAATTAGCCTACCTCTCCAAAATTAGTTTTCTGCCCACAACTCGCTCAAAGACAACTGCAGAGGTTGAAGTAATTAAACTAAAGGTTTCTAAACACCCCTGATGGTCCCAAAGGTTTAATGTATCCCTTAAGGACGCGATCGCGTCCACACGTGCGTGAAAGGGTTAAATAAACGACCCAATGCTGCACACTTTTAATTTTGTTTGAATAAATGATCCAATGCTGCACAGAGTATTCAAGTTTTACTTATCACTAGCCTATGATATCACTACTGTACATTACATACATACATTACTAAATGGAATGTTGATTGAAATATAGTACTGTACAGTATTCAGGTTATAACCCCTTCATCCCGGGAATCTTCTAAGACGTTTAGGCCTTTTTTTATGCCCTGAGTGGCATCTGGAGGGGAGAGACTCACTCAAACGGTTATAGTGGTAAGTCTGTTCAAAGTCGACGGAGGTACAAGTCTTCCTCGATTAACGATTGGGTTACGTTCCTGAAAACCCGATCTTAAATAGAAAAATCATACAGTATAGCAAACCATAAAATAAATGGGGTAAATGGGGATGCATTCTGGGACCAGCCAAAACTCAAACACAAACACCTAAAAACCTATAATAATATCATAAATCAGGACATCGGATAGTGATGGAGACCTGTATTCCCTGATGATCTATCGTAACTTAAAATCCAACCAAGCATCCATTATGCTTTGTTGATCTTAAAATACTCACAAAATAACACTAAACCACATATTCGACTCATTGTCACAGGAATATGAAGAAATTTACAGATGAATGTTTGATGGGTTTTTTACAATAAGGATAGGCTACCATGCTTCATCACAAGCTACTTAAAGTTTTCCATATCCCTTCCCTTTAGAGAGGTAATGTGGGTTAAAAACTATGAATCACGTAAATTATGCCTGGGCGCAGGGATTAAAATAGCTACCGGTACCGGATATTTACCTCCTTTAACCCTTCCAGCCCGGGCAGCATTTTAAAATGACACCTCGAAAGAAGGGCAGGTGCCCGGGTGTCCTTTTAAAATCCCTGTGCTTGAAAGCGTGCTTTAAAATTCACGCGGCCAAATTTTACATTGCAGGGGTGACCGGAGCGCCACCAAGCCTCAACTACTAGCGGTATCAGTTGGTACGTGGCCGCCATAGCAAGCAATACTGAAAACATTATTTCCGACGTGTCCGAATCGGTGCAACCTCTCGCGCGCCCCACTGCTACCCCGCTCGCAGCTTCGACACCTGTTGCAACCGAGAAGATAGCTCAACGAAAGAAAGTGAAGCATTTGTTGAGTGATAGTGCTATACAGCGAGGACTTTTTGATTGTGAAGAGAGCAGTGGCAAAAGCTTGGTGGACAAAGAACAATTTATAAGTGCAAGCGAAGATGACGATTTTGTTGGCTTTGGAGACGACGATAATGTGGATGTATTTGAGGGGGGAGACAGTAGTGATGATCCTGATGTGGAAGTGTTTCAGGAAGGTGCTATTGAACTTCCAAGTGTGCTAGAACCTAGGCCTACCCCCTCGCCATCTTTGCTAGGTCAGCCTAGGCCTAGCCCTACCCCATCCCCTTTGCCTGCCCGTACGCCCTTGAAAGTGGGCAAATATTTTTATAAACAATCGTTGGTGAAAAGTGCAGCTAAAAAAGCACGCAGGACAGCCGCAGAAAAGGATAGGGAAGCTGAAGACAGTGATAGTGACGCCGACCCTGGTCTAGCAACCACCCGCATTCCTTTGTCCCGACGCCTTGACCCGGGACGCCGCGTGGGTCACCCACAGCCCTCGGCTTCATCTCACCTTCAGGATGACCAAAGGGCCTCTGCAAGTGGTATTAGTGGTGTGCCACAGCCCTCAACACACCGCAGAGCATTATTTGATGCGGAGAAGCCCTCGGCTCGCCGCAAAAGGAGCCCAACTCCCGAGGCCGAGGCTCCCATTGTTGAACTTCCTGCACCCTCCCGCGCCCCACACCGCCGACGCCCGGTCACTTCTTCACCCGAATTGTCTCCTGAAGATGATGCTGACGACCCCAACATTGCCCCAGATGACCTGACGTCGCCTGAGGAGGAAGAGGAACAGGAAGAGGAAGAGGAAGTCCCGACAAGACGAGTGAGAGGGCGAGGTCGTGGACGTGGTCAGTCTGCCGACGCCGCTGCCCCTGGGCGTGGGCGTGGGCGTGCAGGGCGTCCGCGTGGCCAAGGGCGTGTGCCAGGGCGTCCAGGGCGTGTGCCTGCTGCACCTGCACGTGCTCGAGCATCAACATCCGACCTGTTTGTGTGGACAGATGGGGCTGATTTTGAGCCAGATTGTCCTGCCTTTGACGAGGTACAGATGGGTTCCGGGGTGTCACCAACATTTCCCTGTGGTCCAGGTGCTACCCCCAGTAAAATATTCTGTGGCTTCTATGACAATGAAGTCATGGAATACCTCGTCGAGGAGACCCAACAACCATCATGAGATCTGTGCCAACTTTTTTGGGAGGAAGACCAGTGCCAAGATGGTGGCATGGAGAGCTGTCACTGTGGCAGAACTATATGTGTTCTTGGCACTCACAATGCTGATGACACATGTCAGGAAGCACGCTCTGGCAGACTACTGGATCACTGGCGACATCATAACGACTCCAGCATTTGGCAAGTACATGTCCAGGGACAGGTACTTCGACATCCTCTCCTATCTCCACCTGACAAACAACATGTCAGTCCACCTTCCCGACTCATTATGGAAGATCAGGAAGTTGTATGACATGATACGTCATCGGTTCACCACCTACCCGATTCCTTTCCAGAAGATGTGCCTCGACGAGTCTCTGGTCCTGTTCCGTGGTAGGCTGCACTTCCGACAGTATATCCCGTCCAAGAGACACCGCTTCGGCATCAAGCTCTTCGTCCTCTGCGACTGTATGACGGGGTATGTGCTGGACTTTGTGGTCTACAGCGGCAAGGGTGGAGAAGTTGAGACTGACCCCCTCATTGGTTTTGGTGGCGCTGTAGTGAAGAAGATGATGGAGAGGCACTTCAATCAAAACCACATCCTCTACACAGATAATTACTACACGTCGCCTATCCTGACCAAGTACCTCCATGACCGCAAGACCGGAACTGTCGGCACAGTCAAGGGCAAGAGGAAGGGCATGCCAGGCTACCCAACCAAGACGAAGAAGGCGGACATCTTCCACAAGAAGAGTGGCCCCATCCTCTCCATCCACTGGCATGACCAGCGGAAGGTCAACCTCCTCACCACATGCCACAAGGCCGAGATGGTCGCCACAGGGAAGGTGGACCGAAGAACCAAGAACCCCGTCCAGAAACCAGCTGCTGTCCTGGATTATAACCTCAACATGCGCCTCGTTGACAAGTCCAACATGCAGATGGGCTTCATCGACTGCCTGCGAACATCTTGCAGGTGGTACAAGAAGTTTATCCTGCATACGGTAGATATGTCGGTCCTCAATGCTTACAACATCTACCGTCTGAGGACTCCAGGAGCCAAGCAGTACAAGTCCCTGCGGAAGTTCCACAAAGAGGTGATACTTGAGCTCCTGGCTAAACATGCGGGTACACCAGGGAGGCCACTAAAAGGACCAGGACAGCTGGACAGAACGGGGTGTGCTGAATTTTTCAGGAAGCACCAGCTCAATGCCCTTCCCTTCAAAGCACCAGGTAGTAACAGCAGAATCCAGAAGAGGTGCCATGTATGCAGCCACACAACTAGAAGATCCCGCAAAGTGACAAAAACAACTTGGGAATGCCTCGAGTGTCAAGTGGGACTGTGTGCTGGCACCTGCTTCAACGCCTTCCACGCTCTAATAAACTTTTGAAGTGGAAGTGACAACAGTGAAAGTGACACTCAAATGTAGGCTAAGAATAATAATATAACTAAGTATAAGTGAAAAGGACACATAAGTAATAATAAGTGCCTTCAATAACAATATGAACAAGTGAAAGTGACACTAAAATATATATTTCTAACAATAAATAAGTGAAAAGGACACTATCAATAAGCCTAGTCCAGTCAAAGTGACAGTATAATAATAATAAAACTAAGTATAAGTGAAAGAGACACCCACAAGTAATAATAAGTGCCTTCATAACAATATGAACAAGTGAAAGTGACACTATATACTTATATTATTAGCTTACCTAACAATACATAAAAGTGCAAATGACACTATCAATTATCAAAGTCCAGTGAAAGTGACACTATAATCATAATAATAACAATAAAACTAAGTAATAAGTGACAGAGACACAAATAACTTCGTAAATAACTTTATTGAGTGAAAATAACATAATAACTATAATACAATGCATAATAAACAATGAAACACTATCAAATCGCTTCCCGGCATAATTGCGGGTGGAGCGACGAGTGCAACTGGGTGTCGTAGCCGGGGCCGCGGTTGAGTGTTCGGACGCGCCGAGGTAAATACGCGGCAAAAGTTACCTCCACTTCCATCACCATCACTCCGGAACCAGTTGAGCTAGAGAGCTCTACTCAACGCCATTCTAGACGACAAGGTAAGGCGCCCATTTCTATATATGTTTGATTAATGTAGGTAATATATTAAGCGAGATTAGCTTTAGTTTACTTTTGTTGATTTTCGGCCAGATCGCCCGGATACGAGCTCCGTCCTTTGGAGAGCCAGCCCGGGCCAGGAGGGTTAACAAAGTTGGAGGAGGCTATGTTTTTGCCTCCGTTTGTTGTTGTTCCCCAAGCTGCCTGGCCGAACAGCCCCAAGGCCCCGAGCAAGGCCAAGGCCATAACCGAGCGCCCCCACAGAACCCTCCCTGCCGACCACAATAAAGCCTGGGTGACCGAAGCCACTCCATGGCGGGGAGCTGAGGAGGGTGCGGAAATGCCCGGGAAACCAAAGACCCACCCAGCCCCTCAGCAATTATGAAGAGAAAGTTGAGGGGCAAAGGAAAAAAATGTGACGCTTTGGCTTCCAATCTTGGTAGATTGGGAGGTCAATCCACGGAAGAGACGCCGTCACTTGAGATCTAGAAAATATAAAAGTAAAAGGAACAGTCAGACTAAGCTATGGGTTTGGCAGAGGTCTCTCAGTTCTCACTCTGATAGACCAGCCCATCACCACATGACTAGAACCCAATCCTCTCAGCATCAGCTAGGAAAGGCCCTAGAAAGCCGCCTTTGGCGGGGGGATAGCTCCCCTATTTCAACCCCTTTCGGGGTTGGGCACCCGCCTCCGTTTGTCTGTCTGTTCGTTCGTCTGTAAACAAGATATCTAGGAAAAAAGTTATTAACCGATTCCTACAAAATTTGGTGGGCAGATAGAATATGCACCAAGTTAGAATTTATTTCATTTAGGATGTGATCGGTTGAGCGCATACCTGTACCTCCTCCAGTGTAGGCAGCTCATAAAGTTAAGAACTGATTTTCACGAAATTTGGTGGCCAGATAGAATATGCGCCATGGAATAAATCATTAAATTTTGGAGACAATCAGTAAAGCCCATACCTCCGCCAACATAGGCGAAGATATGCACTCTCCCGAGTGCCCCTTTTGTTAAATATGTGTTAACCTTTTCATGACAATCAGATCATTATTAATTTAATGTGGCTAAGATTATATGTTTGTATGTACAGTATATACACAGGCACATACCCCATAGCTGGGGATGGCCGACTCAAGACAAAGCCCGAACAGGGACAACACAACATAAAAACATTATTTGTTTTTATAAATTCACACACATCTAGGTCGCCCAGGAGAAGACCATGAGACCCAGGATCACTCCAGCATTTCCACAGCCCCAGTCCTCCTGGAGAGGTTCCAGTCTCAGCAGGCAGACACATAGCGGAGCACACCACAATGCTTGTCCACCTCACATTCAGACATGACCCTTCATATATACCGGCTGCCCGGGCCAGGCACCTGACAGACTATTATCTAGTCCAACTGACACCCGACCCCCTCTCCCCAATGACCGCGTTATCACTCATCTATTCACAAGCATTCTCCATTCATTCCTATTTATTACCACTTCTCTTGCCTGCTCTACAGTCATCTCTCTATCTTTAAATGCTTGTACCGGTACTAAACAATCTCTCCATCTCAACGGAGGTCTTTCTACCCCTCTACCTCCCATTGTATCTTACTCATATAAGTTTTCTTTGTAAACCTTCATCTCCCATTCGCTCAACATGTCTATACCAGCACAGCACCCTTCTGTCCACTCTGGCCAACAACGATTCCTGCTGTCCCACTCTCCTATGTACCTCTTCATTCCTCAATCTGTGTCTGCAAGTCACTTCACATATACTCCTCAAGCAGCTCATCTCCATCACATCCAGCATTCTTCTCTCTTTTGCCTTCAGAGCCCATTTCTCAGCCCTATACATCAATGTTGGTACAACTATCCCTTGATACATTGCACTACCAGCTTTCTTCTCTCTTTTGCCTTCAGAGCCCATTTCTCAGCCCTATACATCAATGTTGGTACTACTATCCCTTGATACATTGCACTATTAGCTTTCATTTCAAGATTTCTCACCTTCCACATACAGTACTATACTTCCCATTTCTCCGAAAACTTTCCTTCCTTCACATACTCTCTGTTTTATCTCCATTTCCACACCTGTGTCCTTGCTTATCACTCCACCCAGATATTTAACCCTTGTCTAGCGGGGTGTTTTGGGCTCATTTGGGCATATTCAGGCCCTCCTGAATGATCAATCAAGTATCTGCATGAAAAGAAATGTATTCAGCAAAAAACTAGGCGCTAAAAGCTTCAAAATGAGACCAGAACGAGCTACGTAGCACTCGTGGTTCTCTTGCAGTGGTGCCACGAACATGGGAGTTTAGCGTATAGCGGTATATTTTTCCCAGCTATGCTCACTACTGGCTACACTGCCGGCCTCTCGAGAACACAGGGAACATGAGTTAATGGGCGGCGGTAAGCCCTGGAAGTCGGCTGTCTTGCCCGCTGCGCTCCCGGCCATTTGCACTCGATTTTAACCCTTTAAAAGCCTTAATAATGCTCCTAACTTGCTGCAAATTGGTGCACGACTTAAGTCGAGCACCGCCAATAAGGGGTTAAAACCCTCTACAGTACTTGTTCCAGTATTTCCCCATCCAGCCGCACATCTAGATTCACCCTTCAAGCAATATTATTGACTTTCACCCTCACCCTCAGCTCCCTCCTCCCACATACCACACCAAACTCTTTGACTACTTGCTGCAGTTTCTCCTCAGAATTCGCCACCAACGCTGTGCCATCAGCAAACAGCAACTGGTTCAACTCCCAATCTCTACCATTCTTTCCTACTAAACGCTATTCTCTACCCATAGTTCTCATTTTCACCTCCCTCACCATACCATCCATATACAGTATACATTAAACAACCACAGTGACATTACACAACCCTGTCGCAGACTTACATTTATCACAAACCATTCACGCAACTCATTTTCTACTTTAACTCACGCTCTGCTCTCTTCTTAAAAACTCTTGACTGCTCTTAACAAATTTTCTCCAATTTCATAAATCCTTAGCACCTTCCACATTGCTTCTCGATCCACATGATCATACGCTTTTTCCAAATTCATAAAAGCCCAAAATATCTCCTTATGCTTCTCTAAATACTTCTTCCATAGCTGTCTTACTGCACACATCTGATCCACACACCCTCTTCCCCTCCTAAAACTGCACTGCTTCTCTCTGATTGCACCTTCTGTACCCTTTAATATCCTCTCTATCAACACCCTGCCATGCAGCTTTCCAACAACTGATAATAAACTAATACCACATCTGAGCCTTCGGATGTCAAAAGCTCAGTGCCCCAAGGAACAGTGCTAGCGCCCCTTCTGTGCCTCATACTAATTTGCGACATAGATACCAACACCAGACACAGTACGGTGTCGTCTTTTGCTGATGACACAAAATTAAGCAAGATAATAAACACACAAGAGGACACGGGCCGACTGCAGGAAGACATGAATGTAGTGTTCCAGTGGACCAGGGAAAACAACATGCAATTCAATGAAGAAAAATTTCAACCAATACGGTACGGAGATAATAATGGTGTTAAAGAAATTACAAATTACTTAACAGAATCTAACCACATAATAGAACGGAAAGATAGTGTGAAAGACCTTGGGGTATTAATGTCTGAAAATATGGGTTTCAAAGTACATAATTAGGTCAAAGTTGCGGCTGCGAAACGTCTTAACGGGTTGGATTCTGCGTACATTTAAAACACGCAGTGAATTACCTATGATAACGCTCTTCAAATCTCTAGTGCTACCGCGGCTTGAATACTGTAGCGTATTAACATCCCCATACAAAGCAGGTGAAATAAATGACTTAGAGAGTGTACAAAGAAATTTCACTTCATATATAAGTTCGATAAAACAGCTACACTATTGGGAGCGTTTAAGAGCACTGAATCTGTACTCACTGGAACGTAGAAGAGAAAGTTACCTAATAATATACACGTGGAAAATCGCAGAGGGTTTAGTACCAAACCTACATACTCCGATAGTCATGAAATTAAAATGTAAAACTTGCAAACTAAACAAACCAAAATTGGGACAAGGACAATATAAAGTAAAATTAAATTATCAAAATCGCTATGTGGAAACAACGCTTACTAAAATTAAAATTATTTAATAAAAGAACACAATCCACCACATAGGGTGTACATTACTACATGAGCAAGTTAATCTGTTTCCCAAGCAAACTAATCGCACATATAACAACGCACTATCGTCACGTTAAAGGAATTAGTCAAGTTTGGGAAGTCCGGGACGTTCTGGTAAATTTTACTAAACTCTGCATGAATAAAGAAACTACATGTTAAATGTCAAAATATTATTTAACATCAAATTTGCAACATGAGACATTAACAACAGTACAAAATACAAATATTGATAAGATATCTATACTATTACAAAATAATATATAAAATACAGTACAGCACTCACTAACGATAGTGCTATCGGGTAGGTACCTGTAAGCATAGCATGCCTCAAGTGACCCCTATCAATAACTACCCTACAAATAACCTACATTTATCGCACAAATAAACTAAGGAAATCGCAAAAGCAAGCAATTGATACTATCGACAATGAATACATATAATATAAAGACAAATAATTGCAAAATATGAAGTAACAATAGATTTAAACAAAGAGTACTCTTTTTAACAAGAACAATCAATTTTAAAAATCATCAATATTAATATTAATAATATAAAAAGAAAAAGATAAACAATAAATACACACAAAAAGTAAGCAGAGGTTATACAAGAAACTTCAAGTTAAAAATGCTTGATTAAAATTATTGATGTCAAATTTTAGAATACAGTCACAATAATTGACCCTAAAAAGATTAAATTTATGGAACAATTTACTTGCCTCAAAACCTCTGTCCACTAAGAGTCTGTATAGTAACCTAGCTCTAGCCCAAAAGTCATCTACTTTAGTGCAGATTTTACAAAATCTTATTAACTGGGAATAAAAACAATTATAAGTTATTTTACTATCGATATTACTACTAGGGAAAGGAAAGTTTATTACGTTAAAATTAAAATCATCAACTTTGTGATATACTCTAAGTATGCACTGTTCATTAACAATCTCTATATTTATATCAAGAAAATTTTCAACTTAATAATTTACGTTACATTGTGTGCGGGGAATAGAATTAGGGTAAATAAGTTTAGCAACTTTATTAAAATTTAACAAATTGCAAACGAGAATATCATCAATATATCTACTATTATTACTTAACAATTTAGCAAGTGCTAATTTTTCTGGGATTTTCTTTTTCTTGCTACTGTCAACTAAGTCTTTTATATATTTAAATTCTAAAGCAAGCAAAAATAAGTCTGCAATTAAAGGGCTAGTATTTCCACCCATAGGAATTCCTAATATTTGTTTGAAAATGTAAGGCCCGAATCTAACATAAGTATTGAAAAGGAGGAATTTAAGGGCATCTTTAAGTTTAGTTCTATCAAAATATACAGAACTAGTGGGAGTAGAGCTAAGTGATGCATTATTAAAATATGTATAAACATTTATGAAATAATTACCATTCCTAACGAACCTGTCAAAGTGCAAATCTATAATAAAGCAAAGCTCTGAATATACTAAATCTAAAGGCAAATTGGTATACAAAGTTGAAAAGTCGAAGCTATGTACCGAGGTAACTTTCGGCATGGTATTTATTTTATCAATAACTTCTAACGAATTGTCAACACTCCAATAATAGTTAATGCCAGTTCTTCTCATGATGGTATTACAATATCTTTTATGAGTACTTTTAATGTATTTTAAGCAATTTACGACTTGTTCTGATAGAGTTTTAGTGGTAGCAAATTTTGCTCCGGCAATAAATTCAGTGATAGGAGAGGCTGGGAATGCGAAATCCCCCGGATGAATAACAGGGGTGCTATGGGCTCTCTGCGAGAGGGCTGGTTATCACACAGAGGCCCACGTCTCTTCAACAAACTCCCACGGCGAGTAAGAGACATAAGGGACGTCTCGTTAGACAACTTCAAGAGAGCCCTCGATGTCGAACTGCAAAAAGTGCCAGACGAGCCCATTCTCGCAAGGGAGCGAGCTGTCGCTTCAAACAGTCTACTGCACCAAATCACCACCCATAACGAGGGGCGTCGCGCTCCTTGGTGCCGCTAGAAGAGTGGCGAACACATCAAAAGGTATCAAAAGGTAAGGTACCTGCATAACTTGAAATAGATAGTTATACTTATCTAAGAAAGGATGCCTGGAAATTAAACGAGTAAAAAGTTAAAAACTATACCTATCTCATAATTCTGAGACAGGTCCTTCCTATTATAAATGACATATGTCAAATGTTAAGGGGACTGACCGCTTTTTAGGCTTAAAATTCTCGAATCCTCGAAATCCTGAAAATACCATTAGGTGTTTACTCGGCATCCCTTCATAATCCAGTGAAATGTTATTTGTGAAAACCCATTGGATATTTTTGTTTTTTTTATGTTTTCCAAACTTTTCCTGTATTTCTAAAAACGTTATACAGTAAACCCTCGCTAAATCGGACTAATTGGGGGGAGACCACTTCCGAGAAGCCCGATTTTCCGAGATTTCCGAAGTCCGACTTATGTCCGAGAGGGAAAATTCCGAATTAGAAGAGGAAAGTCTGCGTCAGAGAAAATTTAGATAATTTTTTTTTTTTTTTTACATGCGAAATTCATCATATTAACCCCTCCAACCCGGATGGGCTCTTGAACGCCCATAACAACCTCGGCCCGCGCAACCCGGAAGGGCTCTTGAACGCCCATTGCTTGCATGCGTGCTTTCGAATGCCGCGCGTACATTTTCGGTATCGTGGGACGGTAGGTGGCGCCACCAGGCGTAAACTCCGCCACAGCAACAGTATCTACCCCGACGCCATCATGGACAGTACGCCAAATAGTGATTCCGCTGTGTCCGATACCGTGCTTCCTACGACGCCCTTGCTTGTTCGTCGCGCCTTACCCCGACGCCATCGCCTAAATGTGTTATCTCCCGGAGGTATTGAGACGACATTGAGACTTTATGAGCGAGCTGATGCCAAGCATAATGTTGATGATGAAGTCAGTGACGACTCCAGTAATTATAAGTCGAGTGATTATGGCCATGAGAGTGATAAAGAAGAGCAATTCCTGGGATTTGCGAGAGAACATGACAGTGATGAGAGTGATGAAGGTGATGTACCAGTTGTTGAGGAAGCTGGTTTACCTAAAGACAGTGAACTTGAGAGAGTGAGCGAGTGGGAGAGTTCAAGGTCACTCACCAAATTTCGCTTAAGTGACACGACGCCAAGCCCTTCCCCAGGTAAATCGCCTTTCAAGCTACATTTGTATAAGCAGAAAATACTTGAGAAGGCGGCCGCGGCAGCTAGGGAACAAGCAAAACTACTTGGTGAGGATGAGGCTGTGAGTGAGGGTCAGCGTGGTGACCCTTCTCGTCCGCCATTGTCTCCCTTATCTACCCACGCCACCCAAGATGACCCGGATGCCCCGCATTCTTCCCCACCACCCCCACCATTGCCAAGGGTTGAGGACCCCACACTTTCGGCCTATTTGCCTCCTAGGTCCCCCGACAGGAGACATACTGCTGCCGAAAAGGGGAAAGGTAGGAAATATACCAAGAAAATTAAGAAAAGTAAGAGAGTTTTGTTCGAGGCTCCCGCGGCGTCCACCCCGGCCGGCCCCAGCCATACGTCCCCGCAACTTTCCCCACGGTCCTCCCCACCTCTCCCGCCTTCAACATGTCTTCCTGAAGAAGTCTTTGAGCTCGCATCACCAATACCTGGCCCTAGTGACAGTGAAACATTGCTTTCTGTCACTCGTCGCAGGCCAAGGAGCCCGGGACCTCGGGGGGACACAGCCTCACCTGCCACTCCTTCCCCACCTCGCCCACCCGCACGCCGCCCACGCATCACTGGTTCCCCGCCAGATTATGTGGGGGCCACTGATGATGAAGGGCACCTCTCTCAAGACTCTGGCCATGATTACATAGGTCCACCGTCAGGGCAAGATGACCACTCTGACGATGACTATATGGACATCGACGACCCTCGACCCATCCGCTTGGCCCGGCGTCGTGCTGCCCGTCGTGCTGCCCACCGCCCTGGCCGCCGCCCTCGCCGCCCTAGGGCGCGCGCCTCCCGAGTTGGCCGTGGGCGTGCTGGGCCACCAGCTGGAGCTCCTCGTCAGCGTAGACAAGACCCATTCTACGTTTTTCAGTGGCAAGACGTAGTTGATGAGGATGCATACAACCCTGATGTGCCAGCTTTTGATGAGGTACTGGAGGGTTCAGGCGTTACCCCCAATTTTCCTGCAGGCCCCAATGCTCCACCACACGAACTGTTTGAGGCCTTCTTTGATGAGGAGGTGGTAGGCTATGTTGTCAAAGAGACAAATAAGCAGCACCAATTCCAGGTCCACTTTTTGGGAAAGGTGACCAAGGGCCACATGAGGCAGTGGACCCCAGTGACTCATAAAGAGTTCATGGTGTTCCTGGCACTCACCATGCTAATGCCTCATGTCAAGAAGCATAGGTTGCCTGACTATTGGATCACCAATGATCTGATATCCACCCCTGCCTTCGGGAAATATATGTCTCGCGACCGGTACCTTGATATCCTCGCAGCGCTCCATCTTGTCACCAACCTTGACGTCCACCTCCCAGACAAGCTGTGGAAGATTAGGACGTTGTATGAGATGATGCGAGAACGCTTCACCTCCTACTTCAAGCCCTTCCGCAAGGTCGTCATTGACGAGTCTCTTGTGCTGTTCCGGGGAAAACTCAGCTTCCGGCAGTACATCCCCTCAAAAAGACATCGCTTTGGCATAAAATTCTTTGTGCTGTGCGACTGCCAAACTGGCTATGTCCTGGACTTCCTGGTCTACAGCGGGAAGGAAGGGGACTTGCTTGTGGACCCCCTTATTGGCTTTGGCGGAGCAGTGGTGCAAGCCATGATGGACCGCTACTTTCATAAGAATCACGTCCTCTACACGGACAATTATTACACGTCCCCCACTCTCTCACAGTACCTGCATGAGCGCAAGACGGGGACTGTAGGCACAGTACGAGGGAAAAGGAAGGGCATGCCACCTTTCCCTCCAAAGACCAAAAAAGGTGATGTGTTCAAGAAGAAGTCGGGGCCCATTCTGGCTATCCACTGGCACGACCAGCGGAAGGTCAACCTCCTGACCACCATCCACAAGGGGGAAATGGTGGAGACTGGCAAGGTGGATCGCCGCACCCAGGCCAGGGTGACCAAGCCCGATGCTGTCCTGGACTACAACATCAACATGAGGCTGGTGGACAAGTCCGACATGCAGATAGGCTTCATTGACTGCCTGCGTACCTCGTGCAGATGGTACAAAAAGTTCTTTCTGCATATGGTGGACATGTCAGTTCTGAATGCCTACAACATATACAAGCTTCGGAATGTGAACACACCCATGAAGTTCAATAGCCTGCGGAGGTTCCAAAAGCAGGTGTTGACGGAGCTCCTGGAGAAGTATGCTATGCCACAGAGGGCAGTGGCACATCCTGGGCCCGCCGTTATTGACCGCTTGCAGTCTGCTCAATACTTGATTAGGCACAGGCTTGGTTCCCTGCCTCAGAATGAATCCGGAAGAACACAGCAGAAGCGGTGCCATGTCTGCTACAACAGCAGGGTGAAGCCGAGGTCAGGTAAAAAGTCAACCCTGGAGTGTGTGGAGTGCAAGGTGGCACTCTGTGCTGTAGATTGCTTCTTTGATTACCACTCCAAGCTGGAGTTCTAATAATCATACTGAAATTGCCAAATAAAATGACAATATGTACACTATAATTATATATAGGCAAAAAGTGGAAGAAAACCAATGTATTGTAATACAAAAGTCATGTATTATGAGAACATTGATACAAATACAATTACACCATAATAATATGTGAAAGTGACACATATGTATATACCAAGTGACATTCATATGATTAGAACCTATAGAAATATATAAATCAGTGAAAAAAAATTGTATATAAAACGTTTAATAATAATAATAATAATAAGCATGTTACTTATTTCTCATAAGCGCCAATTTTTCCGAAGAATTCACTAGCGCTCGAAAAGAGACAAATCATATAACTAAGTGAAAGTGACACAAGACCTAATATTTGATGGCCAAAGTATAATAAACACCTGTGATAACGAATAATCAGTGCCTAATACAACAATAACCTACCTCAATTACTAATAAAATGTACGGTATCGAGTGAAAATGAGCATTATCAGTGACAGTGACACTCTCTAAAGCATATTTGTCAAAGTGAAAGTGACACAAGACCTAATATTTGATGGCCAAAGTATAATAAACACCTGTGATAACGAATAATCAGTGCCTAATACAACAATAACCTACCTCAATTACTAATAAAATGTACGGTATCGAGTGAAAATGAGCATTATCAGTGACAGTGACACTCTCTAAAGCATATTTGTCAAAGTGAAAGTGACACAAGACCTAATATTTGATGGCCAAAGTATAATAAACACCTGTGATAACGAATAATCAGTGCCTAATACAACAATAACCTACCTCAATTACTAATAAAATGTACGGTATCGAGTGAAAATGAGCATTATCAGTGACAGTGACACTCTCTAAAGCATATTTGTCAAAGTGAAAGTGACACAAGACCTAATATGTGATGGCCAAAGTATAATAAACACCTGTGATAACGAATAATCAGTGCCTAATACAACAATAACCTACCTCAATTACTAATAAAATGTACGGTATCGAGTGAAAATGAGCATTATCAGTGACAGTGACACTCTCTAAAGCATATTTGTCAAAGTGAAAGTGACACAAGACCTAATATTTGATGGCCAAAGTATAATAAACACCTGTGATAACGAATAATCAGTGCCTAATACAACAATAAGCTACCTCAATTACTAATAAAATGTACGGTATCGAGTGAAAATTAGCAATATCAGTGACAGTGATACCCTAATAAACATATTTTTATATAATTGGCCTCAAAATAACTAGAAAATATCAAATAAACATCACATTCTCAATATCAAACACTAAAATCGTCTAAGGGAGATAAATACTTTGGCGCGGCGAGCGGCTAGGTGCGTCGTAGCCATGGCCGGGGCGACGCGTCCGAACGCGGGAAGAATTTGCCGCCGAAAAGCACTCGTCTTCCCGCGCTCACCATTATGCAACCAGAGGGGCTAGAGACCTCTACTCAACGCCATTCGACAGAGGAAGGTTTGTGGAACATTATTCTTTTTTATTCACAACATTACATGACATATTCATTGACTTACAGAGTAGTTAACATAGGCCAAAGATCGTCAAAACACCCGGTACCGGAGCACAGTCGTAAGCTATAGCCCCCGGGGCTGGAGGGTTAATGACAAATACGAAGCGAAATTCATCATATTAATGACAAATATGAACCTTATTATGTTTTCAGGGACAGTACAGTACATAGTAATTAATATTAACACAATAATTAAAAGGCACAGGCATCAATTCATCCTAAAATAACTTAAAACCGAGTGAGAGAACATTGTAAACCGGACACAAATCCCGTCCAACTCGGAAATTTCCGAGATATACAGGGACATTTCCGAGAGGCCGATGCCATTCCAAGAAGTGCGGGTTTCCGACTAAAAAGAGTCCGAGTTAGCGGGGGTTTACTGTACAGTGGAGCCCCCATCCTCGCTACACCGGTCTTCGTTGATTCAATCCTTGCACCACACACCAAATATTCCCCATTTCAATTCTCGCGCCAAAAGCCTCATTCCTCACATCAAAATCCCAGCCGAAACCCGAAAAAATAGCAAAAATAACGAAAAACTCGACATAAAACTAGAAAACAAACAAAAACAATAATTTTGTTTTAACATAACGAAAGAATCTGCCAGTAGCTTGCCGTTTTGAGACGAAATCCGAGTTAATCCGAGATCCGTTCGTCAAATGCGCAAGATGCCGCCATCTTTGTATGATATCACTAAGCAGACGCTTGCAGTGTAGCTAGTATCTGTGTTGACAAAACAACCGTTTGCAAGCCTTTTTGTGCCTGAACCCCTTATCTCGTGTTTATTATAACCTCTAGTACATCTAGTGATAGGGATGGTTGGCCTGGTGGTAGCAATGAAGGAATTTCATGCTCAAAACAGCAAAGACCAGTCCATGTCGGACGAAAGCGATTGAATTGCCTAGCCTAGACGATGTTAGCCTAGGCTAGGCTAAATATGACAATGATTTATAATAAAATATGTGTGGTAAGTAATCTTCTCATAATACGTATTTTCCTCATAATATGTATTTATTGGATGTATTTGGGGCGAAATGGGTACTTGAGGGGTGGCTGGACGAATTTAGAACCTAGGCCTAGGCTAGGCCTAAAAAAAATTGCATGATAGAAACAATGCCCCAATCTACAGTATTTATGGTTAGGACTGTCATTTAGCCATGTCTACATTATTATTTACAATGCGTAAGATTTAGGCCTAGGCTACTTGAATAATAATTATTCAAGTAGCCTAGGCCTAAATCTTATGCATTGTAAATAATAATATAGACATGGCTAAATGACAGTCCTAACCATAAATACTGTAGATTGGGGCATTGTTTCTATCATGCGAAATATTTAAGGCCTAGCCTAACGACGCTGTTTTTTTGAGTGATAATGCAAATTAACTTTTTGTATAATGATAACAGAAACTCCCCCCCCCCCCCCCCAAAAAAAAAAGGTAGGCTAGGCTAAATTGACAATTTTGGTATCCATATTTTCCATCTTGATTGTTTTTTGATTGCAGGAAATACTGTTTTAGACACCTAAATTCTCAAAAAAAAAATCTGGGGGGCATGCCCCTGGACCCCCCTAGAGCTCGCGCCTTCGCCGCGCTATAATGATAACAAAATAATAAACCATAATGATAACACAATTCATATTTTCTGGATTGACACCCTGTAAATACAGTAACTTGATGTAGCCTAGACAAAAAAGATGTTTTCATAGCCTAACACTGGGAAAAAGTGCGGTAATTGTTTAGATATTGGGCCTTTTATTTTCTAGTTATTAAAAACTTATTCTATGGTGTATTATATGATACAGTATAATGCATAAAATTTAATTTGTGTACAATAAAACATGTTTTCGTAGGCAAAAAATAGAAAAAGACGCAAATTTTGGCATGAGCACGGAACCGATTGAATTTTCCCCATAAGAACAGTGCCCCGATCTTGGCTGTTTCAATCCTAGCTCTATTTCTGCGGAACCGATTAGCAGCTAGGATGGGGGCTCCACTGTATAGCGAACTTTGAAATTGGCAGGCTCAGTAACTACTGGTCGTACGAGGATCGTAGATATATAAATGGAAAGAGTGTAAAATACTCTGCAACCTCCCAAAAGCTTTATCTTCTACTCTGCCGTGTTCCTACATAAAAAAAAAAAAAAAAAATCACCTAATTACCTTAGACTTTCACATGTTTTTCTCAAAAAGTAATTTGGCAACTATGAGATCTAATAAGTCAGTTATTGTTGGGCCTTTAGGAATGTTTTATATACCTTTGTAAAGTGCATAGGAAACTCTACAATATTTATACATTTGATTTACTCTAGCCAACTTTGTTTGCAGCATGTTGTCACAGTCGTAAAATTCTACAAAATAATTTCACCTTAACCCTTCCCGCCCGGGCAGCATTTTAAAAGGACACCGCGGCAGATGGGCAGGAGCCCGGGTGTCCCCTTGTAATCCCTAAGCTTGAAAGCCTATTAAGCTTGTTTTGAAAGGCGCGCGTCCGACGTATGTAAACACAGCTGGTCGGAGGCGACGCACGCATCTCCGTAAGCAAGCAGACGTCGGATCTTTGTTGTTGTGTGGTCAGCTAAGACAGATTTAGTGTTAAAAAGTGTGTCATATTGCTAACATCGCGGCAAAATGCGCTCCACGGAAATCGTCATCACGACTGAACCAGTTGACTTAGAGAGCTCTACTCAACGCCAGTCTACAGGTACGAAACACATCTACGTTTGGAGATGCGTGGAAATGCGGTAGCAGTTAAAATAACAAAGATACGGTAGCCTAGGCGTAGACGTTTTTCGGCCAGATCGCCCGGATCTCAACAACGTCCTTAGCAAAGGCGGCCCGGGCCAGAAGGGTTAATTCATAATCACCTAAATCCAAAAAAACAAAAATTATAGAAACTACAGACACGCCTTTTGTTAGTCGTTTGATCACATACAACAGGTGCTATAGGGATTTATGTAGGAGTTATATGCGTTTTAGTACTGCTATAGTTTTCAACCTTTTTTTACCGTACCTAAATTGAAAGAAAAAAAGCAAAAAAAAAATATATATATATAAATCTTTGACCTAGTTTTATAGTCACATACACCTGTGCCAAATTGCATTTAAATTGTAAGTAAGACCTGGAAGTTGGGTAAAAAAAACGGTCGGTCCCCTAAACCCCATTGTACCGGCGCCGTCCTTTTGACTTGATTATGGCTACTATTAAAAAAATGTATTCAGTGTTTAAAGCGTCTCCAGCAATTAACAGGCTTTGAACTATCTCATTTAACCCTTTTTACTACCTTAAATCCTTAAGCAACACAAAATCATTTAGATATAGCTAGAATGAAATTAAAAGGACGTCGCTGGTACAGGAGGGGTTAATCAGAATAAATATATTGCTTATTTATGTGTATGTCTTGAGAGTTTTACAAGTACCATAGCCTAGTCACTGCTGAAAAGGCCATTCCACACACAGAAAGCCTTGAGTTGCCATCTGCAGGAGTTGGCATGGTTAACAGTAGTATGCCATTAGTAGCAGTAGTAGGCTAGTAGTTCCCCAGACTGTCTGGCCAAACAGTCCTGATTCCGGTTGACCGAAGCCACTCTAGATAATCGGGCCCCCGAAGAGGCCAGGGTGAAAAATAATGTACAGTATGCCATTAGTTGTTGTTGTTGTTGTTGTTGTTGTTGTTGTTGTTGTTGTTGTTGTTGTTCCCCAAGCTGCCTGGCCGAACAGCCCCAAGGCCCCGAGCAATTCCAAGGCCATAACCGAGCGCCCCCACAGAACCCTCCCTGCTGACCACAATAAAGCCTGGGTGACGGAAGCCACTCCATGGCGGGGAGCTGAGGAGGGTGCGGAAACGCACGGGAAACCAAAGCCCCACCCAGGGCCCTGTGCCCCTCAGCAATTATGAAGAGAAAGTTGAGGGGCAAGGGAAAAATGTGACGCTTTGGCTTCCAATCTTGGTAGATTGGGAGGTCAATCCACGGAAGAGACGCCGTCACTTGAGATCTAGAAAATATATAAGTTAAAGGAACAGTCAGAGTAAGCTATGGGTATGGCAGAGATCGCTCAGTTCTCACTCTGATAGACCAGCCCATCACCACATTAGTTTCACCTAGTGTTGTAAGACTGAATTAGACCTTTAAGTTCCAAACATACATGCAATCATAGTTCAAGCTGTAAATTATACCAATAAGTCTTGATGGCTGTGCTTACAAAATGCACCTAATATTTCAGATAACGGCAGCAGTAGCAGTACAGTGTTTGACCCTCCTCCGGGATACACAGTTGGGGGTGCCAATGCTTTTCTTCCCAATGGTTATGACTCCAGAATAACAAGTGCCAACGCTCCTCAGAGGTCAGTGAACTCTGAATACTGTATGCCTAGCTTAGATGCTGTACTGTATAAAGTTAGTACTGTACAGTAATGCATTACCTCTCCATGTAGTGTCTTTTCAGATCAGTTGTAGTTTAGATTAGATAATTTAAAATAATCTGTTTGTTGACAGGGGGGGAGGGGGGTTAACATCCCTACCTTATGTGAGTCACCAAGGGTGACACCAACGAAGAAGACAGGGAATGTAGGTTTCTACTTTATGATGTTATGTTAATGATATTTTGCGGCAGATTAGTGGACTTCTTACCCACTAGTTCACCCTATCTTGGGGTAACTGGGACAAACCCCTGCTGCCTTGTAAGGAATGCTCCTTTGGGTAAGAACATTAGAAAATGGAAATTTACAAAAGGACTACTGGCCCTACGAGGAACACCCCTTCTGCCCTACATCACTGTTGGTTCTGTCTACACTAAGAACCTCCGTAACTACAACCTATATTATAGGTTTGACTCCTGTAAGGAGATAAAGAAAACCTAATATTTAGTAGTGGCCCCGTAATCATTGACGAACATGCCTATTACATAAGGCATCCTCTTCAAACACTAATCCGCCGTAGTTTGAATCTACCGCGCAGAGCATTTAAAAACTGAGGAGCCTTCATCATGAACGCACGCGACCTCACTCATGGCTTTAGTCATTATGAATTGGGTTCTCACTACGAAAAAACTTCGTAAAAAATAAAAACAAAAAGAAAATAAGAATAACTATCTAATAAGCTTTCCATCATATCGTGGATGTACTTGTGTGGATCTTTGACCAGACGCTGATTCAGGCGTCATTCTTCCTTCACTGACATATCAAGTAAACCAAAATCCTCAATACATCAACGAATGGGAAGGGGATGGTCGGGAGGGCCCCAGTCGTCAATGATTACGGGGCCACTACTAAATATTAGGTTTTCTTTATCTCCTTACAGGAGTCAAACCTATAATTTATTAGTGGCCCCTCCATCATTGACGAACATGCCTGATTTCTAAGACTGGAGGGGGACATTCGTAATCATATCATAACTCTAGAAAAGCAGATAATAAAAACAACCACATAGTATTCTTACTTTTGAAAATATATTTAATAAGGCGTAGGCCGTATATATACAAGAAAGGGGTTCAGGCAGGTGCGTGCTTCAAAGAAGCCTGCTTGACAAAAATGGGTAACTCTGAAGATTCTGTGAACAGATCTGTAGTTACAAAGGCACCCCACTCAACGAGTGGTGACAAAAATAACAAGTTATCAGTTTATATGTGCACATAATAAACCCCAAAATAATCGTGGAGATAAATTGCAAAAGATCTTCACTGTTTTAATATTAAATTGCTTTCGCAGCTAAAACTACTATAACAACCCCGTTGTTTTGTACTAACATTGTACTAGCACAATTTCTCGCTGAGAAATTTTCCTATCACATTAACCATAAATTGTATCACAGCTCTCACACTCCGGCGGGGTCTAGGGTGTCCTATGTCAACTGACTGCACCCCCCCCCCCCCTTTCTTGAAAGTAAACAAAAGTGACTGCAGGGCCACCTAGACCCTTTGCCTTAAAGCTATACATGGTAAGGAAGGTTTATCTAGAGCAACTGACAAGTATCTAGACAAAAACGTATGATTAGACGCCCACAACTGAGTGGACGCAATATCTTCTACTGAAAAAAATTTCAGGAAACGTAAAGAGGCTGCCCATTTGCGTAAATCGTGGGCCCGACCCACAACGCCGGGATTACTCTCTTTAATGACTTCGACCAGAAGAGAAGCTAATCGACGTTTCAGTAAGCGTTTACCCGTACTTGCTACCCATAAAGCACCTTGGGGGTTTAGAGGAGCTACTCTCAAATATTTGGTTAGAGCTTGCACTGGACATAGATTATGATGCACCTTTCCCCTTTTTAACGCCGGCACCGTGAACTCAGAAAACACGTGTGCACTGTGCTCATTCATGGCTACAAATCCCGGGGAAGGTGCAATATAAATACATTCATTAAGTCTACCAAACCTAAGGCAATTAGGTGTGTTGCTCATCGCCGCCAGCTCAGACACTCTGTTCCCGGTGGCCAAAGCCAAAAGGAATACAGCCTTTTTTAAGAGTAATGCAAAATCTGCAGTATTTTGGTACAGACGAGAGTGAAGTAAAGACAAAGCTTTGTCCAGAGACCAAGTAGGCATGAGCTGACGGGGAGGTGGGCGGAGTTTAAAACAAGCTCTCATAAAACCTGTTTCCTCCGCCACCGGTATGGAGAGACCTGTAAGGTCTAAAAAGGGCACTCTAATCGCAGTTAAGTGATTTTTTAACGTTACCACAGATAAATGTTTCTGCTCAAACAGATAATTTAAATAATTAAAAACTAAAGCTACTGATGGCACAGTCTGTTCTGTTCTAATGATCCAAGAAGTAAAGGCTTGCCAATGTGAGTGATACTGTCGTTTCGTAGACTGAGTATATTGATTTAATAATTTATTGGTCACATCTCTACCGTATGGTGCTAGCCACTTGGCCTCCTGAATGTCCATAATGCAAAAGTCAGCGAGGTCGCTAGGTTGCCAATCGTGTCTAAGTGGAAATACCCGACCGGGAGCGACACCGGGTGCGGGCACCACGTCTTCAATTGCTGGTACCACAACTGCGCCGGCCACAGGGGCGCGATTAGTGAGACAGCCTCGATAATCTCGTAGTTTGTTCACTACGTGGCACATTAGTGACGCATCTGGCGGCGGAAACAGATAGATGGAGCTCCATCTGTTCCAGTCTGTCACTAGGGCGTCTGGCCCTCCTGCCGGCGTTTTCGTCCGGCGGGTGAGGTATAGAGGGAGTTTGTGAGTCTCCTCGGACGCAAACAGATCCACTTGTGGATGGGAGAGCTCTGCAATCATTAGGTTGAAAATGGGTTGCTTGAGCTCCCATTCTACTGTCGTGCTCTGTCTCCGGAACAGAGCGTCTGCCCAGACGTTCGCTACGCCTGGGAGATAAGATGCGTGAAGATAAATGTCTAGTCTGTTGGCTAGAGTAAAAATCTCTTCCGACACGTTTAGCAACCTCCTTGACCTCGTTGATCCCTGTTTCTGAATACAGTGAACTGCGTTCAGATTGTCCATTCTGAAGGCCACCGACTTGCCCCGTAACGCAGGGCCGTGAGCCTGAAGGAAATACAAGGGGACTAGTAATTCTTTGACATTGATGTGAGAGATTTCTAAGTGGGACCAAAGCCCCTGACCCTGGTGCCCCTGATTTGACTGAAATCCCCACCCTATTGTGCCTGACGCATCCGTGTCTACCCATACCGTTGGTGGAGGAGAGGTCCATGACATTATTGAGTGCAACGTTTCCCTCTTTGCCCAGACCGCTAGTAAGGTGTGGATTAATTTCGGGATGGGCCATAATTTTCCCGCCGGTAAGAGTGGGAAATATTTGTTGCCTTCCAATATTAAACGTTTTACTTTCAACCGGCCCAACATGACAGTTAGTTGAATCCAGTTGAGAGAGCCGACCAGAGACTCCCAGACCCTCCGCGTCGTAGTCAGACTGTGAAGAAACATGAACAGTTTCCTGCGAAACCTGTTGCGATTGTCCACACTCTGACTCAGAGTGAGAGCGGCCGTGTCCCAGACCAGCCCTATCCACTGAATTACTCGTGAGGGAACAAGGTTTGACTTTACCAGATTTACCTTGAACCCTAGAGTTTTGACATGATTTAAAATTATGTTGACATGTTTGATGCATAATTGTTGTGTCTCTGCCACCACCAGCCAGTCGTCTAGGTACCACAACACTCTGATTCCTTGTTTTAACAACGGCATCAGGGCTTGCCGGACTAATTTCGTGAATAATCGAGGTGCCAGGTTCAAACCGAATGGCATCCTTTGAAAAACAAAATTTTGGTGCCTGATCCGTAAGGCCAAAAACCTTTGAAATCTTTTGTTGACCGATACGTGCCAATAGGCGTCTGTCAGGTCTAGTGAACACATCCAACCTCCCGGCGGAAGTGTTAGCCTGATTTGGTGTACTGTTAACATTCGGAAAGATTCGTTGTGAATGTGAAGGTTCAGATAAGACAGGTCTACGACCGGTCTCATCTGAACACTGTCCCTTTTGGGAACCAAAAATAGTTTGGACGTGAATACAGGGTAATTTGGGGGGACCGGGATGATGACATCCTTGGCAATCATTTCCTGGACCAGTGACTCCACCTCTAAAGAAACAAAATTCGCCGTTGTCGGCTGACGTAAGCGAGGTCGCCGGAGCCACTGCCAAGTGATGCCTTTGCGTGCCACCATCCGTGCCCAAGTGTTTAACGGCCATGCTTGGTGACACGTTCGGAACGACCCAGTTAGCAGACAAGGGTCCGCCGGCCTTAAGGTTGGCACCGGGAGTGAGAGAGACTTTAGTTTTTTGATGGTGTGGTTGGTGGTGCTGGACGCTTCGCCGGCTGGCTGGTGTTGGCCGAAGACGGGCCCTGACCTGGCTTATTATGGCCGCGTCCTCTCTGACCTGAAAACCTACTCTGTCTATGCCTGTACTGACCTTGAGGGGAGGGGGAGGACTTAGGTGGAAGAAAGGGCTTAGATCCCCCCGGCTGAGCTTTAGCGGTTGGCCTGGGTTTGGGGAAGTTAAAGGCAGGTTTCTTAGAAGGGGTGGGACTGTGTTTAAAGGCCTGTGCCATATTAAACACCGTTCGCCACACTTCAGGGGACATTAAAGAGGGAGTAAGCACTGGTGACATGACCACCTGATTCGCAATGCGATCAGGCAGTTTGCGAACTAAAGACATTCTGAGATCTTGTCTTGCTCGTGCCGCCTCAAGCAAGGCGGTGCGTATGTCACCCAGAGATTGGATTGACGACTGGAGAAGCAGTCGCCGGGATAATTCAACCGATCTTCTGGCATCCGCGTCTGCGATTGCCTGAGTGGACCGAAGTAAAGACTTTGCTACCTGTTGAGACACTATGTATTGAGAGAACAGGCGAAAAGCTTTCCCCCTTAGCCTAAATTCTCGGTCTAGGTGAGTTGGGGTAGGGGTAGTGAAAGGGTGTTTTAGCTCACAAAGATTAATTTTAGGGGCAGCTAAGAAAGAAAACAAAGCTGACGGGACTCCGCCGGCAGAACATACTGGCATAGAGAACCACGAATGAGTATCTTGAGGGATCTGGTGGGAAGATTTGGAAGTAAATGTGGTTGCAAAGTTTTGAGCCTCTGTCTCCCAATCCACCCAAGGTCCTGGACCCAACTGCCCCACCTTCAAGACTGGATTAGCTGCTTCGTCTGTGACGGTTTGTAAATCAAGTTCGGGAGTGAGAGCTGACAGAGTCTTAATGTCATTAAACCCATCCAGCTTAGACCAGTCTGAAAACAATTTTGAAGCTGAGGCAGGGGGTAAAGCTGGCTTAGTAGCATACACAAAATAGTCTTGGTGATAATAACTAGGTATAGCCTTTATATTGACGTCTAGTACATTTCCCAAAGTATCCAAGGCCCTTAATTTCTTTGATTTATTGCCCTGGATGACCCACTCACGCGGTACTGGGAGTTCCCCTGACAAGGTAGGTTGGGCGAGCTCTGGTTTAGTGGGGGTCAAAAGGACCCATGACTCGTCTGGTCCGTAAAGCAAGGGCATAGCTACCTTTCTGAGAGGCACCTTGTCTAGAGGGGGTGGATTGACATCCGTTATAACCCTTACATTCGAAGTGGTCAATGCCGCCGTAGCAGGCCTAGTAACCACTGATGGTGACAGAGTGGGGGGGTTAGGGATCTTAGATAAAGCAATAGAAGTCATCAGAGGCCGTACCGTAGAACTTGTCGTGGGAGCCCCCAAGTCCACTGTGGGAGTTTCCTGTTGTTGGCCAAAATTTTTAGATAAAGCATGACTAAGTAGCCCATCAATTTCCTGCGCAGTGACAAATTGAGTTGATGATGAACTTACTGGTGAATCATTAATATCCTGCGCGGCGTCTAAGCCTGAACCTGACTCTTGCCCTTCCATCTCCGAAATTATTGAAACCTCGTCTTTCTCCTCCTGTTCCTCCTGAGAAGATCCCGCCGAAGCTGGGGTACCTTGCTGCCAAGATAAGTCAGGAATAGAGGATGGGATCGCCGCGTCCCTCTGGACGTCAGCTACTGTGTGACTAGTTTGAGTCGGAAGTGGGTGGTCAGACCCCGTCCGAGAAAATCGCCAAACACCGAGGCCCTGGCCTACACTCTCTTGGGAGTCTGAAACACTCTCAATCACTGATCCCCCTGAACTCTCCAATTCCAGGGTTAAAATATTAATGGGTAAATCCTCTTTAGGGACAGGCACCGTACTGGACCCTTGAGACCTAACACAAACTCTGTCTGGGGTAGAGGTACGATGAGAAGCACTAGAAGCTGGCGAATGTAGGGAGGTCTTTCGTTTATGGGAATCCTTTTTGGAAGATTTATGGCTACGGTGTGACCGTGAACTACTCTTTGATTTGGAGGATTCATCGCCGTGACCACTGGTGGAACTTTCCGTCCTACTCTTCTTACTCGATGGTGAAGAGGCAAGACTAGATGGCTGGCGTCTGAGAGGTGACCTAGACCGAGATCTCGCCCGAGACGAGGAGGCGGACGCCGGTGTAGGCTCTCTTGGACGTTTCGGAGTAGCAGCAGAAGACACAGAACCCTGACCAGTCTCCGCCGGCTTATGACTAGTTACTCGAGAGGAACGTTTAGGGGGAGGGTGTTCAAAAAGCAGTCTATCCCAAAGAGGGACGTTGTCACATTGAAGTGACTTATGAGCTACAATCGTAGTGTATGCTGACATCTGTTGCCTAATTTCTCTTAATGCGACCGCTGCGGTCTTATCATTGTCGCAGAGGACCTTGACAGCTAATTGGGAGCAAAAGGAACAATTACGCATAACCCACAGACCCCTTGAACGGTCTAGACATTTAACACACTTTATGCAAAGAGTGTGCGCAAAAATAGGGATACCGGCACAGGTAGGGGTAGTGCATAAAGCAAAGACT
This sequence comes from Paralithodes platypus, assembly GCA_032716605.1. NCBI lineage: Eukaryota > Metazoa > Arthropoda > Malacostraca > Decapoda > Lithodidae > Paralithodes > Paralithodes platypus. The sequence goes on from CM064480.1 coordinate 64,913,529, forward strand.
GGGGCCAAGGTAGCCATGACAGAGACTGGTGGGGAAAACTACTGCCGGGTCTGTATTGGTCCGCTGGAGCCCAGCTCTGGAAAAAAATAAAATTTCCAGGAATTAATGCTCATAAGGTTAACCCAACATGTTCGCACACAAGTGTTAATAACCCACCGGGTAACGAGATGTAATGACACAACGATCACAGCTCGCTACGCGGCGGGGCTCAGAATATCTAAACATATCTTTTTAAGAAAGTCAAGAATACCCTCTGACATAATATAACGGTCCAGCATGGCGTTTATAGTCTTTCTGGTGGTGACTGTCTCAAGATTCAATTTTGGAACAAAAACAACCCCCCACAAAGACGCCGGCCCTTGAATTATTTTAGTAGAATAACACAGGGCAGGCTGATACGAGATCTGATTTCTAACGAATTGTCACAAAAAGATCGCCGTAAGTTTGAAGGCGGCGATACCTAAACGTATCACTAAATTAAGTGGTTAAATCGAAATTGAATTGTAAATTCCTTATTTCCTCCACCCAGGAGTGTGTAAAAAACGATGTTAACCCTAATTGAACCTTCAATCGCCGTAAGTGTAAAGGCGGCGATACATATAGTATCACTTAAAATGGATCGGTTAACTAACTGAATGACTTAGTTGTTCATCCCACCCTACCAAGGTACACCCGCCGGGTGAGATGTCAAAACGTTAACCCCATAAGTTCCTGTCCCCACTTCTTTGTAAAAGATCGCCGGGGAGGAAAGCCCTTAACAACAGCTAGGTTTTTTCTGTGGTTTGTAAAACCGGGTAGAAAAACTTCATAACATATGTTCGCATGAACAATGTTTAGATGGGTACAGCCAATCAAAAGGGAGCCTGAAAACAGGCACCAACACAGAGACGCAGTCCTGGAGAGCCACAGACACCTCATCGCCGGGGACACAAGCCTGTGTTGAAACCACGTGTGGCCCAACACGGCTCTCGGCCGGGTTTTTTTCATGGTGAAACCGAGAAAAAAAAACCCGGAAGGAAACCCACCCCGTTCAGAAACCATCTGAACGTACAACGGACACGAAGGAAAGCCACGCAGACTAGCCTAAGTCCACACAATAATCCGTGGAATTAGCCAATACACAACTAAACCAGGAAACAAACATAGTCCGAGGAATTAGCCAATACACAAATAAAACCCGGATACACATGACACAGTAGGGCATATTTATAAAAAAATAAACAATAACACTTGTACATGTGGCAAAGCTACGAGCGGCTGGCAAGGCCTAAGTAGACGGCATAAGAAATGTTGAAATATACACAAAAACACTGGAAATATAACAACAGGAACCACCGCCAACACACCACTGTAGCAAATACTTCCGGCAAAGGGAAGACTGACTCGGGACCCAGAAAAAACTTCACTAAGTGAAGAAAAATACGCTGGGAACGTCAGTAAGCAATGCTTACCTCATCAGAAAGATAAAAGGCAGCAATAATTAACGCGTAATGAAAGCCGCCTGCAACACAAGCTAACTCAACTGTGAAACGATCACAAGTCCACAACAGGACCACGAGGGTACATCCGAAATAGATGCCCCAAACACACGACCCAAAATACACTGCACTGCGGGCAACCAGCCTAGGACACTTCTGCTACGCATATCCTAACCTTACTCGATACATCCCGGAGTAAACAAATGAGAAAAAACTCACTAGGGACGCAGCAAATGCGGAACCAGCGGAGCGTGGGGAGACACGTCCGGGCAGGCTGAGCGCAGAGCAGAGAAGGAAGAATGACGCCTGAATCAGCGTCTGGTCAAAGATCCACACAAGTACATCCACGATATGATGGAAAGCTTATTAGATAGTTATTCTTATTTTCTTTTTGTTTTTATTTTTTACGAAGTTTTTTCGTAGTGAGAACCCAATTCATAATGACTGAAGCCATGAGTGAGGTCGCGTGCGCTCATGATGAAGGCTCCTCAGTTTTTAAATGCTCTGCGCGGTAGATTCAAACTACGGCGGATTAGTGTTTGAAGAGGATGCCTTATGTAATAGGCATGTTCGTCAATGATGGAGGGGCCACTAATAAATTATCCCTTACAGTTCATCTCTCTTATAGCTAACTAAGAACTTCTGTCACTATAACCTTTTATGCCCTACACTTCATCGCCGGGAGACAACCCTGGGAATGCTCTCTATGTGCAGAGGCTAAATCCATCACCGATTACTGTGGTTTGGTTCAGCAAGGACATGCGTTCTCGTAAAACTGTACCATGGTTGATGATGAATTTTTTCTCTGGCGAACGTTGGTGAGTCTGTAATGTTGGAAGAACCGGCCGATGTTTTCTACCAAAAAATGTATAAATTAATCTACAATGTTCGGATGTTTTTTTTTTTTTAAATTTGATGAAAGTCTATGGAGGAAACTAGAAAAATAATGAATACTGTACATGCAAAAATCGCCCAAAAAGTGAACCATCGCCCCTTAATTCCTTCACCACCATTACATAATTTTCGCCATACAGTAAATCCCCGCTAACTCAGACTCTTTTTAGTCGGAAACCCGCACTTCTCGGAATGGCATCGGCCTCTCGGAAATGTCCCTGTATATCTCGGAAATTTCCGAGTTGGACGGGATTTGTGTCCGGTTTACAATGTTCTCTCACTCGGTTTTAAGTGATTTTAGGATGAATTGAAGCCTGTGCCTTTTAATTATTGTGTTGTTGTTGTTCCCTAAGCTGCCTGGCCGAACAGCCCCGAGTCCCTGAGGAAGGCCATGGCCACGATCGGGCTTTCCCACAGAACTCTCATTGAGTGTAGCAGGCTGGGAAATTAGTGTTCCAGATCTAGTTGCCCCGGGCTAGTGAATTCAGAAATTTACTTGCCCTGATATATTCCTTACTTGCCCTGATATTTTTGTACTTGCCCTGAATATGGAATTTGTTGAATTAATACAAATTATGCTATATACTGTATATACAGTATATAATGTTTTTTAGTTATTTTGTTTTATTCAATAGAATTTTTTTCTTAAGGGAATACAAAGGTTGCACATAGCAAAAAAATAGCTTTCACAAGTTAGCATATAAAGACAGTGACAAAGTTACAAACAATGCAATACCATCAGATGATTAGTTATCTAATTAATATGTCAATAATAACTAATACGGTACCAGTAAGTAATAAGCTGTCAGTGTACAGTTATATTATAGAAAACTTATGAAATCATACTCATGTTGAATATTAAGTAAGGTAAACCTCTGCAGAAAACTCATTCTGAAATCTGAACTAAATAAATAACTATCTATCTATCTAATATCTATCTATCTAATATCTATCTATCTATCTGTCTGTCTGTCTGTATGTACTTACACTAGTTGTACTTACACTAGTTGTATTTGCGGGAGTGAGCATGCTCGTTAATTCCCGCCTCCTAAGATATGTTTGTCATACCGTGCTTTGAAACTATGCACTGATGGTGCAGACACTACTTCGGCTGGCAATTTGTTCCACCCACTAATCGAGTTGGTAGGAAATCTTTTACTTTTCAGATCAGATTTACTATTTAGCACTTTTAGTTTGTAGCTGTGACCTCTTGTCCTCTCACCTCCATCCCTCTCTATGAAGTTTTCTTGGTCGATTTTGTCAATACCTCTAACACATTTATATATCTGAATTTGCTGTCCTCGTTTCCTTCTCTGTTCCAGTGTAGGTAGATTCAATCTCTCGAGCCTCTCTTGGTACTCCAAATTTTCCAAACCTGGGATCATCCTCGTAGCTGCTCTCTGTACCCTCTCAATTTTGTGGATATGTTTCTTCAAGTGAGGGGACCACACTACAGATGCATATTCCATCCTGGGTCTTATTATTGCCGTTATTATTTGTTTCATGGTGTTTTCATTAAGATAATTGAAAGACATCCTAATATTTGCCAATAATGCCAGTGATTCTCTCACTATCTTATTTACGTGGCTTTCTGGAGACATGTTATCCCTAAATTCTATCCCCAAGTCTTTTTCTTTTTCTGCTTTGGGAATCACTTCGTTTCCTAGTTTATAATCTTTTCTAGGTCTGTACTTGCTTTTACCCATTTCTAGAGTCTTACATTTCCCTGCATTGAACTCCATATTCCATTTGATGCTCCATTCATGGATCTTTTGCAAATCTGCTTGGAGCTCAAGGCAATCCTCCTGGGTTCTGATCGTTTTAAGCAGCTTAGCATCGTCCGCAAACATACTCATGTAGCTTGTTAGTCCCTCAGGCAAGTCATTTACAAATATTAGAAACATGATTGGGGCTAGAACAGATCCTTGTGGTACCCCACTCGTAATTTGAGTCCAGTTTGACGATTTCCCCCTTACTGTTGTTCTCATCTGTCTTCCGCTAAGGTAGCTCTCCATCCATTTCAGCAGTTTGTCTCCTACTTTTCCCTCATGTTTTAATTTCCATAGCAATCTCTGTGTGGAACTGTCAAATGCCTTTTTAAAGTCTAGGTAGGCACAGTCTACCCATCCTTCCCTCTTGTCCACTGTGTCTATTACTCTAGAGTAAAAACTCAACAAGTTGCTTATACATGATCTGCCACCTCTGAATCCAAATTGTCGGTCAGTAATTAATCTTTTGGATTCCAGGTATTTCACCCATTTGTCCCTTATTAATCCTTCCAGAATCTTCATGAGGATGCTCAATAGTGATACAGGTCTATAGTTCAGTGGTTTATCTCTGCTTCCTCCCTTAAATATAGGAATAATGTTTGCTCTTTTCCATTCTGTAGGTACTATCCCTGTGTCCAATGATTTGGTCATTATGTCATATAACGGTATACTCAGTTCCTTAGCATTTTCTTTAATAATCCAGCCTGATACTCCGTCCGGTCCAGCGGCTTTGTTTGGATCCACCTTACTCATTTTGTCTATGAGCTCTGGTCTGTTAAATGCGACTTCCGGCATTTCCTCTGTACCTATCTCATTGGTTTCTGGTGCAATGAATTCTCCTTCTTTTGTAAATACTGATGCAAAATTTCTATTTAGTTCTTCCGCAATCTCCGTATCCTCTTCTATGATTCTGTTTCCACTTTTAATCTTAACGATCGTGGCTTTTATCTTCCTTTTGCCGTTTACAAACTTGAAAAACATTTTTGGATTCTTTTCATAGTTCTCCACTATCCCTTTCTCATGGTTTGCCTCTGACCTCCTCCTCATTTCTGTGTATTTGTTTCTCTCCTCTTTATACTTTTGCCTGTTATCTTCCGAATCCCAGTTTCTCATCTTTTTCCAGGCTTTGTTTTTTGCTTCCTGTGCTTGCCTACATTCGCGGTTAAACCATACTTTGCGATTACTTTTTTTCCTTTTATTAATGTACTTAGGGAAAAAAGTTTTTATACCAGTATCATAGATCTCCATGAATGCCTTGAGTTTTTTGTCTACCTCACTTTCAGATAACACCTGATCCCAATTTTGTGATTTGAAAAAATCCCGTAGTCCTACGAAATCGGTTCTGGAATACATCCAGTGATTTTCCTTGTGGTTTTCCCTTCCCTTGGGTAGATTATACTTCAATAGTAAGTCTATGTCTAGAACTGCATGGTCGCTTTTTCCTAGTGGGCATAGGTACTGAATACTTTGAACCTCCTCCTCCCTTCTTGTGAATAGAAGGTCCAATCTAGCTGGTTGATCACTTCCCCTTACTCTTGTTGACTCTTTTACATGTTGGTATATAGAATTTTCCATGGCCATACTTAAAAATTCATAGCCCCAACATTCCTCTCCTGCTCCGGCTTCAAGATCTTCCCAATTCACTTCCTTGCACAGTTGCATGTGTGTGTGTGTGTGTGTGTGTGTGTGTGTGTGTGTGTGTGTGTGTGTGTGTGTGTGTGTGTGTGTATAAGTGTAGATATTATATTGCAAAATTCATGGTTCACATCTCTAATGAATGCGAAGGACTAGCTTTAGTTTATGATAATAAATATTGCTGATTTTTTTTTTTTTTTTTTTTTTTGTATATAGAATATATAAATATGTCCAGAAAGTGAGTGATAAAGTCATCTTTAATCGACATTCGACACTCGGTACTTATTACTTAAGCCCATGGCCTCCCAACCAATGTCTGCAATGGCAGACATTAGGGGTGAAGTAGACCAGTGTTGTATTTACAACGTGAATACAAGACCCTGATCAGCATGATCGAATTGATTACACTGGTTACAAACTAAATTCACCACCACAGCCATTCCAACAGTATGATAACACACATTTCACTTGCACCCCCATACACAAATAATAATTCGCGGTTAGACATTATCAATTACCAACCCTCCACGAAACAAGATACAAATCGAACGAACTGAACGTTGCCTCGATGCTGGAGCTTAGTTTGTGCCCATCCCCTCAGGGATCAAGTTGTCTGGCAATAATATAGTTTTATTTAGGCCTAGGCATACTTTACATTGTACAGTAGGAGAACAGAGACTGCAGAGTATCATATATATTTTTGTATTAAAAATAGTGTAACTAAATCCTTAAGATTGTTTATAACATTTTTGTAACATTAAGTAAATAGCTTAGAAAACATAGGTGGAGTAGCTTACCAACAATTTTCACTTAAGAGGCGAGTCAATAAGAGAAATCTATCGTCTGACAGACTGACTAGGCTAGATACCGGTACAAGAAAGTTAACAAACTATTTTAAAACAACGGTTTTACCTAGTTGTACTTGTTGATGGTGGTTGTTTTAGTGTCAAGAATCTTGTCAAGGTAGCCTGTTGTTTCTTAAGACACACTCATTATAGTAGATTTTCTCACTAAACACGTGCTTCCCGGCGACAATTGAAACACTAATGTTATTGATAAAGAGCGGCGAGCGAGCCGCCTATTCGGAAGTACCTCCTCTCTATCCAACCGTCCAACGGTTATATGTAGGCCTACGGGGGGTTGGGGGGGGGGGGGGGGGGGGGGGGGGAGATAGAGAGAATAGTGACGTGAAATTAACGTGAATCGAAAACCAGCCGTTACGTTACCAGTAACCAATGGTCGTTGAAAGTGGAAATAGTAGATACATCTTTTTTTTTTTTTTTTAAAAAGACCTCCGTCTACGTATTGTGAAAAACCTGTTATCCTCCGGCAAATTGTGGGGTTGAGTGAGTGAAGGGGGGGACAGTGAATGAAGGAGGATGCATGTTTTTCATAATACGTGTTGCTAGCCCCAAACGCGCGAGCAACTGTGGCTTTCAACCATCCGACACCTTTTATTAATGTGCATCACACATGTTACATACAAATAAGTTTATGTTTTGTTTTACCCTACTGTGGAAAGACTACGGATACACCACTCGGGGCCTCACGCAGTGGCATGACTCAGTCCTGTCGAACTGAGCTAGGATAGCCATCCCTAGTCTTTGCTTGAGCCAGAGGGTTTCCCGGGGTTCTCCTGAAACTTCTCTGATTTTACGGCCTATTTCATTCACCATCTTAAGGGTGGTGGGGCCGAAGACTCCTGAAGTTTCGAATGCCAGGGGCTCGAACTGATGAATTCTGGCGATGGCTTGATATTTTTTCTCGCTTTTTATTTTCTGCTATCCGGAGGCAATGTCTGTTTCCATCCATATACTGTGCTACTTGACGTTTCACTCTGGTGGCTAGTGAAACCTGAAGATGGTCTTGTATGTTGGTTCTCTTGTAGCAAGTATTTCCTAAATGGTTAGAGAGAGGGAAATGAAAATGGACCTTATAGCAAATACTTCATAAAGGTTAGAATTGTTTGAGAAGTTGAAGGACCGAGGGTCAGATGGAAGATGAGGCCTATGGTGGGGAACCATAAGGGTGAAACTGCCTGCCCTATAAACGGTCACCTCACTCACCTTGTGGTCACTGCTGGAGGTTTATGGTGCCTGGGCAGGGCTGGGCTAGTGCCTGACGGCTCCTTGTCCCCTCACTGATACTGGTAATAACACTCTCAAGATTAAACTAAATATGCTTTGTGGGCGATGTTTAAACAAGAAACCAGTTCTGTTTACTATGTGCCGAAACACCGTATCATCGCCGATCTTCTGATACGTATATGGGTCACTCAGTCCCACGATACCCCTCCGAAAATCCCCTCTTTTGAGGAGCTCAACCGACCCGTGTGCTCTCACTGTGCTCTCACTCACTCCATTGAGTGTATGTTTGTTTTTATATTTATTTTAGCATTTTTCAAGGGTTAAAAGGCAAAAAATTCGACTTGTCCCCCGGGCAACTGCCGGGCAGACCAACATTAAAAAGCACTTGCCCGGCAACATATCCGGGCTAGCCGGGCTGCCGGGCTAGCCGGGCTGCCGGGCTAGCCGGGCTAGCCGGGCTATACCTAATTTCCCAGCCTGGAGTGTAGGTTGTGTTGTTGGCGTAAGTGGTTGTGTGAAATGCAGTCTTCTATGATGTGTTTAATGGTATGGGGTGCTGTGTTACATCCCGGGCAGGCGTCGACAACGGAGTCATCCAGTCTCTTCTGATAGCTCAGGAGAGCTGGATGGTGTCCGCATCTCAGCCTGGCCAGGTGGACTCTGTCCTCGCGAGGGAGGGAGGATTCGGAAGGATGGATTTCGGGAGGTCGTGCATGCAGCTGCGTGTTGTCTGTGAGTGAGTGGATGGATTGGCGAGAGATATGAGTATGGATGTGCTTCTGGGAGTTGGTTCGGGGTGGGCAGGGAGGGAGAGAGGACAATAATTGTGTGTGATACCGTGTGCTGGGTGTTGTTTTGATATTTCTTGGTGTCTGTGGGTGTGTTGTCATGTAGTTTAGTGGGTGGTCTTGGTTCGTGGAGGCTGCTGCCAGGAATTGAGTGCCTCTCATGTCCAGATGGTCTTTGACTTTGAGGATTTTGGTTTCTTGATGTAGATGATCTGTGGGTGCAGTAGCTGTGCAGCCTGTAATGATCTTCAGGGCTTTGTTTTGAATAGTCTGTAAGGTCTTATGATGTGTTTCAGCTAGGTTAGAAGCCCAGGCTGGGCTTGCGTATTCCATTACTGATTTTATGTATTGTTTATATACTGTGGTGGTAGTTTCTTTGTTGTGTCCAAATTTTGTGTGAGCAAGTGACCTGAGGGCGTTAAGTCTGGGTGTAAGTTTCTTTTTAATGTTTGTGGTGTGCTGTTTGAATGTCATATGAGTATCATATGTTACTCCTAGGATTTTGGGTGTGTGTGTATGTGTTAGGGGTGTGTTGTTTATGGTGAGTTGAGGGATGTATTCGTGTTCACCTGTCCAGCTTGTGAGCAGGGTTGCGGTGGATTTGGCTGGGGCTAGATTAAGTCTGTTTGTAGTGCACCAGCCATGTAGTGTGTGAGATAGGGTTGAAGGAGATCTGTTGCTCTTCTTGGGTCATGGTGTGTGCATGTGAGTGTTATGTCATCTGCATAGGAGGCTAAGTTTATTTGGGGCGTATTGGGTGTAGTTATATCGTGCATGTACAGATTGAAGAGTGCGGGCGATAGGACGGATCCTTGTGGGACTCCGTTTGGAAAGTTTCTGATTTTAGATGACTGACCGGCAAAAGATACGTGTGCACATCTGCCTGCTAGGAAGTTGGCCAGCCACCTTTTTGTGTTGTTGTGCATGTTTGTGTTGTAGATTTTGTTTGTTAGGTTGTGGCGGGGGATGGCATCGAAAGCTTTACTAATGTCAAGTGTGGCTAATAGTGATCTGTGTGGTGGTCTAGCTGAGTTGATGCCGTCAAAAGCTCTTTGTGTAAGGTCTGTGAGAAGAGTGTTTGTGGAGTGCAGTGGCCTAAAGCCATGTTGTGTTGGAGCTAGGGGTAGGTCGGGTGTAATTAGTTGTAATACTAGGCGTTCCATGACTTTGGAGGGGGAGCAAAGGAGTGTGATGGGGCGGTGTGAGGAGGGTAGCGTGGGGTCTTTGTTGGGTTTGGAGAATGTGATGATGATACCATGCTTCCAAATGTCTGGAATTGTGTTGTGTGAATAGCTGTAGTTTGATATGTTAGTGAGTGTTTGTATGCCTTGTGGTCCCAGGTGTCTGAGGTGTATGTTGCTTATGTTGTCTAGGCCACAGGCGGGTGAGTGCTTGAGATTGTTAATGATATGCTTTGTCTGGTGATTGGTGAAGGGTGTATAGTCAGGGTCTGTGGGGAATTGTCTCTTACGTCGGATGACACGTCGGTCGTCTTTGTGAGGTTTTAGGTGGCTGACATGTGAGAAGTGATTGATGAGAGTGTTTGCTTGTTGTTTACATGAAGGAGTAGAGTCTGTTGTTGTGATTGCAGCATGTGATTGTGTTGTGTTGCTGTTGGAAAGTGTGATGCTGTTTAGTGTTTTGTAGAGTTTTTTGGGGTTTGATTTGTGATCAAGTGTTTGTAGGAAGTTATTCCAATTTAGTTTTTGTTGTTCTTGTATTTTGTTGTTAGTTTGGGTGTTGAGTGCTTGAATTTGTTGTGTGATGTCTTGTGTGTGGGGTGCTGGGGAGTGTTTCAGTGTGTCGCGTTGTCTGATGAGGTTTTGAATTTCTGGTGTGAAGTTGGGGTTGTGTCTTTTTCTGTTACCTCTTGGAATGTGTTTCTTGTCAGCGTTTTGGATAGTTTTATTGAGTATGTGTACAGCATTGTTGATGTTAGTGATGGGTGTACTGTTTAGAGTTGTGAAGTGTTGTTCTGTCTCATTTGTAAATGCTTCCCAGTTAGCTCTTTTATAATTGGTGTATGTGTGTTTGTGGCTAGCTGGGGTGAGTCTGGTTTTGGTGGTGATAATGATCGGGAGGTGGTCAGAGCCTAAGGTTCTGACCACCCTCCAGGATGTTGTGGGGGCGAGTTCTGGGGAGCAAAAGGTGATGTCTGGAGATGATGGGTTATAGAGGGCTTGGTGAGGAATATGGGAATGTTGATGGATGTCGTTAAGGATGATGAGGTTATCTGTTTGGTTTTGTAGTACCAGCCCTCTGTCTGTGTCGGGGTTGTCGACAAACCAGGCCGACATCTTGGCGTTGAAGTCACCACCCAGGATGATGTGTGGGGTGTTTGTGATGTGTTGTAAGTGTGGTCTGTATTCATTTGGTACTGTAGGGGATGTTTGGGGAGGGATGTATGTGTTTATGATGGTTATGTTGGATTTGTTGCCAGTGCGTATTTTAATTGATTGTATTTCTGTTGTGTTATCATTTGGGGGGAGGAGGGATTTGGTTTGTACACTGGTTACTATGTATGATATTTCATTGTGTACCAGGGTGATGAGTCCACCGCCCCCGCCGACAGCCCGGTCTTGTCTGATGGTGGTGAAATTATGAAATGTGGGTGTTTTTTGTGATGTGCGGAGTTTTGTTTCTTGTAAGATGGCAATGTGTATGTTGTGTTGTTTGATGAAGTGTGAGAGTTCGTGTTTCTTTGTGTTGATGCCATCTATGTTCAATTGGAGAATGTTAATGTTATGTGCACGATGTATGTTGGGTGCTGCTGCACGAGGATGGGGTGGGGGTGAGGGAGGGGCTGGAGGTTGGGATGGGTGAGGTGGGGGTGGGGATTGGGGAGCAGGAGATGGGGGTTGGAATGGATTAGGATGGGTGTGGTGTGTTGAGTTGAGGATGTGGATGGCATGGGAAGGTTAGGTGGGTTAGGGAGGAGAGGTGGACGGGTTTTAGGGGGGGGAGTGGATGATATGGGAAGGCTAGGTGGGTTGGGGAGGAGAGGTGGACGGGTTTTAGGCGAGGGATTTGACTGGGAGAGGGAGGGGCATGAGGAACAGGTCCAGGTGTTCGTGTAGTGTTTCTTGGAGGCAAGTGTTGTACAGGTGAAGTGGGTCCAGTTCCTGCATGAATTGCAGAGAACTGAACCCTTAGTGTGGCGACTCGAAGTGATGGGTTTTGAGCAAGTTGGACATATGTATGTGTACGTGGGTCCTGGGTTGCTCTTAATGTCTCAATTATTGTGTTAATATTAATTACTATTTACTGTACTGTCCCTGAAAACATAATAAGGTTCTTATTTGTTATTAATATGATGAATTTCACATGTAAAAAAAAATATAAATAAATCTCAATTATCTCTGACGCGGACTTTCCTCTTCTAATTCGGAATTTTCCCTCTCTTAAGTCGGACATAAGTCGGACTTCGGACATCTTGGAAAATCGGGCTTCTCGGAAGTGGTCTCCCCCCAATTAGTCCGAGTTAGCGAGGGTTTACTGTATTGTGGTTACCCTTAGATTATTTTCTTTAGTTTATAATCTACGACTCAAATGGGAAAATACAATCTCAACAAACCTTAGTAACATAGGTCCTTCTTAAACTGCATAAAATTGTTATATCTTAGTCAGAATCAAAGATAAAAAGGTGTCATGTAGCTGAAAATGTTAAAGGATAGCTAAGGTGTCATTTGTTGACATAATTTGGTGGATGTTTGCTGTGTATGGATGGTATTGCTGTGGAGTGTATTAAGAAGGGTGGGGATGTGATAATAGATTGGCTGGTGAGACTATTTAATGTGTGCTTTGTTGTGTCAGTGGTACCACTAGACTGGAGGAGTGCATGTATTGAGCCGTTGTATAAGGGGAAGGGAAACCGGCAGGAGTGTTCAAGTTATAGAGGTGTTAGTTTATTATCAGTGATTCGAAAGCTGTATGGCAGGGTGTTGATAGAAAGGATAATAAAGGGTACTGAAGATGCAATAGGAGAAGAGCAGTATAAGCAGATATTTTGGGCTTTTATGGATTTGGAAAAAGCGTATGATCGTGTGGATCGAGAAGCAATGTGGAATGAGCTAAGGATTTATGAAATTGGAGGAAATTTGTTAGGAGCAGTTAAGAGTTTTTATGAAGAGAGCAGAATGTGTATAAGAGTAGGAAATAATGAGTTGAGTGAATGGTTTGAGGTAAATGTAGGTCTTCGACAGGCTTGTGTAATGTCACCATACATACATACATACATAAACATTTTAAGACTGAGTGCTCCAAACATACATACAGTTTCAGTCTCTTGTCCTAATGGCGGCGTTCCAGGCAACCCTGTTAAGGGCTGCTTCACTTGTCAAGTTTTTGGATTCGAGATTGGCACGTATAGTCCGATCCCAGGTCTTCCTCGGTCCACCCCTTAGTGCAGCTCCCTCCACAATCACAGACCTGCATCTTTTTACCCAATTTTGTTCATCCATTATCTCCACATGCCGATAAAATCCCAGTCTACACACAAGATATCACATTAATAAAAGGAAAAAAAGTAATCGCAAAGTATGGTTTAACCGCGAATGTAGGCAAGCACAGGAAGCAAAAAACAAAGCCTGGAAAAAGATGAGAAACTGGGATTCGGAAGATAACAGGCAAAAGTATAAAGAGGAGAGAAACAAATACACAGAAATGAGGAGGAGGTCAGAGGCAAACCATGAGAAAGGGATAGTGGAGAACTATGAAAAGAATCCAAAAATGTTTTTCAAGTTTGTAAACGGCAAAAGGAAGATAAAAGCCACGATCGTAAAGATTAAAAGTGGAAACAGAATCATAGAAGAGGATACAGAGATTGCGGAAGAACTAAATAGAAATTTTGCATCAGTATTTACAAAAGAAGGAGAATTCATTGCACCAGAAACCAATGAGATAGGTACAGAGGAAATGCCGGAAGTCGCATTTAACAGACCAGAGCTCATAGACAAAATGAGTAAGGTGGATCCAAACAAAGCCGCTGGACCGGACGGAGTATCAGGCTGGATTATTAAAGAAAATGCTAAGGAACTGAGTATACCGTTATATGACATAATGACCAAATCATTGGACACAGGGATAGTACCTACAGAATGGAAAAGAGCAAACATTATTCCTATATTTAAGGGAGGAAGCAGAGATAAACCACTGAACTATAGACCTGTATCACTATTGAGCATCCTCATGAAGATTCTGGAAGGATTAATAAGGGACAAATGGGTGAACTACCTGGAATCCAAAAGATTAATTACTGACCGACAATTTGGATTCAGAGGAGGCAGATCATGTGTAAGCAACTTGTTAAGTTTTTACTCTAGAGTAATAGACACAGTGGACAAGAGGGAAGGATGGGTAGACTGTGCCTACCTAGACTTTAAAAAGGCATTTGACAAAGTTCCACACAAGAGATTGCTGTGGAAATTAAAACATGAGGGAAAAGTAGGAGACAAACTGCTGAAATGGATGGAGAGCTACCTTAGCGGAAGACAGATGAGAACAACAGTAAGGGGGAAATCGTCAAACTGGACTCAAATTACGAGTGGGGTACCACAAGGATCTGTCCTAGCCCCAATCATGTTTCTAATATTTGTAAATGACTTACCTGAGGGACTAACAAGCTACATGAGCATGTTTGCGGACGATGCTAAGCTGCTTAAAACGATCAGAACCCAGGAGGATTGCCTTGAGCTCCAAGCAGATTTGCAAAAGATCCATGAATGGAGCATCAAATGGAATATGGAGTTCAATGCAGGGAAATGTAAGACTCTAGAAATGGGTAAAAGCAAGTACAGACCTAGAAAAGATTATAAACTAGGAAACGAAGTGATTCCCAAAGCAGAAAAAGAAAAAGACTTGGGGATAGAATTTAAGGATAACATGTCTCCAGAAAGCCACATAAATAAGATAGTGAGAGAATCACTAGCACTATTGGCAAATATCAGGATGTCTTTCAATTATCTTAATGAAAACACCATGAAACAAATAATAACGGCAATAATAAGACCCAGGATGGAATATGCATCTGTAGTGTGGTCCCCTCACATGAAGAAACATATCCACAAAATTGAGAGGGAACAGAGAGCAGCTACGAGGATGATCCCAGGTTTGGAAAATTTGGAGTACCAAGAGAGGCTCGAGAGATTGAATCTACCTACACTGGAACAGAGAAGGAAACGAGGACAGCAAATTCAGATATACAAATGTGTTAGAGGTATTGACAAAATCGACCAAGAAAACTTCATAGAGAGGGATGGAGGTGAGAGAACAAGAGGTCACAGCTACAAACTAAAAGTGCTTAATAGTAAATCTGATCTGAAAAGTAAAAGATTTCCTACCAACTCGATTAGTGGGTGGAACAAATTGCCAGTCGAAGTAGTGTCTGCACCATCAGTGCATAGTTTCAAAGCACGGTATGACAAACATATCTTAGGAGGCGGGAATTAACGAGCATGCTCACTCCCGCAAATACAACTAGTGTAAGTACAACTAGTGTAAGTACAACAAATCCAAGCACTCAACACCCAGATCAAGAACAATAAACACTAAACTGGAATAACTTCCTACAAAAACTTGATCACAAAACAACCCCCAAAAACTCTACAAAACACTAAACAGCATCACACTTTCCAACAGCAACACAACACAATCACATGCTGCAATCACAACAATAGACTACTCCTTCATGTAAACAACAAGCAAACACTCTCATTAATCACTTCTCTCATATCAGCCACCTAAAACCCCATAAAGACGACCGACGTGTCATACGACGTAAGAGACAATTCCCCACAGACCCTGACTATGCACCCTTCACTAACTACCAGACAAAGCACATCATCAACAATCTCAAGTACTCACCCACCTGTGGCCTAGACAACATTAGCAACATACACCTCAGACACCTGAGACCACAAGGCATACAAGCACTCACTAACAAATCGAACTACAGTTATTCAGTTATACAGTTAGGCGGGTGCCCGACCCCGAAAGGGGTTGAAATAGGGGAGCTATCCCTCCGCCAAAGGCGGCTTTCTAGGGCCTTTCCTAGCTGATGCTGAGAGGATTGGGTTCTAGTCATGTGGTGATGGGCTGGTCTATCAGAGTGAGAACTGAGCGATCTCTGCCATACCCATAGCTTACTCTGACTGTTCCTTTAACTTATATATTTTCTAGATCTCAAGTGACGGCGTCTCTTCCGTGGATTGACCTCCCAATCTACCAAGATTGGAAGCCAAAGCGTCACATTTTTCCCTTGCCCCTCAACTTTCTCTTCATAATTGCTGAGGGGCACAGGGCCCTGGGTGGGGCTTTGGTTTCCCGGGCATTTCCGCACCCTCCTCAGCTCCCCGCCATGGAGTGGCTTCGGTCACCCAGGCTTTATTGTGGTCGGCAGGGAGGGTTCTGTGGGGGTGCTCGGTTATGGCCTTGGAATTGCTCGGGGCCTTGGGGCTGTTCGGCCAGGCAGCTTGGGGAACAACAACAGTTATTCACACAACACAATACCAGACATCTGGAAGCATGGTATCATCATCACTTTGCCCAAACCCAACAAAGACCCCACGCTACCCTCCTCACACCGCCCTATCACACTCCTCTGCATCCCCTCCAAAGTCATAGAACGCCTTGTACTACAACTAATTACACACGCCTTACCCCTAGCTCCAACACAACATGGCTTCAGGCCACTGTACTCCACAAACACTCTTCTTACAGACCTTACACAAAGAGCTTTTGACGGCATCAACTCAGCCAGACCACCACACAGATCACTACTTGCCACACTCGACATTAGTAAAGCCTTCGATGCCATCCCCCGCCACAACCTAACAAACAAAATTTACAACACAAAAAAGTGGCTGGCCAACTTCCTAGCAGGCAGATGTGCACACGTATCTTTTACCGGTCAGTTATCTAGCATCAGAAATTTCCCAAACGGAGTCCCGCAAGGATCCGTCCTGTCGCCCGCACTCTTTTATCTGTCCATGCATGATATAAATACACCCAATACACCCCAAATAAACATAGCCTCTTACGCAGACAACATAACTCTCACATGCACACACCAAGACCCAGCTAGAGCAACAAATCTCCTTCAACCCTATCTCAACACATTACATGACTGGTGCACTACAAACAGATTTAATCTAGCCCCAGCCAAATCCACTGCAACCCTCCTTACAAGCTGGACAGGAGATCACGCATACTCCCCGAAACTCACCATAAACAACATACCCCTAACACACACACACTCACCCAAAATCCTAGGAGTAACATATGATACTCAAATGACATTCAAACAGCAAACCACAAACATTAAAAAGAAACTGACACCCAGACTTAACACCCTCAGATCACTTGCCCACACAAAATTTGGACACAACAAAGAAACCACCACCACAGTCTACACACAATACATAAGATCAGTTATGGAATACACAAGCCCGGCTTGGGCTTCTAACCTAGCTGAAACACATCATAAGACCTTACAGACTATTCAAAATAAAGCCCTAAAAATCATCACAGGCTGCACAGCTACTTCACCTACAGATCACCTACATCAAGAAACCAAAGTCCTCAAAGTCAAAGACCATCTGGACATGAGAGGCACTCAATTCCTGGCAGCAGCCTCCACGAACCAACACCACCCACTACACTACATGGCAACACATCCACAGACACCAAGAAATATTAAAACACCCAGCACACGCAATCACACACAAATACTATCTTCTCTCCCTCCCTGCCCACCCCAAACCAACTTCCAGAAGCACATCCATGCTCATATCTATCGCCGTTCCATCCACTCACTCATAGACAACACGCAGCTGCAGGCACGACCTCCCGAAATCCTCCCTTCCTCGCGAGGACAGAGTCCACCTGGCCAGGCTGAGATGCGGACACCATCCAGCCTTTCTGAGCTATCAGAAGAGACTGGATGACTCCGTCGTCGACTCCTGCCCAGGTTGTAACACAGCACCCCATACTATTAAGCACATCATAGAAGACTGCACTTCACACAACCACTTACGCCAACAACACAATCTACACTCCTTGAGAGCTCTGTGGGAAAGCCCGACCGTGGCCATGGCCTTCCTTAGGGACTCGGGGCTGTTCGGTCAGGCAGCTTAGGGAACAACAACAACAACAACAACTAAGGAAGCTAGGCCTAGCGATGTAAATAGTCAATGGCATTTCTTTAAGCATAGCCTTCTCGCTGCCACTGACAAAGTCTGTGGGAAAACAAAAGATCACCCCAGGAATAAGACCACCTGGTGGTGGAACGATGAGGTAGAACATGCTGTGAAAGAGAAAAGGAGATGCTTCAAAGCATGGAAGAAGGGAGGCAGTAAGGAGGAATACCAGGCAACTAAACGAACTGCCAGAAGAGTTATTTGCAATGCTAAAAAAGGCATGGTCCTCGAACAAGTGTGTAACACGGACAATCCCAATGGGATCTTCCACTATTAGATAACATATGATTCATCACGAAGTGTAGCCTACCTGCGCAGATGAAACACACTTTTATATCATAAACTACAGTATATGAGAAGACCAGAATTTTAGACCAATTACCTGTAGGTAAGGTACATATACGATACCGGTACCGGGTACAGTACAGTATGTAGTTTTGCTTCAACCGACAAACTTCATGATAAATCGTATATTCTCCTATTATGGAAGGTAACGTATATTTATACAACGGACTTTGCTTAAGCCTTCTCAAGTAACCCGTTAGTTAAGTTAATTCTTAGGTAGGTTTGGTGGGTTTGATATTGTTGCACGCCAGTGGTTGGTAAAAGAGCCAAATTCAGATTTATATAATTTTGCTGCATTAAAATGGTAAAACTGATGTATTTCGCTTATATTGCCAACGAGACTTCTTAATTTAGTCTAAATTTCCCTGCATATATAGACAAAATTTATCCGACACGTAAGCATATTGTATAAATTATCTATTCACAAAATTGGCATATGTTGGGGTGAAATTAATAAAATATAGATTATAAAATATGTATATTTTCAGTTGATAGATACCGGTAATGTTGGGCATAATCAACTTTTTTCATATGTTTTGTTTTATTACCGGTACTTACTTTACATCTAGCAGCTTTGCCATTGTACCAAGATCAATGCCTTACATTGTGCTTTGTTCCTTATGCTATTTATCATGAAGTTTGTCTGTTGAAGCAAACGATATACTGTACTTGTTTGAATTCCGGTTTTCTCCCTAATACAGTATATCGATAAACATAAATGTGTATACAAATATATTGTGTAAAATGAGACAATAAATGTCAGTACAGATAATTGTTAAGCCTAGGCCTTATACAAGAAGATATTAGACAGTTTCCAGACGGCAATGGATGATAAAGAGCTTTTCGTTTTATACAAAATACAGTAATAACAAACTTTACTCTTATTGACCGTTGCTGTCTGATAGGTACTGTATGCATCTGTAGTTTTATGAATGAACTAGGCCTATATATTTTTGGGTAAAATTACTTAACATATGTTCATATGTACCTGGGGGTAAGGGAATAGAATATGCCCCACGTGCCTTCTGCGTGTCGTAAGAGGCGACCAAAGAGGTTGGGTCGGTGGGCTTGCGACCCCCACCCGGAAAAAATACCTAAGCAAAGAAAAACGAACGAACAGCCTCGGATGCGGACGGAACCTATGTTGACGAACCACGACCGACTAAGGACATTCCTTCGGACATTCTGAGAATGGCTACATGGAATGTTAGTGGCATGATTGATGGCACAAAAGAGAGAGAGGTTCTGGAATTGCTAGTGAATGCCAGGCTGGATGTATGTGGAATGACAGAGACCAAATGGAAAGGTTCAGATGTGAGAGAGTGGGAGTGTGGAATGGGTGTGTGTGCTGGAGTGAGTGAAGGAACAGCGAGAGAAGGTGCGTGTTTGTTTGTAAGTAGCAAATGGAAGGAATGTGTAAGAGAGTATGGGTCTGTGGGTTCAAGGATTGTGTGGGTGAGAATCTATCTATCTATCTATTGCCTGACGCCGTGATCCCCGAAGGGGTGGCCACGAACGAACCGCCCCCATGCACCTCTGTCCCCAGTCAGTCGACGCCCCTCCCCCCAACCAGCACCGCCTTCGTTCATGTAGTTCCTCACTCCATCCTTCCACCTCATATTCGGTCTACCTCTCCCCCTCTGTCCCTCCACCTCGCTCTCGTAGTAGGAATACAAACGTGGGTGATTGTGTGTGTGTATGCCCCGACAGAGGATAAACTTGAAAGGAAGAAAGAGGAGTTCTGGATAAATGTGGAGGCGTGCCTGGAGAAGTTTGACAAGAACAAAAGAATATTTCCGATTGGGGATATGAATGGTAAGGTGGGTGATAGGAAAGTTGAGGGAGTGGTGGGAGGGTGGGGGGTACCATCAGAGGTGAATGGGAATGGTAGTGCACTTGTGGACGTATGTGTGGGGAGGAGGCTGTGGATAGCCAACACCTTCTTCCGACATAGAATGATCCACAGGTACACGTGGAAACGGGTGTGGACGATGGAGGATGAGACAGTGGTGGAACAAAAGTAATTGATTGATTATGTATGTGTGGATGAACGAATGAAGAAATCAGTGATGGATGCTAGGGTGTATAGGGGTATTGGAGGGGGTCTGTCTGATCATTATGTAGTGGTAGCTAAGGTTAGGATACAAAAGAAGTGGGTGAGGAGAGCTGGAGGGAGGCGAGAGGAGGGTGGAATGGTGAGGAGGGTGGAGAGGTTGCAGGAGGAGGAAGTCAGGGAGGAGTACAGGAGAGCAGTGGAAAGACGGCTAGGTGGGTTTGACCTGGAAGTTATGGAGGAGATGAGCAAGGTGTTTAAGGATGAGATCTGTGCAGCATCTGAGGAGGTGTGTGGAGTGAGGAGAAGAGGGAGGGGAGTGAAAGGTACAGCATGGTGGACAGAAGAGGCAAGAATAGCTGTGGAAGAAAAGAAGAAAGCATATAGAGAGTGGTTGAGCAGTAGAGGGAATGAAGATTTCGAGAGACAGAAACGAGCGAGGTACGTGGAGAGTAAGAGGGTGGTGAAGAGAGTAGTGAAGGAAAGTAAGAGAAGAGTAGATGAGGAATTTGGAAGGAATCTGAGTGTAAAATGGAGGGATAGTAAGAAACTATTCTGGAAAGAAGTCAAGAAAGTTAGGGAAGGTAGCAAGGGAAACAGTAAGGGTGTGAAAGATAAGAATGGGAGAATGCTAGCCGAGAAGCAAGAGAGAGTCGAAAGATGGAGGGAGTACTTCAATGAGTTGCTAAATGTAAGGAATGAAGAGCCAGCAAACATAGCTGGATATGGTATGGGAGGGAGAAGAAGAGAAGTAGTGGAGGAGGAGGTGGGGATCAGGAGGTCAGAAGTGTGGGAAGCCATGAAAAGAGTGAAGTTGGGGAAAGCACCAGGAACAGATGGAGTGTGTGGGGAAATGTTGAGGTATGGTGGTGAGATAGTGATCGAATGGATATGGAAAATGTGCAAACTAGCATGGGAGAAGGGGAGTGCACCTAATGACTGGAAGACTGGCATAATAGTCCCCCTATATAAAGGCAAAGGGGAAAGAGGAATGTGTGGTAACCACCGAGGAATATGTCTTCTAAGCGTAGTAGGGAAGGTATACAGTAGGGTAGTGATTGAGAGAGTGAGAATGAGAATGGAGAAATGGATAGGCGACGAGCAGGGAGGTTTTAGGAAGGGAAGAGGATGTGTAGATCAGATTTTTACCCTGAATTGTGTTGTGGAGAAATATCTGGAGAAGAAACAAAAGGTGTATGTTGCCTTTATGGACTTGGAGAAGGCTTATGACAGAGTGGATAGAGAAGGTTTGTGGAAAGTACTTAGAATATACGGAGTAGATGGCAAGTTGCTGAAAGCAGTGAAGAGCATGTATGAGGGTGCAAAGGCGGCAGTACGTGTGGAGAGTGAGCAGAGCGAGTTCTTCGACCTGAATGTTGGTTTGAAACAGAGGTGTGTGATGTCCTTGTGGTTGTTTACTGTATATATGGATGGAGTCATGAAAGAAATACTATCAAGAGCAGTGGATGTTGGTGTAAAGCTGAAAAGGGAGGGAATTGAGTGGAAGCTACCTATACTGCTGTTTGCGGATGATACAGTTCTGATGAGTGATAATGAAAGGGAGTTGCAGGGTCTGGTAAATGAGTTTGGAACAGTGTGCGAAAAACGGAATTTGAAGCTAAATGCGGGGAAGAGCAAGGTTATGGTCTTCGAAAGGGGTGAAGTGTGAGGTAAAGCTGAACGGTCAGGCTATGGAGATCGTCAACTCTTTTAAGTATCTGGGCAGTGTGTTGAGTAAAGATGGGACTATGGATGAAGAAGTGCGGGAGAGGGTACAACAGGGGAAGAGGGTTGTAGGAACGCTGAAAGCAGTAACAAGAAATAGGGTGGTCAGTATGGAAGTGAAGAAGTCCTTGCATGACAGTGTGGTAATCCCGACACTGACTTACGGAAGCGAAGCATGGACGTTGGTTGAGAGACTCAGACCAAGAGTGAGAGAAGTGGAAATTAATTACTTAAGAAGTGCGTGCGGAGTTACATGGAGGGATAGACAGACTAATGAGGAAATTAGAAGGAGGTGTGGTGTGGAGGTGGATGTGCTGGAGAGTGTGAAAAGGAACAACTTGAGATGGTTCGGCATATGGAACGTATGGAAAGCAAGAGAATGACTAAGAGGGTGAGCGAGGTGGAGGGACAGAGAGGGAGAGGTAGACCGAAAGAGAGGTGGAAGGATGGAGTGAGGAAGTATATGAACGAAGGCGGTGCTGGTTGGGGGGAGGGACGTCGACTGACTAGGGACAGAGATGCATGGGGGCGGTTCGTTCGTGGCCACCCCTTCGGGTATCACGGCGTCGGGCAATAGATAAATAGATAGATGTTCATAATAATCAAAACATCCACACATTAAAGGAGAGAGCTCAATATTCAGTCTTATCATCTATTCATCATATTGCTTTATGTTACTGCTTTGAAGCTTGTTATTCTTTACATCTTTGATTGTTTGAAATCAATACAAAAGCACATTGTCTTGTATGTGTGTGCTAAAACAGCCTGGTACAACACAAACTTGACCATTCTCTTTGTGTACAAGCGCGCTGCAGCCCTGTACCGCACGGCCAGGTACTGATTTGTTTATTATTGTCATGTGACCTGACGTCACGTGCACACTATGAATTGGGCATGTATACCTTCTTGCGCTCCGGATCTCTGTATAAGCTCAAGTCGCACACAAGTAGCTTATGCTACTACTAGGGGAGGTGTGGCGGAGTGGTCTTGCCACTGGACTGGTAATCCAATGGACCCGGGTTCGAATCCCAATATGTCAATGGGAAGATATTATTGGGATGGAATTTGTGCTGTACCTAGTATCAGTGCATTACCACAGTATATACAGTATATACCGAAATGCCAAAAAAAAATACCCTCATTGTTCCCTGATTAAAATAGCATTGTATGAATATTCCCATATTCAAAAATATGCTACAGGGGGGCAATGCCTAGTGAGTTAAATAGGTGGCGTTCTGAGAGTGAGGGTCCGAGTGTGGGGGGTGAAACTGTGAAGCCCAGGGGCGAGGCGGCTTCAGAGATGGGATTGCTTCGAGCCGGGGTGCTTCGCATGTCTGACTCCCTAGACTGGAACAAGACCTCACGGGCCTCACCGTGTTCAGCGGTAGAGTGTAAATGGCTATCAGCCTATGCCCGAGAGGGAGTAGTTGGAATATAGAAGAAAAAAAAAATGCTGGGGGATACATTCTTCGCTCGGGATGACCTTTACATCCCGAACCAGTTTCCAGTCTTTCCTGTTAACCAAGATCTGGCTACTGGAGACCCCAAAGTTATATGTGACCAGATGGCTCTGTCTTTTCTTGAACTTCGTGTTATACACAACCATGTGGAGTGCAACACAGTACTGTACTCTCAGTATATATTCGCCTTCCAGATTCCTCCTTCCGTAACCATTTCCTCCATGTACTCCCTCGTATCCATCTTCAGATGCTCCCATGTGACCATTCAGGTCCCCTCCCAGGATTGTTATTTCATTCTCCGAGAGGCCTGAAATTACACTGATGGTGTCATTCCAGAAGTCCTCTTTTATCTCTTTCTGTAGGCCAGGCTGTGGGGCATATGCAGATATCACATTCAGAATTCTTTCACCAACTTATAACTTCAAACTTCAAAACAATCAGCCTTTCACTAACTCTCGTAATCTGAAGCACACTTTCCACCCACTCTTCAGCCACCAGAACATCCACTCCTCCTTTCGCTTTATCAGTCTCCACCCCCTTCCAGTAGATCCTATATCTTTTCTTTCTTCCAACAATCCACTGTGCCCCATACCCTTTCCAGTGTTTCCTGGGCACAGCAGACGTCCACTCGCCTCTTCTCACACATCTCAGCCACTTCATATGCACGCAGATTCAAACTATCAACATTCACACTAGCAAGTCTGAGACTGTGGGGGGCATTTGTCACCTTTGTTGGTAATGAAGTGGTATGTCGCCCCCTCTCTTGTCCCCCCTCCCCCCACCCTGACACCACCATAGGCGTCACTGAGAAGATGTTGCTCCCCTCCCCCCATCCTGACGATTCTCGTCTTCGTCTCCAAACCCCGAGAAGAGTGACATAGCATCGTCCACATCAATATCAGAAGGGAGAGAGTCATCCGAATCTTCCTCGTTCTGGTTATCTTGTTCTTCCTGCTGGCGGAAACTTAATTCCGTGATTCAGGATTGTTGGAGGGCATTTACACGATCGGTGAACATCTCGGTGTAGGCTCTTACAAGAGTTGGAGAGTTGCATGTTGTGAGGATATAGCGGTAGCCCTATCATTATCAGGATCACCGTTCCTTATCTTCTCTGCCAACCGCTCCGCCAATTCAACGATCTCACATAAATCGCGGTTGCTCGGTTCTCTTTGGGGTCTACAGTACCGGGTATCTTCTTTGTCCCTAGGTTCTTCATCTTCTGTTTGTTCGAATTGTAGACTCATTAATGCCATATTTATGAGCAGCATGGGCCTAACCGCCAGGGCCAAAACCGTGTTAGATCGAGGGAAAGCGCGTAACTGGCCGTACGCCGTTTGTAAACGCGCGTTACTCGAGGTCCGACTGTATATAGACCTATATACTGTATATATATATACAGTAAAACCTCGCCCATCCAGACTAATTGGGGGAGAACCTTGTCTGGATCTGCCAAAAGTCCGGATCTGCCGAAAGTCCGGACATACTGTATATTCATCCATCCAGACAAATCCGGATGGCTGAAACATGAGTCCGGATATCTAACTTAAACAACCAGACTTAGGTTTCAGCCATCCAGACAAATCCGGATGGCTGAAACATTAGTCCAGATATCTAACTTAACCCTTCCTACCCGGGCTGCCTTAGGTAATGACAGCACGAAAGAAGGGCCAATACCCGGTATGCCTTATCTAAGGCATGAGCTTAATAGCCTAATTAAGCTTGGTCCGAACGCCGTGCGTACGACGTATGTCAACAAACCCAAGCGTTCGTCACCGCACCTCCGAAAACAAGAAGGAGAAGACTCCTCAATGTTATTGTTATGACGTCATGACGAAATTAGTGTCTGAAAAGCCCCCATATTGGCAACATCTTTGCAATATTGGCTCCACTGAAATCGTCATCACAACTGAACCAGTTGACTTACAGAGCTCTACTCAATGCCAAAATACAGATTGAAAACCGCACTACGATTATAGATGAGTGGGAAAGTTCTATCAGTGAAAATAAACATAAATACGGTAGCCTAGGCCTAGACGCTTTTCGGCCATATCGCCCGGGTAGGGGCGACCGTCATTGGCTGAGACAGCCCGGGTAGGAAGGGTTAAACAACCAGACTTAGGTTTCAGCCATCCAGACAAATCCAGATGGCTGACATACAAGTCTGGATATGTAACACTGGATGTAAATAATATACAGTATGTGGAAACTTGTATTCGTCTTGTTCGTTTCCGGATTGACTTATAATTTTCCCAAGCCTTCCAGACAAGTCTGGTTGGCTGAAACATGAGTCTGGATCAAAATGCCTGTCTGTATCTCTTGGGTTTCCGGATCTGAGAGCACCGGATGGGAGGGGTTCTACTTTACTGTATATATATATATATATATATATATATATACAGTATATACAGTATATATATATATATATTTATATATATATATAATTATATATATATATACAGGTATATATATAATTATATATATGCATGTGTGTTTACATGTGTATGTTTTGGGAGGAGGGAGAGATATGGAAGTTTAGATGAATATACCGGTAGATGGGTAGATAGATTGTGACGTTAACCACTCCGTTAGAACCGCATGGCTTGTCCTACAGTGACTCGCTAGGATCGCCAGGGCAGTGGATGGGGCTACAGTTTATGTATTAGAGTGTGCTTTATTTCATATGAAAGCTCGTGTCATGGGCAGTCCAGAAAGGCTCTTTGTTTTCACCCATGTCAAGGCTTTATATATTTAATTGTAACGTATATGTTTTATCATTAACTAGTAATGATGGGATCTGGGAGAGAGAGAGAGAGTAGAACAGAGTGAGAGGGAGCGCATAGTGTTTTTGTCCCGCTCGATGACGTCACGGCTGGCTGCCTCGTGGGGGTTGGTTAAGAGAGGTCCTTCCCATGCTGTTAGCTCCCTTGCTAGTGGCTAGAGGACTTGTAACCGCTTTTTTCCCACGCGGCTCGAGCTAGTGCGAGTATATATACAGTTCCTCGCCACTCTCTCCCTCAGATCTGGTTTCTAGAACGCACCCATCTTTTTCCCTTGCTATCTGTCCCCTGCTCCGCACCTGAGAATCTTTTCCTCTGCCTACCTCTCTCTTTTTCATATCTTTCACCACCTTTTTATTAATATTATACCCCCTCTGGTTAACTCTGCAAAATCAGCTTCATGCTGGCCAGTTGTATTGTGCGTTAAGGTCTGATATAACCCATGTATGTTAGTTGTTAAGATAAGTGGATCACGAAGCATTGGTTGGCATTCATATTGTTTAGTACTGCTTCCTTTAATTATTAGTGTTCTGCTGGATTAGATAATGCTAGACTAGGAGTCTGATATTATAAAGTATTGTTTCCTATGAGTGCTGGCTTTAGTTAAAAGCTGCACGACATACCTGAGAACTGGAGTTGATTGAGTAAATTCTAGTCTGTGTGCCATTGAGAGTAGAGCATGCACAAATGAGGGCTTTTTGCCTATACCATTCTGCACTGTTCTAGTCTCGATTGTTTGTCTTTGAGGTACGCCAGGAGAACGCTTAATACTTCGGTATTAAGGTTTCTCAAGAGAGCTACCCTTCCCTATAACGTAATATTTGACGCACAGACTTGAGATTTGCACTAGGCTATGCGGCATGCCATGCGCACCAGTATCTCGTATCATTGACTCTAGCTAGACTTTATCAATCATAGTAGACATTAAGTATATTAACCTAATTACTCTTTTTATGCATACCCATTTATTATTACACAAGCATTTCGCAGCCTAGTTTGATGTATGGAGACACAAACGACTTAGGCTCTTTTTGTTGATAGGAATACTGCATTGTCGTGGCGATTATTTTTGTTGTAGTGTTTAGGATATTCTTGGCTCCGACGGCATTATATATTCTGCCTTTTTGTGTGCATAGCCTGCACGAGCATTGTTCCGCTGCCTGCCTTTTTGGGTTCCATTTCCGATACGAGCATCTTTATAGCATCTAACATTTAAAGAAGATTCCTTGTTAGTGTTGAAGGACTTTAGTGCACTTTCTTTCATGCAGGAGTGCCTGACATTTATTGATTAAAGTAACGTAAGCTGTAACTTCTCTTACCACCTTACTTTGCATACCATAACCAAGCACCTTCGGTTATAGGTAGTAATAGGCTGTTTTCACATAACATTAAGCCTAGAGTAGACGCACATTTATTGAGTTTGATAGCCTATTATTGCATATAGAACTCTGTAGAGTATTTGTGTTCTTTGTTCACTGGGAATATACATCAGAGGTTGGATCTAGCGCTTTCCGTTGTAGCATTTATGCCATTACTAGTCCAATGAATAAGAGCCCTGATATATTTGAACCCCAGTCGTAACAAATGGCGACCTTACCTAGGATTTGGTGAACCTACATTTATTAGCAGGGAACATTTGCTGTTTTGGAGAATATTTTGCGGGGATCAGCAAGAATAATTTTTTTTTCAACATAGTATAGCCCTTGAGTATTTCCGAGAATTTTTGTGTGTATATTGAGGTATAAGAGTTTGGGGTGCTTCTTTTCTGAATATTGAGGTGGGAAATTTTTGTGAGCATCATGTCTTATACCGGATCAGAGAAGAAGGGAGACACAGTACGTAATGTCGAAACTGAGGAACAGCAGCATGATGGAAGGGTTAATCAGGTGAACTGTGTGGAGGATGCTAGGATATTTTTGCAATGGCCTGTTACTGCCGAGCGGTTGGAGGGTATGGGTCGGTACGGTCTTCAATGCCTGGCCACAGCTATCGGTCATGCGGGTACTAGCAGCATGACTAGGGATAACTTGATAACGTGTGTACTGGGCAGGGTGACTGGTGAGCGAGATGGGTTGAGTGCTCAGAGCCCTTCGGCCATGCTTCCCCTACACTCGACTCCCAGCCATCCCAGTAGTTTGCCGATCCCGAGTACGCTTCCACAGTTGGGTGGTGGCTGGCAGGGTGGGTTGCCCCTGGGGGGACCACCAGTAATTTCAAACATTGTAGCACCTTCACCTCCTCAAGGGTTATCTCCAGAATTATTGTTTCGGCTCGAATTAGCTAAGATTCAACAGTAACGAAGGGCAGGTGAGCTTCAGCAGCAATTAGAATTAGACCAGATAGAAGTGAGAGCCCAGCTAGCAAAAATCAAAGCTGATTTAGAGTCGACTAGGTACTGTGCCGACATGGATGTAGAGAAGTCGCGAGTAGAGGCAACGGGACAGCGACTTGGGGCTGGTAACCGTGTTCATGAGCAGTCTCTCTCGCACTTATTGAAACTGGTTCCGGTGTTTGATGAGAGTGGTGTAACAGAATTTTTCACACGCTTTGAGAAGAAGTGCCAGGAACACCAGAGGCCAGAGAATAAATGGGCAGCACTTGTATCCTCTAGATTAATAGGCAAGGGTCTTAAAGCCTACGATGCGTTACCTTTGGAGTTATGTATTGTGTACGAGGATCTCAAGGAGGCTGTCCTGAGGGCTTACGAACTGCAACCAGAAACGTACCGTTTGAAGTTCCGGGGTGTAACTAAGGGAAGAGATAGCACCTTTTTGGAACACGCCCGGGACTTGTCCGATGCTATGGGGAACTGGCTCCGATCTGAGAAGGTCACAACATTTGATGAAATTAAGCAGTTAATGATGGAGCAGTTCTTTAAGAGCACGGGCGGTGATCTAACTTTGAACTTGAAGGAGAAAAACCCAAGAACTCTAGTCGAAGCAGCAGAAATGGCTGATCGACGGCTGTCGTTGATTCGGGGTTGCGGGTCCTCACAGAAGTTTGATGTAAGTGCTAAGGACCGTTATCCTCCCCCTCCCCGTAACAATGACACATTTAAACAGAAGAGCCATGAAACTAAAACTGAATCCAAACCTTACACCACACCGTATGTGAAAAGTCAGGGGCCTTTTACATCACAGTATAAGCCGAAACCGAAATTTATGTGTTTTAGTTGCCACCAGGAGGGTCATAAGGCAAATGAGTGCCCTAGTCGACCTCCTCCGGCAGCCGTGTCTTTTGCTCACGGCATTGGAGTGTTCAAGAGGACATCGGAGTTTGTTAGAGGCATTTCTTCCGAGGTAAATACACTGCCAGTGCAGAAGGATCCGGAAGGCTTATTCCCTGTCCGTGATGCCTTTAGTGATCACAGGGGACTCGGTTGTGTGGAGTGGGGGGGTAGAAGACATGAGGTGAGAATTTTGCGTGACACTGGGGCATCACAAACACTGTTGAGAAATTTCACTGGTAAACCTGTCAATACGGCGCGGGTGGTTGTGGTTCAGGGAGTTAATGCGACAAGGTCATACCCGCTTGTAAGAATGAAGGTGGAAGTTGATGGTGTGACTCGGGACCTGGATGTAGGAATTGTGGAGAAGTTACCTGTTGGGGGCGTCGACCTCCTTCTCGGCAACGACTTTGCGGGACCTACTTCTGAGGCTCCACCCTTGGTCGTTGCTGAGAAGCCGGCCGACGTGAGTAGGGAGGAGCAGGAGTGGGTTGAGAAGTGTCCGGGACAGCCTATGGCGTGTGTTGTCACCGGAGATTCTGCATCCAGGGAGTCACATTCTGGTCAACAATCTTTAGATCAGCGGAGGAAGGGTACCGAGAAGGGGTTGGAAGTTGATGCGGTTGAGAGTTTAGTATCAACGGTCCTTCTCGGGGACTCAGTATTAGGACCAAATATCGAGTCTGAAGAAGACCCAGTAACTGTTGTGGAAAAGGCAGAGGATGGGCTTAAAAAGACGAAAGAGTTGAAGGAGGACAGTGATGCACAGTCGGGAGATGTAGCAACAAGGTACCCTGACGCGTACCCTATGAGAAATGGGTCGGCGAAGACGGTGGTCTGAAGCTTGCTAGTGTATTTTTCCCGGTATGGTTACCCGCAGGGGATTCAGTCAGTCCGGGGACCCAACTTCACTTCTAGCCTCTTTGTACAAGCAATGCCGCAGCATGGGATTGTTGGGGTTGTGTCATCTGCGTATCATCCGGAGAGCCAGGGTGTGTTAGAGCGATGGCACTCAGCCTTGAAATCTGTGCTTCGTTGTTGTTGCTTAGAGAGTGGGAGGGATTGGGATCTTGGCCTGCCATGTGTTTTGTTTGCTGTGTGGGAGGTACCTGG
This sequence comes from Paralithodes platypus, assembly GCA_032716605.1. Lineage (NCBI taxonomy): Eukaryota > Metazoa > Arthropoda > Malacostraca > Decapoda > Lithodidae > Paralithodes > Paralithodes platypus. The sequence goes on from CM064480.1 coordinate 64,944,073, forward strand.
GGAGAGTTTGGGATTCAGCCCTAATGAGCTCGTCTTTGGACACCGTGTCAGAGGGCCTCTCCATATGGTTGAAGAAGTATGGGAGGGCGCAGAAAAACCTTGTTCTATGCTCAATTGTGTCCTCAACAGTCGAGAACGGATGTTGCGCAGTCTGGAGTTGGCTGGCCGTAATTTGACTAGCTCTCAGGCCCTCAGGAAGGACAGGTACGACCTCAAGGTTGAACTCAGGGAGTTTCACGTGGGTCAGGAGGTGTTGATTCTACTGCCCCTTGTAGGTCACCCCTTATCCGCGAAGTATGCTGGTCCTTATAGTGTGGTGGAGGAGCTATCAGACCTGGTTTACTTGGTAGCCACTCCAGACAGACGGAAGCGCAATCAGTTATGTCATGTTAATCCCATGAAGGAGTATGGGAGGCACCCCCCTGAGCCTCTCACTGTGCCTGTGATGACGTTTAGCAGTCAAGGTGGAGAAGGAGAACGGGACAGTCAAGCTCAGGTGGAGGATAACTGGAAGGATAAGAAGTTCAAATGGGCGCCTGAGTGTGAGAAGGTGTTTAGAGAAGTAAACCACCTGTTGTGCACTCACCCGATCCTCAGGGCCCCTGACTTTAGCCTACCTTTCCAACTAGCAACGGAGGCTAGTGGTTTGGGGGCTGGTGCCGTCCTTGTGGAAAAGGACGATGATGGGCTGGAGCATCCTGTTAGTTTCTGCTCGGAGAAGTACAATTCGGCCCAGGGGAGCTGCTCTGTTGTCGAGGAGGAGCTGCTGGCGGTTGTGCTTGCGCTGGGGCATTTCGAGGTCTATGTTCCAGCCTATGGTCCGGTCGTTGTAGTTTACCCAGATCATCACCCTCTCAAGTTCTTGGACCAGTTTCACAATCGGAATATGAGGCTGACCAGGTGGTCACTAAGGTTATTGGTATATAACCTGGACATACGCCATATTGCCGGTTGTGACAACGTGGTTGCAGATGGTCGTTCAAGGGTATATGATCCTGGGTAGATTGACACACGGGTAGCCTCCTGCTTTAGTTTGGATAGTATTTTGCGCTTGGTGCTTGTTGGCTCGCGGTTGTAGCCCAGCGTATTGGGTCGTAAAGCAGGAGTTGAGCGTTTGGTATAGAAGAAAAAACTAGGCTTGCCCCTATAGTGCAGCCGAAATAAACAAATTATAAACAAAAATCAAATAAAAACTCTTTCTTTGATAGTTGAATTTTTTTAGTATGTTATAGCAGTAATTCTGAGTTGCACTCCTCTCAGAATGCTGGGCTAGAGAAGCTCGCTCTTGAGGAGCATAACTACATATAATTTAACCTATGGTGTTGGGGAGGGTTATAATTTTGACAAATGTTTTGTTGAAGAACTGTACCAGATATTTTACTGCCGCTGGGTGATGGGAAGTGGAGATATAGCATGGGTTCTAACCATCAGATTTTTGTGAGCCTTGGGGCCTCTGAGAAAAATCTTGGGAGGGGGGGGACGTTAACCACTCCGTTAGAACCGCATGGCTTGTCCTACAGTGACTCGCTAGGATCGCCAGGGCAGTGGATGGGGCTACAGTTTATGTATTAGAGTGTGCTTTATTTCATATGAAAGCTCGTGTCATGGGCAGTCCAGAAAGGCTCTTTGTTTTCACCCATGTCAAGGCTTTATATATTTAATTGTAAAGTATATGTTTTATCATTAACTAGTAATGATGGGATCTGGGAGAGAGAGAGAGAGTAGAACAGAGTGAGAGCGAGCGCGTAGTGTTTTTGTCCCGCTAGATGACGTCACGGCTGGCTGCCTCGTGGGGGTTGGTTGAGAGAGGTCCTTCCCATGCTGTTAGCTCCCTTGCTAGTGGCTAGAGGACTTGTAACCGCTTTTTTCCCACGCGGCTCGAGCTAGTGCGAGTATATATACAGTTCCTCGCCACTCTCTCCCTCAGATCTGGTTTCTAGAACGCACCCATCTTTTTCCCTTGCTATCTGTCCCCTGCTCCGCACCTGAGAATCTTTTCCTCTGCCTACCTCTCTCTTTTTCATATCTTTCACCACCTTTTTATTAATATTATACCCCCTCTGGTTAACTCTGCAAAATCAGCTTCATGCTGGCCAGTTGTATTGTGCGTTAAGGTCTGATATAACCCATGTATGTTAGTTGTTAAGATAAGTGGATCACGAAGCATTGGTTGGCATTCATATTGTTTAGTACTGCTTCCTTTAATTATTAGTGTTCTGCTGGATTAGATAATGCTAGACTAGGAGTCTGATATTATAAAGTATTGTTTCCTATGAGTGCTGGCTTTAGTTAAAAGCTGCACGACATACCTGAGAACTGGAGTTGATTGAGTAAATTCTAGTCTGTGTGCCATTGAGAGTAGAGCATGCACGAATGAGGGCTTTTTGCCTATACTGTACCATTCTGCACTGTTCTAGTCTCGATTGTTTGTCTTTGAGGTACGCCAGGAGAACGCTTAATACTTCGGTATTAAGGTTTCTCAAGAGAGCTACCCTTCCCTATAACGTAATATTTGACGCACAGACTTGAGATTTGCACTAGGCTATGCGGCATGCCATGCGCACCAGTATCTCGTATCATTGACTCTAGCTAGACTTTATCAATCATAGTAGACATTAAGTATATTAACCTAATTACTCTCTTTATGCATACCCATTTATTATTACACAAGCATTTCGCAGCCTAGTTTGATGTATGGAGACACAAACGACTTAGGCTCTTTTTGTTGATAGGAATACTGCATTGTCGTGGCGATTATTATTATTGTTGTAGTGTTTAGGATATTCTTGGCTCCGACGGCATTATATATTCTGCCTTTTTGTGTGCATAGCCTGCACGAGCATTGTTCCGCTGCCTGCCTTTTTGGGTTCCATTTCCGATACGAGCATCTTTATAGCATCTAACATTTAAAGAAGATTCCTTGTTAGTGTTGAAGGACTTTAGTGCACTTTCTTTCATGCAGGAGTGCCTGACATTTATTGATTAAAGTAACGTAAGCTGTAACTTCTCTTACCACCTTACTTTGCATACCATAACCAAGCACCTTCGGTTATAGGTAGTAATAGGCTGTTTTCACATAACATTAAGCCTAGAGTAGACGCACATTTATTGAGAGTTTGATAGCCTATTATTGCATATAGAACTCTGTAGAGTATTTGTGTTCTTTGTTCACTGGGAATATACATCAGAGGTTGGATCTAGCGCTTTCCGTTGTAGCATTTATGCCATTACTAGTCCAATGAATAAGAGCCCTGATATATTTGAACCCCAGTCGTAACAAGATCAATAGATAGAAATTTCACACACCCTATCAAAGTTCGAAACCACTCTGAAATTCTTATACTCTTTCAACTTACAGGATAACAGATAACATAATCAATTAACTTATAAAATCTACTAATTGCAAACATTTTTCCTGACAGGTCTTTCAGTACTGATGGTCAAACAGTTGTTGATGACATCCCTTTCAAACTCGGTTCTAATGTAGTGCTGGAAAACAGTGCCCAGTCTGCTTTGGATTTCTCTACCCAGGATCTGAAGTCACGAATAAACTCCTTCAACGTGGATGAATTTGAGTATAATTTTCAGCTAGAGCATAGCGTCATGAAAGAATTTAAGAGTGCAGAACAGAAAGGTTGAAGGTCTTTGAATGGTTATAGCTTTGTTACCATTACTGTTTTATTGTTTACAAAATATCAGAATGTGTATTGTATATGTTAAGCTGTTTATTTTCATGGATGATTCTTTGAACAGGTGACAGATGTATACTGTATTTGCATCAATATAGCTTTAAAAGTACAGTACAATAATACCAATTCTAGTTCATGACACTACTGTAGTATGATAGATATCTTGACTTATGTACCACAGTAATGTCATGAATAGACCATTGCAGTGTGAATGAATGTTTGTAAATTGAAAAATATAATAACTGAAGAGTTTGAAACAAAAGGGCTAAATTTATTTATTGTTTATGAAATTTTATTAATGTTATTTGTATATTGAAATGTTGATTTGTATTAGAGATGATGTTTAATATTTGTTATGAGCCGCTTGTGCATTATTTTTTTTTATAATTATATATTTACCGTAAAACTACCAAACTTCGGAAATTTTGGAGGGTTTTCAATGAATAACCCTGTGTAGAATTATACAAAATTATCCCTGTTGGTTCCATTATGTAGCCAACAACAGTACCTACTGAATCCATAAAAAACACATCATCTGGCGTTCAAAGTTTTGAGCAGTATCCTAACATCGGACTGCTTTTCCTGTCCTGTAACATGTTGAGCCCCAGCTGATATATAATAAAATTACACCCAGAACCCAAGGGATTTTATTTTTTTTTATTTTTTTATTTTTTTCTGAAAACATTTGGGATGGATGAGAAATGAAGGAAAACCAACATAAAACCACTCACCGAGGTCTTTTGGGGGTCCTGGGGTGGGTGGGGGAGTCATCACCACCACTGGGTGCCATGCGTCTCTTCAAAACTCCCGCTCCTGCAGCTGACGGCTGGGTGGGTGATGTACGATGCCTCCAGTTTTCGAGTGAGACTAATTTACACCACCCCTGTGTGCCTACACAGTTTGCAAAATAACAATAAGTACCACTGAATGTCTATGTAAGTGTAGTATCAGTGTTATAAATGCGTAATGCCCAGTGTTATTAGTGCCGGTGAGTGGCAAGCCTCGCCTGCATCCTGGTTGCCATGGTGACCGGCGGCCACCTTGCTCGCGGACAATAACAAAACGCACGGACATACAGTAGGGTCTCACATAAAACGAGTTTATGGTCGATAAACGAGGGCGTTTTATGCTATTTCGTTTTATGTGAACACAGCATTTTGGTGGCGCAATATCGTCAATGTTCACTGTAAGCGTACTGTTTCGTACAAAGCGAACGATATTTCGTACGTTTTGTACGATATTTCGGCGCTCTATATGAAAACTCGGATTTGCCCCACTTTGGCGGCGGACTCGTTTGATGTGATCACATTCGTTCTGATCGAAAATTAAATATTAATATTTTAGGTCGGTCGTTTTAATCGAGACTCGTTTTATGCGAACACGTTTTATGCGGGACCCTACTGTATGTACACACAGCCTGCCTCAACCGCATGACTCTCACACTCTGTAGCTCTGTGTGCCTCCATAATGCGTAAAATAACAAGAACTATCACTGAAAGTCATTGTTAGTGTTGGTAGAGTGTTATATAGTGTGTAGAGTCCAGTGTTTACAATACCAAGCCTCGAGCGTCCTGGTTGTCATGGTGACGGTCGGCCAGCATAAAGCACATGTATGAACACACGCTACACCACCCACCACGACTCTAGGCTAAGGTTCATGGCTAGCTTACTTTCACTTTCACTCTTCCACTTGTACAGTACTGCATATTATTTCGGTCACGATTATCGTATTGCGAGTATCATTGTCATTTACTGTATATTATGCGAAAATTTATAGGCAGGTTGTAAGTGTTCAAGGATGTGGTAGTCCATGAAACACTGTGTCAAACACAGGGCCACATCAGTCTGGGGAGTGGGAGGTTGAGAAACGAGTCTTAGAGACACTGGCGCCATGACACAAGAAGCAACAATTTGGAGCAGTTTTTTGGAACAATAGGATTTTCTCTATCTCCTCCAGTGTTGGCTGGTAATCCTCTGCAGATACTTTATCAGCTGATTTTGTAGCACTATCCTGGTAATAAAACACATCGATATTGCCTCCTCTACACTGACTTTACAGTGTGAGGTGAGAGGTATGGCGTCGGAGATGATTTGTCACTCGCGAGGCATCGTGTACTGTACTGGCGCGCTCCGACTCACGCACCGTCACTCCCATGCCCAGCTGTATTTGGGGTGTTGCCAACTACTTCATTTGTTGTGCGGTATCCTAAAGCAGTTCCCATACGAATATCAACCCTCTACAAGCCCTATAACAAGTAAATAAGGGCGATAATAGCCGTCGAGACATGTACAATCGCGCTAAGAAGTCATGACTCGATTCCCAGTACCTTTTGTTCAGAAAGTGCTATCTGGCAACTATTGAGCCTCTACTATATTCATATATTACACACCAAGGAGAACTGTATTGAAGGACAAAATACCAAAAACACGATATATAAGTATTGTTACAATATATTTATCTCATTATGTGAGAGCAAACCAAATAATACGAAAGTTGAGACTAACCCGAACGAAAGAATGTGAAACTCGTAGTATTTCGCTCACTAGATTCAGGATTAAAATGTGGAGGAAGTCTCTTAATGCTTTTATTACTTTTTAAGCTAACAATACTGGAAGAAAAGTATCTCATAAAATTAAAACCAACCGTTAAAAGTAATATTCAACCCATGAGTGTCAATAAATCACGTAAATAAACATATAACAGATTGTTTTTTCCACATTTAATTCTCTAAGTGGGACAAGTCTGCCTTAAAAAACAAAGCGGTCTCCAGTATATTTTGGGATAAAGCTTGAATACTCGAGAACAGCTTGTAATTTGTATAGACAGACGATGAAATTTCACTTATAACATATTTAACCTAAGAAGTGCGCATGGGGGGTCTGAGACACCACACTCCTGTGCTGACGTATTTGAGCTGTTCCCATCACTAACATCGTTATTTTACTATAAATAGCATTAATACTTATCCATATGCGCCTATTATAGGTTGATTATAAAGGTATTAACCTGTTACAACAATAAAACAAGTGGAAACAGTGTTTGGATGGTCAAAATCAGCGATACAGGCCGGGAGTTACATAATGTATGGCTGAGGCAACCTCCCTGCCCTCCACCCCTCCCCTTGTCTGGAGAGACACTGTTCCGCAATAGTCTCTCTCCCGCTCTTTCCCACGCTTGGTAACAGTGATGACAACGCCCTGCTACCAACTCGCTAATGTTAGCACGAAAATTAACCACAGAATAAGGGAATAACGGGGAAAATAGGTGATAACTGAAGGAGGGGAGGAAAGTGGGGAAGGAGGGGAGGTGGAGGAATGATATTTGGCATGGCCCAGGGGCAAAACAAAAAAATAAAAATAAAAAAATAAAAACAAAACCAAAAATTTTGTTTGGGCGTCTTAACCCGTGGAGCCCCAGCGACACGTCTGACGCGTTGGCTATGTATGTAACGCACAGCCCCAGAGACGCGCCTAACGCGTCACCCTTATAGCTCCAGTCGTAAGTCTCAGAATGGCTCTAGATTTATATGGGAACTACTTTGGGATCCGGCGGACTAATTCCAAAACGTTTTGTCCATACGCGTGCGCGCGCGGGGACGGAAGAGGGCACCCGCCTTCCCACACCTCATGGTCAGTTTACCGCGCACCCTCTCGAGTGAAACACCATGTCTCGACGTTATAGTGCCCGCCTTACCCGCCCCTGCAGTACAGAGGAGGTCATGGATATACTGTACGACACTGACAGCCCTGATAGTGACACTGACTCGGCATTGGACGAGTCTGGGGACGAGTATGCCCCCTCCCAAGCCGAAATAAGAGAGCTAGAGGAAGAGCTTGCTCAGATTCCTGTCAGGCGGCGTAGGCCGTCACAAAGACAGCAAGGGGCAAGTGCACCTCCCCGCCGCCCACTTCCCCAAGACCCCACTGAATCCTCAGAAAGTGGGGAAGAGGTTGTTGTTGCAGATGAACCTGCTGACCCTCAAAATTACGTGTGTGTACCTGGGGAAGAACGAAAGGGATTGAAGAGAAGAAGGGGCGAGTCTGGGAGTGAAGAGGAGGTACCCCCACAACCCCGCCTGCCTTCTCCCCCACTTCGCATAATCTCCCCACTCAAGAAAAATACCCCGGGGAGGTTCTATGGTCGTCATAAACATAGTGACGAACAACAACGTGGTGATGGACAAATAGAACAACCTGGTGATGGAGAAATGGCACAACGTGGTGCGAGACAAGGGCAGTCACGTGACCCAAAACGCTCCCTCTTCCCTCCTGAGCCAGAGCACGAGGGGGGGGATGAGTCACCACCACCACCACCACTACTACCAGACTCTCCGCCTCGCCATTCTTCCCCCCCACTATCACCTTCAGGCTCCATCCCGTACACCCCCCACGAATGTCTCCCTCACCTGAACCAGGCCTCTCCCGCGCCACTGCATTATCACCAGCCTCTCCACAACGCCCTGATCTGCCCCAACGCTCTGCAAGCAAACGACGTGGGCGTATCATATCTCGCGTGCGTGCCACCCGCGGCCGAATGCAGAAGGTGAAGCAAATAAGACGCCCCAGCAACGACTCGAGCTCTAGATCTAGCTCTCGATCAAGTTCGAGGTCTAGCTCCAGACCCAGGTCCACCTCTCGCCCACACTCCACCCGCACCCGCCCAACCCGCCCCGGTGCCTCTGATGATGACCCTGATGAGCCCGATGCCCCATCTAGCGACGACGAAGGCGCTGATAGGTGGGATTGGGTGGATGGGGAGAACTATCTACCAGGACAATACCACTTTTTGGGGCAGCTGAGGCCGGCCCTACCATGCCCAATCGTGGACCTGACACCACAAGACTGGGTGTTTTTCTGCAGTTCTTCACTGCCAACCTTGTCGGCTTGATTGTTGACCAGACGAACTGGTACAACTATTATTTTATGGCAGGGAAGGAGCAGAAGAGGAACTCGGCACGTCTCTCATGAGTGGATTTGTCTTCCGATTAGGTCTACGCATTCCTGGCACTGGTCATCCTGATGGGGGTCACCAAGAAGACGTCTCTCAGGAAGTACTGGTCATGTGATCCCCTCATCGCAACCCCCTTCTTTGGGAAAGTCATGAGCAGGAATAGATTCACGGGAATCATGGGAAACCTGCACTTTATTGATAGCCTGGCAAGCCACACCAGGAACCAGGAACGCCCCAGGAATACCAAAGACCCGATGGAGAGGATAAGACCTATATTTGAATACCTGAAAACTAAGTTTGCAGCCTCCTTCAAACCTTACCAAAAACTAATCATTGATGAGAGTCTGGTGCTATGGAGGGGGAATATTAGCATCCGACAGTACATCCCCAGCAAGCGTCACCGTTATGGCCTGAAACTGTTCGTGATGTGCGACTGCAAAACCGGCTACATCCAGGACATCATCCTCTACATGGGCAAGGTCACTGAACTGGTGGAGGAGAGGACATATGGGATATCTGGGGCCGTTGTCATCACCATGTTGGAGGGATATTTGGACAGGGGCCACATCTTGTACCTCGACAACTGGTACACCAGCCCTTCCCTTGCCAAATTCCTGTACAGCAGAAACACTGGCGTCTGTGGCACCGTCAGGAGGAATCGTGTCTACATGCCAGAGCTACCCGAAAGGCGGGAGAAGGGCTCCATCATCCACCTCCAGGCAAATAATATCTTGATGCTCTCGTGGATGGACAATCGTGACGTCAATATCCTCACCAGTATCCACCTGCCCCGCTTAGAGGACACCAAACGCCGTGATAGAGCCACAGGTGAGGCGGTCAAAAAAACAGTTGCAATCATTGACTACAACATCAACATGCGGCTGGTTGACAAGTCAGACTCTGTCATATCGTCGGTCGAGTGTGCCAGGAAGACGATGAGGTGGTATAAAAAACTATTTTTCCACCTACTCTACCTCACCCTCTACAACTGCCACATCCAATATCATGAAATAACAGGTGAAGTTGAGACGATGGAGTCGTACTGCATCGAACTTGCACGGGAGCTTCTGTTCTTCTTCAGGGATGGTCCACGCCGCCAGCAACGTCCCGCAGCTCGTTTTCAAGCACCAGAAAGCCCCGCCAGACTGACACAATGCCACTTTTGCGATTTTGTCCCGCCCAACCAAGTAAAACCCAACCCACGCAGACGGTGTCATGTGTGTCGCAACACAGGCAGACGCACACCAAAACGGACAGACACCCGGACGATGTGTGAAGAATGTGATGTGGGACTGTGTTTTCCCACCTGCTTCAGGGATTATCACACCCTCGAGCACTTCTAAGTGTTCAAAGTGTTCAAAGACTGCGATAAAAGACGCTGTAATGTAATACTAACAGTGTATATAAAAGACGCAAAAAGTGAATATAAAACAGTGTGTATATATATATAATTTACAAGTGCAAAGTACCGAACAATATAAAACACTAAGTAAATTCTAAACTTATAAAACTGTGTGCAAATAATTATAAGAATACGAGACAATAAGTGCGTAAAACAATGTATATACACCTCATAATCTTAGGTAAAACAATGAACAAGTACAAATAATTCAAAGAAAAGGAGAGACAGAGTGACCTTGAGTGAAAGTGACAGCCAGACAGAGAAAGAAAGAGGGACGGGTGCTGTGGAATGTAGGTCACTCGGTCCGCTGTCTGGCCGTGTGTTCGTACGTGCGTTTTGTTATTGTCCTGAGCAAAGATGGCCGCCCAAGATGGCCGTCATCACCATGGCAACGGGGACGCTAACACTCGTGCGCACTTGTAATACTTGAATGAAGGCACTTATCACACTACAACTTCAGTTATATTGACATTATGTGATATACAAAGACATTCTATGAACTCTGAAGCGCACTTTATGTCCGAGAGGTGCAAAATAAGTCATGCTGCCTGGCGGCTGGCAACTGGCGGCTGGCGCGGGAGATTTGAAATGGCGCTAAGGCTCCTCTGAGGCTGGGGACCCCCACTACCTCCCAGGACCCCCAAATGGCCTAGGTAAGTACTTTTTTCACATTTCTTCATGTCTATCATTATTTTCTAACACATTCTGATATATTTATAAAAACAAAAAAAATTGGAAAATTGCCCGGGTTCTGGTGCGCAAAAATAATAAAACCGGCCGGGGCTGTACGGGTTAAATGGATTTTTTTTTTTCCCTTACTCTTAACCCTCCAGCCCCGGGGGCTATAGCTTACGACTGTGCTCCGGTACCGGGTGTTTTGACGATCTTTGGCCTATGTTAACTACTCTGTAAGTCAATGAATATGTCATGTAATGTTGTGAATAAAAAAGAATAATGTTCCACAAACCTTCCTCTGTCGAATGGCGTTGAGTAGAGGTCTCTAGCCCCTCTGGTTGCATAATGGTGAGCGCGGGAAGACGAGTGCTTTTCGGCGGCAAATTCTTCCCGCGTTCGGACGCGTCGCCTCGGCCATGGCTACGACGCACCTAGCCGCTCGCCGCGCCAAGCCGCTCGCCGCGCCAAAGTATTTATCTCCCTTAGACGATTTTAGTGTTTGATATTGAGAATGTGATGTTTATTTGATATTTTCTAGTTATTTTGAGGCCAATTATATAAAATATGTTTATTAGGGTATCACTGTCACTGATATTGCTAATTTTCACTCGATACCGTACATTTTATTAGTAATTGAGGTAGCTTATTGTTGTATTAGGCACTGATTATTCGTTATCACAGGTGTTTATTATACTTTGGCCATCAAATATTAGGTCTTGTGTCACTTTCACTTTGACAAATATGCTTTAGAGTGTCACTGTCACTGATAATGCTCATTTTCACTCGATACCGTACATTTTATTAGTAATTGAGGTAGGTTATTGTTGTATTAGGCACTGATTATTCGTTATCACAGGTGTTTATTATACTTTGGCCATCAAATATTAGGTCTTGTGTCACTTTCACTTAGTTATATGATTTGTAAACGTTTTATATACAATTTATTGTGTCTTTTTTCACTGATTTATATATTTCTATAGGTTCTAATCATATGAATGTCACTTGGTATATACATATGTGTCACTTTCACATATTATTATGGTGTAATTGTATTTGTATCAATGTTCTCATAATACATGACTTTTGTATTACAATACATTGGTTTTCTTCCACTTTTTGCCTATATATAATTATAGTGTACATATTGTCATTTTATTTGGCAATTTCAGTATGATTATTAGAACTCCAGCTTGGAGTGGTAATCAAAGAAGCAATCTACAGCACAGAGTGCCACCTTGCACTCCACACACTCCAGGGTTGACTTTTTACCTGACCTCGGCTTCACCCTGCTGTTGTAGCAGACATGGCACCGCTTCTGCTGTGTTCTTCCGGATTCATTCTGAGGCAGGGAACCAAGCCTGTGCCTAGTCAAGTATTGAGCAGACTGCAAGCGGTCAATAACGGCGGGCCCAGGATGTGCCACTGCCCTCTGTGGCATAGCATACTTCTCCAGGAGCTCCGTCAACACCTGCTTTTGGAACCTCCGCAGGCTATTGAACTTCATGGGTGTGTTCACATTCCGAAGCTTGTATATGTTGTAGGCATTCAGAACTGACATGTCCACCATATGCAGAAAGAACTTTTTGTACCATCTGCACGAGGTACGCAGGCAGTCAATGAAGCCTATCTGCATGTCGGACTTGTCCACCAGCCTCATGTTGATGTTGTAGTCCAGGACAGCATCGGGCTTGGTCACCCTGGCCTGGGTGCGGCGATCCACCTTGCCAGTCTCCACCATTTCCCCCTTGTGGATGGTGGTCAGGAGGTTGACCTTCCGCTGGTCGTGCCAGTGGATAGCCAGAATGGGCCCCGACTTCTTCTTGAACACATCACCTTTTTTGGTCTTTGGAGGGAAAGGTGGCATGCCCTTCCTTTTCCCTCGTACTGTGCCTACAGTCCCCGTCTTGCGCTCATGCAGGTACTGTGAGAGAGTGGGGGACGTGTAATAATTGTCCGTGTAGAGGACGTGATTCTTATGAAAGTAGCGGTCCATCATGGCTTGCACCACTGCTCCGCCAAAGCCAATGAGGGGGTCCACAAGCAAGTCCCCTTCCTTCCCGCTGTAGACCAGGAAGTCCAGGACATAGCCAGTTTGGCAGTCGCACAGCACAAAGAATTTTATGCCAAAGCGATGTCTTTTTGAGGGGATGTACTGCCGGAAGCTGAGTTTTCCCCGGAACAGCACAAGAGACTCGTCAATGACGACCTTGCGGAAGGGCTTGAAGTAGGAGGTGAAGCGTTCTCGCATCATCTCATACAACGTCCTAATCTTCCACAGCTTGTCTGGGAGGTGGACGTCAAGGTTGGTGACAAGATGGAGCGCTGCGAGGATATCAAGGTACCGGTCGCGAGACATATATTTCCCGAAGGCAGGGGTGGATATCAGATCATTGGTGATCCAATAGTCAGGCAACCTATGCTTCTTGACATGAGGCATTAGCATGGTGAGTGCCAGGAACACCATGAACTCTTTATGAGTCACTGGGGTCCACTGCCTCATGTGGCCCTTGGTCACCTTTCCCAAAAAGTGGACCTGGAATTGGTGCTGCTTATTTGTCTCTTTGACAACATAGCCTACCACCTCCTCATCAAAGAAGGCCTCAAACAGTTCGTGTGGTGGAGCATTGGGGCCTGCAGGAAAATTGGGGGTAACGCCTGAACCCTCCAGTACCTCATCAAAAGCTGGCACATCAGGGTTGTATGCATCCTCATCAACTACGTCTTGCCACTGAAAAACGTAGAATGGGTCTTGTCTACGCTGACGAGGAGCTCCAGCTGGTGGCCCAGCACGCCCACGGCCAACTCGGGAGGCGCGCGCCCTAGGGCGGCGAGGGCGGCGGCCAGGGCGGTGGGCAGCACGACGGGCAGCACGACGCCGGGCCAAGCGGATGGGTCGAGGGTCGTCGATGTCCATATAGTCATCGTCAGAGTGGTCATCTTGCCCTGACGGTGGACCTATGTAATCATGGCCAGAGTCTTGAGAGAGGTGCCCTTCATCATCAGTGGCCCCCACATAATCTGGCGGGGAACCAGTGATGCGTGGGCGGCGTGCGGGTGGGCGAGGTGGGGAAGGAGTGGCAGGTGAGGCTGTGTCCCCCCGAGGTCCCGGGCTCCTTGGCCTGCGACGAGTGACAGAAAGCAATGTTTCACTGTCACTAGGGCCAGGTATTGGTGATGCGAGCTCAAAGACTTCTTCAGGAAGACATGTTGAAGGCGGGAGAGGTGGGGAGGACCGTGGGGAAAGTTGCGGGGACGTATGGCTGGGGCCGGCCGGGGTGGACGCCGCGGAAGCCTCGAACAAAACTCTCTTACTTTTCTTAATTTTCTTGGTATATTTCCTACCTTTCCCCTTTTCGGCAGCAGTATGTCTCCTGTCGGGGGACCTAGGAGGCAAATAGGCCGAAAGTGTGGGGTCCTCAACCCTTGGCAATGGTGGGGGTGGTGGGGAAGAATGCGGGGCATCCGGGTCATCTTGGGTGGCGTGGGTAGATAAGGGAGACAATGGCGGACGAGAAGGGTCACCACGCTGACCCTCACTCACAGCCTCATCCTCACCAAGTAGTTTTGCTTGTTCCCTAGCTGCCGCGGCCGCCTTCTCAAGTATTTTCTGCTTATACAAATGTAGCTTGAAAGGCGATTTACCTGGGGAAGGGCTTGGCGTCGTGTCACTTAAGCGAAATTTGGTGAGTGACCTTGAACTCTCCCACTCGCTCACTCTCTCAAGTTCACTGTCTTTAGGTAAACCAGCTTCCTCAACAACTGGTACATCACCTTCATCACTCTCATCACTGTCATGTTCTCTCGCAAATCCCAGGAATTGCTCTTCTTTATCACTCTCATGGCCATAATCACTCGACTTATAATTACTGGAGTCGTCACTGACTTCATCATCAACATTATGCTTGGCATCAGCTCGCTCATAAAGTCTCAATGTCGTCTCAATACCTCCGGGAGATAACACATTTAGGCGATGGCGTCGGGGTAAGGCGCGACGAACAAGCAAGGGCGTCGTAGGAAGCACGGTATCGGACACAGCGGAATCACTATTTGGCGTACTGTCCATGATGGCGTCGGGGTAGATACTGTTGCTGTGGCGGAGTTTACGCCTGGTGGCGCCACCTACCGTCCCACGATACCGAAAATGTACGCGCGGCATTCGAAAGCACGCATGCAAGCAATGGGCGTTCAAGAGCCCTTCCGGGTTGCGCGGGCCGAGGTTGTTATGGGCGTTCAAGAGCCCATCCGGGTTGGAGGGGTTAAGAGTCTTCCCGCAGTCCGCCGGGGGAACTCTTAAGAGTCTCCCCGCAGTTCCCGGGTTAATAGCCCATAGGGACGTCCCACCCATATATAAACGAAAGATGGAAAGGCATGTAGTAAAGGACAAAGGTGGATATATGAGCGGAAGAGATACACTCTCCCTCATATACTGGCAGTAACTGACTTGCATTTTTTTGCAGGCCTCCAGGCGGCAGGCCCAGGGAGTGTAATATGCTAGATAGCGCCAGGAAATTAAATACTTTCATTATTCTATAAAAATATTGAAAACAAACCTTCCTTATATATATTCAAACAACAACATAAATATAATTTAAAAGGCCTAAATAGGTTAATATTGTCAGTAGGCCAATTATTGGGAATATCCGGAGACCTATAGTTATAAATTAGGAAATGACTGGGCTCTGACGGGCAGTGGAGAGTTGCCAGCGGTAGCCAGATTTGGGGACTTTTGTCCGGGCCTTAGAAAAATCGAGTCATGACTTCTTAGCGCGATTGTACAACGCTGGGGCTGAGCTTTACATACATAAGCTTCGAGATATGTTCGACCCTGGAGTTTAACGGGTTAAACAGGAGTACTGTACAGCTAACAACACCCTCTCTCCGGACATCACTGTCAAACATCTGACACTTAGGAGGTTTAAAAAAAAAAAAATTGAAACATTACTGGACACTCCGGTGTAGAGTTATACACAGGTTTAGAAGATTAACCAATAATATCTTCTTTCTTTGGCTCATAAATTGAGATCACAATTTTTGCAGTACAGTATATCACATTGCAGCGACTATTCCGGTCATGAATGCAACAAGAGACTATTCACAGACTTTTTATTTAAGACCAAAAAAGGAAAGTAAAAATACAGTACCGGTATATCGCATATACCCCAAACTATAAGAACTGGGCTCTTACTCCCAACACATAACTTCACATAATTAGCAGTTTGCTACCTCACTAAATCACCTATGCTTACTGTATTAATACTGTAATAACAGTATTAGACATCCTATTGTTCCTTCTGATACCTACACATCCACTAACACGTACAGTACACAGATCAACAGACAAACACTTACACAGGTAGCACATGTTGTGGAGGGACACACATCTACCTTGTACACACTAAGGCGATGTAATACGAGCATATTATCAAACACATTTAATGGGCAATTATGGCCTGGCAATTTTTTTTTTTTAGTTTTTACCAGAATTCAGCCAACTAACTAAATCTACTCTCATTCCAGTTTCACATAGCTACCAATGAAAAAGAATCCCAAAACATTACGATATATAACTTGGTCATCAAAAATTTCCGGTAAAAGCGCTTGTGACACACTGCCTTTTGTAGCACACACACACACACCTATAGTTATTTCTACCAGCTGAGGGTAAATTATATCTTAACGGCTGATCTTAAACTCGATAAAAAATATGAAAGTACTGTACTTAGTGCATAATGTAAATTCCAAGTTCTTATATTTAACAACATATTTCACTTCATAATAATTCATAAAAGTTGAGTAAGTATATTGAGGGCATTGCAGTTTACCATCATCTGGAAATGCATTGACTATAAATAGGTCTATGATTAGGCCTACATGTAAGTATAATATATCAATACAAATTTTGATCCTTGAGTATTATTTAACTAACTAGGCTAAATACTGTAGTATGACTTTTAACTTTTAAATTTAAGGTCTACTGGTTACTGTAGTACGATACTGGTAATAACTCTTATCCATTTATACATTTCGCAGAACATTACTGAAGTCAAAGATTGACATCAACATCAAAATTCATTATACACTTTTTGTCAAGTGTTGGTTCGGGTAGCACCTTAATGATATCCTCTTTATCAATGTCAATATAGTCATATATCATAGGGTATATAAATGTGTTAGGTGTACCCTTAACATGTTTAATTAATATATGAATTTCTGGTTCTACTTTAGAAATTACATGTACGGTACTGCTATGTATTGCCTGTATTTCTCTTTGCTGTCAAATTGACACCTTCACAACTACCCAATTTGAAGGAACAACCTTTTCCCCAATACTCTGGGTAGAGGTGTTTGGTTGTTGTTGTTGTTCCCTAAGCTGCCTGGCCGAACAGCCCCGAGTCCCTGAGAAAAGCCATGGCCACGATCGGGCTTTCCCACAGAGCTCTCATTGAGTGTAGATTGTGTTGTTGGCGTAAGTGGTTGTGTGAAATGCAGTCTTCTATGATGTGTTTAATGGTATGGGGCGCTGTGTTACATCCCGGGCAGGCGTCGACAATGGAGTCATCCAGTCTCTTCTGATAGCTCAGGAGAGCTGGATGGTGTCCGCATCTCAGCCTGGCCAGGTGGACTCTGTCCTCGCGAGGAAGGGAGGATTCGGAAGGATGGATTTCGGGAGGTCGTGCATGCAGCTGCGTGTTGTCTGTGAGTGAGTGGATGGATCGGTGAGAGATATGAGTATGGATGTGCTTTTGGAAGTTGGTTCGGGGTGGGCAGGGAGGGAGAGAGGACAATAATTGTGTGTGATACCGTGTGCTGGGTGTTGTTTTGATATTTCTTGGTGTCTGTGGGTGTGTTGCCATGTAGTTTAGTGGGTGGTCTTGGTTCGTGGAGGCTGCTGCCAGGAATTGAGTGCCTCTCATTTCTAGATGATCTTTAACTTTGAGGACTTTGGTTTCTTGATGTAGGTGATCTGTGGGTGTAGTAGCTGTGCATCCTGTGATGATTTTCAGGGCTTTATTTTGAATAGTCTGTAAGGTCTTATGATGTATTTCAGCTAGGTTAGAAGCCCAGGCCTGGCTTGCGTATTCCATAACTGATCTTATGTATTGTTTGTAGACTGTTGTGGTGGTTTCTTTGTTGTGTCCAAATTTTGTGTGGGCAAGTGATCTGAGGGCATTAAGCCTGGGTGTCAGTTTCTTTTTCGTTTTTGTGGTGTGCTGTTTGAATGTCATTTGGGTGTCGTATGTTACTCCTTGGATTTTGGGTGTGTGTGTGTGTGTTAGGGGTGTGTTGTTTATGTTGAGTCCCGGGATGTAATCGTGCTCTCCTGTCCAGCTTGTGAGGAGAGTTGCAGTGGATTTGGCTGGGGCTAAATTGAGTCTGTTTGTAGTGCACCATTCATGTAATGTGTCGAGATAGTCTTGAAGGAGTCTTGTTGCTGTGTCTGGATTTTGGTGCGTGCTTGTGAGTGTTATGTCGTCTGCGTAGGAGGCTATGGTTATTTGGTGTATTTATATCATGCATGTACAGATTGAAGAGTGCGGGCGACAGGACGGATCCTTGCGGGACTCCGTTTGGGAAATTTCTAATGCTAGATGACTGACCGGCAAAAGATAAGTGTGCACATCTGCCTGCTAAGAAGTTGGCCAGCCATCTTTTTGTGTTGTTGGGCATGTTTGTGTTGTAGATTTTGTTTGTTAGGTTGTGGCGGGGGATGGCATCGAAGGCTTTTCTAATGTCAAGTGTGGCAAGTACTGATCTGTGTGGTGGTCTAGGTGAGTTGATGCCGTCAAAAGCACTTTGTGTAAGGTCTGTAAGAAGAGTGTTTGTGGAGTGCAATGGCTTGAAGCCGTGTTGTGTTGGAGAAAGGGGTAAGTCAGGTGTCATCAGTTGTAGTACAAGGCGCTCTATGACTTTGGAGGGGGTGCAAAGGAGTGTGATAGGGCGGTGTGAGGAGGGTAGCGTGGGGTCTTTGTTAGGTTTGGGGAATGTGATGATGATACCATGCTTCCAGATGTCTGGTATTGTATTGTGTGAGTAGCTGTAGTTTGATATGTTAGTGAGTGCTTGTATGCCTTGTGGTCCCAGGTGTCTGAGGTGAATGTTGCTTATGTTGTCTAGGCCACAGGCATGTGAGAGCTTGAGATTGTTGATGATATGCTTTGTCTGGTTGTTGGTGAAGGGTGTCTTGATGTTGGGACTCATGTCTACTAAGGGTGTGTTTGTGGCATTTCAGAAAGAAATGGCCCCATTTAATGCCCGGTAGATTGTATATGAAGTGTGAGACTACAACCCCACGTTTATGAAAGTAGGCCTTTAGCAACATCCTTAGATCCAGAATGTCTAGTGGAAATCCCCTTTCAGCTAAAGTAAGTACTCTCTGACACAACAGTTCTTCACCCAGGCTTTATTGTGGTCGGCAGGGAGGGTTCTGTGGGGGTGCTCGGTTATGGCCTTGGCCTTGCTCGGGGACTTGGGGCTGTTCGGCCAGGCATCTTGGGGAACAACAACAACAGTTCTTCATCACTTAAAAATCTAATACCCCACTGACCTGCTGTATTTGCCTTTCATATAATCGTGCAGCATTTTTTTTTTCTTTTTTTTTTGCTTCACACTCATACTCTTATTTTCAATGTAATGTTTTACCTTTTCAAGTGTTGTTATGCACACACAAGTAATATACAGTAGGTTCTCTTCTTCGCAGAAGAAGTCTGCTATTTTAGGCAATTTGTCCTTTATAAGTTTAACATAAGTTTTTTACAGGTTTATTACTACAGTAATTATGAATGTCAGAAGTTTGGATTAGTTTGTCTGTCCGGAGTTTGGAATAATTCCTGTAAAACATAGAAATACTCAGTATTAGCATCATAACAAGATTATGCATGATTTTTGTTGTAAAATAGTCAATTGGGTATTACTGACAACACCTTTTTCCATACAGGCATTATCTTACTAACCAAGTTCTTGGTACTAAAATTGTTTATCCTGAGCTAAAAAGCTTTGCAGGGTTGATAAAACTTCTTCTTTTTTCCATCCGATTCATGATTTTTTTTTCTCCCACACATATTCAACCTAATTTCATATGAGTTACATATAATAATCTTTAAAGATTACCCTAACTATCCATAGCATTATTGTTTGCATATGTTGAACCATCTTCCCACAACCTTTACTAATTACTGTACAATTTTGTGCAAAATGTCCAAAGTTTCGACTGTGTACGATGTTTGGTAGTTTTACGGTATATAATAATTTTGTGTTCATAAAGTTTTATAAAAGGTAACCTATAAGGAATGTACAGTAGGCTACAGGAATGCCATTTACCTTATTCCAAGGTTAAATTTTGTCAGTAGAGTACTATATAGGTGACATAATCTCAAAACATATGATTTCTAAAGAGGCTAAGTAAAAGAAATTGGTCTATTAATTTTACAAAGACAAAAAAATACCTTCCTCTTTCAGTTGAGTTTATATAACAGTGATATGGATATACACTACATAGAGCACAAGGTAAGGAAGAATTTTAGAATGTAAATTAGATGCTAGTTATTTTACGATTATAGATGGTGTTCTTCCAGCATTTAATATATATTCCATATAATTTATATTTTTTTTTCCTCAGAAGTAATGCAAATATTAAACAGTGTATTTTGTTAGTACTGTACTGATTATATAGTATACTGTACTGCATTTTTTTTTTTTTTTTTTTTTTTTTTTTGTAATATAAAATTGCATATGAACATAATATATGAATGTTTTTATTTATATTTTATGGACAGAATTATAAATATGAATTATGATTATCTTTTATATCATCTAGCCAGTATACTTATCAGTGATTATATCCAGAATCGGGTATCGGACCAAATAACAATGCCAACTTGTCAGTGTATAGCGACTGGAAATTGTTTTTTTTCTGGTTCATCCATTTATATACAGTATAGATATACTGTAGGAAGTCAGGGAGGAGTACAGGAGAGCAGTGGAAAGACGACTAGGTGGGTTCGACCTGGAAGTTATGGAGGAAGTGGAGGAGATGAGCAAGGTGTTTAAGGATGAGATCTGTGCAGCATGTGAGGAGGTGTGTGGAGTGAGGAGAAGAGGGAGGGGAGTGAAAGGTACAGCATGGTGGACAGAAGAGGTAAGAATAGCTGTGGAAGAAAAGAAGAAAGCATATAGAGAGTGGTTGGGTAGTAGAGGGAATGAAGATTTCGAGAGACAGAAACGAGCGAGAAACGTGGAGAGTAAGAGAGTGGTGGAGAGAGTAGTGAAGGGAAGAGTAGATGAGGAATTTGGAAGGAATCTGAGTGTAAAATGGAGGGAGAGTAAGAAACTGTTCTGGAAAGAAGTCAAGAAAGTTAGGAAAGGTAGCAAGGGAAACAGTAAGGGTGTGAAAGATAAGAATGAGAGAATGCTAGCCGAGAAGCAAGAGAGAGTCGAAAGATGGAGGGAGTACTTCAGTGAGTTGCTAAATGTAAGGAATGAAGAGCCAGCAAACATAGCTGGATATGGTATGGGAGGGAGAAGAAGAGAAGTAGTGGAGGAGGAGGTGGGGATCAGGAGGTCAGAAGTGTGGGAAGCCATGAAAAGAGTGAAGTTGGGGAAAGCACCAGGAACAGATGGAGTGTGTGGGGAAATGTTGAGGTATGGTGGTGAGATAGTGATAGAATGGGTATGGAAAATGTGCAAACTAGCATGGGAGAAGGGGAGTGCACCCGATGACTGGAAGACTGGCATAATAGTCCCCCTATATAAGGGCAAAGGGGAAAGAGGAGGTGTGGTAACCACCGAGGAATATGTCTTCTAAGCGTAGTAGGGAAGGTATACAGTAGGGTAGTGATTGAGAGAGTGAGAGTGAGAACGGAGAAATGGATAGGCGACGAGCAGGGAGGTTTTAGGAAGGGAAGAGGATGTGTAGATCAGATTTTTACCCTGAATTGTGTTGTGGAGAAGTATCTGGAGAAGAAACAAAAGGTGTATGTTGCCTTTATGGACTTGGAGAAGGCCTATGACAGAGTGGATAGAGAAGGTTTGTGGAAAGTACTGAGAATATACGGAGTAGAGGGCAAGTTGCTGAAAGCAGTGAAGAGCATGTATGAGGGTGCAAAGGCGGCAGTACGTGTGGAGAGTGAGCAGAGCGAGTTCTTTGACCTGAATGTTGGTTTGAAACAGGGGTGTGTGATGTCCCCGTGGTTGTTTACTGTATATATGGATGGAGTCATGAAAGAAATACTATCAAGAGCAGTGGATGTTGTTGTATCGCTGAAAAGGGAGGGAATTGAGTGGAAGCTACCTATACTGTTGTTTGCGGATGATACAGTTCTGATGAGTGATAATGAATGGGAGTTGCAGGGTCTGGTAAATGAGTTTGGAACAGTGTGCGAAAAACGGAATTTGAAGGTAAATGCGGGGAAGAGCAAGGTTATGGTCTTCGAAAGGGGTGAAGTCACAGAGTGTGTGGTGAAGCTGAACAGTCAGGCTATGGAGATCGTCAACTCTTTTAAGTATCTGGGCAGTGTGTTGAGTAAAGATGGGACTATGGATGAAGAAGTGCGGGAGAGGGTACAACAGGGGAAGAGGGTTGTAGGAACGCTAAAAGCAGTAACAAGAAATAGGGTGGTCAGTATGGAAGTGAAGAAGTCCTTGCATGACAGTGTGGTAATCCCGACACTGACTTACGGAAGCGAAGCATGGACGTTGGTTGAGAGACTCAGACCAAGAGTGAGAGGTGGAAATGAATTACTTAAGGAGTGCGTGCGGAGTTACATGGAGGGATAGACAGACTAATGAGGAAGTAAGAAGGAGGTGTGGTGTGGAGGTAGATGTGCTGGAAAGTGTGAAAAGGAACAACTTGAGATGGTTCGGCCATATGGAACGTATGGAAAGCGAGAGAATGACTAAGAGGGTGTACGAGAGCGAGGTGGAGGGACAGAGAGGGAGAGGTAGACCGAATGAGAGGTGGAAGGATGGAGTGAGGAAGTACATGAACGAAGGCGGTGCTGGTTGGGGGGAGGGGCGTCGACTGACTGGGGACAGAGGTGCATGGGGGCGGTTCGTTCGTGGCCACCCTTTCGGGGATCACGGCGTCAGGCAATAGATAGATAGATAGATAGATATACTGTATATTTTTTTTATTTTTTTATTTTTTTTGGGGGGTCCAATTTTCCCGCCACACATGGTCTTTGTATATAGCCTGTAGATTCAATTGCTCAACAGCTATCTGGAGGTCTATCTAAATTATGAGTTTTGTAATCAGCTTGACACAAATCTGACCTCCCAAACCAGTGGTCTTGCCACTGGATTGGTAATCCAATGGACCCGGGTTCAAATCCTGATATGTCAATGGGAAGATATTATTGGGATTGAATTTGTGCTGTACCTAGTATCAGTGCATTACCACAAAGCCCACCGATATGCCAAAAATATACCCTCATTGTTCCCTGATTAAATAGCCCTGTATGAATATTCCCATATTCAAAATATGCTACAGGGGGACAATGCCTAGTGAGTTCACTACTCAATAGGTGGCATTCTGAGAGTGAGGGTCTGAGTCTGGAGGGTGAGACAGTGAAGCACTTGAACGAAGCAACCAGCCGCTTCAGAGATGGAGCTGCTTCGAGCCATGAATGGGTGCTTCACATGTCTCACTCCCCAGACTGGAACGAGACCTCACGAGCTTCACCGTGTTGAGCGGTGGAATGTACAGGCTCTCAGCCTATGTCCGAGAGGGAGTAGTTGGAATATAGAAAAAAAAAAAAAAAAAATTTTTTTTATTGTCGTTATGTTATCTTATTTAGCCATAGAAGAGCATCATATAGTCAAAAAAAAGAAAGTACTATATCTCTATTTGCTCTTTTAATACATCTTGTTATCTCTCTCTCTCTCTCTCTCTCTCTCTCTCTCTCGCTCTCTCTCTCTCTCTCTCTCTCTCTCTGCATGTGGTGTGTTTGTGTTAGGGGGAGGGCTTGATGGATGTAGATGCATTTATAGATTAATAGAGAGATCAATCTATCGGGGCATACTCCGTGACGGTGCGTACCCGCACTCACCCTCCGACTCCGTTCTTGGTGATCCTCCCAGTTCCAGGTGAGAAACCAGGCATCTGCTGGGCCCACCATGTTAAGTAACCTATTACATGATTGGCCAACTTGCCTCAACCAGAGAGTTCTGTGGTCTTCCCCTGGGCCTCCTCCACTCAGGGTTGTCTTCTGTAGAGTCCACCTAGTGAGCAGGGTCTGCTTCAGGGAGGCGAACCACATGACCATATAGCCGAAGTTAGCATTCACGGACCATGAAACTAATACAATATATCTTGATTCAGATTCACGGAGTAGTCACTAGTTTGAGACGTAATCATTCTACCGATAGTTCATGATACATTTAGTACCAAAGGAGTTCATGCGTCTCTTCAACTCACTGTTAAATGTCCATGTCTCATATCCATATAATAAGACAGGGAGCACCAGCGACTTGAAGATCCACAGCTTCGTCCTTCGGCACAGGTATTGAGAACGCCATATACTTTTGTTGAGTGAATCCATAACTTCATAAGCTAAGCCGAGGCGATGATAGACAGCGTTGTCCGATTTACCACTACTGTATTATGGGTCACGCTTCTAAGATATGGAAATTTATCGAAGGTCTGTAAGTCCTCACCACATGCATGAACAGATTGCACTGCATTATCTATTGTCACCAAATGCTTGGACTTTGGTATTAGTCCAAGAGACCTTTAAACCCTACGACTCAGACTTATCGTGTAGAGCCCTCAAGGGCCAATCTGAGAACATCTAAGGTCTCCGCTAGGATCACTGCATCCTCTGAAAAATCAAGATACTGTATGTGATCTTGAACTTGCCGATGTTTGCTCCGCAGCGACTCTGCCCGACTGTCCGGCCCAGTAACCAGTCCATACAAGTATTGAAAAGTGTAAATGCCAGAACACACCCCTGTCTCACACCTGAATTCACACGGAAGAAGGATTCTCCCCTACTACACTTGACAGCACTCTGTTCCTGTATAGCCTCCAGATAACAAATCAATAATTGCTGCAGGAATCCCGCATAGCCATAGCAGCTTCCAGACTGTCTCTCGGTGCACCGAGTCAAATGACTTCTTGACATTAACGTAAACTGCAAGCAGCCTTTTTTTAAACTAGTCAACGTTCCACTAGCATCCGGAGTGCCAGAAACCAATCAATTGTTAATTTCTTGGGTGTAAACCTGGATTGGTCAGGTCTCTGCTCTTTTAGCAGGTGGCCTTGGATTCGCATCAGTAGAATATGGGTAATGAGCTTGCCTGGCACACTGAGCCGTGTAATGCCACGGAAGTTATTGCAGTCATGTCGGTAACCCTTTCCCTTTCCAGATAGGAGTTACTAGACCCCTTTTCTAGTCAAGAGGAATGGTACCTGACTGCCATACAGCAGTCAGGACTGAATGTAACCCATGGACCATGGACTCACCCCCAGCTTTCTGCAGTTCCCCAGGAATGCCACAAATACCATGAGCCTTCCCACCTTTCAGCTTAGCCATGGCCTCCCTTACCTCGGCAAGGGAGGAAGGGTCTTCAATAATTGTTGGATCAGGCACTGGTGGTTGGACGTCCACTGAAAGAAGCTGTCTTGTTTGGAGCACTGGCCATGTTCAATTTCTTAAAGTACTCTGCCCAGCGGGTGCTGCACCCACCACTCGATGCAAGTTGGCCGTTTGCCATCCAAACTGAAGTAGCCTGTGGAGTAGGCTTAGAGCTGTGTGTTTTCTGGGCTCGGTAAGCTGGCCGAAGGTAATTTGCTGAGCAATTCCCCTGAAATACCTACAGTATAGAGAGATAAAACTAAGAAAATGTACTTCATTCAGCAAAGGAAGAACCTCACTTTGTCAATGGAGTTAAATTATCTCTTTCTTCTGCTTTGCTGTCCTTTTTCTTCTACTTTCCCTCATTTTGAATTTTGCGATCTCGACTAGAATTAAGTCCTGGCCACCTCGATCAGATTGTAAGATCTGTTGACCAGTGTATCTATGTAAACCTTATTTTTCTTTTTTGAAGTGGTTGGAATATGCTAAAAAAGTGTGAGATGGTGGGCTGGTTCTATCCTGTCTGCCTCCATATTTTCCTGTCTTTCTCTTTTTGAGTTTCTATTTTTGTTTCCAACTCAGTGTTGTTGAGCTGTTCTAACATCCTGTTAATCCTTTCAGTCAGAAACAATATTTTTTACTTTTTTAATCCTACTGCCAGATAATTTTACTCACCTTAGGTAGGACCTCTAGGAATGAAGACGTTAAAGATTAACTTCAATTAACCCTCTTACTCTTAAACATATCCTTCCTGTTATATTATTAGTTTATTCAAATACATTGGGGTTTGTAATTGATGATTTATATTAAGAATGGGGTGTTACTTATATAAAATTGTTAGGAGGTAACTAGGGTAAAACAAAAAATTGCATAGTCTGATTGAAAGGGTTAAGACAGGTTTATTAGGAGGTTTTTGCAGACAATTGGTTGGTAATTGTGGTGTTCTAACATGATCTGAGAGTTAGCTAATACCTCTGGATGAATTGTAAGCATTGTAATGTTATTGTCTACCCTGACTGGTGGAGAAAGCCGTTTTCTCTTGATGTTCTGGTACGACGGGGACTTGCCAATAACCCGCTTGCAAGTCAAGGGTGGTGAATCATTTAGCTCCAAGTAAGGAGTCTAAGGAATCGTCGATGCGAGGCAGTGGGGTGGCGTCTTTGATGGTGACATCGTTTAGCTCACCTCAAGACAGAGCAAGAATAGGGACAATACAAAACACAACTGAAAACAATGAACACACAAAAACAAAATGCAAATTCACACACATCTAGGTCATCCAGAAGAAGACCCAGAGACCAGGGTCACAGTATACAGTGTACTGTAATGTGTCAGTTGTGAAGTAATGGTGATCAGTAGATCCATTGGGCCCTTGGCCAGATTCCGGAATCATGACAGTTTTTCTAAAAAAGAGAAAAAAAAAATCAGATTGATGGTATGATCTTATAAGTATACAGTTTGGATTGAACAGCTAGTGAATTGTCGTACAGTATTTACCTAGGCGCAAAAGCTAAGAGGCGAGGGAGGAAAGTAGCTTGTGTTTTGGCGGTAGTTACATGTGCAGTGAGTATGAAGCTCATAACTCGCCGTAGAAGAATCCCAGTTTGCCATTCTAACTGTTGCCATAGCTCAGACTTTGTTGACGTTGTTTGAGTTGAGCTAATCCTTTTGGTGCCCTTGATGGTGATGAGATGTAAAGTTGTAAACCCTTCAATATGGTGGCATTACAGGTCGACGACACCTGTAACACAGCACTACATACCATTAAACACATCATAGAAGACTGCATTCCACACAATCCCTTACGCCAACAACATAATCTACACTCCTTGAGAGCCCTGTGGGAAAGCCCGATCGTGACTATGGCCTTCCTTAGGGACTTGAGGCTGTTTGGCCAGGCAGCTTAGGGAACGACAACAACAACAGGTATTTTTATTTTTTGCTGGATTACAATAGATTACTTTACTTAGTTTGGGAATGACCTAGAAATAAAAACTATCTCAATTAACTCTCATTAGTTCCACAGGTTCTTCCAAATCTGAATAAAATTGTGTATTAATAGCCAGAATGAAAGAAATAAAGGCCTCATCATACTGAATGTGTTAAAAAGTTATCAAAATATTATACTGTAGGCCTACCATATTTTCTGTTGCATAGTGCATAAGGAATCTACAGACATTAAATGCAGACCTTAATCATACCATCAACTCTTCTTGATTTATTATTGAAATGCAAGTGGTATTGTTAGTCACTACAATATTTTTGTTTTTATAGTGCAATAGATATAATTAATTAGAGTACTTCATGTAAACAATAATTGTAGTCCAGTACACTTTGTTAACTACAGTATTTAATCATATTATATGATAGTGTGCAAGTAATTGAAAGTCATGACCCAATTGTTGTATTGTATCCAGTCAAGTGTAGTAAACAATATTCATACATATCCACCTTTTCCTAATATACAAAGTTCCACTCTAGGTGTTGACAAACATTATCCTTTCAATGAGATGTTTATATATAGCACCAATATCGGTTGAAAGGCCCTTCCATGTTTATTACTGTTATGCCTTGGTCACCAGCTGAAGCTGGCTGCTGGAGAGTTTGGCCATGTGCAGGGCACTCACTGACTGAGTGGTTATAGTGCTCAGTATATTGACCTGGTGAAGGTCAGCCTGTAGTATGGCAGAGGTTCTAACCCACTGTAGAGCCAGTCGAGTTTGTGGGATGGATGTTAGCTTAAAAAGTAAATTTAAAACATAGTTTTTTCACGTGTCAATAAGCAGGTCAAAGGTCATTTAGAGAAAAGAATCCCTCAATTTCCTTGACGATGTTTGTGATATACAGTACCTCTTTTTGTCTCTTACCGGTACAGGTACTAATATATTGTCATAATTCTATAATAATGACTCTCCTATATGTGAATTGATGTAAACTTTTGGTACAAACTTATTTCTTGGATTCTTTTAAGTATTGTACTGAATACTGTTCTTGATATAAAACATTTTCTCAAAATTGTATAGGATATTGTTTTGTTTGTATTGTATTTGACTGGAACAATATATCATGATACTACTGAAAGGCAACCCCGTCTGAGCCGTTACAATGCATGTACCGGTAATGGAAAATTGCGCTAAACCATTGTATGTGTGTTGTTGTTGCCCAAGCTGCCTGGCCGAACAGCCCCAAGGCCCCGAGCAAGGCCAAGGCCATAACCGAGCGCCCCCACAGAACCCTTCCTGCCGACCACAATAAAGCCTGGATGACCGAAGCCACTCCATGGCGAGGAGCTGAGGAGGGTGCGGGAACGCCCGGGAAACCAAAGTCCCACCCAGGGCCCTGTGCCCCTCAGTAATTATGAAGAGAAAGTTGAGGGGCAAAGGAAAAATGTGACGCTTTGGCTTCCAATCTTGGTAGATTGGGAGGTCAATCCACGGAAGTGACGCCGTCACTTGAGATCTAGAAAATATATAAGTAAAAGGAATAGTCAGAGTAAGCTATGGGTATGGCAGAGATTGCTCAGTGCTCACTCTGATAGACCAGCCCATCACCATGATAGACCAGGCCATCACACATACAAATATTGTATGTGTGTTGTACTGTGTCATTATTTGTTTTCATCATGAAGATATGCCTTGGAATGTTTTTAATAATACATGATAGGTGTAGGATGTTCTAATTACTTGTATTGTACTGTATATTCAATAGTTGTTCCGACAGTGCAAGCTATTAGGTTTAGCTTGAAAAGATTTATATATGTTTTATAAAGCCAGATTTTTTGTCCTTTAATACTTAATGATGCTCTGTCAGTGTTGCTTACACGCAATAAATATGATCATATTTATACATGAAGCTTTATCATAACCAAATATTTATGAGTTAAGTTTATAACTCTTTCCAGTAGATATACATATTTATATACCGGTATGTATGTATGTATGTATGCATGCATGCATTCATGCATGCAGGAGGGCTAGGAATTCTCCTCCCCTTGTAAAATTCTCCTATTCATCGAGACAGAGAAAGGGGCGAGGGAACGCGAAAGTGGTCCCGGACCCTGAGAATTGGAATTTTTTTGTTTCTGTTCGGGCTCTGTCTGGAGTCGGCCACCCCTAGCAATGGGGTATGTGCCTGAAAATATACATACATATACAGTACATACATACATGTATGTACTATGAAGGTAAGGAGTTAGCCTAAGGTTTTTGATGCAACATCGATTATGAGCTAGGGCAATTTTTTACCATACATTACTGTATTTGGAATCCTCTTGATGTGCTGAATCCAATGTCGCAAACTGTTATAAATTTTACCCATTTTTGTGGCCTTGGGAACTATTCAAATATTTTGCACAAAATGTTTATATGGTATTTTAAGAAGGTAAAATAAGTCAGAAAGGCCTGATATTTATTTTGGGAACTCTCTGCTTCATGAGGATTCCAACAATACTGTATGGTTAAAACTTCAAATACAGTATCTTGAATTATAGATTTGAATTATAGATTTGGAAAATGCCAAAAATGATCAGTGATATCTGAGACATGTTAACATACAGTATTTACCTAATTGTATTTACCTAATTGTAGTTTACAGGAGTTGAGCTAAGCTCGTGTTGTCCCGTCTCTCAGTCTACTTTTTATCCAATTTTTTCTTGAAAATATGGATATTCCTTGCCCCTACCACCTCCTCCTCCAGCCCATTCCATTTGTCAATACATCTGTAGGGGAAGCTAAACTTCCTGATATCGTTCTTGCAGGTAGGTCTTTTTACTTTGTAGCTGTGGCCTCTAGTTATTCCTGTATCCATAATTAATATATCCTCCCTATCCAGCCTCTCCAGCCCCCGGGTGCATTTGTACATCATTATCATGTCTCCCCTCTCTCTCCTCTCTTTTAGACTCGGTAGATTTAATTTGTCTAGCCTCCCTTCATATGGCAGTTCTCTGAGACTTGGAACCAATCTAGTAACTGCTCTCTGGATTCTTTCTAACTTGTGAATATGCTTCTTTAGATGCGGGGACCACACCACTGCTGCATACTCCAATCTTGGTCTAATCATACTCTTCATAATTTTCACTACCATGGTCTCATCCAAGTAGTTCAGAGCAACTTTCATATTCCCGGCCATTGCATACATTCCGCTAAAGAGCTTGTTAATATGTTTCTCTGGCGACAAATTGTCTTGTATAATCAACCCTAAATCCTTTTCTTTTTGGGCCTTGCTAATTATATTATCTCCCATCCTGTACTCCCAATTTGGTCTATTCACACTTCTTCCCATATTTAACACATGGCATTTACTTATATTAAACTTCATTTTCCACTTGGTGCTCCATTCGTATATTTTATCTAAATCCCCTTGCAGCTCCTCACAACTACTTTTATTTGTTATTTGTCTCATAATTTTTACATC
Organism: Paralithodes platypus; assembly: GCA_032716605.1. NCBI lineage: Eukaryota > Metazoa > Arthropoda > Malacostraca > Decapoda > Lithodidae > Paralithodes > Paralithodes platypus. The sequence goes on from CM064480.1 coordinate 64,974,772, forward strand.
ATCTGCAAACATCGACATGTAGGAGTTTATGCCTATCGGCAGGTCATTCACGTACATAAGGAACATGAGAGGTGCCAACACAGATCCCTGCGGCACACCACTCTCAACTTTCCGCCACGATGAGTAAGTTCCTCTAATGTTGGTCCTCATTTCCCTATCTGTTAAATAGCTCTCCATCCATTTCAGCAAACTCCCCCTGACACATCCTAGCGTCTCAAGCTTAGATAACAATCTCTTATGTGGTACCTTATCGAATGCTTTGGAAAGGTCTAAGTAGACGCAGTCCACCCATCCGCCTCTTTCTTGGAGTACATCTATCACCCTACTGTAATAACATAGCAAACTGGTAACATAAGATGTCCCTTCTCTGAATCCAAATTGCTTTGGGGTTATTATCTTCTTTCTCTCCAACATTTTCATCCATCTCTTCCTAATTAGCTTTTCACAAATCTTGCATACAATACTAGTAAGTGAAACTGGTCTATAGTTTAGAGGGTCCTCAGGGTTTCCATTCTTGTATATCGGAATGATATTAGCTCTTTTCCATTCAACAGGAACCTGTCCTTTATCTAAGGAAGCTTGAATTATGTCCCTCACTGGCTCCACTAATTGCTCTGCACACTCCTTTAAAACCCAAGCAGACACTTCATCCGGTCCCATAGCTTTCCTTACTTCAAGTCCTCTCATCGCAGATAACAGCTCATCTCTACTTATTTCAATCTTACTAAGACCACTCTCCAGTACTCCCGCCTGTGGTTCGTCAAAACCTTCCTCTCTAGTAAAAACTGACCCCAATTTGTTATTCATTACCTCGCACATGTCCGATACATTTTCATACGTCCTAGCATCAACTCTTAATTTAGTAATTTGTTTCTTTACCTTCAACTTACTGTTTATATATTTATAAAATAATCTAGGGTCACTTTCACATTTATTTACTATGTTCTTCTCATAGTTCATTTTAACTTGCCTAATTATGTTAACATATCTATTCCTCTCCTGTTTATATTTATTCCGATTACTCTCAGTGTTCCTTCTTCTTAATCTAGCCCAAGCTGCATCACGCCTACCCAAAGCTCTTTTGCATTTCAAATTAAACCAATCTTTCTGCTTAGTAAAATTTCCAGTTTTATATCTTGGGACAAACAGATTGGTTCCTACTCTATAAATTTCGAGGAATCTACTATATTTACCTTGTACGTCCTGTTCCTTCAAAATAATATCCCAATCTACTCCCTCTAAATATCTTTTCAAGGATACATAATCAGCTTTACTATAATTTAATCTGTCATTTATGTAGCTATTGTCTAATCTATTGGCATTACTCAAGGTCAACTTCCATTTTAGTAATAGGTGATCACTTTTACCTACAGGACATAGATAGTTTATATCACTAATTTCGTGAGGATCCTTTGTAAAAATCAGATCGAGTTTAGAAGGTTCGTTATTACCCCTCATTCTTGTATTTTCCTTCACATGTTGTGCAAGTACATTTTCCGTAACCAACTCCACTAGCCGACTTCCCCAAGATCTCTGATTTGGCCCTGCATCTCCCGATTCCCAATCAACCTCACTACAGTTGAAATCTCCTACCAAGATCAATCGATTCTTCCTTAAAAGCAATCTTCTCAACGACTGAATCATATCCTCGACCATCTCCTCAAACTCCAACTCCCTCCATGCTCTGGTCTTTGGTGGCATGTAAGCTACTGCTATGTCTAGCTTTTTTCCTTCTATATCATTGAGTTCAACTGCCATTATTTCTGCCTTGTCATTATTTAACTCCACTTGCTTTGCTGTCATAGGGTTCTTAACCCGGGAACTGCTGGGAGACTCTTAAGAGTTCCCCTGGCGGACTGCTGGGAGACTCTTAAGAGTGAGTGAAAAAAAAAATCAACTTTTGACATCGAAAAAAAAAATATTTTGTTTATTTTTATTTTTTTATTTTTTTATTTTTTTTGGCCCCTGGGCCATGCAAAATCTCAGTCCTCTACCTCCCCTCCTTCCCCACTTTCCTCCTCTCCTTCAGTTATCACCTATTTTCCCTGTTATTCCCTTATTCTGAGGTATATTTTCGTGCTAACATTAGCGAGTTGCAAGCAGGGTGTTGTCATCACTGATGGCAAGCGAGTGCAAGAGAGAGAGAGAGAGAGTATCGATCGACTGTGTCTCAGTGGCCTTGGGGGAAATTGGCGGGAAAGCAGCTTGCCTCACCCATACATTATACAAACTCGCGGGCTATATCTCCGATTTTGACCATCCAAACGCTGTTTTCACTAGTTTTATTGTTGTTTCAGGTTAATACCTTTATAATCAACCCATAATAGGCGCATATGGATAAGTATTAATGCTATTAATGGTACAATGAATATTTTAGTGACGGAAACACCTCAAATACGTCAGCACAGGGGGACGTTTCCAATTACCCCCATGCGCACTTGTTAGGTTAACTAATACTGCCACTCCACCTCCCCTTTTTCCCTTTCTATCATATCTCCATATATTATATCCTTCACTAAACACTATATTGCTGTCAAAGTCCTGGTTCAGCTTTGTCTCCGTCAAACAGACTATCTGTGGTTGATCCTTTCTTAATATATCATCCAATTCTACCTTTTTACTGTTTATTCCATCTATATTAGTGTAGTAGCACAGTATATTGGAATCCTCCTCCTTGTTTCTCTTCCCTCCCTGCCTCCTATCAGGTTCACCTCCTCCTCCATCCTTTCCCTGACCTACCTCCACATTCCCTGCTAGTTCTATTCTCCCCCCCCCCCCCCTCCACAATCTCCCGCCCCTCCCTCACCATCTCTCCGTCCTCGGGCTGATCCACTACCTGACTCACCGTCTCCACCCCCTGCTCCTCCCTCACCATCTCTCTGTCTTCGGTTTGATCCACTACCTGACTCACTGTCTCTATCTCCTGCTCCTCCCTCACTATGAAGTGAAGGATTTTTGGAGAAGAAATCGACTCAGCACAGGACAACCAGGAAGGAGGACCGAAGACAGCGAGGACGGCAACCTACAAAGGAATTAAATACTAATCCGTCAAGAACCGCAAATTTGGATAAAGCTCCACCAACACGACCCAAATTCAAAACCGCCAGAGATAACGACCGAGGACCGCCATGAATGTAAATGTAGATCCGACCAGAACCAAAAATTCGATGAAATAACGTTCTGTGAGTTCTAAAACCGCAACTTTAAAGGTTTTCTATGCAAACGCTCGTAGCATACGCAATAAATTTTCAGATTTAGAGGAACTAGTGTTTACAGAAAATTATGATGTGATTGGCATAACAGAATCTTGGCTCAATACAGAAGATAGAGACTTTTTAGCAGAGTATTCACTTCCCGGTTATGTAATGTTTGAGAACAGCCGAATAAATAAAAATGGAGGTGGCGTTTTATTTTATATCAAAGAAAGTCTTAACCCGACCCTCGTGTCAAAACCTCAAATTGTGAACGTCGACACATCTTTTGTGCTAATAAAGAATAATAAAGGTACAAAATAATACTTGCGTTAATATACAGACCTCCAGCTCAATCAGTGCAAACTGACCGAGAAATTTACGAACAAATTGCAGATGTAAGTAACTCACAAGATACCGTAATTTTTGGCGACTTTAATTTGCCTGTGACCAAGTGGGGCGATACTCTTACTTCACACTCCGGACATGACTTGTATACGAACTTGCAAGAGAGTTCGCTTTATCAATTTGTTCGAACGCCGACCCGTGGTAATAACGTTCTTGACATTGTACTTGCAACAAAAGAAGAATTGATAGAGAATTTGAATGTTGGTGATGAATTCAGTAACAGCGACCATCGTACGATAACTTTCACTTTAAAGTTTACTAGTAACGAACCAAATAGTAGCATCGAAAAAGTCCCTAATTTCAAGAAAGCAAACTTCCATCACCTTAGAGCTATGTTTAAAGAAACTGACTGGAGCTTTTTAATTAACAATAACGACATAAATACATCTTGGAAGTTATTCGAAACCACTTACCTAAAAGCAGTGCAAGACTGCATGCCATCGAAAATACGGCATCCAGGCCATAATAATAAGCCCAAATGGTGGAATAAAGATATTTCAAACTGCCTGCTTGCTAAAAAATTTGCTAATGATAGATTAAAATCCTCATAAAATGACGAAGAACGGGTGAAATTTGTAGAGCTACGACGCAAAGCCAAAAAGTTAATTAAGCAAAGTAAAAAGACCTTGGAGTTACATATTGCGAATCAAAGTAAAACAAACCCGAAAGAATTCTATAGTTATATCAGAAAGAAAAAAGTAGTTACTTCAACTGTTGGACCGTTAGTCGATGAAAATGGAGAATACACCAAAGACGAAGTACAAATGAGTAATGCCCTCAATACCTTCTTTGCATCAGTTTTTACAACAGAAGACCTCAGTGATATCCCTACACCATCGCCGATTCAGATTGATAATTCAGATGTTCTAAGCAATATCACCGTTACAGAGAGAGAAGTATTGAATTGTTTAGATAAACTCAAGGTAAATAAAACGCCAGGACCTGATACAATCTCGCCTAGAGTTCTAAAGGAAGTTAAGAATGAGCTCTCCAAACCACTGACATTACTATTCAATAAATCCTTGCAGTCTGGAACTATGCCTGCTCAGTGGAAGCTAGCCAACGTAACACCGATATTCAAAAAAGGCAGCAAATCCCTACCCAGTAACTATCGTCCAATTAGCTTAACCTCAGTTGTATGTAAAATGCTAGAAACGGTCATACGAGACAGACTCGTAAATCACTTAGAGGAAAATAACATACTTAAAGATACTCAACACGGCTTTCGTAAAAAACTTTCCTGTTTAACAAACCTCTTAGACTTCTTCCACGATATCCTCAACCTCTACGATGAGAGTAAAGCTGTAGATATTATATACCTCGATTTTCAAAAGGCCTTTGACAAAGTTCCCCACAAACGTTTACTGCTAAAACTAAAAGCGCATGGAATACAAGACGGAGTGTTGAAATGGATAGAAAATTGGCTCAGCAACAGAAAGCAAAGGGTAATCATAAGGCATCTAAATGGACCAATGTAAGTAGCGGGGTACCCCAGGGATCGGTACTAGGACCAATTATCTTTCTAATTTACATCAACAACATAGATGAGGGTCTCACCTGCACAATCTCAAAATTTGCTGACGATACAAAAATTGCAAATAGCGTACTCTCAAAAGAACAAGTTGACGATATGCAACACAATCTAGATAAATTGTCATGTTGGGCCCAAATTTGGCAAATGAGTTTCAATGCGGATAAATGTAAAGTACTACATGTCGGATACCTAAATGAGAAAGCAAACTATTCGATGAATGGCACTCAGCTTAAGAATGTAAACAGAGAAACCGATCTGGGAGTAACAATATCGAGTAACCTAAAACCGAGTCAACAATGTTCAGAAGTTGTTAAGAAGGCAAACAAAATAATTGGCTTTATAGGCAGATCATTTGAGCATAAATCCAAAGAAGTTATCCTAACCCTTTACAATTCTTTAGTCCGCCCTCTGCTGGAATACTGCGTTCAATCCTTTATTACCAAAAAGATATAAACAAGCTAGAACGAGTTCAACGTAGAGTTACCAAAATGATACCTAGCCTAAAGAACAAACCATACGAAGAGCGTCTTAGAGAATTAAATCTATTTCCTTTAACCCAGCGCAGATTAAGAGGTGACTTAATTCAAGTGTTCAAAATCATCAAAGGTATCGACAATATGAACTGTAGTAAGTACTTCACTATCGACCAATCTAATTACACGCGGGGAAACGGTTGCAAAATTATTGGTAAATCTTTTAACTCGCAACCCCGAAAGGGGTTGAAATAGGGGAGCTATCCCCCCGCCAAAGGCGGCTTTCTAGGGCCTTTCCTAGCTGATGCTGAGAGGATTGGGTTCTAGTCATGTGGTGATGGGCTGGTCTATCAGAGTGAGAACTGAGCGATCTCTGCCATACCCATAGCTTACTCTGACTGTTCCTTTTACTTATATATTTTCTAGATCTCAAGTGACGGCGTCTCTTCCGTGGATTGACCTCCCAATCTACCAAGATTGGAAGCCAAAGCGTCACATTTTTCCTTTGCCCCTCAACTTTCTCTTCATAATTGCTGAGGGGCACAGGGCCCTGGGTGGGTCTTTGGTTTCCCGGGCGTTTCCGCACCCTCCTCAGCTCCCCGCCATGGAGTGGCTTCGGTTACCCAGGCTTTATTGTGGTCGGCAGGGAGGGTTCTGTGGGGGCGCTCGGTTATGGCCTTGGCCTTGCTCGGGGCCTTGGGGCTGTTCGGCCAGGCAGCTTGGGGAACAACAACAACAACAACAACTCGCACAAATCTAAGAATTTCTTCTTCAATCGAGTTGTCAACTTGTGGAATGGGCTTCCCCGAAACGTTATAGACTGCATCACCGTTGATTCATTTAAACTCCGCCTTCTTTGGATTTAAAGTGGACAGCAAGAAATTACCGCCAAGGACACAGTGAAGGACTTGGGAGTAAATATGAGCAGTGACGCCACTTTTTCCCAGCATATTACCAAAGCCACAACAACAGCAAAACAAATAGCAGGCTGGATCCTGAGAACCTTCCACACAAGAAATGAGAGGTGTATGCTAACACTGTGGAAGTCACTGGTCCTACCACGACTGGAGTACTGCTCTCAGCTCTGGTCTCCCCAAAAAGTAGGAGAAATAACGGAAATTGAAGCCACCCAGAGGACATTCACCAGTAAAATCCATGGGTTTCAACACTTTAACTACTGGGAGAGACTTAAGGAGCTGCAGCTGTACTCACTTCAAAGACGTAGGGAGAGATACATCATCATCTACGTCTGGAAGATTTTGGAAAAAAAGGTACCAAATCCAAACATCCAAGAGACTCAGCACCAAAGGCGAGGGAGGCTGTGCTATGTGAGGACTACGCCGGGATCAACACAAAAAATCAAATCCCTGATCCATCACAGCTTTACATACAATGGAACCAGACTGTTCAACTGTATACCAGCCCCTCTCAGGAACATGACCGGGGTGTCTCCAGACACCTTCAAGAAACACTTGGACATGTGGCTGGCCAAAATACCGGACCGGCCACCAACACCAGGATACCCCAGCACCAACTCCAACCGACTTCTGGAATGGAGAGTGGAAGAAAGGGAGCTGCCTGGTCGCAGTGGAGCCCCAGCTCAACTGTGTCACTAACGGACGGAATACAACTAAGTGTCTAAGTGTAAGTGTAGACAAATATCTCTCATCAAACCCGCGACTGACTGCGTTTGTAAATGAATAACTTTATTTTATCCCCTCCTCAGTTACTAACCCATCTGTCCTCTACCAACTTCCTAATCCTGCCACGGACATTAGTTCCAGGGCAGTAATTCCCTTTCCAATGTTCCCTTACCCACTCTAAACCACTGTTTGGACACTTGATCCTCAGTGTTTTGGAGGACAAGCAATCTAGAAGGGTCACTAGATCTGTTGTTGCTTGATTTCCTTTGTACTCCTTTGTACTATCTCCTTGTCCCCGATTTGATCCACTACCTGACTCACTGTCTCCTTGTTCATTTCTCCTCGTATTTTCCGTTCTTTCTGACTCTGAGTGTACCACTTCTTTAGTTTCCCTTCCTTTACTCTCCAAAAAAAAAATCCTTGTTCTCATCGTCCAGCATATTACTGCTTCATATTCATCAGCCAACTTAAAATAGCCCTATATAATATTTAATTATCACTAGAACAATACACTATACCATGTAGGAAGCCTTCTGGAGAAATGGGGCAAATTTAGACAAAAATGCAAGATAAACTAAATCACAAATGTATGCTAGAATAGCATTGACAAATCGCTAGATAGTCACCAGACACTAAAAACTTGTATGTCACTAGAAAACATATGTTGAAGTATCTAGAATAATCTTTAACAATCGAAACATCTCTCCAATTCCTTAAAATAGGGAAACTAACTTGAATATCGCTAGAATTCATCACATCTTGATGTCGCTAGATGGAAGTGATTCGCTGGATCTAGCGGTAGCAGCTACATTGGCAACATATATCGTACCAAGAACCTTCATTCCGTTATAATGATCAAGGTCAGATTTCGAAACTATTACAATTATTTCAAAATTCAGAGATCATCAGATCGGTTTGGAAGTCGATGTACACAATTTCAGTTCCATTAGTTTAAGAAACATTCATATAATATGCTACTTAGAGGGTTTAATAAAGAAGCATTCCTCTCCTGGCATCGTATAAGCGAACGCAAGCTGTTGTTTTTTTGTTTTGTTTTAAGAACGTCAACAAACGCTTCGTATATTTGGGTTTGGTGAACCTTTTGGGGTTCCTAGTTATACATTAGAACATATTTATATTTTGCACACTCTTATAAGTATAAACACTTACTTGTTAAAGAAAATACCCAAAAGCCCAATTTCGAATGATCGTGAATATCTTTACTTTGGCGTATGTTTGGGCTAATTTAAGACTACATTTAGATAGATAGAATGTTTTAACACTCGCCAATGAAATATGATGACTTGCTTACAGATATATACTTAAAGCCCGAATCAGCTTGACTTTAACCCAGTTGTTCACTTCCTCAAGCCTGTGGAGGAACAGGGTTGAGTTGCTTGATATTGGACACCCTTTTATGGCATTTGGGTGTGAAATACGACACCATTTCCAGTCTATCGGAGATAATGATGGTAAAGGAAAATGCGGCTAATGCTGAGTGAAAGTTGTTGTTCTTCAAATATAATGGTTAATGCTATTTAAAAGGGTATGGTAACCTCCCCAAACCCAATTCAAAGTGAAGTATCTACCAAACAAAGGTATTTAGACAAACTGAATGATTCAGTAACTTAATGAGGTACAGTATTGTAATTGTGCACTTGCTAGTTTCAGATTATAAGGAAGTTGGAGTTGTAAACATCACTATTAAATAGAAATACAATAATAATGTACAATAGTTATTTAATGGATGAAAAGTATGATGAATTTAGTTTTATGTATTTATAAATGCATGGTGGGTGGGCTTGTGGTTTCAGCTCGCTGCATGTCTGCCTGCTAAGATCGGAACCTCTCCGGGTGGTCGGGGGCCGGGGGATTGCTGGAGGGACCTTGGTGACCCTGGTCTCTGTGTCTTCTCCTGGATGACCTAGATGTGAGTGAATTTGTATTTTGTTTTTGTGTGTTCATTGTTTTCTGTTGGGTTTTCCCTATTCGGGCTTTGTCTTGTATCGCCCCCCCCCCCCCCCCCATAAAAAAAAAAAAAAAGGAGAAGTGGGGATTGGGCCTGAGTACATACATACAAACCAATCATATTTTAGCTAATAATTCTGCTAAAATTTGATGTATACAGATCCAACGTCCTTGTAGTTATTTATAAACATTTGGTATTTATATTATGCGGAGACATAGTAGTTTTATACTTTTCCACCAAGTATAAAAAAATAAGCTGCTAAGGGGTCCAATTTACCATCAGCTGGAAAAAAATAGGCTATTAGTAGTTTCATACTTTTCCACCAAGTATAAAAACATAAGCTGCTAAGGGGTCCAATTTTTACCATCAGCTGGAAAAAAAATAGGCTATATACTATATAGCTACAGAGTAAATGTTTGCTTAAAGTGACAAATCAAAGGATAAGCATTGTAGTGTTATTGTCTACCCTGACTGGTGGAGAAAGCCGTTTTCTCTTGATGTTCTGGTACGACGGAGACTTGCCAATAACCCGCTTGCAAGTCAAGGGTGGTGAATCATTTAGCTCCAAGTAAGGAGTCTAAGGAATCGTCGATGCGAGGCAGTGGGGTGGCGTCTTTGATGGTGACATCGTTTAGCTGGTGGTAGTCTATGCAAAATCGTGTGGACCCATCTTTTTTTCTCACTAGCACTACCGGAGATGACCATGGAATTGTAGAGCGGCGAATAACGCCTGTGTCCATCATATCTTGCACGTGTCTCTTCTTGACGTTGGATCGGATTTTTTCGTCGAATAGGCTGGTGAATAGGCTGTGAATAGGGTGATTTAGCACTTGAGTTTTCCCAACGTCCCTGGCTGATGTGGCGAAGATGTCTTGAAATGAAGTCACTCTGTAGATCTTGTTTTTGCTGGTTTGTCAATTGTGGGGGAATTCTATTTTTTCACCAATCAACTTCACTTCTAAACTCAATTAATGAAATCAACAAATACATGTGGCACTCCAAGGACTCGAACCCAGGACACTCACACCCAAATTCCGCGCACTTATGCATTACGCTATCAAGACAGTTAAAGAAATATGCACAAGCCTACGATTTATTATGCAGTTTCGAATCCTGCATATTAATCTGAGCATGTACATATATTCCAACTGCGCTATGGTAGCCTAATGTATAGACAAATGGAAGGAGTAAAATAAATACCCTCGGGAAGGCCTCGCTATAAATTGCTCCTGAACCAGAATTAATTATATTTATTCACCAACCAACTTCACTTCTAAACTCAATTAATGAAATCAACAAATACAAATTGGAGTAGTAACAGAGGCTTCATTATCTGAGAGGGACAGGTCTTCATCATGGGTTTCTAGTTCACCTATTGTTAACCCTTTTGGCAAGGTGAGGCGGTGATCAGATATGTTAGCTACTTTAACTTTATTTAGATTCTCAGGCATGATAGCGGGAGCGGTAAGGCAATCGCTGTCAAAGGGACTCTGGAGACTGGGGGTTAAAACTAATTCACCAGATAAGGTTTGCAAAATGGAAATCCACTGTTCGTGGTGAGGTGGTAGCGTAACAGTCTTGAGATATTCTGATTGTGCGAACAGGATGGATGATTTTAGGTTCGCTGATTGGGGGAGGTTTGAGTGGTCTGGGGTCAAAAGTTAACACTGTTTACACAATCGATGGTGGTACGTACTGTAGTGTGGTCAGCAAGTCAAAGCCTAAATACCCATCATAATTGGTTTCGGCAGATGGAAAGATCATGAATGGATGATGTTGACCATGATTTGGGGTGTTGGTAGCTACGTAGAGGGGAGCTGTTTACCCTCGATTTGGGATTATGTTTTTGTAGCGCAATGGATAAATGCACTGAATTTCGGTGAGCATCCTAGGTTCGAATCCCTGGATGTATACATCCCAACATGTATTTGTTGATTTCTTAAATGAGTTTAGGAGTAAAGCCGGTTGGTGGAGGTAACATAATAATTAATACAATGGGGGATGGTTGGAGAGGCCCAAAGGTGGCCCGGTGTTTGTTAAAGTAAGAGGAGAAAAGACACGAACGGGAGGCACCCGTGTCAATCAAAAGTCTTGACTTAACACCTTGAATAGTAAGGTGATTATAAATAGGGGGTTTTCCTGAAATTGAGATTGTCACATCACGAGCCCCCGCCCGTTTGACATAAGGTGGGTGGGGGAGGTTTAAAAACCCGGTTTATCTTGCATGTTCGAAGACTCCTCCAGTATCACAGTTTCTTCTGGTATTCCTTCGTCAGTTGCGTCATCAATCCCTGCGGATCTGTCTTCGGTTATGGTGGCCACCCGTCGTGGCTTAACCCTTGGAATCCGGGAAGCCTCATATGAGGCAAAACGTATTTTGGTTAGGAGTCCGGGAGGTCTCATATGAGGCAAAATCAAAATCAAAGGGTTTAAATCGTGCGAGCGGATTTTTGTTTATGCCTGGGCTACCGCAGCGCCACCAAGCACAAACTAACATGCAGCATCAGTTCTCGTCACGCATCCAACATGGATGGAGCTAATCCAAAAAAAATCGCTGTGTCCGAATCGCCGCCCGTCGCCGCGTACCGTTCGCCTAACAAAAGCAAGGCTAAAACGACCAAGAAAACTGTGCTTAGTCCTGATGGTGTTGCACACACTCTGGAAGAACTAAGCGAATATAGTGAACTAAGTGAATATAGTGAACTGAATGAACTTGGGAGTGACTTTGACGAAGAACAAGTGGTTAGTGAAGATGAGGGTGAAGTGGCGGATGGATTAGAATTTCTGGGCTTTATTAGTACCGATGAGGACGATAATGACGAGGATAATGACGATGGTGAATGCGGTGCTCGTGAATATAGTGAACTGAGTGAACTTGGGAGTGACTTTGACGATGAAGAAGTGGTTAGTGAAGATGAGGGTGAAGTGGCGGATGGATTAGAGTTTCTGGGCTTTATTAGTACCGATGAGGACGATAATGACGATGGTGAATGCGGTGCTCGGGAATATAGTGAACTGAGTGACTTTGACGATGAAGAAGTGGTTATTGAAGATGCGGTACCGTACACTCGCCTAGCCTAGCCTAGTAAGTGAAAGTGACACACAAATGTATAACAAGTAATAATAACTCAATAATAACAGTGAGTGACAATAATTCATAACAAGAAGAGTAATAAGAGTGAAAGTGACACAATAATATCCAATAACAGTAAAAGTGCCGAAAATATGTTATAAAAAGTGTCACATAACTCAATAATGGTTGTAAATTAAATAAATTACTCAATAACTATGACATTATCACCATTATAACATAATATCGTCTACCGGTACCAAAGCCACTGAAGCAACGAGTGACTTAGTGCGTGCTAGCCAGGGCCTCGGCGAAGCGTTCGGACACAGGCGAAAATACGCGGGAAATTACCTCCATTCCCATCATCATATCTCGGCAACCACTTGTCGTAGCGATGTCAACTCAACGCCAGTCTACAGACGAAGGTTGGTTCTACACTATGCAATTTAGTTGACTGCTCTAGATGGTCTCAATCAGTAGATATCGAATTATGAAGATAGCCATTTTTCAGGAATACCCCCGGACACGACGATCACCTCATATGAAGGCCCCCGGATCCGGAGGGTTAATCCAAGGAATCTGGCCCCAAAACTGAGGGAGCTTGGGACGACGGTCGACTAATTCCGAGAATGATTTCTGCAGGGATGTCAATGGGCTACAGGGCTACAGGGTTTCTAGTCTGAGGGTCTGACCCTGGCCCAGTCTTCCATCTTGTCCGTGTAGCGATGTAAGGTAGCAATAATTGATGAGGCAGAAAAGGGTTGAGGTTGGATGGTGGCTCGACTAATCATGGCTATTTTGTCCTTTTCGTGAATTTTCTGAAGTGCAAGGATGTGCCGGATGATTGGTAAGTCCTCGTCGTAACCATTAGGTTCTGTGATAGCAAAATGATCCCTCACAGACGCTGGTAAAACACGAAGCAAAGCACTGAACACGTTCTCTTTTCTTGCGGCAGCAGTTTCACTTGAAAAAGCTGTAACTACCAGCTGATTTAACTGGCTAATCGTAGCATCTAAATTTCCTGTGAATTGAACACTGTGAAATTGCTGGTTTGCAATAATTTTACCGAGAGACGGATTAATCGCACCTTTTGTATACGCTTCGAACTGAGCCCAGGTCAAATTGGGGGTGTCACGCACATATTCGGAAACGAGAAACATATACAGGTTTTATTCCTTAACCTCTGGGCTGCGCATAGGGGGTAGTATACACCATTCGCCTGTGCTTAGGTATTTACACTGTTTCCTCACTAAATTTGTTATTTTACCATAAATATCATTAATACTTATCCATATGCGCCTATTTTACGTTTAATATGAAGATAGTAACATGTTACAACAATAAAACAAGTGGAAAAATTGTTTGGATGGTCAAAATCGCGAAATGAAAGCAAGAGTTTCATTCATCAAGTATGAGCCAGCCTGCTTTACATCCTCGCCTCTCGAAGCCTGGAGAGACACTGCGGCATCTCTCTGTATCTCCCGCTATTTCCCACGCTTAGACACACAGATGACCACGCCCTGCTAGCAACTCGCTAATGTTAGCACAAAAATATACCTAAGAATAAGGGAATAACAGGGAAAATAGGTGATAATTGAAGGGGGGAGGGGGAAGGAGGGGATGTGGAGGAGTGGTATGTGGCATGGCCGAGGGGCAAAAAAAAAAAAAAAAAAAAAAAAAGTTTCAAGTGCTACTGGGGTGTTTTAAATTTTGTTTTTTAGGCCTAGGATCATAAGTCTCCCCACAGTCACCCAGTAAAACTCAAGAGTCTCCCAGCAGTTCCCGGGTTAATAGCTAGGGTACAATCTCAATATGTCTGGAAAAGTAAGCATAAAATTCATATACAAATAATAATAATGTTACAAATGAACATATGAATAATAACACACACAGAGGATAAGTCTCAAATCACAATAAATAGTCCTGAAATAAATATACTAAGCTCTCAAATATGGCTTGAATGTAATTAAATAATAGTTACTGCGATGTTGGAAATGTAGTACTGATCTATCTATCTACCTATTGCCTGACGCCGTGATCCCCGAAGGGGTGGCCACGAACGAACCGCCCCCATGCACCTCTGTCCCCAGTCAGTCGACGCCCCTCCCCCCAACCAGCACCGCCTTCGTTCATATACTTCCTCACTCCATCCTTCCACCTCTCATTCGGTCTACCTCTCCCTCTCTGTCCCTGCACCTCGCTCTCGTACACCCTCTTAGTCATTCTCTCGCTTTCCATACGTTCCATATGGCCGAACCGTCTCAAGTTATTCCTTTTCACACTTTCCAGCACATCTACCTCCACACCACACCTCCTTCTTACTTCCTCATTAGTCTGTCTATCCCTCCATGTAACTCCGCACGCACTTCTTAAGTACTGTAATTCATTTCCACTGCTCTCACTTTTGGTCTGAGTCTCTCAACCAACATCCATGCTTCGCTTCCGTAAGTCAATGTCGGGATTACCACACTGTCATGCAAGGACTTCTTCACTTCCATACTGACCACCCTATTTCTTGTCACTGCTTTCAGCGTTCCTACAACCCTTTTCCCCTGTTGTACCCTCTCCCACACTTCTTCATCCATAGTCCCATCTTTACTTAACACACTGCCCAGATACTTAAAAGAGTTGACTATCTCCATAGCCTGATCGTTCAGCTTCACCTCACACTCTGTGACTTCACCCCTTTCGAAGACCATAACCTTGCTCTTCCCCGCATTCACCTTCAAATTCCGTTTTTTCGCACACTGTTCCAAACTCATTTACCAGACCCTGCAACTCCCATTCATTATCACTCATCAGAACTGTATCATCCGCAAACAGCAGTATAGGTAGCTTCCACTCAATTCCCTCCCTTTTCAGCGATACACCAACATCCACTGATCTTGACAGTATTTCTTTCATAACTCAATCCATATATACAGTAAACAACCACAGGGACATCACACACCCCTGTTTCAAACCAATATTCAGGTCAAAGAACTCGCTCTGCTCACTCTCCACACGTACTGCCGCCTTTGCACCCTCATACATGCTCTTCACTGCCCTCAGCAACTTGCCATGGTATCATCATCACATTCCCAAAACCCAACAAAGACCCCACGCTACCCTCCTCGCACCGCCCCATCACACTCCTTTGCTTCCCCTCCAAAGTCATGGAATGCCTAGTATTACAACTAATTACACCTGACCTACCCCTAGCTCCAACACAACATGGCTTTAGGCCACTGCACTCCACAAACACTCTTCTCACAGACCTTACACAAAGAGCTTTCGACGGCATCAACTCAGCTAGAACCACCACACAGATCACTATTAGCCACACTCGACATTAGTAAAGCCTTCGATGCCATCCCCCGCCACAACCTAACAAACAAAATCTACAACACAAACATGCACAACAACACAAAAAGGTGGCTGGCCAACTTCCTAGCAGGCAGATGTGCACACGTATCTTTTGCCGGTCAGTCATCTAAAATCAGAAACTTTCCAAACGGAGTCCCACAAGGATCCGTCCTATCGCCCGCACTCTTCAATCTGTACATGCACGATATAACTACACCCAATACGCCCCAAATAAACTTAGCCTCCTATGCAGATGACATAACACTCACATGCACTCACCATGACCCAAAAAGAGCAACAGATCTCCTTCAACCCTATCTCAACACACTACATGGCTGATGCACTACAAACAGACTTAATCTAGCCCCAGCCAAATCCACCGCAACCCTGCTCACAAGTTGGACAGGAGAACACGAATACATCCCTCAACTCACCATAAACAACACACCCCTAACACATACACACACACCCAAAATCCTAGGAGTAACATATGATACTCATATGACATTCAAACAGCACACCACAAACATTAAAAAGAAACTGACACCCAGACTTAACACCCTCAGGTCACTTGCTCACTCAAAATTTGGACACAACAAAGAAACTACCACCACAGTATATAAACAATACATAAGATCAGTGATGGAATATGCAAGCCCAGCCTGGGCTTCTAACCTAGCTGAAACACATCATAAGACCTTACAGACTATTCAAAACAAAGCCCTGAAGATCATTACAGGCTGCACAGCTACTTCACCCACAGATCACCTACATCAAGAAACCAAAATCCTCAAAGTCAAAGACCATCTGGACATGAGAGGCACTCAATTCCTGGCAGCAGCCTCCACGAACCAAGACCACCCACTAAACTACATGGCAACACACCCACAGACACCAAGAAATATCAAAACAACACCCAGCACACGGTATCACACACAATTATTGTCCTCTCTCCCTCCCTGCCCACCCCGAACCAACTTCCAAAAGCACATCCATACTCATATCTCTCACCGATCCATCCACTCACTCTCAGACAACACGCAGCTGCATGCACGACCTCCCGAAATCCATCCTTCCGAATCCTCCCTTCCTCGCGAGGACAGAGTCCACCTGGCCAGGCTGAGATGCTCTCCTGAGCTATCAGAAGAGACTGGATGACTCCGTTGTCGACACCTGCCCGGGATGTAACACAGCACCCCATACCATTAAACACATCATAGAAGACTGCATTTCACACAACCACTTACGCCAACAACACAATCTACACTCAATGAGAGCTCTGTGGGAAAGCCCGATCATGGCCATGGCCTTTCTCAGGGACTCGGGGCTGTTCGGCCAGGCAGCTTAGGGAACAACAACAACAACAACTTGCCATCTACTCCGTATATTCTAAGTACCTTCCACAAACCTTCTCTATCCACTCTGTACTGATAAGTATGGAAAGTAGGACAATATTTGACTTCAAAACGAACAATAAGTTAATGCAACTTGAATAAGTAATTAAACTGTAATAACTCAAAGAGTAATAAGTATGAAAGATAACTTCATAAAAGCATAATAATTATATTAGTCAACTATACATGACTGAGGAAGCAATTTACTCTGCGACTGAACTGTCACTACTGGATCTGTACCCGGATGATAGGTAGCGCATAAACTCAGGTCTGACTAAGCGTTCAAATTTTACGTGTAAGTGTATGTCTTTATAACCGGATAAATTTACTGTATATATATTTCCAAGCCGAAGAATACAGGAACCTGAATTCGAGGAAGTATGTAAATATTTTCCGCACGATAGAATGTGTACTGTTCTCCCAAATCAGAGCAACGGATAATAATTAAAGAAGGGAAGAATGGATAATCTTCTAGGTTTACGTTAATATGCGAACCTTGACATACCTAGTCTAAACCCTCACTTTAATCATCATTACCGTTACGAACTAGGAAAAACACTTAAAGGATTTCGAAGAGAGTAGAAGCACTGGGAGAACGAGGTTGGAGCACACTGGTAGAGGCACGGTTGTCTTGTTTCTTGACTACAGGGACCCCGGGATATTCACTCTTCCCAGTTAGGTTCAGGCCCAAACTATTCCAGTATATGTTCTGCTCTACTTCTTCTCGCCCTCGTCTTAGCGTGACACACTTGATCACTATTCACGCTGAACCTGGAGGATGACACTAAAGGATCCCCTGCGCTCGGTAAACAAAGTATATCTGGGCGTAGGTGGACAATTAAGATTTTTACTGACCTGAATCTCGATTGAGTACTGTACTTTGATGCAAGCCTAGGCTTAGGTTAGTTGGCAGGCTTGCAGTAGTTGCACTTAGTTCTTCTACTACGAACCTTTCTTGGAATGTTAGCGAGGCTAATGACTCTATCTCCTCCCCACTTTTGCTGGTGCAGTCAGAGACAAACTGTTCGATTATGCGGCTCGATCTTAATCCCACATTTGGTGCAGATACGGATTGAGCTATTCCTTGACCTACGGTACTTTTGTTGGTATAGTACAGCCAAAGAATAAAGAATTCCCTTCTTCGCAATCGATACTATTCCTACTCTCGTCTAACCTGGGAGCTTCGAGAACAAAACTCAACGATTGTTTTAAGCCAGCAGGCTGATTGCTTAATTCTACTTTGTTCAGCGCGCATAGTGACTCCGTTTTTGTCGGCGTTTTAGTTGCCCGGTTTCGGGGTAAGGGTGACACTCAGGCTTTGTGTTCTTTCAGGGAGCCCATCGCACTAGGGGTTATTTGCACTTGGAAATTATGTGAGGATGATGCATGCATTGGTTTCACTTTGGTATTTGGTTTGTGCTGGATCTGAGGGATACTTGCATATGAGGCTGTTCTGTTGTTTCTGGCCTGTTCATTTCTTCATTATATGCACTATGGTGATGGGTTAACACTGGTTTTAGATTCACTTTGCATCTCTGTACACTTCACTATGTGTTTGATAGTCTATAGGTGCACATAGTTGCGGTTCATGGTTAATTTGCATAGAGTTGCTGGAGTCATGAGTGTAGAGTGCGGCCACGTGTTGATTGGGAAGGCCATCATAGTTTCCCCTTTTGATCGCATTTTCTCTTGTGCCTTCTCCATTGTTCTTTTTGTTTGATCGGCTTCTGTTGTTGTCGTTGCACGTCCTTATACTAGCAATGCGGATGGGTTGGTCTTGCAAGCTAGTTATTGGTGGTAATGGGTTGGTGTCTGGTTCTGGAACAACTTTATCCTCCGGCATCTCATTCACATCTTCACTACACTCACCTACACTATACTCACACATTCACTATATTCTCACTTTCACTCTACTCATATCTTCACTATACTCACTAAAGTGTGTCCAGGCGTATGGTTCATCCGCTATAGATAAAAGGCAGAAGACCAGTGATTATCGCATGATTAAGATGGAAAGATATCTTAACATCAGGGTATCTAGGAAGAAAGAAGAGGGAGTGCAACTTACTAATTCCCAAATTTAAAAATATGCCATGAAAATTTATAACACTGTGTGCCAGAAAAGTCACCAGGAAAAGGGAAACTTCCAAGCTTCTACTGGCTGGCTTTATAGTTTCTTGGGTAGAAAGAAGATAAGGAATGCGAGATTTAGTGGTGAAAGTGCATCAGCAGACACCGAAGCAGCGCTAGTTAGCCTCAGATCCTTGCAGAACTTTTTAATGATGGAGAATACCAGGCAGACCAGATTTATAATATGGACGAAGCAGGAATGGTTTACAACAAAATGCCTAAGTCCACCTTCTTGGCGAAGCAGATCAAACAGGCCCTTGGGAGGAAAGTGGACAAGCCAAGGTTCACAACCCTATTCTGTTGCAACCTGGGTGGGTCTCATAAACTGAAACCATTAGTTGTGCACACAGCCAAACATCCCCTATGTTATAAACACCTAAGCACCATGAACGACGCTAACGTGCATTGGAGGAGCACTAAACATGGCTGGATGAACTCTTCAACCACCAAAGACTGGCTTCTTAACATCTTCGTTCCCGCTGCCAGGTGGAAGTGCCAGCAACTTGGCCTTCCCTTTGATGTTCTGCTCACCATGGACAATTGCCCAGCTCATCCTGCTTACCTGGATGACATCCACCCAAATGTTCGTGTTGTGTTTTTACCCCCAAACACAACATCCAAAATCCAACCGCTCGACCAGATCATAGCTAACGTGAAGAGTTTTTATCAGACTAAAGTCTACGGTCAACTTGCAGCAGCAACGGAAACAGGGGATGAAATTTGTCAGCTTATGGCAGAGGTGTCTGAGGATGAGGATGCAGATAGAGACGATCCCTTGGCTCCTCAGAGTGAAGAGCCATCACACCCTGATTTCCCACACCTGTTCAACCCTGAGGAAGCTATGACAGTCCATCAATTCTGGAGGCAGTACACCATAAAAAATGCAGTGGACAAAATGGTTGAAGCATGGGATAAAATAAGTGTTGCGACCATTCTTCATTCGTGGGAAGTAGTGGCCCCTCACCTGGTGGCTGAGGTGCGTGGTTCTGTACAGGTTCTCAGTGAGTCTGTGGCAGAGACAGTGGCAGCAGCAAGAAATGTGCCTGGCTTTGAAAACGTTACCGAAGAGGAGATTAATGAAATTAATGCTATAGGTGACTTGCAGACCCCTGATGACATCATGAATGTTGCAGAATTAGAGGACGAACTTCGACAGCAGAACCCAGAACAACCAGAAGAACAGGCAGGACTGATGTCAATGGCAAAACTGAGTGTTATCCTGGCTGAGGTAGACCAACTGAAAGATTTGCTGCGAGATAATGAAGCCGACAAAATGCTGAGAACAGAGATGCATGTTGGACTTGACAGATTGTTCCAGAACTACTGTACAGGGAATCATACAATAAAAGAGTGAGAGAGAGGAAACAGACCCGCATTACAACATTCCTAGCTCGCGCCACAATTGCCCCGCCCCCTACAGCCACCACCTCTGCCACAACTGCCCCGCCCCTACATCCACCACCTCTGCCACACCGTCCACGTCTGCCACACCTGCCATGATTGCCAATGATTTTGATGGCATCCTACACAAAATTGGCATTCAAGAAAGAAAACTTTGCCTGGATAGAGCTATTAATCGAGGGGAGGAGCGTAGCGCAGATGATGAATCAGACGGACACAGATACGGAGACGGGGCTGGGGCCGGGGTAGCATAGCTGCACTCGCCCTGCCGTGGGGGTTTGCCATGGAGCCCCCTAACTTAACTCCTTGCGACATATATGACGCGATCGCGTCATATGAATAAGTCCACCAAAAACTCATATGACGCGATCGCGTCATATGGACTTATCTCTATACCTTTATAATAAGTTATATGACGCACTAGCGTCATATGGAGCTCAGTAAGTCCGATAAGTTACCTCACGATAAAACCGTTGGTGGCAACCTCATTCACCTCCGATAATTCTAACGGCCGCAGTGTTGTTTTGAGTGTAGTGCGCGGCAGTGGCAATGATCCTGGGGCTCCCGCCTCCTCGGACTTATTGGAACATAATATGTCGCAGGGAGTTAATGTGAGTAAACAATGACTTATTATTGTTTAATTATTGCTCACTTTTATTTATATTATGCATTGTTATAAATAAGTGTCAGTTAGTGTTGTTTTTGATAGGTAATGTGAAGTTGAACCCCTAAACTTGGGATCGTCCATCCACCAAATTAATTATTTCTCATAAAATACATGTTTCAATTTGTACGATTTCGATCTGTGCGACCTCGTTCATCCACCAAATTCTCGCATATTCGGGGACCCTGCTGTATATATATATATATATATATATATATACTTTTCTTTTCTTTTTCAGTTAATTGTTAGTTCATAATCCCAGAGTCACTTTGCATCTATTATATTGTTTAGTGAACTCTATTTTATTTAGCTTCATGGACAAGCAAAATAATAGGTAAGATACGAGCCCTAGTTTTAATGTATAAAAAACTTGGTTAGTACTGAGAGATTGTATGTTGGTAACTTTAGATCCTGATGATGACTTATAGATGCCTTATTACTTGTATATCATAGTAAGAGTAGCCTATACTAATACTTCTTTATAACAATATTTATTTATGATATAGTACAGATCATAGTATTCTGAACATGTTTAAACATCTGCCATTGATGCGATAATTATATTGAAATTGTTTATGAATTTATTTATTGAGGAGAGACGACAGGATGAACAATAAAAGGCATAGCTATATTAGTTTAAGTTAGCAGGTGTAGTCAATTATATTCTGACTGATCCACAAGCTAATTCGCTTGACCCCATGCGTATGACAGCAACGGCCCATCACTGTGGGGTCCATTTCATTAAGTGAATTGTGTAAGTAAAGAGGTATTAAAGTTATATTATATAATTATAGCTAATGGATATATAAAGAAAAAAATATTATTTAATTATGGTCTCACTTTGATACTTGTATGTCTGTATAGTATGTATATACTCTGGCACCTTCCCCAGTTTTCCCATTTTTTTCTTCTCCTTTTTCTATGGGGGTGGCTGACTCGGGACAGAGCCCGAACAGGGACACCACAACACATCAAGAAAACAAAACAAAACATAAAATCTCACACACATCTAGGTCGCCCAGGAGAAACACCCAGAGACCCAGGCCCATTTGGGGTCCCCAGCAAAAGATTTCCAGGTCCCAGATCCCCCGGAGAGGCGCTGATTTCCGCAGGCAGACCCGCAGCGAAGCTTCACCACCACAAGCCCACCCACCATGTTTCCAGGCGCACACTTCATTACCACCGGCTCCCCGGGCCAGGCGCCTGATGGACTACTATCTAGTCCAACTAGCGCATGACCCTCTCTCCCAAACGACCGCATTTACATTTATCTATTCACAAGAACTCTCCATTCACTCCTGTTTACTACCACTTCCTTTGCCTGATCTATAGTCACTCCTCTATCATCCAAAGCTTGTCTTACACAGTCTCTCCATCTCAATAGGGGTCTTGCTGCCCTTCTATCTCCCCTTGTATCTGATCCTCCATTACAATCCCCAATGTACAATCGCGCTAAGAAGTGATGACTCGCTTTTTCTAAGGATCGGACAATAGTTCCCAAATCTGGCTACTGCTGGCAACTCTCCACTGCCCCTCGGAGCCCGGTCGCTTCCAAATTTTAAACTATAGGTCTTTGGATATTCCCAATAATTGGCCTACTAGAAAATTAACCTATTTATGCCCTCCAATTTTGATTTATGTTGAAGTTTGAATAAATATAAGTAATGTTTGTTTACAATTTCTTTATAGAATAATGAGTAATTAATGAACGAAGGCGGTGCTGGTTGGGGGGAGGGGCGTCGACTGACTGGGGACAGAGGTGCATGGGGGCGGTTCGTTCGTGGCCACCCCTTCGGGGATCACGGCGTCAGGCAATAGATAGATAGATAGTAATTCATTTACATGTGCTATCTAGCATGTTGCACTCCCAGGCCCGTAGGAACGGTAGGATATTCAGCGACCGAGTCAGTCATTGTCAGGATATGAGGGGGAGTATAATTATCTCTTTGCGTTTATATTCACCTTTGTCCTTTTACACTTGCCTTTCCGTCTTCCGTTTATATATGGGTCTCCCTATGGATTATTATATATTCTAAGAGTGAAAATTCATCGTTTGTCTATACAAATTACAAGCTGTTCTCGAGTATTCAAGCTTTCTTCCAAAATATACTGGAGACCGCTTGTTTTTCAGGCAGACTGTTGTCCCACATAGAGAATAAAATGTGGAAACAACAATCTGTTATAAGTTTATTTATGTGATTTATTGACACTTATGGTTTGAATATTAGTTTTATCTGTTGGTTTTAATTTTATGACATACTTTTCTCCCAGTATTGTTGGTTTAAAAAGTAATACAAGCATTAAGAAACTTGCTCCACATTTTAATCCTGAATCTAGTGAGCGAAATACTACGAGTTTCTAATTTTTTCGTTCGGGTTAGTCTCAACTTTCGTATTATTTGGTTTGCTCTCACATAATGAGATAAATATATTGTAACAATACTTATATATCGTGTTTTTGGTATTTTGTCCTTCAATACAGTTCTCCCCGGTGTGTAGCCTAATATATGAATATAGTAGAGCCTCAATAGTTGCCAGATAGCACTTTCTGAACAAAAGGTACTGGGAATCAAGTCATGACTTCTTAGCGCGATTGTACGGAAGGCGTTGAATGTAGCTCTAAAACATGACATCACTCACCATCTGCGCATGCGTGAGAATCTAGGCCCCCTTGGCCCCGCCCCTCACCTTCGTGGCGTTTAAATATACCCTTCAAACCGTTCCTCCCATATCTCTCCATAGCTCACTCGGTAGAACGGCCGCCCGTCACTGAGAAAACCAGCGATCGATCCCACTCATATTTGGTATATTTTTTATAGTTTTATTTCGTTATACTGTATTTGTTATTTTTGTTATTTTGTTATTTTGTTTATATTTTAGGGTTAGGTTAGGTTAGGTTAGGTTAATCTAATCTACAGTAATCCAATATAATAGTTGTACATTTGAGATGCGGGGCCTAGATTCTCACGCATGTGCAGATGGTGAGTGACGTCATGTTTTAGAGCTACATTCAACGCCTCCCGATTGTACAGTACAGTACTTTAACCTCTGAAGTGCGCATGGGGGTAATTGGAAACGTCCCCCTGTGCTGACGTATTTGAGGTGTTTCCGTCACTAAAATATTCATTGTGCCATTAATAGCATTAATATTTATCCATATGCGCCTATTATGGGTTGTTGTTGTTGTTGTTGTTCCCCAGGCTGCCTGGCCGAACAGCCCCAAGGTCCCGAGCAAGGCCAAGGCCATAGAGCGCCCCCACAAAACCCTCCCTGCTTACCACTAACAAAGCCTGGGTGACCGAAGCCACTCTAAGGCAGGGAGCTGAGGAGGGCGCGGAAACGCCCGGGAAACCAAAGCCCCACCCAAGGCCCTGTGCCCCTCAGCAATTATGAAGGGAAAGTTGAGGGGCAAGGGAAAAATGTGACGCTTTGGCTCCCAATCTGCCAAATTTTAGGTTGGCAGTAGGGAGGTCGATCCATGGAAAAGACGCCGTCACTTGAGATCTAGAAGATATATAAGTAAGAGGAACAGTCAGAGTAAGCTATGGGTATGGCAGAGATCGCTCAGCTCTCACTCTGATAGACCAGCCCATCACCTATTATGGGTTGATTATAAAGGTATTAACCTGAAACAACAATAAAACGAGTGAAAACAGCGTTTGGATGGTCAAAATCGGAGATATAGCCCGCGAGTTGTATAATGTATGGGTGAGGCAATCTGCTTTCCCGCCAATTTCCCCCAAGGCCACTGAGACGCAGTCGATCGATACTCTCTCTCTCTCTCTTGCACTCGCTTGCTATCAGTGATGACCACACCCTCCAATCGGATTTCTAATGTTAGCACGAAAATATACCTCAGAATAAGGGAATAACAGGGAAAATAGGTGATAACTGAAGGAGAGGAGGAAAGTGGGGAAGGAGGGGAGGTAGAGGACTGAGATTTTGCATGGCCCAGGGGCCAAAAAAAAAAAATAAAATAAAAAAAAAATATAAATTTTTTTTTTTTTTTCGATGTCAAAAGGTGATTTTTATTTTCTCTGACTCTTAAGAGTCTTCCCGCAGTGCGCCGGGGGAACTCTTAAGAGTCTCCCCGCAGCTCCCGGGTTAATAAATTATTGAAAGCATATGGTCGGACGGTCATCCCGGGATTCCAACTCGGGACACTGGTTGAGTAGACGATCACGATTAATATAAATTTCCGAATTGTGAATATCAATCTAATCATATCGGAATAGCATCTTTGGTCTTGCTTATACATTTTCCTCTAAATTATAATTTGTCAGTCTGTTTAATCCCACATGATTGAATTGCCTTAATGCTAGTGTCATTAATTTAATTTATTTCAATAATTATGTATATTTGGAAGTTAATTTTTCGGTTGGTGTTGAGAATTAGTGAGCCAGCACCTCTCCTCCCACCCAACCACACTTTTGCTGGTATACATATCTACTCCATCGTTCATTCTCCTCCTCGGTCTGTGTCGGCCCAACTCTTCACTCATTCTTTTAGGCATTCACTCTCCATACAGTTAAGGGGAGACTGACCGTTTGTTTTAGTTTCCTCCCTAGACCTCCATCAAGCTTAGAAAAACACCCCCTAGACCCCCCTTCAAGATAAATTTGTACATTTTTCGGTGAAAAATTGTTCCGGCTAAACGCCGGTTCCTCTTATAATTGCAGGCTCGCTTTCGCTCGCCAGGAAAAAATCGACACCTAAATGGCACGAAAGGTGTTAAAATCGCCAAGCTAATGGGCCGAACGTCTTTTAATGTCAAAACTATTGGGGCTAAACATTAGGGAGAAGGGAGTCCAGAAAAACGGTCTGCCTCCCCTTAAATTATCACTGGTTCTAATAGTGTGGGAATTAGAATTTATATATATTTATTCATATAAAATGTTCTAACCGCCAGAATATATATAATTGTCTAACCGCCAGAATACAGTATCTGGTTTTGACGTATAGTTGATTCTGCAAGTTTCTAATGCAAATGTGTATTTTCTGCCAAGTTAATGCAAACGGTGTTCTGGTTTTACAGAGTTCTCCCAATAAGAAAATGGAAATACTGTATTGTTGACTCCACAAGAGCATAATGAATTTGACAGTCATTTAAACATAATTTGAAAAGTGAATATTGGACTCAATCAGATCAGAATTTGTAAACAATGAAAAAATAAAGTAAAATAGAATATAAATGTTTGTTTTATGGAATAACATTTAAATAATCGTACATATAAGATTTATGGTAAAATAATTGAAAGAATACATTTGAGTTACATAAATATTGGATATACGTATGGGTATAATTATAGTATCTATATATCTACTCAGCCACAATACCCCATAGCTGGGGGTGATTGACTCGAGACAGAGCCCGAACAGAAACAATATTTGAAGTTCCAATTCTTAGGGTCTGGGACCACTTTCGTGTTCCCTCGCCCCTTTCTCTGTCTTGTTGAGTAGTTTAATTTTAGAAGTGGAGAAGGATGCCCAGCCTCCTTCCCTAGTTATGGGGACTATATCAAAATTAATGAACTATGTGCTTTTAGAAGTATTTGTTGTAGGCATGTCTGTATGTACAGTAACCCTCCACCATATTGCCGACGTTGCCAAACCCGCATCGCCGACGTTGCCAAACTCGCATCACGGTTCGTCACATTCTCTGAGTGCCCATTGTATGAGCGGGAACGCCGACTTCATTTCCGTACCGATTCTATCCACGCCATCTTAGCTATTTCACCTTAGTTTACATTCTCCCCTATCCGCCGGTACCTGACAGCGATTAATTTATTTCATGAAATCTGATTGACGTCTTTCATATACAGTACCACCTTTCTTTACGTACCAATTCTATCCACGATCTCCTAGCAATTTCGTCACAGTTTACCTTCTTTCCTATTCACCAGTTCTTAAAAGCGTTTGATTTAATTCCGTAATATTTCCCTTCACCAGCCTTATGAGGGCTGCGGCCCAGTAGGCTGACAAATTACATCTTTCTCTCTCTCTCTCTGTATGTACAGTATATACTCAGGCACATACCCCATATTCGGGGGTGGCCGACTCGAGACAGAGCCTGAACATGGACAACACAACATACAAAACATTAAAAAAATCCCTTTATTTGTTGTAGATAGGATACAAATTGGATTTTATATAATTTGTTTTTATTTAGATATTAGTATATACATTTTATAATTGTAATTTATATTATTTTATTTAGATATGAGTATATACATTTTGTAATTGTTTTTTTTTTTTATAATTGTAATATATTCTTGTCAGGATAAATTGGTCTGCGGGATTCAGTGGTCGTCAATCTTTATTATTTGGTACAGTATTTATATTATCAAATCGTATTAATTTTTGGTTTAAGATGTCTTTTATTTTAGTGTTAATATAGTGGTATACAGTAATTGTTTAATAAGTAAGTATATATAAATATTGATTGTTTAGTGTAGTTTATTGTTGGATTCCTAGCCCTAGCAGTTATATGTGTCATCAAATAAACAACTTGTCATGCTTAGGGGTGCTGGAATACGATTAAAAGACTGTCTGCTCCCCACCATTGTTGAGGTTGGGGAGAAATACTAGTAGAAGTATCTGATTTCTCCTTTTAACCTTCATGGTGGCTAGACCTCCTGCCTGTAAGGTTCGATTCCTAGCCCTTGAAGCTATCTGGTCAATCCTTGGGGTGATAATGTGTGAAAATATGGGATTCAAAGAGCATAACCAGGTCAAAGCTGCAGCTGCGAAACGGCTAACAGGTTGGATACTACGTACATTTGAAACTCGCGGTGAATTGCCTATGATAACGCTCTTCAAATCCCTGGTGCTACCGCGGCTAGAATACTGTAACGTATTAACATCTCAATACAAAGCAGGTGAAATTAATGACTTAGAGAGAGTGTACAAAGGAAGTTCACCTTGCATATAAACTCGGTAAAACAGTTACACTATTGGGAGCGTTTAAAATCACTAAGGCTGTATTCGTTGGATCGTAGAAGGGAACGTTTCTTAATAATATACTGTACACATGGAAGAACGCAGAAGGTTTAGTACCGAATCTACATACCCCGATAATCATGAAATTCAGTGATAGGAGGAGAGGCTGGGAATGCGATATCCCCAGGAGGAAAAATCGGGGTCCTATGGACGTGCGGCGAGAGGGCTGGTTATCACATAGAGGACCACGTCTCTTCAATAAACTCCCACAGCGAGTAAGAGACATGAGGGGCGTCTCGTTAGACAGCTTCAAGAGAGCCCTCGATGAGTCGATGTCGAGCTGCAAAAAGTGCTAGATGAGCCCATCTTCGCAAGGGAGTGCTCCGTGCCTTCGAACAGTCTGGTGCACCAATTTTCAAACAACGAAAGGCGATGCGCTCCTCGGTGCCACTAGCAGAGTGGCAAACTTCACAGAGGTGACAGGTAGGTGTGGTGAGGGAGGCGAAAATGAGAACTAGCCTATGGGTGGAGGATTGAGTTTAGTAGGAAAGAATAGTAGAGATTGGAATTTGAACCAGTTGCTGTTTGTTGATGACACAGCATTGTTGGCGGATTCAGAAGAGAAACTGCAGCGCATAGTCAAAGAGTTGGGTGTGGTATGTGGGAAGAGGAAGCTGAGGGTGAACTTCAATAAAAGTAAAGTGATGGTGTGTAATAGAGGTGCAGGGTGAATGTAGAGGTGAGGCTGGATGGAGAAATACTGGAACAAGTAGTGGTGTTTTAAATATCTAGGAGGAATGATGAGCAGGAATGGAAGTATGGAAATGGAGGTAAAACAGAGTATGTGAAGGAAGGAAAGTTTTCGGAGCAATGGGAAGTATATTCACCTGACCTGACCTGTATGTGGATGTGGAAGGTGAGAAATCTCGGAATGAAAGCTAAAAGTGCAATGCATCAAGGGATAGTTGTACCAACAGTGATGTATGGGGCTGAGACATGGGCTCTGTAGGCAAAAGAGAGAAGAAAGCTGGATGTGATGGAGATGACCTGCTTAACCTAACAAGTGCGCATGGGGGTAATTGGAAACGTCCCCCTGTGCTGACGTATTTGAGGTGTTTCCGTCACTAAAATATTCATTGTACCATTAATAGCATTAATACTTATCCATATGCGCCTATTATGGGTTGATTATAAAGGTATTAACCTGAAACAACAATAAAACGAGTGAAAACAGCGTTTGGATGGTCAAAATCGGATATAGCCCGCGAGTTGTATAATGTATGGGTGAGGCAAGCTGCTTTCCCGCCAATTTCCCCCAAGGCCACTGAGACACAGTCGATCGATACTCTCTCTCTCTCTCTTGCACTCGCTTGCCATCAGTGATGACAACACCTTGCTTGCAACTCGCTAATGTTAGCACAAAAATATACCTCAGAATAAGGGAATAACAGGGAAAATAGGTGATAACTGAAGGAGAGGAGGAAAGTGGGGAAGGAGGGGAGGTAGAGGACTGAGATTTTGCATGGCCCAGGGGCCAATTTTTTTTTTTTTTTTTTTTCACTCTTAACCTCTGAAGTGCGCATGGGGGTAATTGGAAACGTCCCCCTGTGCTGACGTATTTGAGGTGTTTCCGCCACTAAAATATTCATTGTGCCATTAATAGCATTAATACTTATCCATATGCGCCTATTATGGGTTGATTATAAAGGTATTAACCTGAAACAACAATAAAACGAATGAAAACAGCGTTTGGATGGTCAAAATCGGAGATATAGCCCGCGAGTTGTATAATGTATGGGGGCGGGCATCTGCTTTCCCGCCAATTTCCCCCAAGGCCACTGAGACACAGTCGATCGATACTCTCTCTCTCTCTCTTGCACTCGCTTGCTATCAGTGATGACCACACCCTCCAATCGGATTTCTAATGTTAGCACGAAAATATACCTCAGAATAAGGGAATAACAGGGAAAATAGGTGATAACTGAAGGAGAGGAGGAAAGTGGGGAAGGAGGGGAGGTAGAGGACTGAGATTTTGCATGGCCCAGGGGCCAAAAAAAAAAGAAAAAATATAAAAAAAAAATAAAAATAAAAAAATATATTTTTTTCGATGTCAAAAGTTGATTTTTATTTTCTCTGACTCTTAAGAGTCTCCCCGCAGTGCGCCGGGGGAACTCTTAAGAGTCTCCCCGCAGCTCCCGGGTTAAGAGTCTCCCCGCAGTTCCTGGGTTAAGGAGTATGTATGAAGTGACTCGTAGAGACATTGAGGAATGAAGAGGTACTGTACAGTATGATACAGCTGGCTGAAAGTTGTTCGATATTCTTCTTCTTCTTTCTTGGGTCAAAGGGCCGGAGAGTCCATTAGCTGGACCCCTTCTCACCCTGCCGCTTCGTCTGGTCTAGTAGGCGGGGCTAGCGGGCGAACCTGCCGCTCTTGGCGATGAATTTAGCCACCAGCCGGAGCACGCCAAATCTATTGGGGGGGGGGGGGGGGGAGAGAGTGCCTCCCCCCAAGAGCGTGGGGAGGGATAGCCTATTGATGCCTTGTGCATGAAGTCGCTCACGAAGATGGAGGCGAAGAGAGTGAAAGCGGGGACAGTAGAGTAAGAAATGATCAACAGTCTCTTCAACAGTACG
Source organism: Paralithodes platypus (assembly GCA_032716605.1). Lineage (NCBI taxonomy): Eukaryota > Metazoa > Arthropoda > Malacostraca > Decapoda > Lithodidae > Paralithodes > Paralithodes platypus. The sequence goes on from CM064480.1 coordinate 65,005,566, forward strand.
GCACCACGGGCAGTACGGGTCAGGGAGGAGCTTTATTCGATGGAGATCTGGGGCTAGGCCGGCGTGGCCTATATGGAGCCTCAAGATTGCGACATCGAGTGCCCTATCTGGGAAGCGAGCCCAAGGCTGGGGTGAGGGATCAGTGCGGTACTGCCCAAGGGTGGTGCGGGAGAGGGACTGTGAAGAAGACGTACTCCAGTTCGACCAACAGGTGTCGAAGAGGAGTGGTCTAGGGGGAATGATTCAATGGCGGGAGAGGAGTGTGCTAGGTTGGCGGCTTTATCAGCGATTTCATTGCCTTGAATACCAGTGTGTGAAGGGACCCACTGGAACCTCAGAGTAAAGCCTTTGGAGTGCAGGGAGTAGGCAAGTGAAAGAGCGGAAGACTAGGCGGCAATAGGAGCGAGGATGTTGTGAGGAAAGGAGGTACAGGGAAGAGAGAGAGTCAGAGAAGATGGACTTTGGACTTTGGACATTCGGATGTAAACAAAGCGACGAATCTCAAGTGATCTTGAACGAAGCAAGCTGGTTTGCTTAAACCTAGGCTAAGTCTTGCTCTGGGCTTGTATAGTTTCTTCGAGTTACCTCGGGTGTTGTTATCCTCCCTCAGTTGAAAAATGTCCTCTGTACAGGATGGGTAGATTCAGCTTCCTCAGTCGTTCTTCGTAGGTGAGGTCTTTAAGTTGTGGCACTAACTTCGTTGCTCTTCGCTGTACGTTTTCCAGTGCGTTGATATCCTTTAGGAGGTGTGGACACCACACTTGGTTTGCATATTCCAAGTGTGGTCTCACAACTGCGGTGTACAGAGCCTCGAAGATAGTTGGGTCTAGGTACACGAATGTTCTCCGGATCAGGCCTACTATTTGTTTGCTTTATTTATTTTCTCAGCTAAGTGATCAGAGAAAGACAACTTATCTATCACCACACTTACGAGTTTCAGGCTATAAGGAAGTTGGAGGTGTAGACATCGATAGTAATTCTAAATGCAATAATTATGTAAGTTTCTATGATGGGTAAAGAGTGTTGAATTGGGTTTTATATATTGAAAAGTACACTGCAATCGTATTTTAGCAGGAAAAGCTGGTGAATATCAATAACTACAGCTCCAACTTCCTTATAGTAGAGTCACACATGTATATTAGTTTACGGGGATACGTTTTCTGTGAATTGTGAGTTTTCTGTGAATTGGCGTATAGCAACAGGTTATTAGTTGTTAATTAGGTTATTGTATTAATTAGCACGCTTTTACGGTTCAAAACAATGCTAAAGTATATATATTTGATCTTTTTCATACAAAGTACCAGTAATAAAGTATATAAACCTATGAAACTAATGAAAACTCAATTTGCCTTACGAATCGGTTTACAAGACAAAGCGACGTCCAATCCATTGTTGTTATGTCGCCGGCGAATCCAAAAAACTCCTCGAAGATATGGAAAACTCTACTTATATAGACATTGGAACAGGTAAATGTAATGTTCAGAGGTTTCTATGTATTTATATCTTTCTTTTCAGAGAGTAGGAGGGCCAGATATTCCATATATTTCCTATTCCGGCGGATTCGAGCACGACGAGCAGTGGCGTCACCGATTTGGGTAAGATTAGGCCTAGGCTATTTCGGTAAAAATTGAAGCATTTTCAGTAGACTATATAGCCTAGGCCTAGGCCTATATATTATTTTTTGCATTTTTTCTTTGATATACGGTGTTTTTTCATACTAGGCTAGCCTAAGGATGGGTGGAAATTAGTAATGACCAAATTAGGCCTAGGCTATCCAACAATCTGCGGTCAATATACAGGAGGCGCTACAATATAGGTAGCAAAATGCTAATGGTAGTTTTGGGTTCCTATCATCATATGCTTCATTTCTATATACTTTTTATCCCCGGGAAAAAAAAAAAAAAAATCTTGGGTAGGCCTAGGCTATTTTATGTTTTGCTTGGATTTTTTTTATTTTTTTTATTAACCTAACCAAAAAACCCTTGCGTACCACTAGTGGTACGCGTACCACAGGTTGGGAACCACTGCCATAGAGGATATATAGTTAGGCCTATTTAATATTTAGATAGCCTACTTTTAAATACATTCTCTCCATAGAGGATATATAGTTAGGCCTTTTAATATTTACACTAGGCTATTTTTCAAGAAATTCTCCCTAGCCCAGTGGTTCCCAACCTGTGGTACGCGTACCACTAGTGGTACGCAAGGGCCTTCCAGGTGGTACACGAGCATTTTCGGGGTGATGTGCGATTTTTAATTGTCGGCACTTGGCAACTATTATAACGGTCCACCTCTGTCCATTGTTTCATACACAGATTCGCCCTTTCCGCTAAGGTGCTCCCTCCGAAGTTGTTATCATGCTTGAACCGAGTTATCAAAATCGTAAATTTCGTCAAAACATCTGCCCTGAATACTCGGCTGTTCAAACTGCTCTGTGAAGATTTCGGCTCTAACCACATCTGTCTCCTGTACCACACTGAGGTTCGCTGGCTCTCCCGCGGGAATACAACGAGACGTCTCGTTGAACTGAGGGATGAACTCCTCCTATTCTTCATGGAGAAAGAACACGATTTTCAAAAAGATCTGGAGGACGAGGAGTTTATCTTAAGGTTGGCCTACCTTTCAGACATTTTTGGGTTCCTCAACCACTTAAACCTGTCATTCCAAGGGCCCAACTGCTCTGTCTCAGACTTCATCTCGAAGCTAGGAACATTTGTCCGGAAGTTGGACCACTGGATCAAGAATGTGGAAAGTAAACGCTACGGAATGTTCGAACTCCTGACTACCCTTGAGACCGAGCCCAATGATGAATTTCCCCAAGAAATCGTCCATCATCTCTCACTGCTCAAGACTGAGTTGATGCATTACTTCCCAGACGTGACATGTTGTGCCTACATTGCCCATCCGTTCTCCGTTGATCCAGCCGATCTGCCTGTCGGGACCGGGGAACAAGAGGAGCTCATAGATATCCAGGCTGATGAGGCAGCAAAGATGAAGCACAAGGAATGCTTTCCTATGAACTTCTGGGTAAGCATGGCCTCCTCGTACCCCACACTAGCTCGTCACGCTGTTCCCCAGCTACTGATTTTCCCCTCTACGTGGGAGTGCGAGCAGGGGTTCTGAGCCATGATGACCATTAAGTCAAAGAGCCGGAACCGTCTTGCTGCGCCCGGGCATGATTTCCGATGTGCTGTGAGCAAAGTTATGCCCCGCATCGACCAGCTGGTGGAGAAGAAACAGATACAGCCCTCGCATTAAATTGTGTACTTTGTTTTTATTTAATTTGTGTGTTCTACCTGTGAATAAATTGATATTTTATCAAATTAAGTTTTTCTTGAACCAGGTGGTACGAGGTGACTGTATGGGACCTCCAGGTGGTACTCAATCAGAAAAAGGTTGGGAAGCACTGCGAGTCTATGGGGAGAATTTATTTTAAAGTGTCGTTTGGTGTGGAAAATTAAAGATAAATCTACAGTTATACTACCCCTATTTTGTCGCTATTCTGTTGGTACTAATGGGTTAATATTATTAGTAGTAGACTTAGTATGGTTTGATGATGCGCGGAATTGTATATTTGACTTGAAATAGATACATCAAAGTATTACATACCTTCGCGAACCCATAAACAGGGAACGTGAGCTGGGTTTAGACCGTCGCGCACCCATAAACGGAACGTGAGCTGGGTTTAGACCGGCGTGAGACTGTGACAGGTTAGTTTTCGGTTAGGTTAGGTTAAGTTAAGTTAGGTTAGGTTAGGCTAATCTTAAAAATACTAAAATGCGACGGTCCTCGGTATTAAACAACACTGTATATCAAAGATAAAATTAAAAAAAAAAAAAAAAAAAATCAGTTTCCGCGTCTGCTGAACCATCCAAAAACATGCTAAAAAGCGTGTTTAGAAGGGGGGAGGTGATGGGGGGTTGTGGGCGAGGGGTAGTATAACTGTAGATTTACCAAATTAACTTGTAAGCCTATGGGGAGAATTTTGGAAAAATTACGGAAAAATTATTTTAATACCACAAATTTTCCGAGTGTTTGTTATAAACAAAATTGGTCATTTGCATCAATAGGGCCTATATAGTGTTTATAATTAATTAAAAATCTCTGGGAAAACCTATTTTCCCCATTAGGCCTATCGATCGATGTTGAGACACGCCCCCCGATAGTGATTTGAAAAGACATTAGCCTAACCTAACAACCTTACCTAACCTAACCTAGTATTATGGGTGGGGGCTGCCGCCCCCACACCCCCACTGGTTGAGTACTAGGCTAATCCCTTAATAAAAAAATAAAAAAAATGGCTGATGATTATACGAAGGTAAAAGAAAAGTCGATGAAGTCTATGGTGTTTACTCTGCAATCTTCAGCTTGATTGTATAGTCAACCCTCAAATGTGCAGACTAATAGGGGGGGACCCATGTCCACACAATGAAAAAGTCTGTACATGGGAAATAGAGTAAATAGGCCTAGGCTATGCGATGTTTTCTAACCCTAACCCTTCCCGCACGGGCTCTCCATCCTAACGACGTTGTTGAGATCCGGGCGATATGGCCGAAAAACGTATTTAATAGGCTACCCTTATCTTTGTTATTTTAACAGCTACAAAATTCCCACGCATCTCTAAACGTACTGCTGTTTCCAATCTGTAGACTGGCGTTGAGTAGAGCTCTCTAAGTCAACTGATTCAGTTGTGATGACTATTTCCGTGGAGAGTTTCGAGGCGATGTTAGCAATATGGTGACACGGGCAGGCAATTTCCCGCCGAAATCGTCGAAATACGATAATGTAACAATAAGTACTATATATCTCTTATATACTTACCCTAATTCTTTATAATATTTCATAATAAACTTTTATAAAACGAGTTATAAGTTCAAATGAAAAATCAGTGTACCGTACCGAAACACGTGTGTGTTTTTGTTATGTCGGTTTGTGTGTGTGTGTTCTTTTCTTGTGTGGCTATGTCGGCCGTATCAGTAGGGAGTCTAAAAACCTGAGTTATTTATGTAGGCAACAAAATGTTATTATAATTATACTCTATGGAATTTAATTTAATTTTACCAAATAATATTTATAATAGTAGGCTAAAAGCCAAAGAAAAATCCATTAAACTATTGTTATTGTGTTGTCTGCTAAAACAAATTTAGTGTTGAAAACACTAAATATTATTTGGTAAAATTAAATTAAATTCCATAGAGTAGAGGCCTAATTATAATAACATTTTGAAATTGCCTGCTCGTGTCACCGCCGACCCGCCAAATACCGGACAACTTTTAAATTAACGGTCTTTTGCCCGATTTGTCCGGTCTTATGGGGACTTGTCCGCATCGGCTGTTGGGTCCGCACAAACCGAAGTCCGGTCAACTGGGGTCCGCCCATGGGAGGGTCGACTGTACATTGATAACGGGAAAGTACCGTATTGACAACCTTGTTACGAAAATTAAATTTTAGTACCATACTTTTAAATTAGGTTTTTCCGAGGGTTTAACACATTTTCATATGACCTTTAGAGCTATCGATGACTGTAAGTACCGTATTGACAACCTTGTTACGAAAAAGACATTTTTAGTACCATACTTTTTTATTAGGTTTTGCCGAGGGTTAAAACAAATTTTCTTATGATCTTTAGAGCATATAGATTCAATATTTTTCTTCAAATATATCAACAAAATTTGTGGTATTAAAATTACTGTAAAAATTGACCAGGTGAAAATTAGGCTAGGCCTAGGCTATCCAACAATCTAAAAATGGGAGGGCTATGAAGATCAAGGAAAATGTGAAGTTAAAGTAAAGAATTTAGGATGAAAAGCATAATAAAATTAGGAAATTGCCCTCTATAGGGAGAGTATGAAAAATCATTGTTCAAAAATGACCATTTATAGGGAGAATTTCAAAAATACTGTAAAAATACATATTTATCCTCTATGGGGAGGTATTTAAAACTTGTTTGGTGTATAAAATGAACTTTTATGGGGAGAATTTGGGAAAAAATTAGGCCTAGACCTACTGTAAAAATGTAATTATCTTTAGGGAGAGTAATAATAATAATAATAATATTTATTCAGTTAGCAATTTACAGAGTTGGTACCACATAGTATGTTATAAATATGACATGTACCAGCCTTTCATAATTCCAACTAAGGATAGCCCAATAAGGCCGTTAGGCGTACAGTATTTCCATTGGGGTCCTTGTGGGATTAGGTTAGCTGGGGAAATGGGGAGGATAAAGAAATAGATACTTTAGAGAAAGTATTTCTAGGGGGTTATTTTAAGATACCTTACATCCTATAGTAAATATCAGTAATCCGTAATCAGTAATCATTTCAGTTTGGTTTGTCTATCTCTTATGTCGTATTTAGTAGTAGACATAAGCTTGGTGCTCCCTTCTCGCAGCTGTCCGGTTCAGGTGTTCCTTCAGGCTACGTCTGAAGGAATACAGTGTTCTCTTTTCACGGACTGACTGGGGTAGGTCGTTCCAGTCTTTGATGGCAGTGAAGAAGAATGTTTGCTTACCCTGTCCTTGGATTCTCGGGACCTTAAAATTAAACATCCTGTTTCTTGTATTATGTCCACTCCTCTCATTTGCTTTAACAAAATCATTCTTTAGATACTCTGGAGCTCTGTCATAGAAAATTTTGAAGGCATTAGTTAGCCTGATTTGTTTGGCCCTGTCAGAGACATTGAGCATACCTAGTGACTGAAGTTGTTCCTGGCCAACATGTGATCTGGGTCCTAGGTTCAGCATGAACCTAACCATTTTATTTTGAGTGACCTGAAGTTTGTGCTGTGCTGATTTAGATGATGCAGAGTACCAGGATGACACAGAATAGTCAAAATGACATTGAACAAGCGCTTGGCAGAGGGTCTTTTGGTCGCCGCGGGCAAGCATCCCACCTGTCTATACAGGTATTTTATACGTGCTCTACACTTACTCAGGATAGATTCCAAAATTGTTTCACCTGACAAACTCGCGTCCAGTTTCAGTCCGAGATATTTAACTTGTGACACTGTTGTTATAGGAATATCATTACCATTAGTGGGGCTCTGTCCCCCTTCACCCCCCCATGATGCATAGAAATCATCATATATGTTGCCAGTATAGTAGGGGCCTAGAGGTACAGTTTTTAAAGGGTTTCATATTTCACTTGCAGTGGAGCACTGAATTTGGCGCCGTCTAAGTTGGCGAAATTAAACATTACGTCATACCCCAAATATTAAAAATTCCACGTTCGCGCTAAAATATTCGATCTTGGCGCAAAAATCACAGTCGAAACCCGAAAAAGAGAGCAAAAATAATGAAAGACTCGACATCAAACTAGAAAACGCAAGAAATAGTGAACTGAACTGCAGGAATCTGTCATTGTCAAGGTGTTTGATGCTTGGAGGTAAAATTGGAGTGAATCCGATATCCAGATTTTGAGCGTCACTTGCGAAAGTTGCTGCCGTGGCGGCGCCATATTGAACCATCCTACTTAAAGTACGGTAAATTTATGGGTGCGTTTGGCAAGCATGTAGTATTCGGGCTTACCGCCCACCTTGTTCACACTACGCGGACGCTTCCGTTCATGTTTCCGTCTATTTTGACTGCCGTGGGATACAATAATATGTTGAGGGCCCCCCTTACCCCCCCTTGACTTATTATCATCATCATATATATTGCCAGCAGGGGGCAAATAATAGAAAAAATAGCCGTCAAAATAGACGGGATGTTAACCGCGAGCGATCGACCCATGTAAACATGACAACCGTCACGACCGTACACCCGGATACTACTGTGCATCCTTCCCGTGCGTTTTGAAGTTTTATTTGTTTTTAGGACTAACAAGATTTATTATTTTTAAAACTACAGTACTGTACTGTATTATAAAAATATATCCCAGACGTCCGACGACGACGCTACCGTGTGAGATTTGTTGAATACCGGTACAGGAAGTTTCGACGCTGTTTGTAATTTTCCTCTGTGTGTGTTTTTTTTTTTTTAACTTGCCTTATTTGGGAAGCCCTAGTCCCTAATCTTGTTAAAAACTAATAAAACTTCAAAACGCACCCACAAATTTACCGTACTTTTAGTAGGATGGGTCACTATTTCGGTATTGTGTAAGCGCTTTTTATAGGAGGTGGGGAGTGTTAGTGCTACTATTGGTAATTATAGGGAAAAGGCTCGCACTCTTATTTATCGTTTTCCCCACAGATTTTGATAAATGAGTGTTTTCATGGTTTTAGTTATAATTCCAGTGTGGGGGGTTGACCCTCCCATGACTTATTGACAATCATGTATGTTACCAGCAGGGGGTAAATATTGATTATAATCCATAATGGACACTTTATTAAACAGTGAGGACATCAGAGGCAGTGATGGGACTGTTTTTTGCAGTAATATCATGTTTTATAAATGTGATCAAATTATTCTCCCACAGTGGATTATACAAAGTACAGTAGCACTGTTTTTTGCAGTAATATCATGTTTTATAAATGTGATCAAATTATTCTCCCACAGTGGATTATACAAAGTACAGTAGGCTATAGTATAAGGATTCCATAGACCTACATTGTCCTTAATAAATGATTTATAATAAGGCGGCAAGCAGCCGAGCCTATTCTGAATAATTATCCTACTATCACCCTGGTAATAACCTTTTAACTGTGTTGGTGGTGTAATGGTTTAGGTGCTTATGTTCTGGGTGTGGTGTCCCGAGTTGAAATCCTGGGAGGACCATATGCTTTCATTAGTTTATTCAAGTACGGTGGCGCTAATAAGTCATGTCTCAGCTGTCATTATGTTTGGCTTGTTCTGTGCTGTATTAATGTCTGTTAGATGTTGAATAGGGTGGGTAAGTGTAGGAACATGTTTGAATATTTCACTCGATATGAAGAAATGAAGCTTATATATTGCTGATACCAATTATTGATCAAAACATACTTGGTGCCGATATATCACTTATTAGCACGATTGTACATTGGGGTTTATAATTGATGATTAATGTTGAGAACGGGGTGTTACTTATTTAATAAACATGATAAACATTACAGGTGTGACAACAGAGGTCTTTAAGAGGGAACTGGACAAGTTTCTGGCTACCATCCCGAACCAAGCAGGAGCTCCGGGACATACCGGTACCTCATCACGCCCAGCAGCCTCCAACTCCATCATGTCCCAGTTGGAGTATATACAACACTGAAGGGTTGCGGCGACGCTGTGGCCTTGCCTCGGGGATCAACGAGGGACTAACACTCCCTTGAGGCAAAAGCGCTTCAAGGTAACTTCAAGGTAAGTCATGGAGGTGAGGGCGGAGGGCACAGGGCAGAGTTCCCTTCCACCCATTATGTCTATCTATCTATCTATATACTCATGCCCAATCCCCAGTTTCCCTGTTTTTGTTTTGTTTTTGTTTTTATGGGGGGGGACCATTCTGTATCCCATGGTAACCATAATTTGATCCCTCCCCATTAGTGGTGGGCGTTAACCGTTAAGATTGCTGGATAATGGGTAAAAACTGTAATGCGACTGTCCTTTGTATATAGAACCCGCATATACTGTATCGCGGGCCCTAAATTTTAATTGAACCGCCAGTATTGGGAAATTAGTTAGATGTGCTAAGTAGCCTACTATAACTCGAGCGCGATGTCAACAAACGATCTACGTTACTCCCGCTAACGCAACTTTTCCACGAGTTATCTTTATATTTTGTCTATCTATCTATCTATCAATATGCTCAGGTCCAATCCCCATTTTGGGGGTAGCCGACTCAAGACAGAGCAAGAACAGGGAAAACACAAAAACAACATAAAAACAACGAATAAACACAGATAAAAAGCACAAACTCACACACATCCAGGTCACCCAGGAGAAGACCCAGAGACCAGGGTCACCAAGGTCGCTCCAGCACTCCCCCGGCCCCCGACCACCCGGAGAGGTTCCGATCTCGGCAGGTAGACATGCAGCGGAGCCAAAGCCACAAGCCCTCCCACCAAACTTCCAGGCGCACTCTTCATATTAATCGTCTCCCCGGGCCAGGCGCCTGATGGACTATTTATTATCTAGTCCAACTTGCGCCCGACCCCTTACTCCAAATGACCATGTGTTCACTCAACTATTCACAAGCATTCTCCATTCACTCCTGTCCACCACCACTTCCCCTGCCTGATCTATAGTCATTCCTCTATCATCCAAAGCTTTTCTTACACAGTCTCTCCATCTCAATGGGGGTCTTCCTGCCCTTCTATCTCCCCTTGTACCTGACTCACATATTCTCTTTGTAAGCCTTTCATCTCCCATTCGTTCAACATGACCATACCAGCTCAGCACCCTTCTGTCCACTCTGGCTGACAAATGTTCCTGCTGCCCCACTCTCCTACGTATCTCTTCATTCCTCAATCTGTCTCTACGAGTAACTCCACACATACAGTACTCCTCAAGCAGCTCATCTCCATTACATCCAGCCCTCTTTTCTCCTTTTTCTTCAGAGCCCATGTCTCAGCCCCATACATCACTGTTGGCATCACATATTTTGTCTAATATTGTTAATATTAAAGTGTTTCCATTTTTTTTTTTAGTGTGTCTTACACCAGAAAAGGGTGTAGCTTGGTGTTGGATGTGTGGAAACCGAAAACAAATCTGTATTAAATCCTTGGTGGTACCTGTCAAATGCGCGGCCCTATAGTAAAATCGCACCTAATCCATAATCAATAATCACTAATAAATTGTTGAACGAATATAAACGGACCGTAGTTGCGGTCAGCAGTGCAACGCCGCGGCATTCGGACGAAGCTCGGAATTACCGCCTAACTCTGTCTTATTTCTCACCTCCCACAATAACTACACAATTTAGAGTGTTCTAGTCTTCACCCATCGCAAATCAATGCCCATATCTGCCTCTGGTATGTATAAAAACTTGGTTAGGCCATTTATTTGCCGAGATATGAGTATCGGTAAATGCCGATTATCGGGAATAAACACCGAATCATAGGCTTTCGTCCGGCATACTGACCTAATTAATTTCATCATCAAAACTGAAGCACTTGGTCTAGAGACTTCTAGTTATCACCAAATGCAAGACAACAACGACAAGTTCCGCTGGATATTTATATTTATAACCTCGGTTAGGCCATTTTTTGGCGTACAGTGAACCCTCGCTATCTCGGACTAATTGGGGGGAGACCCAGTCCGAGATGACCGAAAATCCGAGATGTCCGAAGTCCGACTTATGTCCGACTTAAGAGAGGGAAAATTCCAAATTAGAAGAGGAAAGTCCACGTCACCAGAGAAATTGAGATTTTGTTTTTGTTTTATATATATCTATTTAATGCATCTATCTCCCTTATACATATATATAACTATGTCTTAGTTGGTCTTTTTTTAATCTATGAATCAATTCTAATACGATGGAATTGAAAACAATATTACCCTTCTAACACACAAATAATAAAATGAAAAAGAGATTAAATAAAAATGTCTCCTTTGTCTTTCAGAAACATAAGTCCATCTCGTATATGTTAGTATTTTATCGCTCGCTCGCCCCTAGTCACTCTCTCTCTATCTATTTATCTCTCTAATGCATCTAACTAACTCCCTTATACATTAACATAACTATGTCTTATTTGGACTTTTTGTAATCTATAAATAACTTCTAATGCGATGGAATTGAAAACAATATTATCCTTCTAGCACACAAATAATAACATGAAAAAGAGTCAATAAAAATGTCTCCTTTGTCTTTTCAGAACCAATTAAGTCCGTCTCATAATAGTTCGTGTTTATCGCTCACTTCCCCTTCTGCAACTCTCTTTCTATCTATCTTGTCTTTTCAGAACCAATTAAGTCTGTCTCATAATAGTTCGTGTTTAGTTTATCGCTCACTCCCCCTCTGTAACTCTCTTTCTATCTATCTATCTCTCTAATGCATCTACGTAACTCCCTTATACATTAACATAACTATGTCTTATTTGGACTTTTTGTAATCTTTGAATCATTTCTAATGCAATGGAATTGAAAACAATATTATCCTTCTAGCACACAAATAATAACATGAAAAAGAGTCGATATAAAAGTCTCCTTTGTCTTTTCAGAACCAATTAAGTCGTCTCATAATAGTTGTGTTTATCGCTCACTCCCCCTCTGTAACTCTCTCTTTCTATCTATCTATCTCTCTAATGCATCTACGTAACTCCCTTATACATTAACATAACTATGTCTTATTTGGACTTCTTGTAATCTTTGAATCATTTCTAATGCAATGGAATTGAAAAATATAATATCGGACATTTTCCGAATATTTATATAAAGTCCGACAACGTCAGAGACTGTCGGAACGATGACGGAAATGTCCGAAATACCGAAGTGCATGTCCGAGAGGCCGTAGCCAGTCCGACTAGTACGGGTTTCCGACTTCTAGAGGTCCGAGATGGCGAGGGTTTACTTTTATAAGCGTGGCAAAATCCCGATAATTCAATAGTTTACCCGGTACAAGAACACCCGCGAAAATACAAAAGTCGCGAGGGGCCGGATCCTGGGGGGTTGTGTTCTTTTATTTAAATTTTTTATTTTATTAAGCGTTATTTCCATATAGCAATTTTGATAAGTTCCTTTGCCTTTATCTTGTGTCGTCCCTGTTTTGGTTTGTTTATTTTGCAAGTTTTACATTATGATTTAAATTTGTATGTACAGTAAACTTCCGTTAATCCGAAGGGCAGCGGACCGGCCCTCGTTCGGATTAGTGGATTTTTCGGATTATCGGACTTTACCCCTATGAACCTGTGTATTAATGGCATGACGAAAACATTGAGGCATTAGGCCACCCAAATGACACACACACATATCATATGTTCATGAAATCACTTCAAAAGTTTACCATTGTCATTGTAGCCTATTACCTACTTCAAAACATTCAGATTAATGGTCAAAGGAATCTGCTGATATAAACGTCTTCTTCTTCTTCTAAACACCATATGTCCGCATCGTCTACTAGCGAGTTTGTCTTGCTCTTGAAGATCAGATCAGATGTGGTTCGGGAAGTAATGCCTTAACAACGGCACTTCCCTGAGAGGTTCTTGTAATTTTCCTTTTGTGATTTTCCTTTTGTGACGTGCTCTGTTATATTATATTGTATTGAAAGCACCCTTGTCTTGTTGTCTTGAAAGCACCCTTGGGACGCTCCGATCTATCTATCTATCTATTGCCTGACGCCGCGATCCCCGAAGGGGTGGCCACGAACGAACCGCCCCCATGCACCTCTGTCCCCAGTCAGTCGACGCCCCTCCCCCCAACCAGCACCGCCTTCGTTCATGTAGTTCCTCACTCCATCCTTCCACCTCATATTCGGTCTACCTCTCCCCCTCTGTCCCTCCACCTCGCTCTCGTACACCCTCTTAGTCATTCTCACGTTTTCCATACGTTCCATATGGCCGAACCATCTCAAGTTGTTCCTTTTCACACTTTCCAGCACATCTACCTCCAACCACACCTCAATCTTACTTCCTCATTAGTCTGTCTATCCCTCCATGTAACTCCACACGCACTCCTTAAGTAATAAATTTCCACTGCTCTCCCTCTTGGTCTGAGTCCCTCAACCAACGTCCATGCTTCGCTTCCGTAAGTCAGTGTCGGGATTACCACACTGTCATGCAAGGACTTCTTCACTTCCATACTGACCACCCTATTTTCTTGTTACTGCTTTTAGCGTTCCTACAACCCTCTTGTCCTCTCCCGCACCTCTTCATCCATAGTCCCATCCTTACTCAACACACTGCCCAGATACTTAAAAGATTTGACGATCTCCATAGCCTGACCGTTCAGCTTTACCTCACACTCTGTGACTTCACCCCTTTCGAAGACCAAAACCTTGCTCTTCCCCGTATTACCTTCAAATTCCGTTTTTTTCGCACACTGTTCCAAATTCATTTACCAGACCCTGCAACTCCCATTCATTATCACTCATCAGAACTGTATCATCCGCAAACAGCAGTATAGTCGTTCCACTCAATTCCCTCCCTTTTCAGCGATACACACCAACATCCACTGCTCTTGATAGTATTTCTTCATAACTCCATCCATATACAGTAACAACCACGGGGACATCACACACCCCTGTTTCAAACCAACATTCAGGTCAAAGAACTCGCTCTGCTCACTCTCCACCGACTGCCGCTTTTGCCCCCTCATACATGCTCTTCACTGTTTTCGCCAACTTGCCCTCTACCCGTATATTCTAAGTACTTTCCACAAACCTTCTCTATCCACTCTGTCATAGGCCTTCTCCAAGTCCATAAAGGCAACATACACCTTTTGGTTCTTCTCCAGACTGGTCACCACAACACAATTCAGGGTAAAAATCTGATCTACACATCCTCTTCCCTTCCTAAAACCTCCCTGCTCGTCGCCTATCCATTTCTCCGTTCTCACTCTCACTCTCTCAATCACTACCCTACTGTATACCTTCCCTACTACGCTTAGAAGACATATTCCTCGGTGGTTACCACACACTCCTCTTTCCCCTTTGCCCTTATATAGGGGGACTATTATGCCAGTCTTCCAGTCATCGGGTGCACTGCCTCATAATAGTTCGTGTTTAGTTTATCGCTCACTCCCCCTCTGTAACTCTCTTTCTATCTATCTATCTCTCTAATGCATCTACGTAACTCCCTTATACATTAACATAACTATGTCTTATTTGGACTTTTTGTAATCTTTGAATCATTTCTAATGCAATGGAATTGAAAACAATATTATCCTTCTAGCACACAAATAATAACATGAAAAAGAGTCGATATAAAAGTCTCCTTTGTCTTTTCAGAACCAATTAAGTCGTCTCATAATAGTTGTGTTTATCGCTCACTCCCCCTCTGTAACTCTCTCTTTCTATCTATCTATCTCTCTAATGCATCTACGTAACTCCCTTATACATTAACATAACTATGTCTTATTTGGACTTCTTGTAATCTTTGAATCATTTCTAATGCAATGGAATTGAAAAATATAATATCGGACATTTTCCGAATATTTATATAAAGTCCGACAACGTCAGAGACTGTCGGAACGATGACGGAAATGTCCGAAATACCGAAGTGCATGTCCGAGAGGCCGTAGCCAGTCCGACTAGTACGGGTTTCCGACTTCTAGAGGTCCGAGATGGCGAGGGTTTACTTTTATAAGCGTGGCAAAATCCCGATAATTCAATAGTTTACCCGGTACAAGAACACCCGCGAAATACAAAAGTCGCGAGGGGCCGGATCCTGGGGGGTTGTGTTCTTTTATTTAAATTTTTTATTTTATTAAGCGTTATTTCCATATAGCAATTTTGATAAGTTCCTTTGCCTTTATCTTGTGTCGTCCCTGTTTTGGTTTGTTTATTTTGCAAGTTTTACATTATGATTTAAATTTGTATGTACAGTAAACTTCCGTTAATCCGAAGGGCAGCGGACCGGCCCTCGTTCGGATTAGTGGATTTTTCGGATTATCGGACTTTACCCCTATGAACCTGTGTATTAATGGCATGACGAAAACATTGAGGCATTAGGCCACCCAAATGACACACACACATATCATATGTTCATGAAATCACTTCAAAAGTTTACCATTGTCATTGTAGCCTATTACCTACTTCAAAACATTCAGATTAATGGTCAAAGGAATCTGCTGATATAAACGTCTTCTTCTTCTTCTAAACACCATATGTCCGCATCGTCTACTAGCGAGTTTGTCTTGCTCTTGAAGATCAGATCAGATGTGGTTCGGGAAGTAATGCCTTAACAACGGCACTTCCCCGAGAGGTTCTTGTAATTTTCCTTTTGTGATTTTCCTTTTGTGCTCTGTTATATTATATTGTATTGAAAGCACCCTTGTCTTGTTGTCTTGAAAGCACCCTTGGGACGCTCCGATCTATCTATCTATCTATTGCCTGACGCCGCGATCCCCGAAGGGGTGGCCACGAACGAACCGCCCCCATGCACCTCTGTCCCCAGTCAGTCGACGCCCCTCCCCCCAACCAGCACCGCCTTCGTTCATGTAGTTCCTCACTCCATCCTTCCACCTCATATTCGGTCTACCTCTCCCCCTCTGTCCCTCCACCTCGCTCTCGTACACCCTCTTAGTCATTCTCTCACTTTCCATACGTTCCATATGGCCGAACCATCTCAAGTTGTTCCTTTTCACACTTTCCAGCACATCTACCTCCACACCACACCTCCTTCTTACTTCCTCATTAGTCTGTCTATCCCTCCATGTAACTCCACACGCACTCCTTAAGTAATTAATTTCCACTGCTCTCACTCTTGGTCTGAGTCTCTCAACCAACGTCCATGCTTCGCTTCCGTAAGTCAGTGTCGGGATTACCACACTGTCATGCAAGGACTTCTTCACTTCCATACTGACCACCCTATTTCTTGTTACTGCTTTTAGCGTTCCTACAACCCTCTTCCCCTGTTGTACCCTCTCCCGCACCTCTTCATCCATAGTCCCATCTTTACTCAACACACTGCCCAGATACTTAAAAGAGTTGACGATCTCCATAGCCTGACCGTTCAGCTTCACCTCACACTCTGTGACTTCACCCCTTTCGAAGACCATAACCTTGCTCTTCCCCGTATTTACCTTCAAATTCCTTTTTTTCGCACACTGTTCCAAATTCATTTACCAGACCCTGCAACTCCCATTCATTATCACTCATCAGAACTGTATCATCCGCAAACAGCAGTATAGGTAGCTTCCACTCAATTCCCTCCCTTTTCAGCGATACACCAACATCCACTGCTCTTGATAGTATTTCTTTCATAACTCCATCCATATATACAGTAAACAACCACGGGGACATCACACACCCCTGTTTCAAACCAACATTCAGGTCAAAGAACTCGCTCTGCTCACTCTCCACACGTACTGCCGCCTTTGCACCCTCATACATGCTCTTCACTGCTTTCAGCAACTTGCCCTCTACTCCGTATATTCTAAGTACTTTCCACAAACCTTCTCTATCCACTCTGTCATAGGCCTTCTCCAAGTCCATAAAGGCAACATACACCTTTTGTTTCTTCTCCAGATACTTCTCCACAACACAATTCAGGGTAAAAATCTGATCTACACATCCTCTTCCCTTCCTAAAACCTCCCTGCTCGTCGCCTATCCATTTCTCCGTTCTCACTCTCACTCTCTCAATCACTACCCTACTGTATACCTTCCCTACTACGCTTAGAAGACATATTCCTCGGTGGTTACCACACACTCCTCTTTCCCCTTTGCCCTTATATAGGGGGACTATTATGCCAGTCTTCCAGTCATCGGGTGCACTGCCCTTCTCCCATGCTAGTTTGCACATTTTCCATACCCATTCTATCACTATCTCACCACCATACCTCAACATTTCCCCACACACTCCATCTGTTCCTGGTGCTTTCCCCAACTTCACTCTTTTCATGGCTTCCCACACTTCTGACCTCCTGATCCCCACCTCCTCCTCCACTACTTTTCTTCTTCTCCCTCCCATACCATATCCAGCTATGTTTGCTGGCTCTTCATTCCTTTCATTTAGCAACTCACTGAAGTACTCCCTCCATCTTTCGACTCTCTCTTGCTTCTCGGCTAGCATTCTCCCAGTCTTATCTTTCACACCCTTACTGTTTCCCTTGCTACCTTCCCTAACTTTCTTGACTTCTTTCCAGAACAGTTTCTTACTCTCCCTCCATTTTACACTCAGATTCCTTCCAAATTCCTCATCTACTCTTCTCTTACTTTCCTTCACTACTCTCTTCACCACCCTCTTACTCTCCACGTACCTCGCTCGTTTCTGTCTCTCGGAATCTTCATTCCCTCTACTACCCAACCACTCTCTATATGCTTTCTTCTTTTCTTCCACAGCTATTCTTACCTCTTCTGTCCACCATGCTGTACCTTTCACTCCCCTCCCTCTTCTCCTCACTCCACACACCTCCTCACATGCTGCACAGATCTCATCCTTAAACACCTTGCTCATCTCCTCCACTTCCTCCATAACTTCCAGGTCGAACCCACCTAGTCGTCTTTCCACTGCTCTCCTGTACTCCTCCCTGACTTCCTCCTCCTGCAACCTCTCCACCCTCCTCACCATTCCACCCTCCTCTCGCCTCCCTCCCGCTCTCCTCACCCACTTCTTTTGTATCCTAACCTTAGCTACCACTACATAATGATCAGACAGACCCCCTCCAATACCCCTATACACCCTAGCATCCATCACAGATTTCTTCATTCGTTCATCCACACATACATAATCAATCAATGACTTTCGTTCCACCACTGTCTTATCCTTCATCGTCAACATCCGTTTCCACGTGTACCTGTGGATCATTCTGTGTCGGAAGAAGGTGTTGGCTATCCACAGCCTCCTCCCCACACATACGTCCACAAGTGCACTACCATTCCCATTCACCTCTGATGGTACCCCCCACCCTCCCACCACTCCCTCAACTTTCCTATCACCCACCTTACCATTCATATCCCCAATCAGAAATATTCTTTCGTTCTTGTCAAACTTCTCCAGGCATGCCTCCACATTCATCCAGAACTCCTCTTTCTTTCTTTCAAGTATATCCTCTGTCGGGGCATACACGCATACAATCACCCACGTTTGTATTCCTACAAATTCTCCGATCACTGAACTATATAGAGTAGCGTATCGGAACGTCCAAAGGTGCGTTTTCAAGCTCAAGACTAATACGTCCAAAGGTGCGTTTTCAAGCTCAAGACTGAATGCGCTTGCAGAAAATGCGGTGCAAGCCAGTAGTGCATCGGAGCGTCCCAAGGATGCGTTCAAGAGCAAAACAAACTCTCTAGCAGACGATGTGGTGTTTATGTTTATATCAGTAGCTTCCTTTGACCATTAATCTGAATGTTTTGAAGTAGGTAATAGGCTACAATGACAATGGTAAACTTTTAAAGTGAATTCATGAACATACGATATGTGTGTGCTCCATTATGTGTCATTTGAGTGGACTAATGCCTCAAAAAGGGGACTTTAGGACTTCTTGAAATTCGGACCATCGGGTGAATTCGGATTTGGCCTCAAATTGAAAAATTCGGACTATTGGGAGATTCGAATCATCGGTCGTCGGATTAAAGGACTTTTACTGTATGTATCTATGTAATATACAGTATATGTACACTCGCTCCAAGAAGTATCTGCACCCCTATGCTGATCATCTGGTGTGTACAGCTTGGTAGGGTTGGCACCTCTGCCTGCAACTATATCCATGTGTCAGAGACGATCGTCTCTGACACATGGATATAGTTGCAGGCAGAGGTGCCAACCCTGTGCCAGACTGTTGTCTGCCAATAACACACACTGGGTGGCCCAAGAATCCAACTGTCAACATCACAAGATAATTGATTTTCCCCTTTTTTGCTGGTTCGTTGATATAATTTTTTTCAATTAATCCTATTTTCAAGTACTGTACTGTAGAGTATTTTATGAATGCATCAGTTTGCATTGTAGAGCACGCAACAAGTCCAACGCCAAACCAATTGTTTTTCTTGATTTTTCTAAGGCAATAGATCACATGTTTGTGGCCATACGCTCGACGGCCCAGCTATTGCACTAAATTATAATGTAAAACTTTCAAAATAAAGTCACATACATACATACATAAAATTTTAAAGACTGAGTGTTCCACACATAAGTGCAGTTTCAGTCTCTTGTCCTAATGGCGGCGTTCCAGGCAACCCTGTTAAGGGCTGCTTCACTTGTCAAGTTCTTGGATTTGAGATCGGCGCGTATAGTCCGATCCCAGGTCTTCCTCGGTCCACCCCTTGGTGCAGCTCCCTCCACAATCACAGACCTGCATTTTTTCACCCAATTTTGTTCATCCATTCTCTCCACATGTCCATACCATCCCAGTCTACTTGTACGCTTCACTTCGCTAATACTCTTTATACCTAAACGTCTCCTCAGCTCAACATTTGTTATTCTATCCTGTAGCCTGGCCCCACACATCCATCTCACCATTCTCATCTCATTACGTTCCATTCTGTTGACATCCTCTACTTTAATGGCCCATGTTTCTGGGGCATACGTCATTGCACTTCTAACACATGAGGCATACACCTTTCCCTTCAGGGGGAGAGGCATTCTTTTCATGGTCAGGATTGGCATCAATTCTCTGAACTTCCCCCAGCATCATCATCACATTCCCCAAACCCAACAAAGACCCCACGCTACCCTCCTCGCACCGCCCCATCACACTCCTTTGCTCCCCCTCCAAAGTCATGGAACGCCTAGTATTACAACTAATTACACCTGACCTACCCCTAGCTCCAACACAACATGGCCTTAGGCCACTGCACTCCACAAACACTCTTCTCACAGACCTTACACAAAGAGCTTTTGACGGCATCAACTCAGCTAGACCACCACACAGATCACTATTAGCCACACTCGACATTAGTAAAGCCTTCGATGCCATCCCCCGCCACAACCTAACAAACAAAATCTACAACACAAACCTGCACAACAACACAAAAAGGTGGCTGGCCAACTTCCTAGCAGGCAGATGTGCACACGTATCTTTTGCCGGTCAGTCATCTAAAATCAGAAACTTTCCAAACGGAGTCCCACAATGATCCGTCCTATCGCCCGCACTCTTCAATCTGTACATGCACGATATAACTACACCCAATATGCCCCAAATAAACTTAGCCTCCTATGCAGATGACATAACACTCACATGCACTCACCATGACCCAAAAAGAGCAACAGATCTCCTTCAACCCTATCTCAACACACTACATGGCTGGTGCACTACAAACAGACTTAATCTAGCCCCAGCCAAATCCACCGCAACCCTGCTCACAAGCTGGACAGGAGAACACGAATATATCCCTCAACTCACCATAAACAACACACCCCTAACACATACACACACACACAAAATCCTAGGAGTAACATATGATACTCATATGACATTCAAACAGCACACCACAAACATTAAAAAGAAACTTACACCCAGACTTAACGCCCTCAGGTCACTTGCTCACACAAAATTTGGACACAACAAAGAAACTACCACCACAGTATATAAACAATACATAAGATCAGTGATGGAATACGCAAGCCCAGCCTGGGCTTCTAACCTAGCTGAAACACATCATAAGACCTTACAGACTATTCAAAACAAAGCCCTGAAGATCATTACAGGCTGCACAGCTACTGCACCCACAGATCACCTACATCAAGAAACCAAAATCCTCAAAGTCAAAGACCATCTGGACATGAGAGGCACTCAATTCCTGGCAGCAGCCTCCACGAACCAAGACCACCCACTAAACTACATGGCAACACACCCACAGACACCAAGAAATATCAAAACAACACCCAGCACACAGTATCACACACAATTATTGTCCTCTCTCCCTCCCTGCCCACCCCGAACCAACTTCCAGAAGCACATCCATACTCATATCTCTCGCCGATCCATCCACTCACTCACAGACAACACGCAGCTGCATGCACGACCTCCCGAAATCCATCCTTCCGAATTCTCCCTTCCTCGCGAGGACAGAGTCCACCTGGCCAGGCTAAGATGCAGACACCATCCAGCTCTCCTGAGCTATCAGAAGAGACTGGATGACTCCGTTGTCGACGCCTGCCCGGGATGTAACACAGCACCCCATACCATTAAACACATCATAGAAGACTGCATTTCACACAACCACTTACGCCAACAACACAATCTACACTCAATGAGAGCTCTGTGGGAAAGCCTGATCGTGGCCATGGCCTTTCTCAGGGACTCGGGGCTGTTCGGCCAGGCAGCTTAGGGAACAACAACAACAACAACAACAACTTCCCCCAGCCACACCTAATTCTAGCAACAGTGGCAGCCTCGGCCCCACCACCGGCAGAGATTGTATCCCCTAGGTAACAAAACTTGTTCACCAGCTCCAAAGACTCATTTCCAAAATTCACAGCCACAGGATCATCACTTAAGACAAGCTCGCCTTTGCACACTACGCACTCAAATTTCTCTATTTCTGACTATTTCTGACATATTCCATGATACTTTTTGTTAAGCTTATAGCAGCGTTCCAGGCAGCTCGGTCTTGGGCATTCTTCTTAGTCAGTCCTTTGGCTGTGATATCAGTTTGTAGTACAGTTCTCCCTCGATTTACGATTGGGTTACGTTCCTGAAAACCTGATCTTAAATAGAAAAATTGTATAGCGAACCCTCAAATTAATGGGGTAAATGGGGATGCGTTCTCGGCCCTACCCAAACGCCTAAAAAACTATAATAATATCGTAAATTGGGGCATCGGATAGTGAGGGAGACGTGTACCTGATCCCACATCTTTCTTGGTCAACCTCTCCTTGCAACTCCCTCCACATTCATACTTTCTGAACCCAATTATTCTCGTTCACCCTTTCCACATGTCCATACCATCTAAGGCTATTTTTACGCATATCCTCACTAGTACTCCCAATGCTTAATTACCCCCCGAGTTGTACAGTACCATTACGCTATCAAGACAGCATGTCAGACGATTAACTAGAATTGATTGTAGTTTTTCCTTTGACTTTTTATGAAGTGTTATTAAAAGTTTTTGTAATTTCAGCTGACGACTCTAGTGGAGCATGATGACAGCCCCCTCCAAAGGTGTCCAGTACAGAGCTGACCCCCCTGGTGCCCCCCTGCCCAGCCACCACCACCACCACCACCTCCACCACTACCACCACCACCATCACCATCACCAGGGTAAAGACCCCACCACCACCACCACCACCACCACCACCACCACAGGGGAACGGGCCCCAGTCACAAGTTCTGCTGGGATACCTAACTTCACACAGGTACATTAACTAGAAAATTGTTACAGTATCATTTGCTGGGGAGCCCAAATAGGCCTGGGTCTCTGGGTATTTCTCCTGGATGACCTAGATGTGTGTGATTTTGTGTTTTGTTTTGTTTTGTTTTCCTGATATGTTGTGATGTCCCTGTTCGGGCTATGTCTCAAGTCGGCCACCCC
Organism: Paralithodes platypus; assembly: GCA_032716605.1. Lineage (NCBI taxonomy): Eukaryota > Metazoa > Arthropoda > Malacostraca > Decapoda > Lithodidae > Paralithodes > Paralithodes platypus. The sequence continues at coordinate 65,028,544 of CM064480.1, forward strand.
CATAAAAAAAATATATATAGGAAAACTGGGGCAAGTGCCAGAGTATATACATACAGTAAATACATTTCCTCACTTTAATTTGTTTTATTCTTGAAAAAAAAAAAAAGTACTGTCAGCGAATCAACCTTTATTATGTTTGTCTGTAAAATGTCTTGCTATTATGCAATTTATATTCTCAACTTGTTAATGAAGCATATACAGTGGGGCCCACAAGGGTGCGGTTACCTTAGTCCGAGACATGCGCGCACCCTTGTAAAATGCACCCTTGGAGCTTAAGAACCTATGGGAAATTCACTATGTAGTCCGGGGACTCTTCAAACTTACCCTTTTTTCGCCCAATAACCCCTGAAAAACATAAACTAAGGAAAGACTACCTGCACAGTATAGAAATGTGATTAGATATTAGATAGAATAGGGGTATTACACTCACTTTGGATGGTTTATGTATGCGTGGAGGTTGGGATGTTGGTCTTACTGAGGGTCCGAGGCTGCCCCCATGCCCACACCAAAATGTCTACCCACATTTGCCTGTTTCTCACCTCTAGCCAACATGTCTAGTAACTGTTTTTTCTGTTCTAAATCAAGAACTTTCACTTTTGTTTTGGTGGGTAACACGATCGCCCTGGGCGGTGGGTTAGGGGCAGCAGGTGTAAAATGCCCCCATGTGGGCATGGGGGCAGCCTCGGACCCTCAGTAAGACCAACATCCCAACCTCCACGCATACATAAACCATCCAAAGTGAGTGTAATACCCATATTCTATCTAATATCTAATCACATTTCTATACTGTACAGGTATTCTTTCCTTAGTTCATGTTTTTCAGGGGTTATTGGGCGAAAAAAACGCACGCTTTGCTTTTTTCGCACCCTTGGATTATATGCACCACACGGACATCTGCCGCACGGTTGGAGAATCGCACCCTTTTAGTGCGCACCCTTGCGGGGCCGACTGTACTGTATACTTAACCCTTTGGCTGCGGCCATTTTTGGGCTATTTGGGGCATATGCAGGCACTCCTGAATGATAAATCAAGCATCTGCATTAAATGAAGTGTATTCTGCCGAAAACTAGGCGAGAATAGCTTCAAAATGACACCAGAACGGGCCCCGTATGTGGTCTGGTTCACCCGCAGCGGTGCCAGTGAAACGCGGGAAACCCGCTATTATGTAACACTCGCTCGCTTGGTTACACTGCTGGGAGACACAGAGAGAGACCCGCGCGAGACACAGTCAACCTCAGTGAGCCGCTCGGTGCTCTGAGGGTTGGAGGTGGGCCCCTCACGCTCCCGCCCACCGACACTCAATTTTTACGTTTTTTACAGGCTTTTAAAGCCTGGAAATTGCTGTAACTTGCCAAAACATTCCAGAACATCACCCGCAGCGAATGGGTTAAGTACAGTACCATAGTTTTCCCCAATTATTGAACAGTGTAATAATGAAACAAATGAAATTATGTTGTAAAACTTGCAAAACAAACCAAAACAGCAACGACACAATATATAGACAAAAGAACTTATATCAAAATCTATCATGCTCAAAACAGCAAAGACCAGTCCATGTCGGACGAAAGCGATTGAATTGCCTAGCCTAGACGATGTTAGCCTAGGCTAGGCTAAATATGACAATGATTTATAATAAAATATGTGTGGTAAGTAATCTTCTCATAATACGTCTTTTCCTCATAATATGTATTTATTGGATGTATTTGGGGTGAAATGGGTACTTGAGGGGTGGCTGGACGAATTTAGAACCTAGGCCTAGGCTAGGCCTAAAAAAAATGCATGATAGAAACAATGCCCCAATCTACAGTATTTATGGTTAGGACTGTCATTTAGCCATGTCTACATTATTATTTACAATGCATAAGATTTAGGCCTAGGCTACTTGAATAATAATTATTCAAGTAGCCTAGGCCTAAATCTTATGCATTGTAAATAATAATATAGACATGGCTAAATGACAGTCCTAACCATAAATACTGTAGATTGGGGCCTTGTTTCTATCATGCGAAATTTTTTAGGCCTAGCCTAACGACGCTGTTTTTTTGAGTGATAACGCAAATTAACTTTTTGTATAATGATAACAGAAACCCCCCCCCCCCCAAAAAAAAAAGGTAGGCTAGGCTAAATTGACAATTTTGGTATCCATATTTTCCATCTTGATTGTTTTTTGATTGCAGGAAATACTGTTTTAGACACCTAAATTCTCCAAAAAAAAATCTGGGGGGCATGCCCCCGGACCCCCCTAGAGCTCGCGCCTTCGCCGCGCTATAATGATAACAAAATAATAAACCATAATGATAACACAATTCATATTTTCTGGATTGACACCCTGTAAAGACTTATTTGTTTTTTATTATTTTGTTTATTTTACATCAGTAACTTGATGTAGCCTAGACAAAAAACATGTTTTCATAGCCTAACACTGGGAAAAAGTGCGGTAATTGTTTAGATATTGGGCCTTTTATTTTCTAGTTATTAAAAACTTATTCTATGGTGTATTATATGATACAGTATAATGCATAAAATTTAATTTGTGTACAATAAAACATGTTTTCGTAGGCAAAAAATAGAAAAAGACGCAAATTTTGGCATGAGCACGGAACCGATTGAATTTTCCCCATAAGAACAGTGCCCCGATCTTGGCTGTTTCAATCCTAGCTCTATTTCTGCGGAACCGATTAGCAGCTAGGATGGGGGCTCCACTGTACATACATACTGTACATGCATACATACTGTACATACAAGTTTAAAGACCGTTTTGTCCACAGAGAATGTGCTTACAGTCTCAAAATCTATCTATCTATCGATACAAATCGCTATATGGAAATAACGCTTTAGTAAAATATACATTTGAAATTGAATAACACAAAACCAGCACATAGAATGTACATCACTATATGAGCAAGTGAATCTGTTTCTCAGGCAAATTAATTGTATATACAGTATTGTATTCATATTTTTTCACCAACCAACTTTACTTCTAAACATTTTTCCTTTGCCCCTCAACTTTCTCTTCATAATTGCTGAGGGGCACAGGGCCTTGGGTGGGGCTTTGGTTTCCTGGGCGTTTCCGCACCCTCCTCAGCTCCCCGCCATGGAGTGGCTTCGTTCTGTGGGGGCGGTCGGTTGTGGCCTTGGCCTTGCTCGGGGGCTTCGGGCTGTTCGGCCAGGCAGCTTGGGGAACAACAACAACAACAACTTCTAAACTCAATTAATGAAATCAACAAATACATGTGGCACTCCAAGGACTCGAACCTAGGATACTCACACCGAAATTCCCCGCATTTATGGATTACCGGTACCCTATCAAGACAATGCCCTCTCGTCATGTTCAAGGAATTAGTAAATATGGGAAGTGAAGCACGTTCTGGTTAAATGTTTAATATTGTACATGAATAAAGAAACTGCTATTTGTCAAGATTATCTATTTACAAAAATTTGCAATTTGACAAGATATTTACCCTTTCAGGTCCAGGCGTTGCCGTTTAGTATTCAGAAATATAATTACCTGTATCTTAATCTCATAATTACCTCTCCAAAATTAGTTTTCTGGCCACAACTCACTCAAACACAACTGCAGAGGTTGAAGTAATTTAACTAAAGGTTTCTAAACACCCCTGATGGTCACAAGATTTGTAAGTATCCCTGTAAGGGCACAATCGCGTCCAGTAGTGCACGAAAGGTTTAATAATAGTACAAAATACAGTCAGCTCTCCTAATACGTGCCTTCCTATTTCACGAAAACCCTAATACGCGGCTGGGGGGTCGGAAAAAACACAAAATTCTCAATAAGTGCCTACAGTTCCTACAGTTCCTTGGGCGGGTGCCCAACCCCGAAATGGGTTGAAATAGGGGAGCTATCCCCCCGCCAAAGGTGGCTTTCTAGGGCCTTTCCTAGCTGATGCTGAGAGGATTGGGTTCTAGTCATGTGGTGATGGGCTGGTCTATCAGAGTGAGAACTGAGCGATCTCTGCCATACCCATAGCTTACTCTGACTGTTCCTTTTACTTATATATTTTCTAGATCTCAAGTGACGGCGTCTCTTCCGTGGATTGACCTCCCAATTTACCAAGATTGGAAGCCAAAGCGTCACATTTTTCCTTTGCCCCTCAACTTTCTCTTCATAATTGCTGAGGGGCACAGGGCCCTGGGTGGGGCTTTGGTTTCCCGGGCGTTTCCGCACCCTCCTCAGCTCCCCACCATGGAGTGGCTTCGGTCACCCAGGCTTTATTGTGGTAAGCAGGGAGGGTTCTGTGGGGGTGCTCGGTTATGGCCTTGGCTTTGCTCGGGGCCTTGGGGCTGTTCGGCCAGGCAGCTTGGGGAACAACAACAACAATTCCTAATAAGCGTTTTGGGAGACCAAAAGTGGCCATATCCGCCCTTTTTACCTAATACACGTGGACACCCATCATTTCGCGTGGCACCAGATATCATATGTTGATATTACTTACCACATAGACTTTATTTGAAACCATAGTCATATTTAGCATACCCCCAGTAATACAAAAAATATACTGTATATATATATAAAATAAAAAATGTATAAAAAATTGGAAGTGAGCCTGAGCAAATAGATAGATAGAAATAGATAGAAACTCATCGTCATGTTTCCGCGGCTTTCGTCAGACACGGCACTTGCCTTGACTCTGTTTTGATAGTCCCGGGCATTCAATTCCTTCATCATTACTACCAGGCCCACCATCCCTATCACTAAATTATGCACTAGAGGCCATAAACGTGAGAGATACAAGGTTCAGGATTGTGTTCTTTTATTTTATAACATTTTTATTTTAGTAAGCGTTATTTCCACATAGCGATTTTGATAAGTTATTTTGCCTTTATATTGTGTTTGTCCAAGTTTTGGTTTGTTTAGTTTGCAAGTTTTACATTTTAATAAACAAATAAGCAAGTACATGTAAAAGGCGGGTGTACTTGGAGAGCGTCTTGGCTAGTGTTGACGACATTAAAGTTGGCGGCCGTAACTTGCGCAAGTGACGCTGGGATTTCGGATTCACCTGAGTCACTCAGATTTCGCCTCCAAGCAAGAAACACCTTGACAATGGCAGTTCATATTATTATTATTATTAATATTTTTTTATTTTTTCTGGGTCTTCTCCTGGATGTGTGTGAATTTGTGTTTTGTTTTTGTGTGTTCGTTGTTTTCTGTTGTGTTTTGTGTTGTCCCTGTTCTTGCTCTGTCTTGAGTCCCCCCCCCAAAAAAAAAAAATAATAGGAAAAGTGGGGATTGGGCCTGAGTAAATAGATAGATAGATAGATTTTTTTATTCCATACACAAAAAGATATATACAGTACAGTATAGGGCATACAGTACACCCTGATGGTCCATATCACATTCAAAATTCATTCACTTGTTTGTTTATGTTTTCTAGTTTGATGTTTTGAGTCTTCAATTATTTTTGCTCTCATTTTCGGTGTATTTTCTGTCTTGATAACGTAATGCATAAATGTGCGGAATTTCGGTGTGAGTATCCTAGCTTTGAGTCCTTGGAGTGCCACATTTATTTGTTGATTTCATTAATTGAGTTTAGAAGTAAAGTTTGTTTGTGAGAAAATATTAATTTTTGTCTGTCTTATTGTTCATGATTTAATCCACTCTTGGTTGGTATTTAGGGCAAACAAAAACAAAAAAAAATTAGGCAATTTTTTGTTTTCGAGGTGTCTACCATAAGCTATTTTTCCCATAAGGTATGTTTGTAGGAATAGGATTTACACCATACCCGAAGGAGGAGTTATGGCACTCCGATCTTACTTTCAACCATCTAGACAATTTTACCAACACACTTAAACTTCGTTTGATGCGAAAATATCCTCCCGAAAATATACCCTGGGCGGGAGTTGGAACCCGGGACCCTTGGGCTACGAGACAGTCACCCTACCAGTTAGACCAATAGAGAGATTTTACTTGGCCTGTTTGGCTCAAGTATATTTCCGCATCTTGTTCAGTTTAGGCTAACCTATTTTTTACATGTTGTTCCTAATACGCGGAATCCTAATACGCGCATCATGTGTCGGCCATATAGGCGTGTATATAAGCTAACCACATAAAAACTTTTACAGATTGGTGTTGGGTTCCCTGATGTCAGAAGTACTGTATAGGACAACCGTTGGAGGACCAGAACAGGACACCTTCCACTACACGGGGCCATCGGATACAATTGTTTGACCAACAAGTTTGCGATTATTTTGCTTGGGAAACAGATTAACTTGCTCATGTTGTTGTTGTTGTTCCCCAAGCTGCCTGGCCGAACAGCCCCAAGGCCCCGAGCAATTCCAAGGCCATAACCGAGTGCCCCCACAGAACCCTCCCCGCCGACCACAATAAAGCCTGGGTGACCTAAGCCACTCCATGGCGGGGAGCTGAGGAGGGTGCGGAAACGCCCGGGAAACCAAAGCCCCACCCAGGGCCCTGTGCCCCTTAGCAATTATGAAGAGAAAGTTGAGGGGCAAGGGAAAAATGTGACGCTTTGGCTTCCAATCTTGGTAGATTGGGAGGTCAATCCACGGAAGAGATGCCGTCACTTGAGATCTAGAAAATATATAAGTTAAAGGAACAGTACTTGCTCATGTAGTAATGTACACCCTATGTGGTGGATTGTGTTATATTTTATAGTTTTATTTTGTTAGTGTTATTTCCACATCGATTTTGAATAGTTATTTTGCCTTTATATTGTCTTTGTCCAAGTTTTGGTTTGTTTAGTTTGCAAGTTTTACATTTTAATTGCCTTCCTCGTTTTTGTTTGTTTATTTTGCAATTTTGACATAATATGGTGATAAATATAGAGACTTGGTCTTACTATGATGCAGAGACATAGTAGTTTCATATATTTTCATTAAGTATTGAGAAATTAGCTACTAGGGAATCAATTTATCGTCAGCACATACCCCATAGCTGTGGGTGGCCGACTCGAGACAGAGCCTGGTTAGTAATAGGACAAAACTATAGTAATTTCAACCAACAACAATGGGGCTTGTCTTGGAATAGGACGTCTAGAACTTCTCAAATTTACAAATTCTTTGAACGTGACGATAGTGCGTTGTTATGTGTGTGATTAGTTTGCTTGTGAAACAGATTAACTTGCTCATGTAGTAATGTACACCCTATGTGGTGGATTGTGTTCTTTTATTCTTGGTAGCGTAATGCATAAATGCGCAGAATTTTGATGTGCGTGTCCTAGGTTCGAGTCCTTGGAATGCCACATGTATTTGTTGATTTCATTAATTGAGTTTAGAAGTAAAGTTGGTTGGTGAAAAAATATAACAATTTATTAAGCTTTATTTGCACATAGCGATTTTGATTAGTTCTTTTGCATTTATCTTGTGTCGTCCCAGTTTTGGTTTGTTTATTTTGCAAGTTTTACATTTTAACCCTCCGGATCCGGGGGCCTTCATATGAGGTGATCGTCGTGTCCGGGGGTATTCCTGAAAAATTGGTATCTTCATAATTCGATATCTACTGATTGAGACCACCTAGAGCAGTCAACTAACTTGCATAGTGTAGAACCAACCTTCGTCTGTAGACTGGCATTGAGTTGACATTGCTACGACAAGTGGTTGCCGAGATATGATGGGAATGGAGGTAATTTCCCGCGTATTTTCGCCTGTGTCCGAACGCTTCGCCGAGGTCCTGGCTAGCACGCACTAAGTCACTCGTTGCTTCGGTGGCTTTGGTACAGGTAGACGATATTATGTTTCTATGGTTATAATGTCATAGTTATTGTGTCATTTATATATTTTACAACCATTATTGAGTTATGTGAAACTTTTTATAACATATTTTCGGCACTTTCACTGTTATTGGATATTATTGTGTCACTTTCACTCTTATTACTCTTCTTGTTATGAATTATTGTCACTCACTGTTATTATTGAGTTATTATTACTTGTTATACATTTGTGTGTCACTTTCACTTACTAGGCTAGGCTAGGCGAGCGTACGGTACCGCATCTTCACTAACCACTTCTTCATCGTCAAAGTCACTCCCAAGTTCACTCAGTTCACTATATTCCCGAGCACCGCATTCACCATCGTCATTATCATCGTCCTCATCGGTACTAATAAAGCCCAGAAACTCTAATCCATCCGCCACTTTACCCTCATCTTCACTAACCACTTGTTCTTCGTCAAAGTCACTCCCAAGTTCACTCGGTTCACTATATTCACTCAGTTCACTATATTCGCTTAGTTCTTGCAGAGTGTGTGCAGCACCATCGGGACTAAGCACTGTTAATAATAATAATAATAATAATAATAATAATAATAATAATAATATTTATTCAGTTAGCAATTTACAGAGTTGGTACCACATAGTATGTTACAAATATGACATGTACCAGCCTTGCATAATTCCAACTAAGGATAGCCCAATAAGGCCGTTAGGCGTATTTCCATTGGGGTCCTTGTGGGATTAGGTTAGCTGGGGAAAATGGGGAGGATAAAGAAATAGATACTTTAGAGAAAGTATTTCTAGGGGGTTATTTTAAGATACCTTACATCCTATAGTAAATATCAGTAATCCGTAATCAGTAATCATTTCAGTTTGGTTTGTCTATCTCTTATGTCGCATTTAGTAGTAGACATAAGCTTGGTGCTCCCTTCTCGCAGCTGTTCGGTTCAGGTGTTCCTTCAGGCTACGTCTGAAGGAATACAGTGTTCTCTTTTCACGGACTGACTGGGGTAGGTCGTTCCAGTCTTTGATGGCGGTGAAGAAGAATGTTTGCTTACCCTGTCCTTGGATTCTCGGGACCTTAAAATTAAACATCCTGTTTCTTGTATTATGTCCACTCCTCTCATTTGCTTTAACAAAATCATTCTTTAGATACTCTGGAGCTCTGTCATAGAAAATTTTGAAGGCATTAGTGAGCCTGATTTGTTTGGCCCTGTCAGAGACATTGAGCATACCTAGTGACTGAAGTTGTTCCTGGCCAACATGTGATCTGGGTCCTAGGTTCAGCATGAACCTAACCATTTTATTTTGAGTGACCTGAAGTTTGTGCTGTGCTGATTTAGATGATGCAGAGTACCAGGATGACACAGAATAGTCAAAATGACATTGAACAAGCGCTTGGCAGAGGGTCTTTTTGGTCGCCGCGGACAAGCATCCCACCTGTCTATACAGGTATTTTATACGTGCTCTACACTTACTCAGGATAGATTCCAAAATTGTTTCACCTGACAAACTCGCGTCCAGTTTTAGTCCGAGATATTTAACTTGTGACACTGTTGTTATAGGAATATCATTACAGTTGACCGAGAAGCCCACAATGTCTTTCAGTTTGCGTTTTGTTATAATAATAATAATAATAATAGTTGTTGTTGTTGTTGTTTTTCCCCAAGCTGCCTGGCCGAATAGCCCCAAGGCCTGAGCAAGGCCAAGGCCACAACCGAGCGCCCCCACAGAACCCTCCCTGCCGACCACAATAAAGCCTGGGTGACCGAAGCCACTCCATGGCGTGGAGCTGAGGAGGGTGCGGAAACGCCCGGGAAACCAAAGCCCCACCCAGGGCCCTGTGCCCCTCAGCAATTATGAAGAGAAAGTTGAGGGGCAAAGGAAAGATGTGACGCTTTGGCTTCCAATCTTGGTAGATTAGGAGGTCAATCCACGCAAGAGACGCCGTCACTTGAGATCTAGAAAATATATAAGTAAAAGGAACAGTCAGAGTAAGCTATGGGTATGGCAGAGATCGCTCAGTTCTCACTCTGATAGACCAGCCCATCACCACTAATAATAATAGTTCTTAAAGCTAGCGCATGCTAAGCTAGCTAAGGATAGCTCAATAAGGCCGATTAGGCGTATTTCCATTGGGGTCCTGTACTACTACCCCATCCCTTTGCTCATGAGGGATGGTAACGACTCAGTGCTTGTGAAAAATCTTTAATGCGCCGAGCGTGGGCGCGAACCCGGGCCTTCTGGGTGGAAGTCCGAGACGCTAGTCACTACACCAAGCGAGCCGCTTGGTGTAGTTTCCACATAAGATGTCTTCCGTCTTGCCCAGGTGAAGAGGTAGTCTATTGTCCACTAGCCATTCACTACATGATTCTAGTTCTTTGGAAAGTGAAGCGGCAATACTTATTGGGTCTTTTCCTGAAACCAGAAGCACGCAGTGTTTTCTTGGTCGTTTTAGCCTTGCTTTTGATAGGCGTACGGTACGCGGCGGCGGGCATCGATTCGGACACAGCAATTTTTTTTGGATGAGCTCCATCCATGTTGGATGCGTGACAAAAACTGATGCTGCATGTTAGTTTGTGTTTGGGGGCGCTGCGGTAGCCCACGCATAAACAAAAATCCGGCCGCGCGATTTAAACCTTTTGATTTTGATTTTGCCTCATATGAAGCCTCCCGGACTCCTAACCAAAATACGTTTTGCCTCATATGAGGCCTCCCGGATCCCAAGGGTTATTTTTTTATTTTTATTTTTTTTTAAGAGACAATGAACGGAGGAAGGAAAAACACAGATAAAACAAAAAGGTCCATGTGCCTAAAGGCATCCTCCATTCATAAAATGTTTGTAACAACTGGATTTAAACATTTGTAGATTGTAAGTTTGTGGAAAGCAATTCGAGGGAAGTGAATTCCAAAGAGTAGTAGCTCTGGGGATAAATGAATTCTGATAAGCAGAAGTTCTGCATTGTGGAGGAGAAAGTGTAAATTCATGGGCGCTCTCAGCTGCCCTAGTTCTACGGGGAAAGATGTGGAGAGGCGGCACAATTGAAGCAAGTTCCTCGGAACAATTTCTGTGAAAATATCTGTAGAATAATGCAAGGGATGCAACGTTTCTTCGTATGGATAATGTAGGAAGGTCCTGTGTGATTGCAGGGTTATTGATTAATCTAATAGCTTTATTTTGAATTTTGTCCAACTGCCTCAATGCAACCACTCCACTTCCACCCCACAGAGGTGAACAGTAATCCATCTGAGAACGCACATGACTTTTATATATTACGGCCAACTGCTCGTCAGTGAAGAATTCTCGAACTCTGTACAGGAGTCCCAGTTTTTTAGAGGCATTCTTAGCAATGCTTCTAACATAATGTGTCCAGCTCAAGTTAGTAGTTAATGTTACACCGAGAATGTCAATACTAGGGGAAGTGGGAATATTTACATCATTAAAAAATATATGGGAGTCAGTGAGATTCTGTCGGTTAGAAAATTGAATGTACTTGGTTTTCTGTGCATTAACCCGGGAGCTGCGGGGAGACTCTTAAGAGTTCCCCCGGCGCACTGCGGGGAGACTCTTAAGAGTCAGAGAAAAAAAAAATCAACTTTTGACATCGAAAAAAAAAAAAAAAAAAAAAAAAAATTTTTTTTTTTTTTTGGCCCCTGAGCCATGCAAAATCTCAGTCCTCTACCTCCCCTCCTTCCCCACTTTCCTCCTCTCCTTCAGTTATCACCTATTTTCCCTGTTATTCCCTTATTCTGAGGTATATTTTCGTGCTAACATTAGCGAGTTGCAAGCAGGGTGTTGTCATCACTGATGGCAAGCGAGTGCAAGAGAGAGAGAGAGTATCGATCGACTGTGTCTCAGTGGCCTTGGGGGAAGATGGCGGGAAAGCAGATTGCCTCACCCATACATTATACAACTCGCGGGCTATATCTCCGATTTTGACCATCCAAACGCTGTTTTCACTCGTTTTATTGTTGTTTCAGGTTAATACCTTTATAATCAACCCATAATAGGCGCATATGGATAAGTATTAATGCTATTAACCCTCTCCGACATATGACGCAATTTTGAGCCTATTAGGGATACTTTAAAGCCTTTATTACCATCAGGGTTTTTACAAACCTTTATTTTAGTTACTTCAACCTCTGCAGTTGTCTTTGAGTTAGATGTGGGCAGAAAACTAATTTTGGAGAGGTAATTATAAGAGTGAGAGAACTCTATTTCTTATTGCTAATCTGGCAACCTCTGCGTCATATATGTCTGAAGGGGTTAATGGCACAATGAATATTTTAGTGACGGAAACACCTCAAATACGTCAGCACAGGGGGACGTTTCCAATTACCCCCATGCGCACTTCAGAGGTTAAAGGAAACTAGATTCTCTTGTCCCCATTCATTCATTCTAGAAAGGTCCTGGTTCAGAGAAATTGCAGTGTTTATTTTTGAATTTATAAGATCGGGTTGGGTGAAAGAATTGGTAAATGTGAAGGAACTGTGGAGTGTTGAGTCATCTGCGTAGGAATGTATTGGATTATGAGTGGTAGATATGAGATCATTGATATGAATGAGGAACAGAGTTGGGGCCAAAACTAATCCCTGGGGAACACCAGCATTTATTGAGTGACGCATTTATTGAGTGAAATTGAGAATAAAGGCCATCTACCATTACACATATTTTTCTGTTATGAAGATAAGAAGAAATTAGTGGAACTAATGATGCAAGGCCGTAGTGTGACATCTTCGATAATAAGGATTGATGCCAAACTCTATCAAATGCCTTTGATATATCCAGTGCTATTGTATGTGTTTCACCATGTTGGTCTGTAGCTTGGTTGATTTGATGCGTAAGAAGGCAAAGAATGTCTGCAGTTGATCGACATCGTCTAAAACCATATTGCCTATCACTGATTAATTTATTATTCTCCAGATGCTTAATTATGTGATTATTTAATATAATTTCAAAGACTTTGCCAAGAGTGGAAGTTATAGCTATTGGTCTGTAGTTTGATGGATCTGAAGAGGCACCTTTTTTAGGAACTGGATGGATGTTTGCTTCTTTCCAGGGTACTGGGAAGCATGAGGTATGAGTACACAGACGGAAATTTTTTGCCAATACAGGAGCGAGCACCAAGGAGCAATTCTTAAGTACTATTGGAGGAATTTCATTTGGACCAGGAGCCTTATCTACTGAGAGATTCTGCAAAATAGTTTTGACATGTCTGGTGTGGATCTTAAGTGAGGGAATTTCAGGCGAATTAAAATTAAGTACAGGGACATCTTGATTTATTTCATCTAAGGTTGAGTTGGTGGAGAAAATATCCGCAAGAAGGTTAGCTTTACCTCGTGGGTCACTTACAAGATTGCCAGTCGGAGATTTTAATGGTGGAATGGATGAAGCAGTAGTGAAGTTGGATTTGAATGAGTTAAGAGTAGACCAAAATATTTTGTTATCATTTGGATTATTTAGAAGTTTATTTGCCTGCTTATGGAGAAAGTTTGATTTAGTTAGGTTTAATACAGTTTTGGCATGATTTCTGATGTTTCTAAAGTAATTAAAGGCTTCATGCGTTTTTTATCTTGTGTATGCATTGTAGGCTATTGCTTTTTGTTCAGTTACTCTAGCACAATTATGGTCAAACCATTTAGGTGAATTAGATCTTTACTGTACTTTGATGAGGAATAAAAGTTTCCATTCCAATTTTTACAAAATCTTGTATGTGGCTCAAGGTGGAGTGTGCATCATTAGAAAAGAAAGAGGTCCAGGGAATATCAATAAAGAAACCTTGAAGACCCTCCCAGTCTGCCCTATCGTAATGCCATTTAGTCACCAAAACAGGTTCAGAGTGGGAAGGTGTGGTAGGTGATAGACAGGTGGCCTGTATCAGACAGTGATCAGAAGATCCAAGAGGGGACCTCACTGTAACATCATAATTTTCTGAATTGGTTGTTAAAAATAAGTCCAGTAGGTGGGAATTATGATTAGGATTATCTGGTACACAGGTTGGTTGGTTGACTAGTTGAGTGAGATTAAATGAGTCTGCAAATAGCTCACATTCAAGACCAGCATCATCAGTCCTGGCTGAATGAGTGAGCCATTCAACATTATGGACATTAAAATCACCCAACACAGTGATTTCAGAAGAAGCATTTAAGTTGAGGACACTGAGTTGTGAGGACAGAGAATCAAAAAGACTGCTCTGGAGGAGTATTTGGGGAACGGTAGATGCAACATATGTATTTAAATTTACCAGCAGAAATTAATTTGTATATAGAATAATCAAAATAGGGACAATTGAAACTAGTAACCTCCTCCAGGGCAATTTCAGATTTTGCGAAGCAACATACACCTCCTTTAGGTCTGAAATTTTGGAGCAGTTGATAACCTGGAAAATTAAATCTAGACGTGTCAGATGTGGATGTTACTTGAGTCTCTGTCAAAAAAAGGAGAGTAGGGGATTCTGCTTGAAGAAATTGGTGTACAGAATTGATGTTAGAGTGAAGTCCCCTTATATTACTAAAGAAAAAGCTGCACCGACGAGCAGCTTTGGGACGTTGCAATGCTCTTGACACAGTCGCATGATGACGACCGGGAGGGCCCTGTGTCAATGACCCAACCCTGCCGGGGGTGGATATCCGAGGGACCACCAGGTTTGCTCTTAACAATTGTACTGTCATATTTATAAGGTAAGTGTATGGTGTTACATGTATGATATGTAGTGGGAAGAGTAGTGTTTTATGGATAGAGGATAGCGATGTAGGGCAATGTCGTGAAGTTGGATGTGTATGTTATATAAAGAGGGTTTTCCTGATACCCCTGATGTGTGAGGCAGAAAGATATGTATCCAGCTACCAAGGCCTGGGAGAGAAAATGGAATTCAGGCTATTCCCTGAGTCTCCCGAAACCTTGGCGGTAGTACTTCCCTGGGCGGGGCTGCCTACCCCTACTACCTGTAAAATATGATGTAAATACAGTAATGCAGTTATTAACACTGCTTACTGCCTTGATTGACTCTGTCTTGATAGCGTAATGCTTAGTGCGCAGAATTTTGGTGTGAGTATCCTAGGTTCGAGTCCTTGGAGTACCACATGTAATCATTAATTTGATTTCATAAATTTTATTTTATTTAGTGTTGTTTCCACATAGCGATTTTAATAAGTTATTTGCCTTTATATTTTCTTTGTCCAAGTTTTGGTTTGTTTAGTTTGCAAGTTCAACATTTTAATTTCATTGATTTCATTAGTTAGGTTTATTTGTAAATTTATTGGCAGGTTTGTGAAAACAAGTATGAATGTTCTAATCTGATGGTAAATTGGTATCTCGCCATCCTGAATACTCTACTATTTCATGAGTTATACAAGGTCTTTTTCAAGCCGATTTTAATTTGGTATCTCGACATTATGATTACTCGACTATTAGCAAGATTTTGTAGCGAAATAGTTTATTGTTTTGTTTCATGATTTTATTTTGCTAAGGCGTTGTTTATCCACAGCGATTTTGATAAGTTATTTTACCTTTATCTTGTATCGTCCCAGTTTTGGTTTGTTTAGTTTGCAAGTTTACATTTTAATTACCAAGATCTTGTAGCGAAATAGGTTGTTCTTGTCTTTCATAATTGAATTTTGCTAAAGCGTTTTTCCACATAGATTATGTTTAGTGTGTTGTGTTGTGTTTTCGATAGTTTTTAATTTGAATGCGTTCGTTATATTAATTTGAACAGTAACCTTTGGTCTGGTTAATCTGCTCTACATAACTAACTAACTTTGAGGGAGTTTTCAAGTTTTATATTTGATGTCTTGATAGCGTAATGGATAAATGTGCAGAATTTTGGTGTGAGTATCCTAGGTTCGAGTCCTTGGTGTGCCACATGTATTTGTTGATTTCATTAATTGAGTTTAGAGGTGAAGTTGGTTGGTGGAAAAAACAATATTTCATAATTTGATTTTGCTAAAGCGTTTTTCCACATTGCGATTTTGTTTAGTGTGTTGTCGTTTCGATAGTTTTGAATTGTAATGAGTTTGTTATATTAATTTGAACAGTAACTTTTGAGTTAGTTTTCAAGTTTTACATTTTGATTAACTTGTTCATGTACTGTAGTAATGTACAGTCGTGCTAATAAGTCATGTCCCAGCTGTCATTACGTTTGACTTGCTCTGTGCTGTATTAATGTCTGTCGGATGTTGAATAGGGTGGGTAAGTGTAGAAACAGGTTTGTATATTTGACTCGATATGAAGAAATGAAACTTAGATATTGGTGATATCAATTATTGATAAAAACATACTTGGTGCCGAGACATCACTTATTAGCGCGACTGTACACCCTATGCGGTGGATTGTGTTCTGTTATTTATAAAGAATTATTATTTTGCTTACTTTCATTGATTTCATTACTTAAGTTTATTTGTAAATTTATTGGTGGGTTGGTGAAAACAAATATGAATTGTTCCCACTGATGGTACATTGGTATCTCGCCATCCTGAATACTCGACTATTTCATGAGTTATACAAGTTCTTTTTCAAGCTGATTTTAATTTGGTATCTCGACATCCTGATTACTCGACTATTAGCAAGATTTTGTAGCGAACTAGTTTATTATTTTATTTCATGATTTTATTTTGCTAAAGCGTTTTTCCACATAGATTTTGTTTAGTGTGATGTCGTTTCGATAGTTTTTATTTTAATGAGTTCTTTATATTAATTTGAACATTAACTTTTGATCGATTTCAAGTTTTATGTTTTGATTAACTTGTTCATTGCTCATGTAGTAATGTCCACCCTATGTGCTGGATTGTGTTCTTGTATTTATAAATAATAATTATTTTGCTTAAGCATTGTTTCCACAGCGATTTTGATCAGTTTGTCTTTTTACTGTGTTTGTCCAAGTTTTGGTTTGTTTATTTTGCAAGTTTTACATTATAATTCCACATAGCGATTTTGATTGGTTCTTTTGTATTTACATTGTCTGGTCCCAGTTTTGATTTGTTTATTTTGCAAGTTTAACATTTGAATTATGATAAGTTGTGCATACTATGATGCAGACACATAGCAGTATCATATTTTTCCATCAAGAATCGAGAAATCAAGCGCTAAATGATTCAATTTACCATCAGCTGGAAGAAAAGTAATTATATGTTTATTTTGAAAGTTTGACAAATTGTGTTTTACAATTGTGTTCTTTTATTTAACTGTGTTGATAGCGTAATAGTTAGTGCGGCGAATGTGGGTGTGAGTATCCTAGGTTCGAGTCCTTGGAGTACCACGTGTATTTGTCGATTTCATTAATTGAGTTTAGAAGTAAAGTTGATTGGTGAAAAGTTATGAAAAAAATTCATTATTTTATTTGGCTAAGGCGTTGTTTCCACATATCAATTTTGATTAGTTCTTTTGCCTTTATATTGTCTTAGGCCCAGTTTTGGTTTGTTTATTTTGCAAGTCACAATTTACTAGAATAACTTGCTCATGTAGTAATGTACACCCTATGTAGTGGATTGTGTTCTTTTATTTCTAAATGTTATTTTGCTTAAACGTTGTTTCCACATTGCGATTTTAATAAGTTCTCTTGCCTTTATATTGTCTTTGTCCAAGTTTTGGTTTGTTTAGTTTGCAAGTTTTACATTTTAAATTATATTATTATTAGAAATTATTGTTTGATTGACTTTATATATATATTGACTAACCTGCCTTCGGGATACGCAAGCCCAGCCTGGGCTTCTAGCCTAGCTGAAACACATCATAAGACCTTACAGACTATTCAAAACAAAGCCCTGAAGATCATTACAGGCTGCACAGCTACTGCACCCACAGATCACCTACATCAAGAAACCAAAATCCTCAAAGTCAAAGACCATCTGGACATGAGAGGCACTCAATTCCTGGCAGCAGCCTCCACGAACCAAGACCACCCACTAAACTACATGGCAACACATCCACAGACACCAAGAAATATCAAAACAACACCCAGCACACGGCATCACACACAATTATTGTCCTCTCTCCGTTCCTGCCCACCCCGAACCAACTTCCAGAAGCACATCCATACTCATATCTCTCACCGATCCATCCACTCACTCACAGACAACACGCAGCTGCATGCACGACCTCCCAAAATCCATCCTTCCGAATCCTCCCTTCCTCGCGAGGACAGAGTACACCTGGCCAGGCTGAGATGCGGACACCATCCAGCTCTCCTGAGCTATCAGAAGAGACTGGATGACTCAGTTGTCGACGCCTGCCCGGGATGTAACACAGCACCCCATACCATTAAACACATCATAGAAGACTGCATTTCACACAACCACTTACGCCAACAACACAATCTACACTCAATGAGAGCTCTGTGGGAAAGCCCGATCGTGGCCATGGCCTTTCTCAGGGACTCGGGGCTGTTCGGCCAGGCAGCTTAGGGAACAACAACTACAACAACAACCTGCCTTCGGGTATTGTTATGTGTTACTAATTTATATATATTGACTAACCTGCCTTCGGGTATTTTTATAATGTGTTACTAACCGAGTGGTGACTGGCTGGGATATTTGGGCCTTCCCTACGACCTGTGCGGGTAGAGGCTTGACTTATCAGGTTGCGGAAGACCCATTTATTCCGACGAGATAAGCATTTTTTACACCACCCCTTTCTCTCTCCCTGTGTCTTATTCTTCTTCTCTTCGCACTGGTGGAAAGGGAAATCGTGGCAGATGACCATGTCAACGATGGCTCCTTGAAACCTCCGAGGGTCCTTGAGATACGGCTAGAGCGGTGAGATTGGATACGACCACGACTGGTGCACCCTTGCCACTGCGAGGTATTAGATAGCTGACAGGGACCACTTCCATTTAACCTCTGTGTACCGGTGATGTACTTTTCTTGATATTCTGGAAGGTATTAGACGATTTTGGCAGAATATAATGTATTGGCCGATTTTGTTGAGCTTGGGAAGGATGTCTACCCATTAAAATGCTACAGACACTCAATTAATCGCAAGATCCAGGGTTCGAATTCCGAGTGGATTGTATGAGTTTTTTCTCAATTGGCTATACGTGCCGATCTCAAATCCAAGAACTTGACAAGTGAAGCAGCCCTTAACAGGGTTGCCTGCAACGCCGCCATTAGGACAAGAGACTGAAACTGCACTTATGTGTGGAACACTCAGTCTTAAAATTTTATGTATGTATGTTTGTATGGCATGACTTGATTTAAATGGTCTCAATTAATCCTTTAAGCTACCATATATATCTTTCCTAAGCTTCACAAAATCGTCTAAGCTGAAATCAAATGAAAAATATGTTGCCGGTACCGTATGGGTTTAGCTGTATAGGACGCCTCAGTGGTTGCATAGGGGATAGGTAATAGGGTTGGCTCTAGCACCGGCTTAGCTATGTTCTAATATTTG
Organism: Paralithodes platypus; assembly: GCA_032716605.1. NCBI lineage: Eukaryota > Metazoa > Arthropoda > Malacostraca > Decapoda > Lithodidae > Paralithodes > Paralithodes platypus. The sequence goes on from CM064480.1 coordinate 65,047,612, forward strand.
TTGCCTTCTAGAGGACGCCGACAGTCAAGCAAGACTCCCAACCAAAATTGACCTAGACATCCTTTGGAATTTCTCACTTCTGTGTTGATAGCGTAATGCATAAATGCGCGCAATTTTTGTGTGAGCATCCTAGGTTCGAGTCCTTGGAGTGCCACATGTATTTGTTGACTGTCGCTACTAATAGACATTTTTAATCAGTTCAAAAAGTTCCTCCAGCAATTAAGAAGCTTGATAGTATCTACTTAAGTATTTATAGTATCACAGATCCTTCTTAAACTTCAAAATTGTTTCTAAATATAGATAGAATAGAATTATAGACCTAGAGATTACAGAATGGGTTAGGATGTTATAAAGTCCAAATGTCTGACTATCATAGAAGCACTACAAATACCACACGATGCAGGGTATGCTGTGAGGATCACAACAGGGGACACAGTACTGTAGTAAAAAAACACAAAATGAGAGAAGAAACCTCCGAGAAATGTGACAACTGCAAAGAAGGCTACTGGGCATGCTACCAAAATGTACGGAAAAACTCATATCGTATTAAAAACCAAGAGAAACAGCAAATAATGTTCATGTAACATTATTTGCTGGTTCTCGGGGTTTTTAATATGATAGAGTTTTTCCGCACATTTTGGTAGCATGCCCAGTAGCCTTGTTTGCAGTTGCCACATTTCTTGGAGGTTTCTTCTCTCATTTTGTGTTTTTTTACTACAGTACTGTGTCCCCTGTTGTGATCCTCACAGCATACCCTGCATCGTGTGGTATTTGTAGTGCTTCTATGATAGTCGGACCTTTGGCCTTTATGACATCTTAACCCCTTCTGTAATCTGTAGGTCTATAATTATATTCTATCTATATTTTGACAAATTTTTTAAGTTTAAGAAGGATCTGTGATACTAAAAATATTTAAATACCTGTAGTTTGAAGCTTGTTAATTGCTGGAGGCCCTTGTTCAACTGATTAAAATAGTCTATTAGTAGCCACAGTAAAAGTTTAAGTCATGACACTGGTACTTACAATGCTATAGTCTATTTATTAAAAGTCGGCCAAAGCTCTTGAGTACTAACCTCTAGACCTGATCACGCTCTAAGGAGATCTCCCAAGAAAAATTGACCTATGCAGCGTTGGAAACTTCTCACCGAGGCGCTATGACATGGAGTGCATAGTGCCTCAGTGAGAAGTTCCCAACGCTGCATAGCTCAAATGTTCTTTCCTTAGAACGTGATCAGGTCTAGAGGTTTGGCGTACTGTACTTTTAACGAATACACTATAGCATTTCCAGTATTTATTATCATGGTTTAATGTTTTTAATGATTACACTTCATAAATTAGTGAACGAAATTCTCTCTGCTTCAAAATTCCTCACTTGACCCCTTCACCGCCATTGTTATTTTCATCGAATTCTGGATTTATGTATGTACACTCGGTACAAAAAGTATCTGCACCCCTACGCTGATCATCAGGTGTGTACAGCTCGATAGGGTTGGTACCTCTGCCTGCAAGTATATCCGATCATCTCTGACACATGGATATAGTTGCAGGCAGAGGTACCAACCCTATCGAGTTGTACACACCTGATGATCAGCGTAGGGGTGCAGATACTTTTTTGACCGAGTGTACATACATAAATCCAGAATACGATGAAAATAATAATGGCGGTGAAGGGGTTAAGTGATGAATTTCTGTTTTGTGTATTATGTTTCATTTTTTTTTTGCTAAATATTTTGTTCCACATACTGTATTGACTTTGATTAGTTTTTGTTTGTCTTTATATTGTGTCGTCCCAGTTTTGGATGATATTAAAATTGGCTACTGACTAACTTTAGGAATAAAATGCAAGTTGTTACATATATTTTCTTTTCTTTTCAGGTCAAGTGTTCCTATGATGTAGCAAGAATCCGTTGGCTGTTGCCGTGGTGGTATGGCTGCCTGGTCCCGGCCTCTACTGCTTTAAGAAATGTAAGTACTGTACTGTATATTCATAATGGTTTTGTTTTTGGTTGCTTAGTTTATCATAATGTATGTTCCATCAATTGCATCTATTCAATCAACTTCCAGTTACTTAATCAGTTGACTTGTGTTGATGCTTTTAATAAACCAGTGAAGTCGCACTTATTTCTGAAGGCTCATGATACTGCGGATCATAGAGTTACTCTACTGATAACTATAAACATATATTTTTTGTTTGAAAAATTGAAGTTAATGCGAGCGCTCGTGAATCATCTTTGAGAATTGGCGCTCGTACAATACAGTATCAGCCTATTATTATTATTATTATTATAATTATTATTATTATTATTATTATCTACAGTTGTTGGCTTTGTTGTACTTTGTCGTGTACGGTGGCGCTAATAAGTCATGTCCCAGCTGTCATTACGTTTGGCTCGCTCTGTGCTGTATTAATGTCTGTCAGATGTTGAATAGGGTGGGTAAGTGTAGGAACATGTTTGTATATATCACTCGATATGAAGAAATGAAGCTTGGATATTGGTGATACGAATTATTGATCAAAATATACTTGGTGCCGAGACATGACTTCGGACTAAAAGGAAGAATTTTAGATTCAAAAGCTGTAAGAGGTATGCTGACGGGATCAGACCACTATACAGTGCTAACAAAAGTGAGGGTAAGGAAAGAGTGGAAATATGAGAGGAAAGAGAGAAAACTGACAGTAGAGAGAATAAATGTGAGAAAATTAAATGAAGAATGTAATGCAACAAAATACAAGGACATCCTGAAAGAGACTATAAAGGACATGGATGTTATGATAGATCTGGGAAATACTGTAGACAAAGTATGGAAAGGTACAAGAGACTCCATGATTAAAGCAGCTGAGAAAGTATGTGGGAAGAAAACCTTTAAAATGTGGAAGAAGAAAGGTAACGCATGGTTTAGTAAAGAGATAGAAGAAATAGTGAAAAAAAAAAAAAAAAATCAGAAAGAGTATGCTGCAAAAGAATATACCTAGAGAAACTAGAGATGCGAGGAAAGAAGAATATACAAATTTGAAACAGAGTGAAGAGGGCGATACAAGACGCTAAAAGGAAGACAGATGAGGCATATGGGAGAAAGATTAGTGAACAGTTTCTGAATGACAGGAAAGCATACTACAGAGCTGTGAAAGAAGCCAGAGGGAAGAAGACAGAGTGTCTCAGGTGGTAGGATGAGGGACATGAATGGGGAAGTGGTAGAGGGTGATGGTGTGGTGAAAGTATGGAAAGATCATTTTAGTAGCTTAGCTGTAAAGAGTAGGGGGAAGGCAAAGATCTCATCCATAGGAATGGAGAGAGGTAGAATAAACAGGGTAGTTGAAAGCCAGATAAGCAGAGAAGTAAAAGAAGCAATCAATAGACTTAAAATGGGCAAAGCTGCTGGAGTAGATAACATCCCAGGTGAAATGCTGAGATATGGAGGAGAAGCTGTTGACATAATGCATAGGTTATGTAAATTAGCATGGGAAAAGGAAAGTGTACCAGAGGACTGGAGGAAAGCAGTGATAGTACCCTTGTACAAAGGGAAGGGTAGTAAAGAAGAGTGTAAGAATTATAGGGGAATTAGCTTGCTTAGCATACCTGGAAAGGTACACGCAAGAGTAGTAACACAGAGGCTACAGAAGATAACGGATGACAAAATAGGTGAGGAACAGGGAGGTTTCAGAAAGGGCAGGGGCTGCGTTGACCAGATAGCCTCAATGCGATTGTTGGTAGAGAAGTATCTGGCCAAAAACAGAAAACTCTATGACAAAATAGACTGGGAGGGCCTGTGGGATGTGTTAACAGTATATGGTGTGGGAGGAAAGTTGCTAATGGCAGTAAAATCTTTTTATAGGAATGCAATGGCAAATGTGAAGGTAGGGGATAAGTTAAGTGAAAGTTTTGAGGTCAATGTAGGTGTAAGACAGGGATGTGTCATGTCAGCTTGGTTGTTCAATATATACATGGATGGAGTGATTAGGGAATGTAGGGCTGTATCAATGGGTGTGGGAGGTAGACTGGAATCAGAGGGAAGAACATGGAAGATTTTAACATGCCTATATGCGGACGATGCAGTCCTGTTGGCGGAAAATGCTGAAGAACTTCAGAGAGTGGTCACTGACTTTGACAGGGTATGTGAAAAGAGAAAGTTAAAGGTCAATGTAGGGAAATGTAAGGTAATGGTGTTTGAGAGAAGAATGCATGAAACCATAGATTTTAAGGAAAAATATAGAATCAAGAAAGAACACTAGAAGAGGTTGAAAGTTTCAAGTATTTGGGAGCTGTACTATGCAAATATGGTAAAATGGAGAGTGAGATAAAAGAGAGAAAAATGCAAGGGAGAAAAGTGATTGGAGAACTTGATAGTATTCTCAAAGGAAGAATGGTTAGCCAGGAAGTCAAAAAGTCACTGAGAAACAGTGTGCTGCTCCCAACACTCTCGTATGGAAGCGAGACATGGACGGCAAGTGACGAGGACCTCTTCAAACTGAGAGCTGTGGAGATGAGCTTTTTCAGAATGGCAGCTGGCATGAATAGGCTAGATGGGCCAAGTAATAGGGAAGTGTACGAGTCCTTTGGAATGGAAGAGCAGGCTTTGGGCATTGATTGTGGTGTGGTTGAGTGGATAAAGAGAAGTACTTTGAGGTGGTATGGCCATGTTCAGAGAATGGATGAAGACAGAATGCCAAGAAAGATATATGGGAGTCAGGTGAGTGGAACCGCTAGTAGTGGAAGACCACCTATGGTATGGGAAAAGAAAGTGGAAAAATATATTGAAGAAAAACTTCCACATAGTGGAAGGGGCATTGTGGCACGGGCAAAGGAGGCATGTCTTGACAAAGTAGCTTGGAGACGTTTCTGTCATGGCCATCCTCTAGTGGGTGTTTCCCAGGGGGAAACAAGGCGTCGGAGATGATGATGACGACGACATGACTTATTAGCACCACTGTACTTTGTCGTGTACTATTATGCATTTCTATAGTTGGTGTTTACTTGTGAATATTTTGATTGTATTGTTCTTTGCTTGGGTACTTTATATATTGGTTAGACACTTATGGTTTTCAGTATGGCTTGATTTGAGTAGTTTGCTTTGTCATTGGAACTCTCTCCCAGAATCAGTATTTCCCTGTTCTTATGACTTGAATTGCTCAGTGTGCTGGCATTTTGGTTCGAACGTCCCTTGATTTTGGCCCTGTCACTCAACTCTGGGGGAAGACACTCGCTACAGGCAGTTTTACTTTTTGTTTCCCTCACTCATATAGAAAAAACAAATAAGTTTTGCTTGTGTATGGGTATATATTTGATAAGCTCGTTTGCTTGAATAGTTTACTTTGATATTTTCTCTACTTTTGAAATGCCTCCTGTTGTTGCTCCCTTTTCTTTGCTTGTCAGTTTGTTTTTAGTTTTATCAATTGTTTTGTTTGGATATTATGTTAGTTTCCTGAATGTTTAGGGTTATGTGGCTTATCCTATATAGTTTGCTTAACCCCTTCGTGATTGACACATCTTGACAGTACAGTAACTTGGCTATCATTGTACATTGTTCTTGTCCGTTAACCCTTTGAGTACCAGTGATGTGGCTATATTTTGACGATTGGTGGTTAAAAGGGTTGGTTGAGATATTGAAGCCTTATTTTTGGCTAGAGGTCCTTCATAAGCTGAATACAGTGGTTGAGATATATTGAAGCCTTATTTTTACTAGAGGTCCTTCCTAAGCTGAATAAAGTGGTTAAAAGAGTTGGTAGAGATTATATTGAAGCTTTATTTTTTGCTAGAGGTCCTTCCTAAGCTGAATAAAATAGTCTTGCTGTCAGATTATAAAAAGGACCTCTCTGGTATTGAATGAGTTAATGTTGCTTATTTTAATGTGAGAGTTGCTTATCTGTTATGCGCAGTGATTTTTATTTGATCTTTTGTCTTTATATAGTCTCGTCTCAGTTTGTTTATTTTGAGAGTTTAGGTCTATTGGTTTGAATATTCGCTTTACTTCATTTCTCATTAAAAAAAAAAATTAGGTTGTGCATTTAGTAGTCTTGAGCATCCAGTCATTAGATACCTGTTGATGCTAGATTTCCCTTTAATTTTGTTGCTCAAGCATAGCTTCCACAATGTTGATAATTTCTTTTAGTTTTGATTATGGTAATATTAGTCAGATATAATTTATGTTTTCCACATAGCAATTTTGACTTTGTCCCAGTTTTAGTTTGCTTAGTTTGAAATTTTAATTTATTAATGAAACATTGCTTAGCAATATAGGTATGGCATATTTACTTAAGTTTACTATGTTGTATTTCTCGGTACCAATAATTGAAGACTTCTTTTATTTGTATAATTAACTATCAGTATATGCTCAGAGAGGTCCTTACTATGTTGTATTTTTCAGTACCAGTACCAATAATTGAAGACTTCTGTTATTTGTATAATTAAGTATCAGTATATGCTCAGGCACATTAGTCCAGTAAATCTAGCAATCATTTAACTGGACCTAGAACAAATTGCAATAGAAGGTTTTTTGGCTTTAACTTGTTTATTAGGTCCCTCTGATGAACATATAAAATGTCTCCAACTTTTGGACACTGGGAAAGTGGTTAATTTGCATAAATTCAAGATGGCCGCCGTCCAAAGCTTCAATTTACAGATAACTTTTTTCTGGTTGCTCCTAGACCCTATAAATGTATTACAAACAACGTTTTTTGGCTTTAACTTGTTTATTAGGTCCCTCTGATGAACATATAAAAAGTCTCCAACTTTTGGACACCTGGAAAGTGGTTAATTTACAGCCGAAAAAACCTTACAGACAGGCTGAACTGTCTCTTTCACAAGGGGTGACACAGGCACTTTGTGCTTGTATGGGTTTTTTGACCTGTTGTCCCTCTTTTTTATATAAAAAAAAAAAAAAAACATGACGTAGTATGACGTCATTCAGAGCCAATTATGTAATTCATGATAGGAGTTCGTATTCACTTGGATCATCGGTGCTTGCATCAAAGTTGCTATTTTGACAAGAGTCCTTTACATTGACCACATGCACTGGAACATTCAAGCTCATTCCGTTTGCAACTACAGCGTTGAGTGTCACAGTTGCCCTTACACTGACATCTGACCAATTTCAGTAGTGAATCAGGAGCCACTGGCGAATCCATCGTCTTCGGTTCAAGCTGTCCCTTCCGCAGACACCAGCCCCATTTCTCGGGGTCCACACAGTTCCCCATCCATTCCTGGACCTGACAATAAACTCGGAACGAGTGGTATTTGGCTGCATCGGTTGTTGGGGGAAGGCTGTGAACTTCAACGGTAGTTGAACTTTTTGCCACCTTGTTGCAAAACTTTGTCTTTCGCAGTCCGTCAAGGGTGTCATTTCCTTTTCCCCCGTACAAATAAACCAAGGCCTTTTCACCAGCTGATGATATCGCGTCTTTACTTCCACTTTGGCAACAGAATGCTTCTATACATTTCAAGAAACCGTTGTCTTCCCTCACTTTCCTCAAGGCAGCCCCTTTACCAATACCATACAGTCGTGAGGTTGTGTCACATCCACAGAGTGCATGGACAACTGGCAGGACACGACAGATGCTTTCACCGAGAGCTTCTGCTACTGAGTTAATATGCCAACATTTCCCACCTTCCTTGCTCGACTTGAAGTACAAATCATTCATCCCTCGTTCCGCATAATGACACAACAGCACCAACAAGTCTGTGTCCTCACCTATCACATATGTCACGGTTTCCCTTGCATGCTCAATTCCCTTCTTCGCAATCATGACATCTGCATCTGCTGGCGCATTGACACAGTCAATTCCATTTGCCTTGAATGTTTCACACAATAAGTCAATGAAGTTTTGCTTATTGTCCGAGTTTGACAAGAAGTTTTCCTTTTTTGACCGAAGGGGCATGGTTGGAGTGAACATCACCTTTTGACCAAAGACTCCTTTTGATCGTCGATTGTGTGTCATGTCCTTGGTAGTAGGTCCTGATTTATAACCGTCGAATACAACCACCGGGTTGAGAAAGTTTTTGGAAACATGCTTCATGTACATGCTTGCAATGTCCTCAAATGTGTCACCCTTCTTCCATGGAATCCTTTGCAATAAGGAACCATCATCCAGAACATGGGTCACAGTCCTTTCTTCCTCAAATGATTCCAATGACGACTTGGGAACAACAGCAGCTATCTCATCTCCTAGCTGTGGTTTATTGGCTTCCCTGAGCCTCCCCCACTTATCGAACAGAGCAGTAGGGTAGCTAGACAACTCATACGCAAAGACCTCTTCAACACCTAAGTCCCTGTTATTAGCAAAGATGAGGAGCCTCTGGAAAAGGAGCTGTGGGTCGATTGGTACTTTTTCAGCACTGATTGTAACCTTTGCACCCAACGACTCAACTTGATCTTTCTTCCTAAATGAAGTCAAAAGCATTGCTACCTTCCATCTTCTGCACAATGTTCATACCAACCTCATACAGTAAATGAGGATTGGCCGAGGCTGGTCCTGTCACACCGTTGGCAATATTCCTGAGTTCATTTGATAATTGAAATGGATCATAATCCTTGAAGAATGCGAGAACCTTCTCTGTGTCCTTCCTATCTCGTTCACGCCTTGCTTCAGTCATTTCTTTGTGCTGCTCAGAGGTGTGGAAATGCTTCCCTGTCAGTTCTTGCATAACTTCACTCACCTCAGCGCAGGCTGGCATAGCAAGTAACCAGCGCAGGCGTTGCGTTTCCTCCATGCCCCTACCACGTGTCAATCCACCATTCGTTTTCAAAGAGCGCATCAAAACCTGCTCTATAACCAAGTCGCTTGGCAGTCCTGCCCACAGCCGATCACTTCGGCGGATCACAAATAGACCGGAGTTCAATTGACAGAACATGTCTGGGTTGAGCTGCTCAAGTTCAATCATGTCTTGAATGTACACATGGGCTGACTTGGCATAATTGTTATGACCACACGCTGCAAAGTACGGCAACATCTCCTGGAGTGTTCCGAGGTACAGTAGGAAATCGCCCATTCTCAGTGCCCTCAGGAAGCGACGCAGCAGGTCAATCATGTCCATGTATTGAATCCATAGCTTTCCCATCTTATGCTCTGCTAAGGAGCTCTTCTCAGCTTTAAGTTTTTCAGAAATTCTGTTGAAAACGTCTTTACTGCAGACTTCATCCGGTGAAACGTCTTCACGCAACAGCTTATCCAAAAGATCTGCAGCCTCCTGGAAGTCCTTGCATGCGTCACTTTCCTCATCTACCATTGAGAGGTTGACACCGTATGCCCTGCCTAACACAATCGAACTCAAGGCTGTGTCAACCAAGAAGTGGCCTCTGATTGCTCGTGCATAGGCTTTCCCACTCAGCATTTGGGTCACAGCATTTTCAGCGTATATAAGTTCCAAAACCTCCTTAAGCCCAGATGCTTCCATAACATGGCCCATGCATCCCAAAAAGCTCATCACAGAGTGAAAGCCACCAAGGTTCAAAACAATGGGTTTCAGTTCGCTTCCTTCCTTCTCATGAACAATGATCGTCTTCGCTTTCCAATAAAGCGGTTGGTCGAATGTCAGCATTGGCGTCGTTCCCTGGCGATGGCTTTCCGCAGCAACGAAGTGAAGTGTTGAGTAAATACAACTCATGTCCGTAGGGTCCATGTCAATCATGGGCAAGAAATGGACGGATGATTTCCCTGGGTGTGGTCCATGGCACACACTCTGCATTAAGCCGGACCAGCCTGGTCGTTTTGGTCGAAGCAACCATGACGTTTTCCACAGTATGTCCAGATTTTCAAGCTTGTCAGATGCTGAAATGGGGTCAAGCTTTCTAAATTCGAGAGGCCCACCCTTCTTGCGAACACTGCGGTAGTATTTGATTTCAATTTGAGCTGCCGTGAAGTTGTTTTCAGGTGACTGCAATCTTGGTATTGATGTTGTGTCTCTTACTTCAGGGGTGACAGCAACAATTATACCCATACCATGGTATGTTCCTCGCCCATCAAGCGTACGCAAGTTGTGATCAACATTGTCTGCAACGAACTGTCCAAACCTGCCTGCAGTGGATATGTTGGTGCCCCTGAAATTGGCAGCACACTTCGAAAACCTCAAAACTTCTGCGTAAGGCAGACAGAAGCCGTGGCTGTGTAAACTGTCCACAAGAAAGCGGGAACCAAAGTGCTGGTGCATTTGAACCGCCAATCCATACTGAATGGGTGCTACAATGGCCCTTGGTCTGGTAAGTTGCACGATACTTTGTCCAATTGATGCAACTTCAAGATCACATGACTTGCCACTGAACGTCTCTTGCAGCAATATACGAAGGGACTGCGGAACGTACGCCACATTCTTTTCCAGCGACCGGAGTTCAGAAGGATCTGGATAGAAAATCTCTACAAGTATCAATGTTCTTTATATCTGCTTTGATCAACCGTGCCGCAGCCCTGACTATCTTTCTTTGTTCTGCTTCCTCATCATCAGTCTGTGGTGAGTCTTTGAATTGTTGCAAAATCTTTGCAGCACTTTCTTTGACAGTTACAACATCGCTGCGTCCATGCACGTTACTAATAACCAGTTCATCCCCAAAATATGAAATAAGTTTCTGTTTCATGTATTTTACACTATACACTTCAACATCAGGGCACAACTGGGACATTCTATCAACGAGATCAACCACTGTAGTCTGTTCATCATCATTGCCACTGACTAGGTCCTCGATTGAGAGTAGAAATGCTTCCTCTCGTGAGGCATCTACTTTGCGACCCTTGCGAGGAGGTTCACTGTCTGCGGAATCACGATATTTGGAGGGGATCTGCCTATGTGTCTGGAAATTTGAGCTGCACTGCTTGTGATATATTGCGTCAGCTGCTGGAAGATCGCGTGCAAAGTTAATTCGGCCTCTAACAGTGTCAGCCCACTCATCAGCCCTGGCATCACATGCAGAAAGTATTGTCCTTTGAAAGTTGAAGGTGCGTACTGGATACACTTCTTCTGAATCATGCTTTGTGTCCAAATAGATTTTTGTACCACAAAAAAAGCAGTTCTCTGTAAAACAAAAGTCTGGTGTCTGAGAACGAAGAGCAGGTTTTTCAGGACGTTTCTTCTGCTTCCCAGGAATTCTATTTGGCTTCGTATTGACATGCTTCTTTCGGCAATCAATGTGCACCGTTTGGCCCTCGGACACGGTAATTGATGGCGTTCCACGTTCAGTACTGGCCTTGTTGATAGTATCTGCTCCCTTCGCCCTCAGCTTGACTGTTTCTCCTTCGTCTAACGTGTTTGAGCAAATGCCGCAGGGATTATGCACCACCTCTTCTTCCATGGCTTCGGTAGATGTCGCACCAATCTGTTGAAACAAGAAACAAGATGATGGGATTAGTATAGGCCTAGGCAAAATGTAATAGACAATAATGTGCAGTAAAGGTAGGGCTTGACCTAGAACAAATTGCAATAGAAGGTTTTTTGGCTGTAAATTAACCACTTTCCAGGTGTCCAAAAGTTGGAGACTTTTTATATGTTCATCAGAGGGACCTAATAAACAAGTTAAAGCCAAAAAACGTTGTTTGTAATACATTTATAGGGTCTAGGAGCAACCAGAAAAAAGTTATCTGTAAATTGAAGCTTTGGACGGTGGCCATCTTGAATTTATGCAAATTAACCACTTTCCCGGTGTCCAAAAGTTGGAGACTTTATATGTTCATCAGAGGGACCTAATAAACAAGTTAAAGCCAAAAAACCTTCTATTGCAATTTGTTCTAAGTCCAGCCCTACTTTGACTGGTCTACATTCCCTTTTATTTAGTTATACTTTTATTAATCTTTACTCAGTTTAATATGAGAGACTCCATATTATTGGTACATGTACACTCTGATGCCAGTCTCTAAGCCACTCAGAAATTTATATTCTTGTTAAGTCCATGATTATTTATATGCTTCAGTAACTTGAACCAGTTGTCCATTGTATCAATGAAGTTTGGAATTTTATTAAGTAATTTCCATAGCAATTTTGATTAGTTCCTTTGAGTCTATCTTGTGTAGTCCAAGTTTGTTTATTTTGAAAGTTTTAAATTATAATTTGGCAAAGCCAAATGTTACAAGGTTTATTGAGAAAAGTATACCAGGTCAATTTTATTAGACCGAAATAACTAAGTTTTAAAGGTTTTTGTTCATTATAAAGTTTATAATAGTTGTTAATTATAATAAACATACATAGTCGGGTAAAAAATATACAGTACCCAAAGAAATTACAGTAAAACCTTTTAGTAACTTCAGTTTCCAAAGTAATTTTGCCCTTATAGTCTTTGGCAGTTTTAAATGTTAATTTGTTATGATTGAGTTTTATAGTAATCAATTGAAAGTAGATCATTGTGACCGATGCTTTAAAAATCTATAATTGTTGTGATATTAAAGTATTGAAAGTGATCATAGGTTATCTATTTAAAACAACAGACTAGTTGTTGATAATCCCAAAGCCTAATGTTTGTAAGTGATGGAACTAGTCGAGTTACTATAAGTACATTAAGTGAAATATAAGTAGTCCATTGAAAGGTGCTTGAAGACTTAAGTATTTCTATCACAAATAACTCGTAATATTTGGAAATACAGTAAAAGTGTTGAATACCATATCTTTATTGTTTTATTATAATACATGTAATAGGATACAGTTCACCTTAGGTTCATACCAAAGGCTAGGCTCTGAATATATAAATTCCATTAAGTAAAGTAAGAGTATTTTGTTAAAGTTGAAAAAGTTAAAGTAACAAAAAAAAGTCAAAACAATGAATGGAATTTCAAATTCAGTTAGTTTTGTCACTTTGCAAACTTTTGCCAGTCAAAGCAATTTCCAAACCACCAAATTTGTTCAAAGTCCAGTCATATACTGGACTCAGGAAAAAATTTCATTGGTTTGGACTTTGGAAAATTCAGTTCAGATATGTTCGGCAAAATTTTTTAAAAGTGGAACTTTAAAAAAAATCAGGTGTAAACTTGGGAAAATTTCACAAGTCCAGTCTGATGATAATCAGAACTAGACTTGTGAAATGTTCCAAAGTTTACAACACTGAAATTTTGCTAAGTTCCACTGGACTTTGACAAATTTCATTCACCCCCAGAAATTTGCAAAGTCCAGCCTTAGAGGCTGGACTTAGCAAAATTCTGGGGGAAATCAGTCAAAAGTCTATGGGGTGAAACCCAAACATTTCAAACTGCAAAAACTTTTCTGTCAAGATTCTTGCTGGCAATTTGTGGAGACAGGTTCTACTTCACCAACCAGAATTTGAACCGAAACTCTGTGCATTTCAAACCTAACCTCACATAGCCAGTCTTGTCATTGGCTCAATTAACCCTTTCAGTACAGTAACTACATATTCTGGCTAACCTCAAAACATTTTAGTCAGCTTAGAAAAGTCCTTTCTAAGCTGATTAAAATCATGAGGCTAGCCAGATATAGTGACAGTACCAAAAGGGTTAATAGAACTCATGACAAGTATGGGCTATGGAAGTTAAGTTTGAAATGCACTAAGAACACATGCAACCCAGAACAAACAGTACACAACCAAAGACTGTCAGAGAAACATTACTTGCCATCTTAAGAGACTTTAAGACCAGACAAATGAGGGCTCTGAACTTTATCATTATGCTTCTAGAACATTCAACCACATTACTTAAAAGAACTTTGGTTTAGCACTTTCAGTAATGATGGTTGAACATATCCAGAGTTCATAATGATCCTTTGGTTGTCAAACTGTTCATTCTAGGTTGCTAAACTTTATATCATGAGTGTGCAGTATATAAATATAGTCAACCATCACATAACACCCAAAGAAACTTTTAATGATTTATAAAAAGTCCATAAACAAATCTTAGTAAAATATCTGTATATGGTAACAAATTTATTACTTTTATTATGCATGTTATTTATGAAAATATTACTTTCTTTGCATGTTAAGTGATATTTTCACTTACCATGCAAACAAAGCATGTATTTTCATATATGGCATATGCATCATAAAATAATATATTTTTACCAATTTAAATACTTTACATCGACCAGCTATTTTTAAATCTTTAAGGTATTTTGGCAATTTTGTTCAGTCAGTGATAGATAAAACCAACATTTAAATATGCAAACCCAAGATAAAGTTTTAAACCTACATAAATGCAGCCAAACCATTGCTTACATGATACAGTACACTCTTAAGCAAAAATAAGTACACCAATGGAATCATGAACCTTTAACCCTCTCATAAAATAATAAGTCATGCTGGCTAAGGAGAAATTTTATGAACTTCAGGAAAACATCTAGGAATAATAAAGTATAAAACTCAATTAGACCCAGATCCTTCCAAAGCTTAATAAAATCATCCAATAGCCAGAATTAACAAGTCATGCTGGCTAAGAGAAATTCTATGCTATTAAGGAATAATTAAGAGCATAAATGCCAAAATAATTCCAAAGCAACATAAAATAATCAAATATCCAGAATTAACTTACTCATATTTATAAAGGGGCTGATAATCACTTTCAGTAATTATAGCAGTAAATATATAAAGGCCAAAATTCTAAACCAATTCAAATATGATGCACTTTGGGAATATTGGCTAGCATTCAATTATATTCAGCTTAGGAAGTACCAGATCAATCTCAAGGGTTAATACATTACTATTACCCCTCTCATTGCTCAACAGTCTTCCTAAGCTGCATATAATAGTCAGGTAACCAAAATTAACTTAGTGATTCATATTCATCAATGAGTTAACTAAAAAGGCTAAAGTAAATAAACTGCATTACCACACCTATTTCCTGGTAAACTCTTCCAAAGTCATAGAACTCTCACAAAGTGATTACCCATTATTAATCTTAGTGGTAAAGATATCTGGCTTAATTATAATAGCATAGTCTTTTATAATTGCCAAATATTCTTTACCATTAAAATCAATAAACAGTAATCAAGCATGGGATTTTCATAATTTGGGAAGAGTCACCCAGGGAATAAGATAGGAAAGTTTCAGCCCATTTCTTCTAGCCTTTTAGAGTTTCAAGAAGGTTGGCCTATCATATATTAAAATACAGAACCAGATTTGTAAGCAGTCTATTTTCTTTGCAATATCAATATAAATACCATCACAAAAATCAAGAGACATTAATATATATCAAAATGCACAAGTACATTTCCATAAATATTTAATCTCCGTTAGATTTCAGTGGGCATTTTCTATTAATATCACTTGTTACAACACTGCAGACAAATCTTATTCTGTACCCTAAATTACTTTTTCTCCAATAGGTTAAATAGATTCCATAGCATGTACTTATTTATGGCTAAAGAGTATCTCAACGGAATAAATTTTAGAATGTGCAAACTTTTAGTGATGTCAAGTACAGTCCTTGACAAAATCTACTAAAGTATATAGAGTAAAATAATTTCTACTTCATATATTTTCATTTTTGTATATATATATTAAAGATTTTAAGTATCGATTTGTTTAAATCCCCGATCAGGACACCCACCCTACCCCACCTCTTGAGCAAAGAGTGTAGTGGTAAAAACTGAATCATTTTGAAAGCATATATAATTTTCCTCTTAAATATACCAGGACTTATATTTTCAGAGGGAATTACATTGCCTTCATAAATCAATACTTAATTAGTCTTCAAACATATACAAAATAATGCACATTCTAAAAAATCTTTCCATTAAAGATTTCATTACTGTATTATGCAGTTGTAGAAAAATATGCATAACTTCTATATCCAGTATTAATAAAGACAACATTGAGTCGACAATAGAAAAAAGAAAACTTATATATTGCAAAATTTCTAGTACTTCTATTTTATTTTTATTAAAATTGCATTTGGGCCTGAGTATATAGATATAATTTTTCCTGCTGTCTCAAGTTGGCCAACCCACCTATGGGGTATGTGCCTGAGTATATACAAATTTCCAAATTAATTACTTTAATTGCAAACTATTTTGACAAACACTTAAGATTTAATTAAATTTTAATTTCCATTTGGGCTGTCTCAAGTCTGCCAACCCCAGAGCTATGGGGTATGTGCCCGAGTATATACATAAATACCCAATTTCATTACTTTAAATTTTCAGTCTTTGGACAAACACTCAAATATTCCAAAAATTATATTTATTTAAAGGTTAAACTCCCTGTGCGGGCTCCGTCTCAAGTCGGCAAACCCAAACTATGGGATGTATACATTTAATTACTTTAATTTCCAAGTCTATTTTGCAAGCAATATTTTCTTATGAATTTCTTTCTATTGAAGTCTCAAGTTGTCAAAATTAAAACTCAATCTGAATAATTATGAATCGTCTACAACTGCATCTCTAAAAGTAAACTTTAATCATCTATACAAATAGAACTTGCACCTTAAACTTTCAGTATACAATTACTTCCTTTATTCTGGCTAATAGATTATTTATTCAGCTTAGGTAGGGCCTGTGCGAGTCAGAAGCTTGATCTAGTCATTGCCCTTTACACTCTCAAAAGTCTTTCTTAAACTGCTCAAATTTGTCAAAAATCCAGAATATGGGAAAATATATTGCATTCCAAAAGGATTAATACACCATCGGTTAGTGACATTTTTAGCTCCATGTTAAACATACAAATAAATACATAAATCATAAATATAACAAGTAAGCCCTTTACAAATTTAGTAATTGTATAAAAACTATGTATGAACTAAACCTATACCAATCCTACTAATCATTCAATAAAACTATGAACTCACTAAAAGCCTATTGATTATACCTATAACTAAAATCTAACTTTCATACTGTACTATAGACCAAGGCATCACTATATCAGTCTTTCCTAGTATCATACATTACATTACATTAATGAAGTCAACGCACCAGGCGACAAAGGCCATATGGCACGAAATATGGAAAGACGGGAAGGAAGTTAACTAAATATCATCGAGAACTCGAACATGATGAAGGAAGGACATAATACGGGAGATAGAAAACGAGGGAGATTCAGAAAGAAAATCTGCAAGACACGGCGGCTGGCGGAGGAGAGCTAGAAAAGGGAAGAAACGCGTGCGGGCAACGGAAAATAAGGGGCAATCGAGGAAAAGATGGGAGACAGAAAGCTGAACGGTACAGTGCGAGCAAAGAGTCGGAGGAGAACGGGACATTAAAAACGAATGGGTAAGTCTGGTGTGGCCAATGCGGAGACGGGCCAAAGCCGTCTCCCAACGGCGATTACGGTGGGAGGGATCAGACCACCCAGAAACGGACGGTTTGACAGAACGAAGTTTATTAACGGAGATAGTGGACCACTGAGTCTGCCACCTCGACCAAAGAAACCTGGACAAGGCAGGGGAGAAATCAGAGGCCGGGACAGCAAGTGAGGAGCGGGTACCCCGCACGGCAGCAGAACGAGCAAGGCAATCAACCCGCTCATTACCGCAAACGCCAACGTGACTGGGAACCCAGCAAAAATGGACAAGCTTTTTGCGGACGGAAAGGCGGAAAAGCCATTCCTGAATGGAAAGAACTAAAGGGTGTAGAGCAGGGGAGGACTGTAAGAGAAGTAGAGCACTGAGAGAATCAGAGAACAAAGTAAAGGACGAGGAGGGGAAGGAACACATAAAACGGAGGGCAATAAAAATAGCATAAAGTTCAGCAGTTAAAATACTGGCAACGGGAGGCAAAGAATATTGATACGAGCAAGTGGGAAAAAGGACGGCAAACCCCACGCCTACCGACGTCTTGGAGCCATCAGTATACACGGGAGTGGTTGTAGCGTGAAGAGAGAGGTGATCTAAGAAACGAGACCGAAGAACGAGGGGAGAAGTAGAGGACTTGGAACAAGGGACGAGGGAAGGGCAAACCGAAGGACGAGGGAAAAGCCAGGGGGGAAAAAGAGCAAAAGCGGAAAGGGAGGACGTTAGAAACAGGGAAAGAGCACGATGCGAGCAGCGAGAGCATGCGGACAGAAAACGGAGAACCAAGACAGGGGTGAGACGAAAAATTAGCAACGACCGAAGGGGGAAGGGAAAGATGGGAAGATGGGAATTGTTGAAGGCGAGCGTAAGAACGAAGGGACAGGAGAGCCCGACGGCGATAAAGAGAAGGGAAACCAGACTCAGCATAGAGGCTTTCAACAGGAGAGGAACGAAAAGCACCAAGGGCAAGACGAAGACCAGCGTGATGAACAGAATCAAGAGCATGGAGAACAGAATCAGAGGCTGAAGAGTAAACTTGACAGCCATAATCCAACTTAGAGAGGACAAGAACCGTATGAAGCCGAAGAAGAAGCGCTCGATCAGCACCCCAAGTGAGGTGGGACAAGGACAGAAGAAGGCGGAGGCGGAGTAAGGCAGCAACCTTGAGAGAAGAAACATGAGCGGACCAATTAAGACAAGAATCAAAAGTAAGACCCAAAAAAGTAGTAGAGGAACGATAAGGGAGGGCAGTACCATAAAGAGTAAGAGGAGGATGAGGAATAGAATGGCAACGAGTAAAGGACATCGCGCAGGATTTGGAGGCGGAAAAACGGAACCCGTGGCGGGTTGCCCATGAAGAAACAGCCAGAATAGCGGATTGGATAAGAAGATGTAAAGCGGCAATATCTTAGTCGGCTGCGTAAATCGCAGTCGTCGACATACAAGGAAGACCGAACCCCGACAGGAAGAGAAGACACGATACCGTTGATAGCAATGAGAAAAAGGACGGTACTCAGGACACAACCCTGAGGGACACCTTCCAACTGAGGGTAAAGACGAGATAAGTGGGAAGCGACCGACACGAAAGGACCGAGAAGAAAGAAAATTCTGAATAAAGACCCCTAGATTACCGTAAATGCCACAAGAACGGAGCGGACGCAAAATGTGGTACTTCCAGGTAGAATCATAGGCTTTTTCGAGATCGAAAAAAACAGCAATGACAGTTTGACGACGAGCAAAAGCCGTCCTGATATAAGATTCCAAGCGAATGAGGGGGTCAAGCGTACTACGAGCACGTCTGAACCCGAACTGGGAAGAAGACAACAAATGGCGCGACTCAAGAATCCACATGAGACGAGCGTTAATCATACGTTCAAAGAGTTTACACAGGCAACTGGTAAGGACAATAGGGCGATAGTCCTGTGGCGAGAACCCAGACTTGCCAGGTTTAAGAAAAGGTATGGTCAGGGCAGTACCCCAAGAGGGAGGGAAAACACCAGAAGACCAAATCGTGTTATAGAGAGCTAACAAGAAGACCAGAGCTTGCGAGGAAAGATGTTTGAGCATGAGATAATGGATACCATCAGGACCCTCAGAAGTGTTCTTACAGGCACGGAGAGCGGTGTGTAACTCAGTCGAGGAAAAAGGAGCATTATAGGATTCGTCAGAGGAAAGACTAAAAGTAATTGGAGTACTTTCCGCAACGACTTTAAGCGAGTGAAACTCAGCAGAGAGGTGAGAACCACTGCTAACTGAGCTAAAGTACGAGCCCAATCGATTAGCAATTGTTTCGGAGTCTGCCACAGAAACACCATCAATGCGGAGGACTGGAGCACGGAAGGGAAGATGTTTACCAGAGATCTTACGAATACGTTTCCAAACCGAAGCGACAGGAGTGCGAGACGTAATAGAAGAAACATAGGAATCCCAACTCCGGCGTTTAGCGGCTTTGGTAGTACGACGGAAAAGAGCAGATGCACGGCGAAAGAGAAAAAACGACTCCTGAGAAGCAGGGGTGAGACGCTTACGGCGAAAGCTTTTCCAAGCCGCCCGTTTAACCCGGAGGGCCCTGGAACACTGAGGAGACCACCAAGGGACGCATTTAGACGAGAAAGGGCGAGACGTCCGGGGAATGGACGTCAAAGCAGCACCGAAAACCAGATCCAGAAAAAACGAGAGCATGACACGGACCGATGAGAAAGGAGGAGGAAGCAAAGAAGGAACAGTAAGGGAAGCGAAAGAAGACCAGTCCGCCCGCTGGAAGCACCAACGAGGGGAGTTAGGAGTAGGAGAGTAGGTAGTCAGAGAAAGGAGAATGGGAAAATGGTCGGAATTGTGAGAATTCTCGAGAACTGACCAATGAAAATCAAGGGAAACTGAAGGGGAACACAGGGAAAGATCGATACAGGAAAACGTACGAGTCCGAGCATCAAAATGAGTAGGAGCACCAGAATTAAGGAGAAAAAGATGACGGTCCGAGAGAAAAGGTTCAAGCTGACGACCCCGGGGTGAAATAACATTGTCACCCCACAAGGTGTGCCGACCATTAAAATCACCAAGGACTAAAAATGGAGTGGGCAACTTAGATAAAATCTCGGAGAATTCGGGCAAATCGATGGTTAGAGAAGGCGACAAATACACAGAAACCACTGTTAACCAGCGGTCAAGATAGACTCTAGCAAAGGTGCAAGGGAAATGAGTAGAAAAGGACAGCTCTTCAAAAGGGACAGAACGATGAATAAGAAGACAAGTATCATGGAGAGAGTGGGGAGAACTATAAAAAGAGTAATGAGGAAAGGGAACAGGAGGAGAGAAAAGACGAGTCTCCTGAAGACAAACGACCTTAGGGGAGTGAAGAGAAAGAAGAAAACGTAAGTCAATCCTTTGAGCATTAAGACTACGAAGATTCCACTGCAAAATGGACATAATAAAAGAAAAAGAAAAAAGAAACTAAGAGGAGACTAAAGGACGAAAAAACAACGAAAACAGACAAAAGAAAACCAGAAAAGGAGGCAAAAGCCACCGAAAATAAGAACGCACAGAAAAAGAGGAAGGACACAGAGAAGGAAAGAAATATACACAAATAACAATAAAGGGAAAACACACACACTTATGTACAACTAAGAAAAGGTGAATGAGGATAACGTGGAGAATTAAAAGGAGGCAAAAGCCAACAAAAAAAAAGAAAGGGAAGAATACACACTTATACACAACAATGAAGAGGCGGATGGGCGAACGGGGAGACAGATAAATACAAATAATGATAAAGGGAAAAAATACACACTTATGTACAACAATGAAGAGGTGGATGGGTTAACGGGGAGACAGAAGAGAAGGAGGCAGAGGGGGGCATAGGGAGGCTTGACAGCGAACGAGAAGAAGAAAGAGGAGGGCCAGAATGAGAGGAGGGAAGGGCAGAGGACGAAAGAGAGACAGAAGGAAGAGAAGAAGGTTGGGAAGGGGTAGAGATGGAAGAGGGGGGGACAGGGGAAGGAGGAGGCGGTTGAGGGGTAAGGGGCAGTGTAGAGGGGACGGGATGAATGTCAGCAGAAACGGTAAGAGGCGGGGGACGAGAAGAATCGAGAAAGGCTCGAATCTTGGGAATGGACTCAAAGGACATGTTTAAGTCAGAGGGAGGGCGAAAGCAGGAAGAAGAAGAAAGAGATGGAGAGGAGGAGGAAGGAGGCAACCTCTTTTTCTTCTTCTCACCGGGACTCGGACTCCGGACATTACGGTGGAAGTCCCTGCGTTTAGAAGAGGAGGGGGGAGAGGGAGAACGGGAGGTACGGGAAGGAATTTTGGAAATACGTTTGGTAGAGACAGGAGACCGGAAGGAAAGGGAACCACGAGACGAGGGAGGAGGAGAACTAGAGGAAGGCTTGGGATGGGACCGCTGGCGGGTGGGGCGTTGAGCCAAACCAGAAGAAGAGGGGCGAGGGCGAGGAGAGGAAGTGGAAGGAGAAGAAACGGAAGTAGGAGTAGAAGAGTCAAGCACAGAGAAAGAGTTAGACAAAGGGATAGAAGACGAAGAGACAGTAATAGGAGGAGTGGAGACAGAAGAAACCGAAGGCGTAGAAGGAAGGGAAGAAGGGACAGAGAGCGGAACAGAGGAAGAGGAGGACGAGGACAAGGGAAGCGGAACGGAGGGAGTGGAAGAAGAGACGGGAGGGTGAGAGATAAGTGCAGAAATCGGACGAGGAGAGAAGCCCAGGCGAAGAGCTTCCTTACGGGCAGCAGAGTGAGTAAGGCCTTGTTTTGCTTTAAGAATTGTAACTTCAGATTCAAATTTGTAAACGGGGCAATCATGGGAATAGGCAGGATGGGAGGCTTTACAGTTGAGGCAGCAGGGGGTCGTAGACGGGCAGTCATCAGCAATATGGCCAGGTTGCGCACAGTACGGGCATGTAGGATAGTCGGGGTTGAGAGAGCGACAGTATTTCACGGAATGGCCAAAACGCCAGCAACCCCTGCACTGCTGAGGGCGGGGAAGGGATTCTAAGACGTCGATGCGAGTACCACCGACAATAACGTGAGAAGGGAGAATATTACCATCGAACGTTATTTTAGCGATATTAGAGGGATAGCGGCGATTGTGGCGAGGTTGGATGGTGTAACAGACAATATTAATTACAACATGGTCTTGTGCAACAACGGCCTTCCCAATAAGGTCGGCACAATCTTTGAAGTCCCGATCACCGAGTTGGATATAAGAAGGGATCAGGACAGTACCTGTGCACGAGTTCATTCTTTGGTCTTTAAAAGCAGGGATGGGAGTACCGTTGGGATCTGCAAAGGCCGCCATAGCAGCAGCCTGACTCTCGTTTTGCACTGTAACTAGACGGGAATGATCATGACGAGAGTGGAAAGTGACATCCTTGCCCACCCTCTGAAGGAGACTGAGGTGGAACAGAAGGTCATCCCCGGCAAGAGGGGCTGAGGCGGGGATAGAAAAGAATTTAACAAAATCGGCAGGGGCAAAGAGATCGGAGAGAGGAAGAATAGAAGAACGAGGGCGAGCAGAAGAAGAAACTGAAGTAGATGGAACCGAAGGCGAAGGAACTGAAGGAGAAGAAAAAGAAGGAGAATATGGTTCGAAAGTGACGATGTGAGATGAGGAAGCAATGGAGGAAGGAAGAGTGGCAGATGCAGTAGAAGGGATAGCAAACGACGGAAGAGAAGAGGGCTGAACTGGCGGAGCGGTGAGGGATAAGGAAGAGGAAGCTGTAGAAGAAAGAGCAGGCTGAACTAATGAAGAATCGGAAAGAGAGGTGACACACTCCACGCCTACCAAAGTCGAAGCTGAGGAAGGCGCCGGAGAGCGGTCAATGAGGAGAGAGTCAGAGGTTTGAGCTGGTACGGTACTAGTAGGTACGGATGCGTCGAGGGCGGAAGCCCCAGAGAGTTGAGAAAGGTCAGGTGGAGAGTCCGTGAGATCGCGTGGGACGGGGACAGGGTGCGCCTTAGCTTGGTCCGGGGTAGTGGGGTTGTTTCGACGGACCATGATGACCCAAGTTGTTTTTACTATTCTAATTTCGGTTTGTCGGAAAACGAAAAAGGAAAGAAAAACTAACCAAGGGGAAGAAAAAGAAAGAAAAAGAAAAGAAAAATCAGAAACAAAGCAAAAATAAAGAGCGTACCATAAGAGCTAACAGAGCCCCCTGTCGCGAGGCAGGAAGCTCCGACCCCCACACCGACGGCACAAACAGGAGCAGGTCCTAGGGGGTTCATCCCCATACCCTACCCCCCTAGACAAGGGGGGATAGCACCACTACGCACAGAGAGGCCTAGCTTAGGCAAAACCACTATACTGGGACTGAGGGCAAAATGAATTGCAAACATCCCCAATCTGTACGTAATGGAGGGCAGCCGGACAGAAGCCAGGAAACCCACCAGGAAGGTAGACCGGACCCCCGGAAACCGAGACCGGGCCTCACTGATGGGCGGTCCATGGAGCGACAGCACGGGCGACCGTGCCGCCGCCCCCGGTACCAACCCCCACGTGCAGTGAGCTAGCTGCCACTGCCCCTGTAAACGGGGAGGAGTCAGAACTCCCCACTCAGCGAGGGAAGGCGTCTTGAGCCTAGCCGGCACAATTTAGTGAAAAAGGAGGAGGAAACCCTCCGCAAAGCGAGGTCAAAATCGGGAACCAGAAAAACGCCGTCACCGGAAGGTTCCGCTTATCCCAAAGACGACAGGGGGGTACTTCGTCCACGACGCCGCTGTAATCCCTGCTCCGAAGAGTGGATGACAGCGACCCCGCTTCGAGCCCCGCCACCACGACAAGGTGGCTCCCCAACGGCGGGGCCTAGTATCATAAAACAATCCTTATTACCATATATAGGTACAGTACTGTATTAATAACTACTCTTCTCATAAACTATAACCAAGTTTGAGCCATAAGCAAAAATAACACAAATTTAACCTTCCGATTCAAAGTATTTTAACGATATATACCGTAACATAAATAACTATTTTTCAATCCTCACTCCTAAATACAGCTATGTCCCATATATATTCCCAATGACCAATTAGAGTTTACGGAAATTTACAATAATCTGCCAAAAAAAATATTTTCAGATAACTGGTACTGTACTAGAGTAATAAAGCTAATATTTCTAGCATTTGGGAAGAGTCAGCCAGGGTATCTTATTTTATAGGCAAATTCCTCAGAGCATCAAAGTAACATTTTCAGCCCCAATTATATAGATTACACTATTCTTAAGACTTCACTGGACTTTATATAAATGACTAGTTACTTTCTTCAGGCTAACATTTGTTATTGAATTCTTAGCCTTCCAGCCTATTAAACTAAGTTTCAAAATTTATAGAGACCATTAATCCACTTTACTCAGCTTAGAAAGGATCTAAAGTTATAAATGCACAATTAAGGTTTTCTTCCATTCCCGTAGTATTTTTTAATTACTTCAGGTAATTTACTCATTACACCATTAGGTAAATCTTTTACTTATACATTTAATTTATAATTTAAAAGTTTTATACCAACATTTCACTTAGGGATACTGCATTTGCAACTATATAATATATAGTACTGTATATTCTTCGAGAGTACAGTACCGTATCAAATCAACAAATGTACTGCAAACTTATTTCAGTTATTTGCCATTAGTCTCGCAAACTAGAATAGTTTCACTTCCACCAAAATTGCTCTTGCTTTATAAGATTTCAAACTTAATTGCGAATTTCTATTTTGACAAGTACCTAGTCTTCATATATAGTAATTTGTGTTTTAGTTTCTTTTGCAAGTTTTACTTTCACATTTCTAATACTAAGGTGCCAGACTAATTAAAAAAACATTAAAGACTACAGTATATAGAACCAATCATTATCAGATCTTTTACCAAACTTATTCCTAGCATATTTTACTATTTATAACTAGTCACTACTACAACTAGGTAAGTGTACTTCTATTTTCAGCCTAACCCTATCCATTGAACAATACAGCATATCAAAATGTATAATGGGCTTATATGGTATATATACAATTCACATCTCATATTTTTCTTTATTTACCAATGGAGCAAAAAGTCAAAAACTTACAATAGTGCATTAAAATCAGAGTCGGTAACATAAATTAGGTTAAAGCTTGGATACTGCAGATAAATTATTTTCCTTAACTTAGGGAGTTAACGAAAGCAACTGTAATCAGTAACCAAAGCTCTCCCATTCACTTTTACCTTGCCAAGTTCGGTTTGTATACATTTACTCAGTTAGCAATGTTTACAGAACCCTTACAAACTTAAAATATTTCCAAAACACCAGGATGGAAATGCTTTTAAGTTAATAAACACCTTCAGGATTAGGAAGCGTTCAGTTTATTCGATCATTAAATGCTTTTATTCACCTTAGGAAGGATCTATGGATTCATATTTTTTCACCAACCAACTTTATTTCTAAA
This sequence comes from Paralithodes platypus, assembly GCA_032716605.1. Taxonomy (NCBI): domain Eukaryota; kingdom Metazoa; phylum Arthropoda; class Malacostraca; order Decapoda; family Lithodidae; genus Paralithodes; species Paralithodes platypus. The sequence continues at coordinate 65,073,165 of CM064480.1, forward strand.
CTCAATGAAAAATACATGAGACACTCCAAGGACTCTAACCAAGGATATTACTAAAGTAAATTTAATTAACAATACTGTACATATAGCACTCCAAGGACTCTAACCTAGGAGACAGAAATTCTGCACATTTATGCATTACGCTATAAAGACCGTTAAAGAATTATGCACAAGGCCAAGATATATTGGGTAGATTTGAGTTGCCAAAGACCTTCCTAAAACAGAAATTATATAAAGATCGAATAAACTTTATGTGCATCTTAATACCGAGGGAGCAAAGACTCTCCAAACATTGCTTCCGAAGGAATATAAATGATACCAGTGGAACAATTAATACCCCGAAGCTAAGCCTACATAAACAAACGCTCTCTCTCTCAGTTCATCCCTATATCCCGGGCACCACAGGGGCAGGACCTGACTTTCGGAATCACTACTTATTGACAACCTTGTTGCGTACTAGCAGGAGACCGTTATGAATGACCGTACTAGTTTTCAGGCTGCAGTCGTGGGCCCCGAATATACTCAAAAAACAAATAAAATAAAAGTTCTACAGCTAAAAACATTAAATTTAAAGTTACCCTTCAAGCATAATCCCACCCCCTATCTCCCAGAATATACTAACAAAATAAAAATAAAAGTAATAAATCTAATAAGTACCACCCATTTAAATAAAAGTTATAAATCTAATAAGTAACACTCTATTCTTATCAATTACAAACTCAAATTTACTTTAATAAACTGATTAAAGCATATGGTCCTCCCGGGATTCGAACCCGGGACACCACACCCAGAACATAAGCACCTTAAGCCATTACACCAACAACTTTACTTCAAAACTCCATGAAATCAACAAATACATGTGGCACTCCAAGGACTCAAACCTAGGATACTCAAAATTATATTTTAATTTTTAAGTTAATCCACCCACCCAAAACCCATTCTCCCCCGCCCGAGAGATATGCTCCGCGGTTCCAATATTCAATTTGTGAACTAACTTACTGCATTCAATCCCCATTTCAGGGTAGCAGTACTGTACAAGGGGCAGATCCCTTCTGGCACTCCTCCATTCACATTCCGGATAACTAGATAGGTTACAAGATTCAATTTTTGGCAAGATTCGGAGATCTCAATAACTTTAATTTTACTTTCATCACAGCTACCCTTAGACAGTTTTATTAAGCTTAGGAAACATCATTACGAATCAAATACGCTTTGATGCCATAGACCCTTCATAAACTTAATAAATTTGAAGGAAACTATAATAAAGCAGGAATTACAGTCTGGATTTAAATTTAGTGAACACTTTTCTATACATTTGTGATAACCATTCACTGAAGTCCCCGATCATTAGGGCACCCACCCTAACCCAGCTATACGTCAGCAGGGAGTACATGGTGGTCAAAACTGCATCAAATATAATACTTAGCTATTTGGATTAGTGGTCTTGTCTTTTTACTGCGTTCCTTTAAGTTGTTGGTTTATTTTGCAAGTTTTAAATTATAATTTAAGTTAAAAAGATACTTCAACTTTCTTACATTTGCCCCATTTGTGTGGCATTTATAACTTTTTATGTAATAGAAGAAATCTGCCTTTGGCCGAGCCATTTTTCTACCGAAAAAGGCACCAATTTATTTTGAGTGTCTTTAGTATTTATTTAAACCTTTTAAGTCAAAGGATTTTTTTTATTAATTTATATTTTTTCACCAAAACTTTACTTCTAAACTCAATGAAATCAACAAATACACGACTCGGATACTCACAAATATTCCGCACATTTATGCATTATGCTATAGACAATGCATTATGCTATAAAGACAATTAACATGAAATGTCATAGTTTAAGTATTACGCTATCAAATCATGCCAAAATATTACAATCCTTCGTAACCGTACCTATTCTTCCATCACTATCGCACAACGTTAATAAAGTATCCTACTTGTTCCACCGGGATATCATTTTAAAGTTTACCCTGTAAGCATATCATTTGGCTACATTCATGTTTATAGAAGATATATCACATTAGGCTGGATTTAGAGGTTGTAATAGAAATGGGGGAGGGGGAGGGGGGGATTCAGGGCGCTACAGGACAGACCGTCAGTTTCAACATCAATACTAATATTCGCCGCGCTCCCTTCAAAGTCCGGTACTAACGGCTCATACTTTCTCGAATATTACTGATGTACAGGCTGTCGGCATAGGCCCAGAATATACTACTAATAAATTACAGTACGCCAAGTCAATACTCGTATCCGCCGCGGTCCCTTCAAGGTCCGGTACTAACGGCGGATACTTTCTCGAACATGTACAGACAGTCTTTGTAGGCATAGCAATTATACTAAAATATTATAGTATGGAAAATTTTCTATCAAAATATGTACGAAGGGTACTTTTTAAGCTGGATTGAAGTCTAGAGCAAACTAAGACATTTTTTCTATCGAAACATTTGTTTTTTTGTAAAGTTGGATTGAAAGTCTACAGAGCAAACCAAGACATTTTTCAGCAAACTGACATTTTATCTATCTATTTTTTATTTTTTTTTAAAGTTTGATTGAAAGTCTACAGAGCAAACAAAGAAATTTTTCTATCGAAAAATGCACAAGGAGTGCTTTATTTTAAGCTTGATTGAAGTCTAGAGCAAACAAAGTAATACAAAATTAAAATGTAAAACTTGAAAACTAAACAAACCAAAATTGGGACAAGGACAATATAAAGTAAGCAATAAATAAGCAATTAAATATGCCGCTCTATAGATAATATTTCTTATATTTTATTTTAAGCCATGCAAGTCTTTTTCTAGACTCAGTAGTCTGGTTAAACAAACTTAATTAATTTTAGCAAGCGTTTTCTCCACAGCAATTTTGAAGTTATTTTGACTTTATATTGACGGTCAAAGTTTTGGTTTGTTTAGTTTGCAAGTTTTAAATTTTAATAAGTAAATAAGCAAATAAATAAGCCGTTCTAGATATTAATAATAAATACAATGGGGAAGGTGAACGAGTATATAGATAGTATATAGATAAAGAATAAGTACTGTGGGACCAGTTATTACTTTTAACCGTTAATTTGCTAATGCGATGGCGAAGATTTAGGGAACCGATTGTAAAAGAAATATTCTAATTCAGTGCACGCTCATTTTATTTAAGGATTTTATAGCTTTGTAGTTTTAAGTTAATTCCGATAAATTTTAATGCGTTTTGCCACATATAGAAGGTGGGGTTTCTATCATTTAAATTTTAAAGTTATATTAATTTGAACAGTAACTTTTAAAGTTGTATACATAAAATTTACTTGCTAATGCAATACCGAAGAGTTAAAAGGAACATTGTAATTCAGTCTAGTCATTTTATTTCACAATAGTAGTTTGTAGTTTTCAAAGCTTAAATTCCGATAATTTTAAATTAATGTTTACAATTTTTGTTTAGTGCGCTTTGATAATTTTAGATTTTAAAGTTACTTTTATTAATATGAACAGTACTTAGTTTCAAAGTTAGGCTATATATTTTAATTGCTGTACAAAGTATCCATACTTAAAGTTTGCTGGATTGCCCACTTTAGATAGAGATTAATTATATTGTAGAGTTTTACTTTGCCAGAAACCAGTCCAATTCTATACAAAACTATCCAGCAATTTTAATATTACTTTAGTGAACATTTACTCTTAATTTCATAGATTAATTTATAGTTTTAATTTTCCATTTTATATTTAGAGTAATTTCTATAGCGATTTCTATTAATAATTTTTACTTTAATTTCAATTTGTCCCAGTTTTAGTTTGATTATTTTTAAAGTTTTAAAATTAATTATCCATATATATTTATCTATACAGTATTATTACTTAGTTTATTAAGGGGGAGGAGGGGAGGGGGAAGCGGATCATTCTTAACCAACATAGTCACACTAATTTCAACAAGGGACGTTAATTTACAACCAACAAATCCAACATAACATTAATATATCCTATCTAACTTCTCCAACCTTATTGAACAGAAGTGATGTGTGTGGAGAGTTGAAGTAGAGGATTGGCGATTAAGTATATTGGAGATCCTAGCGACGTTAATCTTCAGACGTCGAGCTCTAAATAATCTTGAGACGTTGGGAAGGTCTTAGTCGGGTGTACGCTCCTTGTGCTGTAAAGCGTAGACAAAGGTTAGTGGATTCCATGGTATACAGAGGTGGGTATACATGCATCAAATTTTAAGACCGAATGCTCCACACATACTTGCAGTTTCAGGCTCTTGTCCTAATGGCGGCATTCCAGGCAACCCTGTTCAGGGCTGCTCCACTTTTAAATTTTTTGGATTGGAGATCGGCACGTATAGTCTAATCACAAGTTTGTTTTAAAATATTAATTTCCGATCAATTTAAATGCATTTTTTCACTTATTTTCTTTAGGGCTTTTCGATAATTATTAATTTTAAAGAGCATCTTAAAATTAACAGATAGCTCAAAAGTTACCGTTCAAATTAAAGAAAAAAAAATCCTACCCAAACCTTTTACTCTAAAATAATTATTTTCATTAAAAGGGACTCATAATTCTTTACCATCAACATCTATAGCTCCAAAACAATAAGTCAAATTATACCGGTAGCTATAATAACCTATACCGGATTCCAAACAACTATGCACAACATCTTCAACATTAACATCTATAATTATAGGCTACTATCAGCCAGGGAATGGGTACAAATTTAAAGCGTGCCTTCTGCGTGTCGTAAGAGGCGACTAAAGAGGTTGGGTCGGTGGGCTTGCGACCCCCACCCGGAAAAAATATCTAAGCAAGGAAAAACGAACGAACAGCCTCGGATGCGGACGGAACCAACCTTGACGAACCACGACCGACTAAGGACATGCCTTCGGACATTCTGAGAATGGCTACGTGGAATGTTAGTGGCATGAATGATGGCACAAAAGAGAGAGAGGTTCTGGAAGTGTTAGTGAATGCCAGGCTGGATGTATGTGGAATGACAGAGACCAAATGGAAAGGTTCAGATGTGAGAGAGTGGGAGTGTGGAATGGGTGTGTGCTGGAGTGAGTGAAGGAACAGCGAGAGAAGGTGCATGTTTGTTTGTAAGTAGCAAATGGAAGGAATGTGTAAGAGAGTATGGGTCTGTGGGTTCAAGGATTGTGTGGGTGAGAATGAAAGTAGGAATACAAACGTGGGTGATTGTATGCGTGTATGCCCCGACAGATGATATACTTGAAAGAAAGAAAGGAGTTCTGGATGAATGTGGAGGCGTGCCTGGAGAAGTTTGACAAGAACGAAAGAATATTTCTGATTGGGGATATGAATGGTAAGGTGGGTGATAGGAAAGTTGAGGGAGTGGTGGGAGGGTGGGGGTACCATCAGAGGTGAATGGGAATGGTAGTGCACTTGTGGACATATGTGTGGGGAGGAGGCTGTGGATAGCCAACACCTTCTTCCGACACAGAATGATCCACAGGTACACGTGGAAACGGATGTTGACGATGAAGGATAAGACAGTGGTGGAACGAAAGTCATTGATTGATTATGTATGTGTGGATGAACGAATGAAGAAATCTGTGATGGATGCTAGGGTGTATAGGGTATTGGAGGGGGTCTGTCTGATCATTATGTAGTGGTAGCTAAGGTTAGGATACAAAAGAAGTGGTTGAGGAGAGCGGGAGGGAGGCGAGAGGAGGGTGGAATGGTGAGGAGGGTGGAGAGGTTGCAGGAGGAGGAAGTCAGGGAGGAGTACAGGAGAGCAGTGGAAAGACGACTAGGTGGGTTCGACCTGGAAGTTATGGAGGAAGTGGAGGAGATGAGCAAGGTGTTTAAGGATGAGATCTGTGCAGCATGTGAGGAGGTGTGTGGAGTGAGGAGAAGAGGGAGGGGAGTGAAAGGTACAGCATGGTGGACAGAAGAGGTAAGAATAGCTGTGGAAGAAAAGAAGAAAGCATATAGAGAGTGGTTGGGTAGTAGAGGGAATGAAGATTCCGAGAGGCAGAAACGAGCGAGGTACGTGGAGAGTAAGAGGGTGGTGAAGAGAGTAGTGAAGGAAAGTAAGAGAAGAGTAGATGAGGAATTTGGAAGGAATCTGAGTGTAAAATGGAGGGAGAGTAAGAAACTGTTCTGGAAAGAAGTCAAGAAAGTTAGGGAAGGTAGCAAGGGAAACAGTAAGGGTGTGAAAGATAAGAATGGGAGAATGCTAGCCGAGAAGCAAGAGAGAGTCGAAAGATGGAGGGAGTACTTCAGTGAGTTGCTAAATTAAAATGTAAAACTTGCAAACTAAACAAACCAAAATTGGGACAAGGACAATATAAAGTCAAATTAAATTATCAAAAATGAAAGGAATGAAGAGCCAGCAAACATAGCTGGATATGGTATGGGAGGGAGAAGAAGAGAAGTAGTGGAGGAGGAGGAGGTGGGGATCAGGAGGTCAGAAGTGTGGGAAGCCATGAAAAGAGTGAAGTTGGGGAAAGCACCAGGAACAGATGGAGTGTGTGGGGAAATGTTGAGGTATGGTGGTGAGATAGCGATAGAATGGGTATGGAAAATGTGCAAACTAGCATGGGAGAAGGGGAGTGCACCCGATGACTGGAAGACTGGCATAATAGTCCCCCTATATAAGGGCAAAGGGGAAAGAGGAGTGTGTGGTAACCACCGAGGAATATGTCTTCTAAGCGTAGTAGGGAAGGTATACAGTAGGGTAGTGATTGAGAGAGTGAGAGTGAGAACGGAGAAATGGATAGGCGACGAGCAGGGAGGTTTTAGGAAGGGAAGAGGATGTGTAGATCAGATTTTTACCCTGAATTGTGTTGTGGAGAAGTATCTGGAGAAGAAACAAAAGGTGTATGTTGCCTTTATGGACTTAGAGAAGGCCTATGACAGAGTGGATAGAGAAGGTTTGTGGAAAGTACTTAGAATATACGGAGTAGAGGGCAAGTTGCTGAAAGCAGTGAAGAGCATGTATGAGGGTGCAAAGGCAGCAGTACGTGTGGAGAGTGAGCAGAGCGAGTTCTTTGACCTGAATGTTGGTTTGAAACAGGGGTGTGTGATGTCCCCGTGGTTGTTTACTGTATATATGGATGGAGTTATGAAAGAAATACTATCAAGAGCAGTGGATGTTGGTGTATCGCTGAAAAGGGAGGGAATTGAGTGGAAGCTACCTATACTGCTGTTTGCGGATGATACAGTTCTGATGAGTGATAATGAATGGGAGTTGCAGGGTCTGGTAAATGAGTTTGGAACAGTGTGCGAAAAACGGAATATGAAGGTAAATATGGGGAAGAGCAAGGTTATGGTCTTCGAAAGGGGTGAAGTCACAGAGTGTGAGGTGAAGCTGAACGGTCAGGCTATGGAGATCGTCAACTCTTTTAAGTATCTGGGCAGTGTGTTGAGTAAAGATGGGACTATGGATGAAGAGGTGCGGGAGAGGGTACAACAGGGGAAGAGGGTTGTAGGAACGCTAAAAGCAGTAACAAGAAATAGGGTGGTCAGTATGGAAGTGAAGAAGTCCTTGCATGACAGTGTGGTAATCCCGACACTGACTTACGGAAGCGAAGCATGGACGTTGGTTGAGAGACTCAGACCAAGAGTGAGAGCAGTGGAAATGAATTACTTAAGGAGTGCGTGCGGAGTTACATGGAGGGATAGACAGACTAATGAGGAAGTAAGAAGGAGGTGTGGTGTGGAGGTAGATGTGCTGGAATGTGTGAAAAGGAACAACTTGAGATGGTTCGGCCATATGGAACGTATGGAAAGCGAGAGAATGACTAAGAGGGTGTACGAGAGCGAGGTGGAGGGACAGAGGGGGAGAGGTAGACCGAATATGAGGTGGAAGGATGGAGTGAGGAACTACATGAACGAAGGCGGTGCTGGTTGGGGGGAGGGGCGTCGACTGACTGGGGACAGAGGTGCATGGGGGCGGTTCGTTCGTGGCCACCCCTTCGGGGATCACGGCGTCAGGCAATAGATAGATAGATAGAATATAATAACCTATACCGGATTCCAAACAACTATGCACAACATCTTCAACATTAACATCTATAATTATAGGCTACTATCAGCCAGGGAATGGGTACAAATTTAAAGCTCATTTGCTCTAGTCTTTTTTTAATTAGACACTAGAACTCAATAAAACTAATAGATAATAAATAGATGGAAGGGGAATAGTAGGCTACAGTACTGTAACTATAGATAAAACAATTTCTAGCCTACCTAAAATAAACAGGGTATAGATTATTATTATAACACTAAATACTGTGGTGATGGGCTGGTCTATCAGAGTGAGAACTGAGCGATCTCTGCCATACCCATAGCTTACTCTGACTGTTCCTTTAACTTATATATTATCTAGATCTCAAGTGACGGCGTCTTTTCCGTGGATTGACCTCCCAATCTACCAAGATTGGAAGCCAAAGAGTCACATTTTTCTCTTGCCCCTCAACTTTCTCTTTATAATTGCTGAGGGGCACAGGGCCCTGGGTGGGGCTTTGGTTTCCCGGGCATTTCCGCACCCTCCTCAGCTCCCCGCCATGGAGTGGCTTCGGTCACCCAGGCTTTATTGTGGTCGGCAGGGAGGGTTCTGTGGGGGCGCTCAGTTATGGCCTTGGAATTGCTCAGGGCCCTGGGGCTGTTCGGCCAGGCAGCTTGGGGAACAACGACAACACTAAATACTATCTACTGTACTGTCAAAAAAAACAACAACCCAGCTTTAGAATTTAGACTCTTTTCTCCCTCATTACTTTGGCAATTTTAAAAACTTTTACCCCACAGTCAATATTATGACTCATTGTGCCATTTATCCACCTTTCCTGCTGGCCAATACAGACTCATTTAGGGGGAACCGCCCATATGTCTTTAGATTTTTTTTTTTTTTTTTTTCCCCAAAGAGTGAGTATTTTTAAGCTTCAAGGTCTACGGACCAAACTATATACATTCTCTTCTTAAAGTATAAAATACATTAAAACTAGGATTCCTTAAATTTTAAAACTTTCAAAATAAACAAACTAAAACTGGGATGACAAGATAAAGTTAGAACTAATCCAATATTAATCAAACTTTAAATTAATACTTTCACTTCAAACTTCCCATTCTACATTAAACAATGAAACTAATTACAATACAGTATGTACAGTTGCCCAAATAACTTCTGGTCATCTTATACATCAAAATAAAATGTAAACCTTATGATTTATTATACAGTAGTGAACTCTCAAGATTAGTCAACTCTTAATTCATATTTTTTCACCAACCAACTTGTGGCACTCCAAGGACTTTAACCTAGGATACACACCAAAATTCCGCGTATTTATGCATTACGCTATGAAGATGACTACTCAACCGATTTCTTTATTAATTTCACTCCAACACCAAACTCTACCCAAAGAAATTAATTAAACCAAGCACTTGATCCACCGGGATTCGAACCAGAGTTACCACATTCACATTTTAAACACTAACAATATCACCATCAAGGCAGTTATATCAAAGACTAGGAACACAACCTAAACACTACCGCTAAACTTGAAAAAAACTAAATACTAACCGAATAGTAGTCCTGTAGAGTAGTGGTAGTAGTAGTCCGTTGAGAATATTAGTCTTGTAGTTCTAGTCCATTGAAGAGAATATTAGTCCAGTCCTGTAGTTTTAGTAGTAGTAGCAGTAGTCCATTGAAAATAATAGTAGTCTTGTAGACCATCATTGAATCAAGGTACCATCCTCCTAGGTCTTCTTGCGCTGTAATACAATTAGAAAAATACATTAGTTATATGAAACTGATAACTTGCTCGTGTAAAAATGTACAACCTATGTGGTGGATTGAGTTTTTATTTATAAATTTTGCATAAGCGTTTTTTTCACATAGCGATTTAGTAGTCCTTTTGTCTATCCAAATAGGGTGTAAATTACTAATAAATTCATGCACTCATTTTACTTACTTACGGTCACGCTAATAAGTCATGTCCCAGCTGTCATTACATTTGGCTTGCTCTGTGCTGTATTAATGTCGGTCAGATGTTGAATAGGGTGAGAAAGTGTAGAAATATGTTGGTATATTTCACTCGCTATGAAGAAATTAAGCTTAGTTATTGCGGATACCAATTATTGATCAAAACATACGTGGTGCCGAGACATCACTTATTAGCGTGATTGTACAATATCATAACTTACGTGGGCAACTGTATAAGGATCACCAAAGTTAACCATCTCTGACACAAGAGATTTTGAGCCTATTGGAGATACTTTAAATAAAGCCTTTGTGACCATCAGGGGTATTTAGAAACCTTTGTTTAGTTACTTCAACCTCTGCAGTTGTCTTTGAGTTACCTGTGGGCAGAAAACTAATTTTGGAGAGAACTCAATTTCTTATTGCTAATCTGGCAACCTCAGTCATATATGCGTGAAAGGGTTAAAATACCAAACGCATCAAAATACTAACCCATTAGTACTCTTGTAGAGCGGTACATCAGGGGGTCCACATCAATAGTCAGTCACAGAGTCCGAATACCATGCCCTACGCTCCTATCCAAAACACAACTGCTCCTTCTGCAACAGATCACCAACATACCAGACTATACATCCACTACACATCAGGCCCACACGCTCCTTCAGTCAGGCTCCAACGCTCTGCCTCTCGTCAATTTAACCCTTTGGCGCACCTATAGTTTCCAAACAAGTTTTTTCCCACTCTCAAAGTATATCTCCGCTCACTCAGAGCCAGTTTTGTGCCTGGCGATAATTTGTTTCCGTGAAGTTTTTATCCACCAAAAAATCCTTTTATTTGGATAAATGAAGTACCATCGGCTTCGGTATTGATTGAACTTGAAGATAAGCAAGTAAAAACATAGAATAAATACAACAACCACATTGGGACACTCCGAAATAAGAATTGTAAAACAAACAGCGAAATGCCAGTCTCCAACTCGCGCTAGCTCAAAATTTTGCCCACAACATTTTTGATTTGCATACATATATGAATGCGGAATTTTATGAGGATTCCACAGGGTAACTTCAGAATTACTATAAACTAAATAGTTACGGAGATACACGAATAAACGTGAAAGTATCGAAAACAGACTGAGCTGTACTCTGCTCTCTTCCCATGCCAGCCGTGAGTCAATCGTTAAACTGAGGGGGTTGCCAATTGTACCCATTGAACTAGACGTAATACCGAGTATATGTGCCAAATATGACGCGCGTCAGATGAAAACGTATTTTTTGCTGAATATTTTTTAAGTTTAATGACTCGCATAGAGTCATCATGCACTTAGGGAAAAATACCCTAATGACTCGCATAAAGAGTCTTCGTGCGCCAAAGGGTTAAAATAAGATTGCCAAGGTCACCGTATTCTGCAAGAAGAGTAACAAAAATAATAAAGTTACTTTCAAGGATTATGGCATTTGGATTTAGATTATAAATTTAACACTTTCAAAATAAACATATCAAAACTTATACGAACACAGCAAAAAGACAAAAAAAAATCAAAATCGCTATGTGGAAAAAACACTTAAAATAATAATTTATAAATATGAGAAAGACGACTTTTATGGACAGTTTTGCAGATAGCTTATTTTTTTTTTGTATCCATTTGGTCTACTTTTAAAGTACTGCTCAACATCAGGGAATTTCGTAAGCAAAGCTTTTACTGTACATTATATTTGGCTATTCATGCATTTTGAGCCACATTTCTTTACCACAAACTTCCAAAACTCAAAAATGTCAAAAATTTGTTAAACTTAAAACAAACATTTCAATATACTAACCGAATATTACTCCTGTAGAGTGGTTTATCCAAGTCCCACGTAGAGTCACCGAGCCCGAATACCATGCCCTACGCTGCATCCAAAACAGATAGGGTCCCAGACAATCTTTTAACACTTCACCATGCCAGACGATCCAACCATCCCCAACACATAAAGGTCCCCCACGCTCCTTCCGGCTCCGCAAAACAGCCACCATACCAGACAATCCGCCCACAACGCTCTGCCTATCGTCAATTGAAGATACGATCTGCCAAAGTCCTCGCGCTGTGGAATAAGGGTACAAAAATTAAGTAATAGATTCTATGGAATTTCCTATGCTAAACTTTTACTGTAAATTATATTTGCCTAGTCATTCATTGCCACCCACGGAAAATAAACCAATTTACTCAGTAAATAGGATATACAATAGATTCTTTCATTGTAGGCCACATTTCTTTTAAAGTTAAAACGTCAAAATTATCTAAATACTGTACTGTACTAACCAATTATTTATCCTGTAAATAAAGTGTCTCGCGTCCTTTGGGGGGCCTTATCCATCCTAACACCAGTCCCCACCAACAACGCTCCATCCACACCATCGTCAGGCCACAACTGCATCCACCATACACCACAACTCTGTGTCCACCATACACCACAACTCTGCGTCCCGGGCGTTTCTGCACCCTCCTCCGCTCCCCGCCATAGAGTGGCTTCGGTCACCCAGGCTTTATTGTGGTCGGCAGGGAGGCTTCTGTGGGGGCGCTCGGTTATAGCCTTGGCCTTACTCGGGGCCTTGGGGCTGTTCGGCTAGGCAGCTTGGGGTTGTGGTCATTGTGCTGAAGGGGTTAAGAAAATTCAGTTAAATGCTTATAAATTACCTATGGCTCTGGCTGTCGACATCATCGGCGAATGCTGCGTCCCGAGGAAGGGTTACCAGTGCTTGATAAACCAGACTATCCGAGGGAACAGCTCTTCCTCCCGGGACACATGGCTGATTAGGCACAGTATTAACCATGGCTCTTAAAGACTTCCGTTGGCACATCCATCAGGTTTCTTGCGTTCTGGTATTCAGTCTAGACTACCCCCTCAGATGGATTATGGAAATGGAATTAAAAAGACCAAAGTCAAACTCTTATTTTCCCCATATTAAGCCTGATTAAATTGTTCAGTATACAAAGGCTGCATAGTATCCAATACAGGCATGTTAAATAAGTGAAAAGGGGAAAAAAACAAATATGAGAAGTTTTAGCCGATTCATCTACATTTAGTCTGAAAACTACATGCTCAAAAAGGGGAGCCTATTTGTAAACCGTTGTTTGAAAGTTTTAAAGATAAATTTAGCAGATGCACTGCTAATAAAGTACAGTATGCTAACTTTCCAAAATAATTGTATAAAGTTTACTGAAAATTAAGTTTCAGTTACATGTACGGTGTATTAGACATACTGTACCTAGAAACTGGGCTCAAATAATAAAACTAACTTACCGCCTTCGTATTCTGTAAAGAACTTACCGCATTCGACAATCTGAAAAGGTGAAGTTACAGAATTTCACTATCTGCAAAGAACTTCCCGCCGCCGAGAATCCAAAATGAAGAACTTCCTGGACGGACAATCAGCAAAAGAATAACTTCCCGCCTCGCTATCTGCAGAGAAGATCTTCCTGCCTCGCTATCTGCAGAGAACTTACCACCTCGCAATCTGCAAAGAACAATTTACCGCCTCACAATATGTAAAGAACTTTCAATCTGCCAAGGCTAACTTACCGCCTCGGTATTCAGAAATTAAGAACTTCCCGCGTCTCCATCTCAAGAACTTACCGCCTCAATCTGTAAAAAAGAACTAGTCACCTCACAATCAGCAAAGAACTTGCCACCTCTGGGTCCAGCAAAGAACTTACCCCCATACAATCTGTAAATAAGAACTTATCGCCATAGTCTGTAAAAGAAATTACCACCACGGGATTCGAAGAACTTCCTGCCTCGCTATCTGCAGAGAACTTACCACATCGCAATCTGCAAAGAACAATTTACCACCTCACAATATGTAAAGAACTTACAATCTGCCAAGGCAAACTTACCGCCTCTGGATTCAGAAATTAAGAACTTCCCGCATCTCCATCTGTGAAGAACTTATCACCTCGCAATCAGCAAAGAACTTACCGCCATACAATCTGTAAATAAGAACTTACCGCCACGGGATTAAAAGTACTTACTGCCACGGGATTCAAAGAACTTGCCGCCTTGGGGTCCAGCAAAGAACTTCCCTCCATACAATCTGTAAATAAGAACTTACCGCCACGGGATTCAAAGAACTTACCGCCTCTCGGTTTGTAAAAAAAAAAAAAAAAAAAAAAATAATCTTAAAGAACTTACCACCACGGGATTCTGTAAAGGAGAACTTACCACCACGGGATTCTGTAAAGGAGAACTTACCACCACGGGATTCTGTAAAGGAGAACTTACCACCACGGGATTCTGTAAAGGAGAACTTACCACCACGGGATTCTGTAAAGGAGAACTTATCACTACGGGATTCTGTAAAGGAGAACTTACCACGGGATTCAGCAAAGCAGAAGTTACCACCACGGGATTCTGTAAAGGAGAACTTACCACCACGGGATTCTGTAAAGGAGAACTTACCACCACAGGATTCTGTAAAGGAGAACTTACCACCACGGGATTCTGTAAAGGAGAACTTACCACCACGGGATTCTGTAAAGGAGAACTTACCACCACGGGATTCTGTAAAGGAGAACTTACCACCACGGGATTCTGTAAAGGAGAACTTACCACCACGGGATTCTGTAAAGGAGAACTTACCACCACGGGATTCTGTAAAGGAGAACTTACCACCACGGGATTCTGTAAAGGAGAACTTACCACCACGGGATTCTGTAAAGGAGAACTTACCACCACGGGATTCAGCAAAGCAGAACTTGCCACCACGGGATTCTGTAAAGGAGAACTTGCCACCACGGGATTCTGTAAAGGAGAACTTACCACCACGGGATTCTGTAAAGGAGAACTTACCACCACGGGATTCTGTAAAGGAGAACTTACCACCACAGGATTCTGTAAAGGAGAACTTACCACCACGGGATTCTGTAAAGGAGAACTTACCACCACGGGATTCTGTAAAGGAGAACTTACCGCCTCGGTATTCTGAAAAGAACTGCCATACAATCTGTAAAATAACTTACCGCCACGGGATTCACCAAAGAACTTACCGCCACAGGATTCAACGCAAGAATTTTATGCCACAATCTGTAAAGAATTAAGAACTTACCGCCTCACAATCTGTAGAGAAATTATCGCCACACAATCTGTAAAGAACTTACCGCCTCGGGATTATGCAAAGATTAACTTACCGCCACAGGATTCTGAAAAGAACTTACTGCCACGGGATTCAGAAAACTTACCGCCTCTGGGTTCTGCAAAGACGAACTTACCGCCACGGGATTAAACGCAAGAATTTTTCACCACAATCTGTAAAAGAATTAAGAACTTACCGCCGTGGGATTTAGCAAAGGAGAACTTACCGCCGTGGGATTCAGCAAAGAACTTACCAACTCTTATCTTCAGAAACATAACTAGCTAACCTGAAGAAAAAAATAACCGGTATATACAATACAGTATAAATAGAACTGGCTTAAAGGCTACTGTAATCTCCAGAATAATGATAGACCTTTTTGCATAGCCTATGTAAACCCTCTTGTTCGCTAGAAAATGCACTAGTCTTCGCTCCCTCTAAACGCGGCTTTCAAAACAATAATTGACAAATCACCCAAGGATGTTAATCTCATTCTCCGTTTAAGAAACAAGGAATTCAGTGAGAACTCACAACACTTAAGCCAAAAACAAAACCTTCAGACTTTCTTATTTTATGCCTCCGAATAGGAAATTCTTTGATCTATTATTATTTTGGAATCTCTACTACGTACAATGTGTCCATATGCGATTGGAATCCAATACTTTACAGTATAGTAAGACAGAAGTGCTTTGATATAATCATTTGTGGTGAAGAAATTGTCCGATACTATTCATATTTTTAAACAAGTTCCAACTGCCACTGGTACATTACCGGTATACTGTATACGCATATGAAAATATTCTTATAACTTTTTTTTGCGATAGACTTTGTTCTTGCTTAAAGTTTAATTTCTTTATATATTGCCGCAAGTCCAACATCTTAAGCCGCATAGTGAAGTGAAATGCGGGTATAAAGTGAAATTTTCAACAACAACAACAACAATTTGAGATTAAAATATTCAATTAATTAATATGAAGCAAGAGAGTCGAAAGATGGGAGTACTTCAGTGAGTTGCTAAATGTAAGGAATGAAGAGCCAGCAAACATAGCTGGATATGGTATGGGAGGGAGAAGAGAAGTAGTGGAGGAGGAGGTGGGGATCAGGTCAGAAGTGTGGGAAGCCATGAAAAGAGTGAAGTTGGGGAAAGCACCAGAAACAGATGGAGTGTGTGGGGAAATGTTGAGGTGTGGTGGTGAGATAGTGATAGAATGGGTATGGAAAATGTGCAAACTAGCATGGGAGAAGGAGAGTGCACCCGATGACTGGCATAATAGTCCCCCTATATAAGGGCAAAGGGGAAAGAGGAGTGTGTGGTAACCACCGAGGAATAGGTCTTCTAAGCGTAGTAGGGAAGGTATACAGTAGGGTAGTGATTGAGAGAGTGAGAACGGAGATATGGTTAGGCGACGAGCAGGGAGGTTTTAGGAAGGGAAGAGGATGTGTAGATCAGATTTTTACCCTGAATTCTGTTGTGGAGAAGTATCTGGAGAAGAAACAAAAGGTGTAGGTTGCCTTTATGGACTTGGAGAAGGCCTATGACAGAGTGGATAGAGAAGGTTTGTGGAAAGTACTTAGAATATACGGAGTAGAGGGCAAGTTGCTGAAAGCAGTGAAGAGCATGTATGAGGGTGCAAAGGCGGCAGTACGTGTGGAGAGTGAGCAGAGCGAGTTCTTTGACCTGAATGTTGGTTTGAAACAGGGGTGTGTGATGTCCCCCGTGGTTGTTTACTGTATGTATATATATATATATATATATATATATATATATATATATATATATATATATATATATATATATATATATATATATATATATATGGATGGAGTCATTAAAGAAATACTATCAAGAGCAGTGGATGTTGGTGTATCACTGAAAAGGGAGGGAATTGAGTTGAAGCTACCTATACTGCTGTTTGCGGATGATACAGTTCTGATGAGTGATAATGAATGGGAGTTGCAGGGTCTGGTAAATGAGTTTGGAACAGTGCGAAAAACGGAATTTGAAGGTAAATGCGGGGAAGAGCAAAGTTATGGTCTTCGAAAGGGGTGAAGTCACAGTGTGAGGTGAAGCTGAACGGTCAGGCTATGGAGATTATCTCTTAAATAGCTGGGCAGTGTGTTGAGTAAAGATGGGACTATGGATGAAGAAGTGCGGGAGGTTACAACAGGGGAAGAGGGTTGTAGGAACGCTAAAAGCAGTAACAAGAAATAGGGTGGTCAGTATGGAAGTGAAGAAGTCCTTGCATGACAGTGTGGTAATCCCGACACTGACTTACGGAAGCGAAGCATGGACGTTGGTTGAGACTCAGACCAAGAGTGAGAGCAGTGGAAATGAATTACTTAAGGAGTGCGTGCGAGTTACATGGAGGGATAGACAGACTAATGAGGAATAAAGGAGGTGGTGTGGTGTGGAGGTAGATGTGCTGGAAAGTGTGAAAAGGAACAACTTGAGATGGTTCGGCCCTATGGAACGTATGGAAAGCGAGAAAATTACTAAGAGGGTGTAAGAGAGCGAGGTGGAGGGACAGAGAGGGAGAGGTGGACCGAATGAGAGTTGGAAGGATGGAGTGAGGAAGTACATTAACAAAGGCGGTGCTGGTTGGGGGGAGGGGCGTAGACTGACTGGGGACAGGTGCATGGGGCGGTTAGTTCGTGGCCACCCCTTCGGGAATCACGGCGTCAGGCAATAGATAGATATAGATATTAATTAAATTATTTATGGGAGAAATTAGATAGAAATGGCAAGGGCATACAAAATTATAGTACTGTACAATACAGTACTCTCAACAAAAAACACGGGTCATTTAACTTTTCAGTTAAAAATAGTAAAGTTAAATTACACAAGGATAAAAAAATTTCCCCATAAATTTGAGATATTTAGAAGTTTATATTCTTCTTATACGCGATTATAAGTACACAGTACAGTAAACCCCCGCTAACTCTTTTTAGTCGGAAACCCGCACATCTCGGAATAGAATCGGCCTCTCTGAAATGTCCGTATATCTCTGAAATTTCAGAGTTGGACGGGCTTTGTATTTACCTAATTGTATTTACCTAATTGTAGTTTACAGGAGTTGAGCTAAGCTCGTGTTGTCCAGTCTCTCAGTCTACTTTTTATCCAATGTTTTTCTTTAAAATATGGATGTTCCTTGCTCCTACCACCTCCTCCTCCAGCCCATTCCATTTGTCAATACATCTATAGGGGAAGCTAAACTTCCTGATATCGTTCTTGCAGGTACAGTAGGGTCTCTCAAGATGCGAGATCAGAAGATGCGATTCGCATAAGATGCGAGGACCCCCAAATAATAAATTAATTATTTTAAGATGCGAGACTGACCATAATTTGCGAATCGGAGGCTCAAAGTGTGCTAAATCCGAGGAGAAACTTTAAGATGCGAGATTTTTTTTTTTTTTTAAATGCGAGCCTTAGGCTGGACGTTTTTCCGTATTTTTACGTGATCGTAAGATGCGAAATCGTAAGATACGGACGCATCCATCGACCATAAACTCGCATCTTAAGAGACCCTACTGTAAGTCTTTTTACTTTGTAGCTGTGGCCTCTAGTTATTCCGGTATCCATAATTAATATATCCTCCCTATCCAGCCCCCGGGTGCATTTGTACATCATTATCATGTCTCCCCTCTCTCTCCTCTCTTTTAGACTCTGTAGATTTAATTTGTCTAGCCTCCCTTCATATGGCAGTTCTCAGAGACTTTGAACCAATCTACTGTAGTAACTGCTCTCTGGATTCTTTCTAACTTGTGAATATGCTTCTTTAGATGCGGGGACCACACCACTGCTGCATACTCCAATCTTGGTCTAATCATACTCTTCATAATTTTCGCTACCATGGTCTCATCTCATCCATTGTGTCCGGTTTACAATGTTCTCTCACTCGGGTTTAAGTGATATTAGGATGAATTGAAGCCTGTGCCTTTTAATTATTGTGTTAATATTAATTACCATGTACTGTACTGTCCCTGAAAATATAAGGTTCGTATTTGTCATTAATATGATGAATTTCGCATGTTAAAAAAAATTATATAATAATCTATTTTCTCTGACCCGGACTCTTCTTCTAATTCGGAATTTTCCCGCTCTTAAGTCGGACATCGGACATCTCGGAAGTGGTCTCCCCCCAATTAGTCAGAGTTAGCGAGGGTTTACTGTATATAAGAAAAAGACAGTGGGGATTGGGCCGGAGTCAATAGATAGATAAAATGTATAACTAGTAATTTTTATACCGGTACTAAAAAATAGATTAAAATGTTTTGGTTCGACAGCATACTCATTATGCCAAAACCTAAAATTTGGAATACGTATTTACAGTATATAGAATGCATTACTGTATTAGAATACCGTATTTCCGAATAAACCGAGAAGCAGAAAAATGATGGATCGGCCACGATATACTTTATAAAAAAAAATACTGCAATTAACTCTAGTAATAAACCATATGAACGTATGGGAAGAGAGAACGACACTTTTACGAACGCGAGGTGTAAGGACAGAGGGAGAGGTGAACCGAGAGAGACTTGGAAGGATGGAATGAATGCAGTGCTGGATGGGAGGAGGGGTGTAGACTGACTGGAAGACTGGTGTATGGGGGCATCTCGTTCGTGGCCACTCCTTCAGGGATCACCGTGTCTGATAATAGATATATAGAACTCTAGTAATGCCCAGGGAGGGTTAATATCCCCCAAAAAATTCCATTTCCAAAACACAAGTGCATTACTGTAGGCTATGGGTATATACTACAGTATAATCAAATATATTATATGATAGGTGGCGGTATAGCAGTGTTTGTCAGTACATTAAAAAGCTGTATTAAATCAGGTATTAGACTAAATAACTATAATGAAAGTGTTTGGGTAGAGGTTAACGAAGGTAGTGAGACCATAGTTATTGGAGTTATATATAGACCGCCAAATATGAGTAGAAATGACTGAACATCATTATGGGAGGAAATTAAAATGGCATAAAGGTTTAGCAATGTGTGCATTATGGGGATTTTAATTTTCCGAATATAGATTGGCAGCATCAAATAGGAGACTGATTCTGAGGAGTTTATAGAGGTAGTACAAGATAGCTTTTTATTTAAATTCATAGATACGCCGACTAGGTAATAATATACTCTATTTAGTTTTCAGTAACAATGACCATATGGTAAATAATTTAGAGATAGGGGACCACCTAGGAAATAGTGACCACAATTCTGTGTAGTTTAATATACAATGGAAAGGTAATACCAGAGAGAATACAACATTAATACCGGACTTCAGAAAAGCCAATTATGGTGGGTTAAGAAGAGCCCTATTAGCAGACCCTATGGTAAAAAAATTAAGTCGATCCAGGTGTCCAAATGAGTGTACCCCTTCTCAGGCACCTGTCATCTTAAGTCAGGAAGAGACTTCAACCTTGGTAGATACATACGATAATTTTATCGAGTCAGTATTCAATGCACAAAATAAATATATCTCCAAAAGAAAATTTAGATCAACACAGAACCAACCCAAATGGATGAATAATAGACAATTAGATCTTCTAGGACAAAAGAGGAATATATAGAAAAATTAGGAAAGGTGAAATTCACCTACTTGCTTACTATCAGAATCTATCAAGACAGGTAAAAAAGGATCTTAGGAAAGAAAAAAGAAATTATGAAATTAAGGTTGCCAATGACTCAAAAAATAATCCTAAAGCTTTTTACCAACTATATAAATCCAAGGTTAGAGATGTAATTGGTCCCCTTAAAACTTTGATAGGAGAAATGACAGAAAATGATTTAGAAATGTGCAATACATTAAATAGTAAATTTCTTTCCGTTTTCACGAATGAAAATTTGGCACAGTTCCCAGAAGTCCGAAAGGTACATAGCGATAGTATAGAAAATAGGTTAAGTACGGTTACTATAAGTAGAAATGATGTGCTTAAGGAAAGTGACAGACTGAAACCTCATAAATCTCCTGGTCCTGATGAGGTATATGCTAAAGTATTAAAAGAATGTAGGGATGAGTTAAGTTACCCATTAACATTTCTATTTAACAAGTCATTAGAGACAGGTATAGTTCCAGAAGCTTGGAAGCTTGCAAACGTAGTTCCGATCTTCAAAAAAGGTGAAAAATCAATAGCATCCAATTACCGTCCCATTAATCTTACATCAATCATAGGAAAGCTACTAGTCCATTATTGCTAGTAAAATTATAAACCACTTCGATACATTTAATTTAATAAATTCTTCTCAGCATTGATTCACTCAGGGACGTTCTTGCTTTACTAATTTGCTTAGTTTTTTCTCAGAGGTATATGAAGCAGTAGATAATGACAAGTCATATATAATATATTTAGATTTCAGTAAAGCTTTCAACAGTCCCCATGAGAGATTGATGAGAAAGGTTGAGGAGCATGGAATAGGTGGGGCGTTCTTGGGATGGATTAGGTCATGGCTAATTGGTAGGAAGCAGAGAGTCAGCAGAAATGGTACGAAGTCAGAATGGGGAGCAGTCAAAAGTGGTGTCTCCCAGGGATCTGTATAAGGTCCTCTGTTTGTTATATACATAAATTACCTTGATTCAGGTATAACTATTAGGATAAGTAAATTTGCAGACGATACCAAAATGGGGAGAACAATTTATTCAGATAGAGTTATAGAGTGCCTCCAAAGGGATCTAGATACCTTACACGAATAGTCAGTAAATTGGCAGATTAAGTTTAACATGGACAAATGCAAGGTATTAACCCGTAGAGCCCCAGCGACGCGTCTGACGCGTCGGCGATGTATGCAACGCACAGCCCCAGAGACGCGCCTGACGCGTCACCCTAATTGCGCCGACCGTAACCTCAGGTGTAGCCACTCAAGAGGGCTCAGATTTGTATGGGAACTGTGTACGTATCCCACGCAACCGTGCCGATGGTTGAAAACTCTCAAAGTCCACGTGCGTGCGTGCAATAACCTGTTTTTTGGGGATAATTGCCTTCAATTTTTTACTCTTGTAAAATCCGTTTTCGGGGGCTCTGTAGGACAATTTTTTAGCTTTTTGAGCGGGTTTTCCTTCATTCCTAACCCATTCGCTATGGTTTCTGGAATAAAACCATTTTTTGAAAACCGGCCGGGTTCTGGTGCGCAAACATTACAAAACTAGCCGGGGCTCCACGGGTTAAAGATAGGGAAGATGCATAAAAATGTTAAATATAAACTAGCTAATATGGAATTCGAAAACTCGAATTGTGAGAAAGATCCGTGTGTTTGTTAGCAATGATTTGAAGCCTAGAAAACAGTGTATAAGCGTTCAAAACAAGGCAAACAGGATTCTCGGGTTCATCTCTAGGAGTGTGAGTAACAGAACTGCTGATGTTATCTTAAAACTTTACTTTTCATTAGTGAGACCCCATAAGGATTATGCTGTTCAATTTTGGTGTCCTTATTACAGAATGGACAGATTCATTGGAGAGAGTACAACGTAGAATGACAAAAATGATCCATATATTAGAAATCTTCCGTATAAAGAAAGGTTGAAGAAATTAGGCTTACATACATTCGTTAGAGACGCAGAGTTAGAGGGGACATGATAGACGTATTAAAGTGGGTTAGGGAGATTAATAAAGGAGACATGAAAAATGTACTAAAGCTCAGTGATAGCGAAAGGACTCTTACAAATGGTTTCAAATTAGATAAATTTAGTTTCAAGAAAGACATAGGCAAATATTGGTTTGGTAACCGTTGTAGATAGGTGGAATAGGCTACCAAGTGCTATAGTGGGATCAAGAACGATAGGGAGCTTTAAGATACAATTAGATAGGCATATGGACCAGATGGGTTGGGTGTGAGGGTGATCAGTCAGGTGTGGCCCAGGTGTGGGGATCTGCAGATCCCCGTTTTTCTGACCTCTGACCGTTTCGGTGAGTTAAGTCCTAATGGCGTTTTTAAGCTAGGCTTATAATTAGGGTTGGGTGTGACAGGGATCTGCCTTGTGTAGGCCAATCGGCTTTCTGCAGACTCCCATTTTCTTATGTTCTTATTATTAATTTCACTCCAACACCAAACTACTCTCAATTAATTAAATTAGGTAAAGCATGTGATCCACCGGGATTCTAATCTAGGTTATCAGATTTTAAACACTAACCATTATACCATCAAGCCATATTTCACAAACTCACTAAAGTGGTATGAACCAAAACAAGGAGAGCTTTCTGAAGGCGAGAGATTTAGTTCTTTATCACAAAACCGCATGGCCATTTTATTAGAGAAAGGGTTGGTAGCATCCTTCAGACAGGTTGTAAGATACTGTACAAACAAATTTAAAGAAGTGCTCTACATTCAGCGAACTTCCAGTTTCTCAACCTAATGCCAGCATTCTAGGCAGCCCTGTTCAGAGCCATCTAATCTTCAGGTTTTTAAAATTAAAGATCATAGTGTAGCTAGTCATATTTCTTAGTCTAATATTACATTCAGTTTAAAAAGTGCCTCTACCAATTAACAGGCTTTGAACTCTTTTTCCATATTAGTTTACTACCCGGTACCACAGATCCTCCTTTAACCCGGCACGCGCGATAGGCCTCACGGAAGGCTTCCTATAGGGAACACGATAGGCCTCACTGAAGCAAGACCATAAAAAAAAAGGGCCTATCAAAACAAAGGAATTTGTCTCTAGGTGAGATAATTCCCCTCCAGTACTCATCCATGTAAATCTCACCCCCCCCCCCCCCCTCCCCTCCCTCCCCTCAATTATCACCCATTTTTCCTCTTATTATAATAATTTATCGGTTATTTTTCTCTCCCGCGATAATGTAGCACAAGTGGGTTGCAGAAAAGATCGTTATGTAACACCCAGACACCGGCCCACACCGCCCCGCTCGTCTCAGTTACCTCACAGACAGCGAGAGAGGAGGGTTGCCTGTGGCTCTCTCGCCTGAGATTATGACCGGGTGGCCAATATCTTCGTTTTTCACCACCCAAATGCTTTTCCCACTTATTTTAGCACTCTTGAAGGTTCATATATACATCATATATGTAAAATAAAAGCATACCGAAAACAAATAATGCTCTATATTGTAAATATAACTAATTCCGTCAGAATCCAAGGCTAGAAATGCACAAATAACTACCCTAGCCCCTAGGTCTATATCGCGCTTGTCAGGTTAACAGCACAAAATACAGTAGTCTACATAAGGCTAGAATAAAATAAATGCATTTGCAACTACAAAAGGGGTAAAGTCTTAACCATCATCCATTTAACTGTACCGGTATTCAGTCATTTTGACCAAGGTAATAGATCTAGTTTGACAGCCGGATTATGGTACTGTACTTTCATAGTTTTCACACCCACCAATTTTAAAATAAACATAACTAATGAAATCAATGACTATAATTAATACAGGTGGTACTCCTGATAGGCTAACCATTAACACTTTCAGTTCCGTGTTGTCCTACACTTAATTCTGGTAACACAAACCGGTACCATTAGATTTTATTCAGTTTATAAAAGGGCCTCTAGCAATACAGTAAACAGGCTTTCAACTATCTCCCTTTACCCTTCTAACTACCACAGATCTTTCTGAAACTGCAAAAAAAAATGGCTATAGCTAGAAGAGAAACTAAATTTTGCCAGTACAGAAGGGGTTACCGTAATTTAAAGGACTACAAAATATAAAAAAATACTATGCGCACGATTCTGAACCGAACTGAAAAAATAAGCTTTACAATCATGAGTCTTGGCATAGTCTGTAGAACTTCGGCAGATAGAGCCCTCACCGTCAAAAGGTTATTGGTAGATTTAAAGCTGGGCAACTTTACCTAGAGATTCGTAACAAACTTCCAATATTCATAGCCACCCCTTTTTGGGAATTAGGCTACAGAGTGGCAAAAAATATAAAATACCGGTACTATGCGTAAGATTTGGAACCGAACTGTTAAATTACCCTTTGCAATTAGATCTGAGGGAGGTCGTTCCGGAACTCCTTTTTCGCTCCATTAGTTTGGGGACAGACATATCAACATTAGTTTAGTGACTAAGATTTCATTCCATTCACTTTCTATTTTCAGTAGAGCGATAGGGAGACCAACTTAAATTCTGCTTTCAGCCGTAATATTGCACTTTTGAAAAATGTACAAATAGAGTCTGGGTGGGCATTGTGTTTTTAGTTTGAAAGAGGTCTGGGACCAAATTTTTGCTAGCCTAGTGGGACAAACTCCTTCCTCAATATTTTTTAAAACATTAAAACAAATTTTTAAATTTAACTAGGGTATATGTTTTTTGTGGAATCCCTTTACTTTTAGCCCCATTAGTCAAGAGATTAACACTCAATTTTAAGAACTTCTAGTGCCATTTAGGTGACAATTTTATCCTGGCAAGCGGAAAATTACCGGATTTTTTTTTTTTTAAAGTAGAGGTCTACGGAGGAAACTATTACTGTACAAAGATAAACCCTATCCCCCTTAATATCATGACCCAAGGATACCGGTACTGGAAAAGTCTCGAAAAAAATAAATAAACAAAAAACTAGCCCCACATTTTTACAACCAATGCCCGGTTTTAGTCAACTTTCCCTGTTCATGTAAACCCCTCTCCCCCACCCAGGAAATTAGTATTCACCCATTACTGTATCTAACCATCTAAAGACACCGCCCCTCCCACTAGTGGGTTAGGTCAGGGTGTCAAAGAGGAGCAATAGTTAAAAGATTTAAAGGAATATTAATAAATATCAAATGCTAGCATTTCTTTGCCATTATATAACTTTTACAGAAAATGTAACTACAGTATAATAGTTTTTTTAAGCTTTAAATTTTATTTTTTTATATACAATTAAATACTAAAATTAATCTACCCTTTCCGTTGACACCCTGGTTAGGTTAGGCTTTGTTAGTTGGGCTAGGTTCAGGGAATATGAACTGGGCAAGTTCGGAGCGGGGTGAGTTCCCAAGAGAGGAGACTTACTGGTAATTTTGAGGCAAGAAAATAGTTTTTCGGGTTATCTTCCAGTACAGTATTCAAACATTAGAAATTTGACCCGATTGAGTTTAACGATTAATAAGAGTTACCGGTATACTAAAGGCGAGGATTTTTGTTTGCTCCCTAGACCTCAAAGCTTAATTAATAGCGCCTTTCTAGATAAATAACAAATTTTGGTAGAAAACTTCCTGAATTACATGCTCGCCATTGCTTGCCAGCAAAAAAATAACTCAAATGGCATGAAGTCTCAAAATTGAAAACCATGGCGAAAAATCTTCGCCAAACTAATGGGGCGAATTTCTTAAAATCTCAACAAGTTATGGGCTTTAACACATGGGAGAAGGCGATCCAAAAAAGAAAAAAATATACATTAAAACTTTCCCTTAAATCTGAGTTTAGCCTACAGGTCTTTACCTACCCCCTCGAGCCAATTGGAAAGTTACCAGTACAGTACTTTTATTGATGAAAGAGAAGTCTAATTCGGCTAGAAGTTTGATTGTGGTAAATTTTTATCCCTTTGAAGATGAAAACATTTTATTATGGAAATCATTTGACCATTATATGCAGCTCAAAGGATCTGTGGGAATTAGAAGGGTAAAGACTACCTAAATTAACCCTCAGACTTCCATATACCCTTCCTAACCCCTACTGTACCAGAGCATTTCACAATTTAACCCAAGAACTGCTAGAACCTGGCACACACAAAAAAACGTTGGGAGGTTGGGGTATAACCGAGGGTAGGCTAAACCTGACTTTTTGGACCGACAGCGATTTCAGTTAATTTTTTTTTTTTTAATTTTTCTTTCAGATATAGTTTCATACTGAAGAAGAGCTGAAATGAGTACCGGTATTTACCCAATATCCAACAATCTAAAGTCACGCCCCCCCCACTAGTGGGGAGGGCTATAAAGTTCAGGGTAAATACTGTAAAGTTAAAAGCATAAAAAAGACATTAGCCTAACCTAACCTATCCTAGTATTATGGGTGGGGGCTGCCACCCCCACTGGTTGGGTAACTGTGCAAAAAGCACAGTACTGTACTGTATTATGAAGGTTACCTTACTCTGGCAAAGATTGGCAGCGAGAGGGCCGAGAGGTTCACAACAATAACACTAGTGCGGCGGACGTAAGTTAAAATAATAAATAATCGTATTTATTACCCATTAATTTCCGGAAGTTTAAACCTATCCGAAAAAATCTAAATTTTTAACCCTCCAGCCCCGGCTATGTATTATATATATATTCCTCGAAACCCGGGTGTTTTGGCCGAAAAACGTCTAGGCTAGGCTACCGTATATTCGTTAATCAGACTGCTTCCCGCATTCCCACGCATCCCCAAGCGTAGCTGTGTTATTTACCTGTAGAATGGCATTAAGTAGAGCTCTCTAAGTCAACTGGTTGAGCTGTGATGATGATTTCATTGGAGATAACTTTATGGCCAAAACAGCCACTTTACACCACTTTTCGATACTTAACAACAACATACAGGCACACACGAACAAGCGACGCTCTCCTTCTTGTGGCCGGAGATGCGGAGCGTCGGTCCAGCCGGCTGTTGTTTACATGCGTCGGACCGACGCCTCGCACACCAAGCTCACAGGCTTTGACGTCATGGGTGTTTAAGAGCCCTTCCGGGCAGCTCGTGTATGCTTTTTTATGGGCGTTCAAGAGCCCTTCCGGGAACAGAGGGTTAAGTTACTTTGCCATAACCCATTAAGATTGCACTGCTAGCTGTGGTGCATATTTTAGAGTTTTATTTTTGTTCTCCCTTATAATACATTTCAGCTCTTAACCCGTGGAGCCCCGGCTAGTTTTGTAAGGTTTGTTCACCAGAACCCGGCCGGTTTTCAAAAAATGGTTTTATTCCAGAAACAATAGCGAATGGGTTAGGAATGAAGGAAAAACTACGAAAAACCGCTCAAAAAGCTTAAAGAATGGTCCTACAGAGCCCCCAAAAACGTATTTTACAAGAGTAAAAAATTGAAGGCAATTACCCCAAAACACCAGGTTATTGCGCGCTCACACGCACGTGGACTTTGAGTTTTCAACCATCGGCACGGTTGCGTGGGATACGTACACAGTTCCCATACAAATCTGAGCCCTCTCGAGTGGCTACACCTGAGGTTACGGTCGGAGCAATTAGGGTGACTCGTCAGACGCGTCGCTGGGGCTGTGCGTTACATACATCGCCGACGCGTCAGACGCGTTGCTGGGGCTGTACGGGTTAATGACTTATATAGCAATGATGTACTGTATATGCTCTACCGGACCTATTAGGCCTAAAAAGATCGATGGGCTAACTGTCGGTCCAAATCATCAGTCTAACCTAACTGAGGGGGAGGAGTGGAGGATGTGGTACAGAGAGATTCCACAACTTTCCATGAATCACTAAATTTTGATAAATTTCCAAGCACTGGCACGGTATTTGAAGGGTTGGTTTTACAAGTTTAAATACCATGCTACCGGAAGGACTATTGCAGACCTTGGGTTAAGTACTGGTATCTCTCAATACCAGTCATTTCATGAACAATATTTTTTAGACAGACATTAAAGACGTGATTTTCCGGTCCCGTCGCAAGACCACGGTCTCAATCGAGCCGTCGCAAGATCATCACAAGACGGGAAAAACCACACAGGCTTGCTCCAAGCCAGCGCACCATTTTACAAATATATAGGCTAGGCTATACAACTTCCATTTCATCGGAATAACATTCGCCGCCAATTTAATTATCATAAGGATTATATAAATGCAATTCTGATGTGAAAAAACCAATGGGTAAATAGCTTAGCCTAGGCCTAGTCACAGCTGGAGTTTGTTGTTGTTTCGGGGACAAAATCTAACGAAGCGTACTGTCCCACATTAATTTATTATCAACAATTGGATATTAGTTACAGTGGGCTCTACTTCCTAATAATAGGCAAATAAATTAAAAGATAATGTATGGATAAACAAATATACGGAAATAAATTAAAATGAAGAAACAGGAAGTTGAGCAAGATGTTTCAGCTTGCCGTCAACCCAGCTACGGAGCTCTGTTACCGTCGCAAGAGAATATTGGTGGGCTTGCGACGGGACCGGAAAATCACGTCTAAAGTTGGAGAGTAACCGATTTTCAGCTGCATTTGAACTTCAAATCAGGCGATGTTTAATACTGTACCGGTAGTTGTAAGATCATAGCAAGTGTTTAGTAAAAGGGCAAGCAGCCAAATTCTGTACAGTATAAATATTTGTCAGATGCTAGTTTGGGATCAAAGAAAATGGGCAAATTTTGCCACACTGCCTATTATTGTAGGCCTATTCCACAGCCGTTAAAATAGCCTAGCCTAGACGGGAATGCAATTCCGATCACAAGAGTAATTTAACTAAAGATGGCAATACGCCCGTATACTAAAAGAGCAGCGGAAAAATTGAGCCAACTCCAGAGCATCATCGGACCAAATAATAGGCTAAATCAAATTTAGTATTTCCGTTGTGAATTTAAGTACTGTATGGGTCTAATGCCAATTCGTATTGTGTGGAATAAAGAGTCTACAATATAAAGCAGCCGCACCAGCTATGAGATAGGCCATGTCAAAGTAACAGCCTAAAATTTAAGAAATTTTCGCATAAGCCTTAGTTTTAACTTCCGGAAATTAGGCTAATGGGTAATAAATACGAACACCTATGAATTTAACTTAGTAGTACATCAAGCGGAAGGCCTACTTAAATAATTACCAAGTTAACTCTCAACCATCCACACAACCCAAAGGCAGCAATATATACTTTTCCTTAACTCATCATAAAATCACTAAAAATTACTGCGGAAGATCGAAAACAACACGAGCTCGTGCGTCGTAAGAAAATGGGAGTTTCGGGGGTACAGTCAAACCGTGACTGAAAAAGTCTCACTTTAGTGAAGGTTTAATACTTTAATGTATAAATTTAAAGTAAAATTTAAATTTCCGAGCATCAAACCATACCAAGTCTAGCCTACTACGAATAGGCCTAGGCTAATATTAACCTATTAGGAGCAACAGATTAGCGACAAATCATGGATTGTGAAGGTGTATTTATAAATATTTTGAACAGGGTATAGCCTAGGCTAGCCAGTAAATTTTCCGATTAACATGTGCGCGTTTTCCAAACAAAACGCGGTTTCAGATTTTTTTTAGTAATTTATTAAATTTAACCCTCTGAATCCGGAAGGCCTTATAAGAGGCTATATCTATTGCGTGACGCCATGATACGGAAGGACTAAGAGCAGTGTGCCAAAATTCGCCCATTTTCTTCGTGATCCCGAACCTAACATTGAAAAAATATTTATACTGAAATAGGCTAGGAGCCTGTGACTGTCCCGGGGCGGCCGGGAGCCCCGCTAAACCTGCCATTCTATTTCTACATTACACTCATCAAACGATAGTTGCTTTGCTCTACACTGTACTCTACATTGGCTATGATCTTAGAACTATTATATATCACCTGTATTGAAGTCCAAATGCAGCTACTAATGTAAATATAGACGGATAAATCCAGAGCTCGAGTCATGAGAGCGATTTGTTTACACTGTGAAAACACAACTTGTTCGGTTCGGATGAGGTGACGGACTTTAGCACCAATATAACAAATATATATTACAATAAGGAAACAGCCATCGTTCATAGAACGAACTCCTGGATGGGAGAGTCCGCTAAAACAAACAAACAAACAAACAACCAATGTACCCCTACACTCCGATGTTATATTGCACCGAAGGCTGAGTCAAGACGAACACAACTACCATAATTTTATTGGCACTCTAATGCTCAATAATATGTAGATTAAAGGATAATAATAGGTATTTATCTAAAACTATGTATATATTAACTAAACTACCCCATGTGTTTAATATATTTACTAAATTTCACTGAAATGAATAATGTAAAATATTAATTTAAGTTTGAATGTTAGTTTTCTGATCTGATCTGATCTTAACCCGTCCAGCCCCGGCTAGTTTTGTAATGTTTGTTCACCAGAACCCGGCCGGTTTTCAAAAAATGGTTTTATTCCAGAAACAATAGCGAATGGGTTAGGAATGAAGGAAAAACCACGAAAAACCGCTCAAAAAGCTTAAAAAATGGTCCTACAGAGCCCCCGAAAACGGATTTTACAAGAGTAAAAAATTGAAGGCAATTATCCCAAAAAAACAGGTTATTGCGCGCTCACGCGCACGCACGTGGACTTTGAGAGTTTTCAACCATCGGCACGGTTGCGTGGGATACGTACACAGTTCCCATACAAATCTGAGCCCTCTTGAGTGGCTACACCTGAGGTTACGGTCGGCGCAATTAGGGTGACGCGCCAAGCGCGTCTCTGGGGCTGTGCGTTACATACATCGCCGACGCGTCAGGCGCGTCGCTGGGGCTGTACGGGTTAATTAAACTCCCACAAAATACACGATATTTTTTCGTATGTGCTAATTTTATGGGGTCTCTAATTTCTTAAAAATAGTGAATGAATATAAATTTTATGTGTTTGACAAAGAGCGCAAGACCTTGAGGCATAAGGTAAGCTATAAATTAGTACGATTTTATGATGAATTATTGGTTTTTCAGGGGTATACATGTGGTTTGATCAATGGAAAACAACGAACGAATATCAGCAATGTTTTCCATTGTGGTGTTTCCGAGAATAATCCAATGATGACGTCAAATTAGCTTGCCGCCAATCAACTGTGGGACACTTGGAAATGTGTTAGCTGTTATTTACCGATATATTTGTGGAAAAATAGAGTGAATTAAGGGGCTGGAATATAACATTGACTTCATGTGAAGTGCGAGTGCCCTACACATTCTAAAATTGTGCATATTAATCTTGGGGAACTCATTATATATAAGGTATAAGTTCAAGGTGATACTTTGGATAAACCTGACTTCTAGCAAGCACCAAACAGCGATTTTGTAAGTAGCCAAGCATATTATTTTTTTCAGATAAGCCTAGGCCTACTTGTATTAGCCTAGGCCTATGATGATAATGATAATTTGAAGCAGAAATGAGTAGCCTAGGCTGAGGCTAGGCATATTAGGCTTAGGATAACCCATTATCCAACAATCTTAGGACTGCCCCCACTAGTGGGGCTATGTATAATATATTGATAGGCTAATGAAGATCAAGGAAGATTTGAGGTTAGGCCTAAAGACAGTAAAAAAATAAGGTTAGCTAGGCAGCTGGGAATCTGGTTCTGGTAGGCTAAGACTCAGAGCCCACTCTTAACCCGGGAATGGCGAAGGTCCTCAATTATGGTAATTATTTAGAAGATGACCTTTTTTTCTAGTTATTAAAAACTTACTCTATGGTGTATTATATGATATATAGAAGCAATAGAACTGTTAAAATGACCTGGGAAGTGTATATTAAACTTAGCCTAGACCAACATTCGTTTTTTTTTTTTTTTTTTTGTAAGGCTAGGCTAAGCTAACCTAGCCAAGCTACTCTTGAGTTTTAGAACACAGTAGGCCTAAGCCTAGGCCTATTTTAGATGTCTAACTTTTAAAATAATATAAAAATACGTAGGCTAGGCCTAGGCTAGGATTAATTTTGTTTTATCATTATACAGAAAGTTGTATCACTCAAAAAAACAGCGTCATTCGACACCCTGGCTAGGCTATAGCCTATGACAATAACAGTTTGCCGTCATGCCGTGGGATTATAGGGGTAGACCTGTCACTGAAGAATACTTTCGCAGTCTTACCGTTTGTTTTTGTTTTCAAGGTATAGGCTATAGGCAGAATAGGCTACAGTAGTATCTTATCTACTGGTATCTTATTTTATTGTAGTTTACATTATGAGTGGAAGATTTGCAATAACTTACCCTAACCAAAGTCCAAACTTAGTGTCCAAAGTGGGATCTGCACCCTGCCTCTATGTTCTCATTTTGTATACCGGTAACTTTTTAGCCAGATTACCGGTACAATTTAATAAGTGTACAGCCAGCAGCTAGGCCTACCGCCTACAGTGCATTTATAGATTTCCCGGAATCCCGGCCATGACTTGGGTATCACTAAAGAATCTTTCCGCAGCCTTATGTACAATTGTTTGTTTTTATTTCTTCAAGGAATATAGTACAGTAGTTTATTGTTCAATTGATTATCATGTTATGAGTAGATAATTTGCATTACCTTACCCTAACCTAACTTTACTTAGTCTTAGTGTCCAAAGTGGGGGCTGCCACTATCCCCACAGTCCACACACCCGCTAACTAACATATATTATTGGTATGTCTTGTCATTACTATAACCTGACTTCATGGGGGTAACGGAGACTTGATTGAATATTTTCGGAATTAGCCTCGCAGAATCTTGAGTCTTTTAAAGTTGTGAAAATTAAAGTAAGTTTCTACGTTCCTACTGATTGTACTTAACCCGAGATGGGAATAGCCTACCCAGGTATTTTTTACTCGGCCCAGGGAAAATAATAGACAAACAAATGTTCTAATCAAAGTTTATTCTTGAAACTTGGTACCGGTATGTATTTTAACCAGTACTCTATAGTAACTCATGTATCATATGAAAGGATATAAATTAAGTATGTAATAGTTCTTGGAATGCAACAACAAATATACATGAAATCTTTATTGGACAAAAGTTACAAAACTAAAACAGGGACTGCTAAGAATAATTTAAAAACCTGTTTTCAATGCCTATATTAGTGGACCTGAAGTGCATCTCTTTGAGACTGAAGTACAGGCAGCCAGCTCCCCTAGTATCCTGATTAAACACCAGTAAACATACATAACATCCCTTTTACTTACAATATTATTAATTCCTTTTAATAAATTTTGAGCATGTATTGTGCATATATTTACCTTCACATCTCAACATTTCTCCGGCGGCCGGGGGGCTACGCCCCCCAGACCCCCTGTTATGAAGCGGGGGGCTGCGCCCCCCGCAGACGCCGCACAATGTTGATCCTTGTAAGCTTAGAAAAATGATCCAGAACTGGATCATTTCTGTTTTGGCACCCTGACTAAGAGTAAAAGAAAAATTGGCAGTAGGCTAATCCAAGAGGCCTCATAATTGGCAAAATGTGCGGCTAAAAATCCCAGCTAAAATCATAACACGCCAACCACGTGTTTTAGCAATGTCATGTCTACGGCATTCTACACCGAATCTACAGACAAAAATTTCTACAATTTGCAAACAAAATGACTATAGGCTAATTATCGCAAATAGACTCAGCGTTATTAGGCCTATACATAATTTATTAGGGAAAGTGAAGCTCTATGGAATCCTTATAATATACTCTCATAGATTCCGTTGTGGTAGAATAGTTTTGATAAGTTCTGTAACTATTTTGTCGATATAAATAGTCCCGCGCGTAAACAAACTTAGTCCCGCAATCTTGAGAGCTCTGCTACGGACGTGTTCAGGTTTACAAAAAGTGTTCGAAATGGAGTACACTCGCTACGGTAAAGAGTTATGTTCTACAAAGATTTTATTGTAGGTCTAATATATGAACCCACAGTAGCTGGCATGCAACTTGCAAGGGCTAGAGTGTTGTATCCCACGTACTGGGTCTAGGGCACTCTAGGGTTGGGTTAGGTTAGGTTAATATACTAGGTCTCTGAAACAAGATTCGTAGTTGCGGTAGTATTTACATCAAAACTAGCAGTATAACTCTATTTATTGGTCACCAATTATTTTGACATACAGTAAACTTCCGTTAATCCGAAGGGTCAAAAGTTTACCATTGTCAAAAACATTCAGATTAATGGTCAAAGGAATCTGCTGATATAAACGTCTTCTTCTTCTTCCGTCTACTAGCGAGTTTGTCTTGCTCTTGAAGATCAGATGTGGTTCGGGAAGTAATGCCTTAACAACGGCACTTCCCTGAGAGGTTCTTGTAATTTTCCTTTTGTGATTTTCCTTTTGTGACGTGCTCTGTTATATTATATTGTATTGAAAGCACCCTTGTCTTGTTGTCTTGAAAGCACCCTTGGGATGCTCCGATCACTGAACTATAAATAGTAGCGTATCGGAACATCCAAAGGTGCGTTTTCAAGCTCAAGACTAATAGTGGCGTTTTCAAGCTCAAGACTGAATGCGCTGCGTTCAAGAGCAAAACAAACTCTCTAGCAGACGATGTGGAAGAAGAAGAAGACGAAGGTGTTTACGATTATATCAGTAGCTTCCTTTGACCATTAATCTGAATGTTTTGAAGTAGATAATAGGCTACAATGACAATGGTAAACTTTTAAAGTGAATTCATGAACATATGATATGTGTGTGCTCCATTATGTGTCATTTGAGTGGCCTAATGCCTCAAAAAGGGGACTTTGGGACTTCTTGAAATTCGGACCATCGGGTGAATTCGGATTTGGCCTCAAATTGAAAAATTCGGACTATTGGGAGATTCGAATCATCGGTCGTCGGATATTTGAAGACAGATATGGAATCTATATGCTCTAAGCATCATATTAAAATTAGTTTCAACCCTCGGCAAAACCTATTAAAAAAACCGGTAACAACATGTCTACCTACCGTAAAACGGTTGTCAATTCTCTCTTATAGACGGCGCGGCT
The DNA here is from genome assembly GCA_032716605.1 of Paralithodes platypus. NCBI lineage: Eukaryota > Metazoa > Arthropoda > Malacostraca > Decapoda > Lithodidae > Paralithodes > Paralithodes platypus. The sequence continues at coordinate 65,108,662 of CM064480.1, forward strand.
TTCAGCGACGCCATTTTTTTTCGTGAACTGGAGAGCACTACCCTTCAACTTTTGTAATACTATCACGCCATCTGCCAATCCTCATTGGAAACACTGAGTTTCATTTCCTAACTCCTGCGCAATACGTCACGAAACACTTCTGGATTCTTATTGGGGTTTTTTTCTGACCACGTCATTAAACTCATAGATTCCGTCACGCATACAACCAGCAACCTATCAGGTGAGTTTATTGACCTTGATTACGTCATTGCACTGAACCAATCACAGATACACACCTTCATTTAAGTCTCTCCTCACTTTAGTCATGGACGCCGCTTGTAATGGTTGTTCACCCCTCCCACATTCAGTGATTATTGACACTACAAGGAACAATAGTGCAGCCCTTAAGGTTTTTACTGACCATGGTTGTTTGCCTACCTCTGTTTCCTGCAAACTCTGCTCAAACGAATGTTACTATTATGAACCGGCAGACCAGTGGCGATGCGGTCATTATTGGTTTTTAAATAAAACCACTACTCGTCGTAACTCCTCGTCGAAAACGTGGACGCATCTCTTCCCCACCTACTCCCTCCACATCTCAATAAGGTATGCAATTAGGCTTTCATACTTTCGCGGGTTTAAAAACGGCGAAAACAAAATTATTTAAGCAAAACTTGGCTCGTGTTTTAAGGTATTTCCGTAATTGTTTAATCGAAGTCCTCTTTTTTCTAGTTATTAAAAACGTATTCTATGGTGTATTATATGATATATAGAAGCAATAGAACTGTTCAAATGACCTGGGAAGTGTATATTAAACCAAATACAAAACTTTGAATAATGAGGTAAGAGATACGAGTTTTTTATTTTCATCCCAAGACCAACGGGGGTCTGGGGGCAGCAGCCCCCAGGATGCCCAGGTTAGGTTAGGTTAGGTTAGGTTAGGTTAGGTTAGGTTAGGTTAATGACCAGCTATGTAAATACAGTAGTGAACATTTGGTTTAGTCTGTGCTCAAAAATCCATTTTCTTTAGCAGGCCATACACTAAACAATTACCCCCTTTTCACAGACAAATACACAAACAATCTGTCAAAGATGCAAATAGCGGGGGTGTGGGGGCAGCAGCCCCACCCATAATACTAGGATAGGTTAGGTAAGGTTGTTAGGTTAGGCTAATGTCCTTTCAAAGGGGTATAGGCTTGTAAACACTATGATAGCTTAACATGAGCCAAAAATCGAAATTAGGTTAGTGTAATTTGTTTACTCTTAAAACTCGCAAAATCAGAGCCAACTTTTCCCAAAACTTGGCTCGGGTTTTCCAAAATTCGGGTTTTATGGCTTTGCAATTTCGGGAAACCTGAGCCAAATTTCTAAATGAGGTTACTGTCATTTGTTTGTCTACAAACTCGCAAAATCCGAGCCAGCTTTGGCCAAAAGCTGGCTCGGGTTTTCCAAAATTCGGGTTTTATGGGTTTGCAATTTCGGGAAACCTGAGCCAAATTTCTAAATGAGGTTACTGTTATTTTGTTGTCTAAAAACTCGCAAAATCCGAGCCAGCTTTGGCCAAAACTTGGCTCGGGTTTTCGAAATATTGGGTTTTAGGCCTTTGTAATACCTTCAAACCCGAGCCAAGTTTTGCTTGAATACGTTTGTATCGCCGTTTTACGCATTTAACCCCTCATTTTCCCTGTACTTCATAGCCCTCCCCACTATCGGGCGGCGTGTCTTAAGATCGTTGTATAATGGGGAAAACGGTTTCGCCGAGGGTTCTAATTATTTCTAAACACTATATATTGATGAAAACTAACAGGGAAAAATAAAAAAATCCATGGGAAAATTGGTGACCAATAAATGGAGTTTTTCCAAACTAGCCTATAGTTAACTATCAAAACTATTCTTCCACAGTGGAATCTAGCCTATACGAGTATATTATAAGGATTCCATAGAGCTTCACTTTCCCTAATAAATTATGTATAGCCTAATAACGCAGTCTTTTCAAAAAAATTACCAAATTGACTACTCTAGGTAGTCTCAATCAGTTGCTAATGAATTATGAAGATCAACTGTACCAAAAGGGCCCCGTACACAGCGATAGAGATCATACGAGACCCCCGGATTTCGTGGGTTAACACCCATTTCTACTTATGCTAGTTGCAGAAATTTCACTTTTTGGCCATAGTCCTACCCCATAAAAACTTTCCATATTTTGTCATTAGGCCTAGCCTAACCTGGGAAATTATATCTCCACCCGATTAAAGATAGCCGCCTTTCCCATATTTAACCCAGTAGCCTAGAAAATATTTTATTTTCGCAGGTAGGCCTAGGCCTATTTAAATTTATAGGCTAGAAATTATGCAAGTCATAAAGACTATATATATAGCCTATTACAAAGAATAAAGATACCTCTTCCATGTGTCAAATCTGAAAAAAATACCGACTGGGCTAAGCTAGCCTATACGGAAGTCACTCAGTCGAAGTTTAATCTGGCCTGGCACAATCTTAACGCTTTTAATTCCCATAGACGCTTCCTAAGCGATCTATAATAGTCAAAAGACATTCGGAATCTGTCAAAAATAGTCAAAACACCAAAGGGGTTAACAAAAACTTACAGAAAACAAGCGCAGAGACCGGAAGCTTTGTTTGCAGCACCATATCCTTCCAAATCCTGTCCTCTGCGCATGCGTGAGAATCAGATTAATGGCAGCCTTTCCCATAATTATTTAACCCAGTCTAGGCTAGCCTAGAAGATATAATTTTATTTCCGCAGGTAGGCTAAAGAAATTTATAGAAATTGTGTAAGTCATAAAGACAAAGTTACAAAGATTTAGATAGCTCTTGCATGTGGCAATCTGAAAAAATACCGGCTAGGCTAGCCTATATACTGTAATCATGGCAGACTCCGTCGAAGGGTTGATTATTTCTTACAGTTTCTGCCAATCTTTACCCTTTTAATTTCCATATACCCTTCCTTAGGCTTCCTAAGCAATCTATAATAGTCAAAGGACATCCAGAATCTGTCAAAACGAGTCAGGATTCTAAATAGTTAACAAAACTTACAGAAAACAGGAGCAGAGACCGGAAGCTTAGTTGTTGACAACCCCGGTCGGTTAAAACTTAAAAGGGAGTAAGGGACGGACCAAACCCACGTGGTCTTTGAGTTGCGCAACGGCACCATTATTCTGTTTTAGTTGCACATTTCACCGATTGTTTCCTTATTAAAACATCAGCATCACGTTCTTTTTAGTTTTCTTTTACAAACAGTTCTCCGATTAAATTGCTATTGGCACTAATAACTAAAATCCTGTCTTGGCCGAGTTGTCTAGCATTCCTAAAATCTGGAATCTGGATGGCTCCGCACCTATGCGCAGTCAGTATGTACCACTCAGTAGTAGCAGGTTAGTACAGCTCCGTACCTCAGTCGGGTACTGAAGGGTACTAAAACCGCACTAAACTCAGGTCCTTTCCGACACTACCTGCCTTGCAGATTGGACAGCTCCGTAATAGTACGGAAGGTTAATAGAGTAAATCATTTATGACTGCTGTATTTAAGTTATTTTGCTAATTAACTGACATGCCTGAATTAGAAAACTCAGACTGTGAGAAAGATCTAGGTGTGTTTGTAGGGGTAGGCAGCCCCGCCCAGGGAAGTACTACCGCCAAGGTTTCGGGAGACTCCGGGAATAGCCTGAATTCCATTTTCTCTCCCAGGCCTTGGTAGCTGGATACATATCTTTCTGCCTCACACATCAGGGGTATCAGGAAAACCCTCTTTATATAACATACACATCCAACTTCACAACATTGCCCTACATTGCTATCCTCTATCCATAAAACACTACTCTTCCCACTACATATCATACATGTAACACCATACACCTTACCCAATAAATATGGCAGTACAATTGTTAAGAGCAAACCTGGTGGTCCCTCGGATATCCACCCCCGGCAGGGTTGAGTCATTGACACAGGGCCTTCCCGGTAGTCATCATGCGACTGTGTCAAGAGCATTGCAACGTCTCAAAGCTGCTCGTCGGTGCAGCTTTTTCTTTAGCAATATAAGGAGACTTCACTCTAACATCAATTCTGTACACCAATTTCTTCAAGCAGAATCCCCTACTCTCCTTTTTTTGACAGACTCAAGTAACATCCACATCTGACACTTCTAGATTTAATTTTCCAAGTTATCAACTGCTCCAAAATTTCAGACCTAAAGGAGGTGTACGTATGTTGCTTCGCAAAATCTGAAATTGCCCTGGAGGAGGTTACTAGTTTCAATTGTCCATATTTTGATTATTCTATATACAAATTAATTTCTGCTGGTAAATTTAAATACATACGTTGCATCTACCGTTCCCCAAATACTCCTCCAGAGCAAAGTCTTTGATTCTCTGTCCTCACAACTCCGTGTCCTCAACTTAAATGCTTCTTCTGAAATCACTGTTGGGTGATTTTAATATCCATAATGTTGAATGGCTCACTCATTCAGCCAGGACTGATGATGCTGGTCTTGAATGTGAGCTATTTGCAGACTCCTTTAATCTCCCTCAACTAGTCAACCAACCCACCCGTGTACCAGATAATCCTAATCATAATTCCCACCTACTGGACTTATTTTTAACAACCAATTCAGAAAATTATGATGTTACAGTGAGGTCCCCGCTTGGATCTTCTGATCACGGTCTGATACAGGCCACCTGTCTATCACCTACCACACCTTCCCACTCTGAACCTGTTTTGGTGACTAAATGGCATTACGATAGGGCAGACTGGGAGGGTCTTCAAAGTTTCTTTATTGATATTCCCTAGACCTTTATTTTCTAATGATGCACACTCCACCTTGAGCCACATACAAGATTTTGTAAAAATTGGAATGGAAACTTTTATTCCTCATCAAAAGTACATTAAAAGATCTAATTCACCTAAATGGTTTGACCATAATTGTGCTAGAGTAACTGAACAAAAAGCAATAGCCTACAATGCATACACAAGATCAAAAACACATGAAGCCTTTAATTACTTTAGAAACATCAGAAATCATGCCAAAACTGTATTAAACCTAACTAAATCAAACTTTTTCCACAAGCAGGCAAATAAACTTCTAAATAATCCAAATGATAACAAAATATTTTGGTCTACTCTTAACTCATTTAAATCCAACTTCACTACTGCTTCATCCATTCCAACATTAAAATCTCCGACTGGCAATCTTGTAAGTGACCCACGAGGTAAATCTAACCTTCTTGCGGATATTTTCTCCACCAACTCAACCTTAGATGAAATAAATCAAGATGTCCCTGTACTTAATTTTAATTCGCCTGAAATTCCCTCACTTAAGATCCACACCAGACATGTCAAAACTATTTTGCAGAATCTCTCCGTAGATAAGGCTCCTGGTCCAGATGAAATTCCTCCAATAGTACTCAAGAATTGCTCCTTGGTGCTCACTCCTGTATTGGCAAAAAATTTCCGTCTGTGTACTCATACCTCATGCTTCCCAGTACCCTGGAAAGAAGCAAACATCCATCCAGTTTCTAAAAAACGTGCCTCTTCAGATCCATCAAACTACAGACCAATAGCTATAACTTCCACTCTTGGTAAAGTCTTTGAAATTTATTAAATAATCACATAATTAAGCATCTTGAGAATAATAAATTAATCAGTGATAGGCAATATGGTTTTAGACGATGTCGATCAACTGCAGACATGCTTTGCCTTCTTACGCATCAAATCAACCAAGCTACAGACCAACATGGTGAAATGCATACAATAGCACTGGATATATCAAAGGCATTTGATAGAGTCTGGCATCAATCCTTATTGTCGAAGATGTCACACTACGGCCTTGCATCATTAGTTCCACTAATTTCTTCTTATCTTCATAACAGAAAAATATGTGTAATGGTAGATGGCCTTTATTCTCAATTTCACTCAATAAATGCTGGTGTTCCCAGGGATCAGTTTTGGCCCCAATTCTGTTCCTCATTCATATCAATGATCTCCTATCTACCACTCATAATCCAATACATTCCTACGCAGATGACTCAACACTCTAGTTCCTTCACATTTACAAATTCTTTCACCCAACCCGATCTTATAAATTCAAAAATAAACACTGCAATTTCTCTGAACCAGGACCTTTCTAGAATTAATGGATGGGGACAAAAGAATCTAGTTTCCTTTAATGCACAGAAAACTAAGTACATTCAATTTTCTAACCGACAATCTCAGACTCCCATATATTTTTTAATGATGTAAATATTCCCACTTCCCCTAGTATTGACATTCTCGGTGTAACATTAACTCCTAACTTGAGCTGGACACATTATGTTAGAAGCATTGCTAAGAATGCCTCTAAAAAACAGAGGCTCCTGTACAGAGTTCGAGAATTCTTCATTGACGAGCAGTTGGCCGTGATATATAAAAGTCATGTGCGTTCTCAGATGGATTACTTTTCACCTCTGTGGGGTGGAAGTGGAGTGGTTGCATTGAGGCAGTTGGACAAAATTCAAAATAAAGCGATTAGATTAATCAATAACCCTGCAATCACACAGGACCTTCCTACATTATCCATACGAAGAAACGTTGCATCCCTTGCATTATTCTACAGATATTTTCACAGCAATTGTTCAGAGGAACTTGCTTCAATTGTGCCGCCTCTCCACATCTTCCCCCGTAGAACTAGGGCAGCTGAGAGCGCCCATGAATTTACACTTTCTCCTCCACAATGCAGAACTTCTGCTTATCAGAATTAATTTATCCCCAGAGCTACTACTCTTTGGAATTCACTTCCCTCGAATTGCTTTCCACAAACTTACAATCTACAAATGTTTAAATCCAGTTGTTACAAACATTTTATGAATGGAGGATGCCTTTAGGCACATGGACCTTTTTGTTTTATCTGTGTTTTTCCTTCCTCCGTTCATTGTCTCTTAACCCGGGAGCTGCGGGGAGACTCTTAAGAGTTCCCCCGGCGCACTGCGGGGAGACTCTTAAGAGTCAGAGAAAACAAAAATCAACTTTTGACATCGAAAAAAAAAAAAAAAATTTATATTTTTTTTTTTGGCCCCTGGGCCATGCAAAATCTCAGTCCTCTACCTCCCCTCCTTCCCCACTTTCCTCCTCTCCTTCAGTTATCACCTATTTTCCCTGTTATTCCCTTATTCTGAGGTATATTTTCGTGCTAACATTAGAAATCCGATTGGAGGGTGTGGTCATCACTGATAGCAAGCGAGTGCAAGAGAGAGAGAGAGAGAGTATCGATCGATTGTGTCTCAGTGGCCTTGGGGGAAATTGGCGGGAAAGCAGATTGCCTCACCCATACATTATACAACTCGCGGGCTATATCTCCGATTTTGACCATCCAAACGCTGTTTTCACTCGTTTTATTGTTGTTTCAGGTTAATACCTTTATAATCAACCCATAATAGGCGCATATGGATAAGTATTAATGCTATTAATGGCACAATGAATATTTTAGTGACGGAAACACCTCAAATACGTCAGCACAGGGGGACGTTTCCAATTACCCCCATGCGCACTTCAGAGGTTAAAAAAAAAAAAAAAAAAAAAAATTGAAACTTAGAAAACTGTGTATAAGCGTTCGTAACAATGCAAACAGTAGGCTATTTTCGGGTTCATCTCTAGGAGTGAGTAACAGAACTGCAGTGGTTATCTTAAAACTTTACTAGTCATTAGCGAGACTCCATATGGATTATGCCGTTCAATTTTGGTGTCCTTATTACAGAATGGACATAGATTCCTTAGAGAGTAGGCTACAACGTAGAAATAAAAAAAAAAATCCATAATATTAGAAATCTCCCATATGAAGGAAGGTTGAAGAAATTAGACTTACATTCGTTAGAGAGGTCTTATTTTAATCGTTAGTCACCCTTAGTCAAAGTTTTATACAATCACGAATCACAAGGCTATAACCATATATTTATTGTGCATTTACCGAAGACTCGATCCAGGCTTCAATCTGCAGGCAGGTAGCGTATAATAAAACAATGCTGTATTGGAAGGAACATAATAATTGATATTGGTTCAAGAGTAATTTATCGAGAAGACTTCCCTAAGTGGTTAAGGCCCCATTAATTGCTCTTTCCATTCATATGCATAGCCTACGTGAGTTTCAGTTGGGATGTGTGTACATGCTTAGATTGATATGCAGGATTCGAAGTTGCATAATAAATCGTAGGCAGTGTCCACCAACATTTAACTGTCTTCGTGGTGCGATGTATAAGGTGTTGATTTTCGGTGTGAGCATCCTGGGTTCGAGTCCATGGACTGCCACTTGTGTTTGTAAATTTCATTAATCGATTTTAGGAGTATGGTTAGTTGTTGGAAGGAACATAATTGATATTGGTTCAGGAGTAATTTATCTAGACTTCCCTAAGTGGTTAAGGCCCCATTAATTGCCCTTTCCATTCACATATGCATAGCCTACGTGAGTTGCAGTTGGGATGTGTGTACATGATTAGATTGATATGCAGTGTAATGCCCTCGAAAATGTCCCGCACCCACAATAATACTAACCCGAGTTGACGTCAGGTATAGCGTAAAATAGTCGTAGATGGCAAGTCCAATAAACTAGTCTCGAGAGACTATCACCGTGGTTCGAAAATAGTCTTAGATGGTAAGTCCAATAAACTCATCTCGAGAGACCATCACCGTGGTTCTTAAAAATCGGACTAAGGTTGCTATACTTTTGTACGTCCGTGGTAGTACAGTGGGTTAGCGCGCGGGCCTGGTGGTGATGGTGGTGCGTCACTAACCAGGGTTCGAACCCCACCCAAGGCATCTCAAAACCTGTGGGTTTTTAGGGGGGTTAAATTCCCTTCAGAGGTTCGTACCCCGTGCCAGGTACCAGGAATGGTTGATCCTAAAGGTAGCCTGGGGATAAATTCCCATTCCTATTTAACCTGGAAAAACCTAGCATTTCATTGGTGGCAGCTAGGGAACGTGACCAGGTAGCTACGTGGACCACCCGTCACGCGAACCCTATACCAAGAATTTAGATGGCTAAGGTAAAAAGGCTACGATACCCTACGACCTTACGAGGCTAGGGACTAGCCTAACTAAAAAGGAATGTGGTGCAATTCCCTCGAAAATGTCCCGCACCCACAATAATACTAACCCGAGTTGACGTCAGGTATAGCGTAAAATAGTCGTAGATGGTAAGTCCAATAAACTAGTCTCGAGAGACTATCACCGTGGTTCGAAAATAGTCGTAGATGGTAAGTCCAATAAACTCATCTCGAGAGACCATCACCGTGGTTCTTAAAAATCGGACTAAGGTTGCTATACTTTTGTACGTCCGTGGTAGTACAGTGGGTTAGCGCGCGGGCCTGGTGGTGGTGATGGTTGGGCCACTAACCAGGGTTCGAACCCCACCCAAGGCATCTCAAAACCTGTGGGTTTTTAGGGGGGTTAAATTCCCTTCAGAGGTTCGTACCCCGCGCCAGGTACCAGGAATGGTTGATCCTAAAGGTAGCCTGGGGATAAATTCCCATTCCTATTTAACCTGGAAAAACCTAGCATTTCATGCAGGATTCGAAGTTGCATAATAAATCGTAGGCAGTGTCCACCAACCTTTAACAGTCTTCGTGGTGCGATGTATAAGGTGTTGATTTTCGGTGTGAGCATCCTGGGTTCGAGTCCACGGACTGCCACATGTGTTGGTTGTTGGAAGGAACATAATAATTTATTACCCTTCCGTACTATTACGGAGCTGTACTAACCTGCTACTACTGTGAGTGATACATACTGACTGCGCATAGGTGCGGAGGTGTCCGTAATCCCTAAAATCTAGTAGGCTAGTAGGCCTAGCTAGAATAAAGTTAAAAGGACTGCACCGGTAAATTTTGGTTTTGAGAGAAAAAAATAATAATTTAGAAGAGACTTTTAATATGACCTACGTCGGTGCTGTAAATGTTAGAGGACCTGTCATATATGAACAATAAAATGCCATAATTCAAGGAGTTTCGGAGGCATAAACTTACATTAATGGGTAAACCTGACTTTGGACCGACAGCGATTTCAGTAAGTTTTATTTTGTTTTTTGTATTTTTTCCTTCAGATATAGTGTTGTTTTATACTGAAGAGGAGCGGAAATGAGTATTTACCCATTATCAAACAATCTAAAAACACTCCTATTAGACTTTTTGTTTTTTTTAATGTTCTAGGCTATTAGCCTAACCTAACAACCTTACCTAACCTAATATATGAGTGGGGGCTGCCGCCCCCTGGCCCCTACGGATAGGGGCTCTACTCCCTTCCGCCCGCTTCCCCAACCCAGACGACTTCCTCTTACGTTGTCCTCTCCGCACGCGGTTGTTTATGCTGTAGCTGGCCCTCTGCTCCCTCCTCCTACACTGTCCAGGAGGGTCCGCCTGGATGTCGTTGCTTCTCCTAATTCACCTGTTTCAGTGCCTATTCTTCCTTCACGGTCTCGTCCCACGGTGGAGGTCCCTCCCTCCTCCGCCTCGGTGTCGGGCCGCCCTGTTATCTCAGCCTCGGGGATCCTTGCTCTGTTTCCCCCCGCGGCTCCTTCTGGCCTCCTTTCACCCGGCCAGCCTTCCCACTCCCGTCTTCCTGCTCCTCCTCATTCTTCTCTTCCTGACCTTCACTTACCGTCTCGCCAGGGGGGTACCCCTCCTCTTGCCTCGGTGGGGTTTCGCGAGGTTTCGGGGTCCCCTTTCTCAGGAGCTGACGTGTCGCTGGAAGAGGGGGATGGTGCTGTTTCCCCCTCGGCCGTTCGTGATCGGGGACGAGTCCCTCAACGGCGACACAACCGTCGTCGCTCGCCTTCCTTGGGCCGCGACGCTGCTGGTTCGTGTCGTGGGTCTCGCTCGCGCTCACACTCGCCCCTGCGGGCCGACCAATCTTGGGGGGGGGTCGCCTATCTCGGATCGATTGTCGGCTATGCAGGGCTGGGTTGTGTCACGCATTGACGGGCGCTTGGAGCCGATGCAAGACTCCCTCTTCTCACGCTTCTTGGCGGTGACACACCCTCAGCGCCTCACCCTCCCTACCCCTGCTACGGTCCCCCTCCCTTCTGCAGGCCTACGCTCTGGTCAGACTTCAGCCGCCCTGACATTCTTCCGGCTGTTCAGTCCCTGGCTGTGTTGACGGGTCTGTCCTCCTATGGGACAGGTTTGTGCGACGCCGGTACGCCTGGCTTAGCCATCATGCTCGGTCACCCTCTCCCATTGGAGGCCTGGTTTGCTGAGGCCTTCGACTTCACCAACCGATCCGTCGACGGCTCTCCTTCAGTCCCTCCCCCGGAGTCATCACTGATTTTGCCTCCTCTTGTGTCTGTCGGCGGGTTGGGCGGCGCGTTCTGGTCCTGGATAAGCGCGCCCGTTCTTGAACTTTGTTCTATTGCTACCCCGTTCTTCTCTCACCCGGATCAGCCCTCTGTCGCCAAGGTTTTTCCCTTGCGACAGAGGGTGACGGACTTATTGTCTTGTCTTTAGGTTCCCTCCAGACGTCTGTTCACCACCTGCGGCTTTTCGAGGCGTCTGCGCCAGGCGATCTTCGCGAGGGTTTGGACCGCGTTCAGCGGATCCACCTTCGGCTCGCGGTGTCTTTGGTTCCCGAGCTGAAGGCGGTTTTGTGCGCGGCAACTCGGCAACGCCCGACGGTACGGTCCTCGTTCTGCCGGCCGGCCCCCTTGGATATTCGTCAGGGTTTGTTGTACTCTGCGCTATATACGTCGGGTTTTTTTGATGAGGATGCTTGGGAATGCTACGCTTCTCTGTCGGCGGCCCCTGCTTCCGACACGCGACGACGCGCTGTGTCGTTGCGGACCCTGCTTACGACACGCACCGACGCGCTGTCTCGCGCGCGGGGTCTTCTCAGTCCCGTCCTTCTGCCGGTCCTCTTCGGGGTGCTGCTGCAAGTGCTGCCGCCTTGCACGGGCGCAGGACTGGGACGTTGCAGGCCAGTGCGTCGGTTCCGCCTCGCACTTCTGTTCTTGCCCCCTTTCATCCTCGCCGTGTCGGGGCTGGCCGGCCTTCCACTTCCGGACGCCCTTCGACGGGGTCAGCCCCGCGACGGCCAGGGGTTGGGGTGGCCCGCCCTTTTTGACGAGGTTGGGGGGGGGGGGGGGGTAGAGGAGGTCAACGTGGCGCTGATGCCCGCACGGCCCGTACCGGGGGTACCTCCATGTCAACACAATGTGTAGGTTCTCTGGGTCGGCCTCCTTGTTCTCCTTCTCGCCTGGCCGACCGGGTCGCTCCCCTCCTCTCGGGTGCTCCCTCGGGTTGTTTTCGCCCTTGCGCCCCTCGGTGGCCGTGAGGGACGTTGGGAGCGGCGGGTTGCGCGGAGGGGTCTCACCTGGAGGTGGACGTCCAGACCCCCACTCCGCTCTTGTCACTGACGCCGGCCCATCTCTTCAGAGGTGGCCCACGTGTTCACTTCCATGCCCGAGCTGGGTAGCGTCGAGGGAGTTGACCGCCGGTCACCCGGTTTTCCTCTCCCGTGTCTTTCTGGTACCGTAGACGAACTGCGACGCGATGCGACCGGTGGTGGATCTGTCGGCCCTCAACGGGCACATCGTGCACACACGGTTTCGGATGCTGCCGGTACCCCTGGTACGCCTGGCCCTGCGCCCTCTGTCGTGGGTAGTGTCGCTGGCCCTCCAGGATGCGTCTTGGCTCGTTCCTCTCCATCCTCGCTTCCAGCGATTCTTGGCCATTCGGACTTCCGATCGTGTGTTCCTGTTCGACGGCCTTCCCTTCGATCTCTACATCGCGCCGCGGATCTTCTCCGCACTGGTGGGGCAGGCTCTGGGTCCTCTCCTCAGGAGCGGGCTCCGGATCCTGTTTTCCTTGGCCGATTGGTTGGTAGTTTCCGAAGCCCTAGGACTGTGCATTGGCGACGCCCTCACGGTCGTTCGCAACATCGCACGGTTAGGGTTCCCCTTCGATGTTCCCAAGTCACGCTTGACCCCGTCGCGTGTCGTGCCATGGGTCGGTCTCGGATGGGTTTTGTCCGGCGCTACGGTGACCCGGGGTCTGCCAGCCGCGGTGCACCTTCGGTGGAAGGTCTTCACCGTGTTGCACTCGGTCTCCCTCCCGGGGTGGCTCTGGGACTCGTTCGTGGGTTCGCTGCATTGGGCCGCTCTGCCCCTTCCCTTAGGGGGCCTCTGGCTACGCCGCCTCCTCCTCATGGGCACCGCGGTGTTTCCGTTGCCCCTATGGATCGGCTCCTGCCGCTCCCGCGTACCGTTCGCAGACGCTTCGGTCGTTGGGTTGCTCGGGGCTCGCTCTCTGCGGCTGTGCCCTGGACCGCCCCCCCCGCCGACGGTCTGGGTAGCCACAGATACGTCGAGCGAGGTTGGGTGCGGTTCCCGATCGAACCTGGGACGTCCACTTCCCGGCAGATGGGTGGGTCTCCCTCCACTTACCCGTCTATGCCCTCGGACTGTTGGTTCCTTTGTTCTTCCTGCGGGACCACGCGCTGGCCCTTCGGGGTAAGTCGGTGGCCTTCGGGTTGGACACTCAGACAAGCTGTCCACTGTTTCCTAATGCGGGGGTCCTCCAGGTCGTTGACTCTATTGGGGGTCTCGGTGGGGTTGTTCTTCCTCGCGGACCGACACCCGTTCTCCTTGCATGCCTCCTCCCTGCCCGGGCCTGCCACCCTGTGGGCGGCCGCCCTGTCGAGAGGGCAGGGCGTTCTTGTAGAATGGGCGATGCAACGGCCTGTGTTCGCCGACCTCGCGGCTGCCTGAGGTGTTCCGGAGGTCGCCTTGTTCGCATCGGGGGTGCCGCACCAGTTGCCTCTGGATCTCTCCCTCCGGGGGGGGGTCCGGAAGCTTTCATGGTAGCCTGGTACAGGTGGCGGTCGATATACATCTTTCCGCCACCAGACGCGCTGTTGATGTGCCCAGTCCTCGCGAGGCTGCGGCTGTACCACGGCTGCGTCTGGCTCCTCGCGCCTCTGTGGCCGGCACGGGCTTGGTACGCCCGGTTGCCGCGGTGGTGCCCGAGTCCGGTCCCTCTACCTGTCTCCGGCTTCCACTTGGGCTGGGTTGGGGACCTGCGGACCTCGTTGGCCTTCGCATCGTGCTTGTTCATGAGGCACGGTGGCTCCCGGTCCCCGGCCGGGCCCTGACTGACTTCCTGCAGCGTTCCTGGCCGTCTTCTCCTTGGGGGACTTACGGGTCCCGCTGGAGGTCTTTTACTAGGTGGCTACAGGCCACTCGCCTGCCAGTTGGCTCTCCTTCCCTCGTCCTACGCTCCTTGTTTCACCTCTTCCGTACACGTCACTTTCAAGTCGCCGCTATACGTACCCACTTGTCTGCCGTCCGGGGGGTCTTTGGGTCCGTCGCTGGGCTGGTCGTTCCGCCACAGGAGCTGGATTCCTTCCTGACGGCTGCTCCGCGCCAGGTCCCTCCGCAGTGGGATCTGGGGCGGGCTCTGGTCCTTCTGGCTTCACCCACGTATACAAGGGCCGCTACGCCGGTTCCGTTGCTCGAGCGTCCACTCTTCCTTGTCGCTCTGGCCACTGGGGATCGGGTGTCTGCACTAGCGGCATTGTCACGGCCCCGGGACTGCGTGCGATTCTCCCCATCCTTGCCTGGCGTCTCGTTCGCCTCCTCCCCTCCTTTTGTTACCACGCATGGGAGGGAGGCCCCCGTTTTCCAGCCTTTCACCGTCCAGGCTTTACAGCGTGGGCATCCTCGCCATGTGTTGTGCCCGGTGTCAGCCTTGCACTCCTCTGTTGCGTCTGTGGCGCCGCCTTCGGGTACTGCTGTGTGGGTGTCTCCTCGGACAGGTGGGAGGCTCTCGCAGGTGCGGGTGGGCCGCCACATTTGTCGGACCGTTCGTGCCAGGTCACCCTGTTTGTAGGGGTTCTGCGCACGATGTCAGATCCTTTGCTGCCTCCTTCCGGTTCCTGCCACGTCGATCCTTACCTGCCATCGCCTCAGCGGTTTTGTGGTGTTCTATCAATTCCTTCATCTCCTCCTACCTCTCCGTGTCCAGTGTTCGACCCCCTCGGCCGGTGATTGCTCTCGGGGGTCGTGTTTCCTGGTGCTCTGGCGAAGATCCCTAGTCTTCCCCCCTTGTCCCTCGTTCTTTTCCTTTGTTTTTTTTTGACAAAGGGGGGGGGGTGTACGGGTTTGCAAGTTTGGGATTATGTATTGTTCCAGTACATAAGTGTTTTTGCCACATTGAAAATTGTGTTTTGTTCTTGTGTTCAGTGTTTTTGTTGGTTTTTGAAGAAAAGGGATTTTGGGTACAGTACCTTTTTGGTTTCAGACAAGTCTATGTTTTTGCATTACTATGAATGACAGGCATGTGTTAAAACTGTTCTTTTTAGCTACTCCTCAGTTTTTCACTCTTTTATTAAACTCTCTTGTTTAAATTGTGTCTTTGTCATTCATAATTTTGTTTTATGCATTGTTTTTTTTGGTAGGTTGGGCTTGGATGTCCTCCTCCTATTTGTTATGCAGCCTTGACGTTGGATTTGCCAAGACTACTAACAAATTGGGAGGTTTGACGTACCTCCCAACCTACCAAATAGGAAAACCTACTATTTGGTAGTAGTCTTGGTAAATCCAACGTACAGAATACCCTCCCTCACGCCGGACCCCTGCCCATCCGCGTTCTTCTGCTGACGTGAGATGTGATGACAAGAGAGGGTCGCTATTGCGCACGTTCGACAGGGATCTGCACATGATGGAACACGGGATGGGCCTTAAGCGGTAACTAAGGTAAACCCCTTTTTCTTCTCTTCTATGCTTTTTTCACCTTCGGTGGTAGATTTGGTTAATGTACAACGTCTCCTAGAGCAAGATAAGGAGTAGACTCTAGACGTTTTCTTTTTAACCACGGTTGGAATGACGACATAGCAGTCAAAATAGACAAGTCGTCATTGCAATTAGGTTAATAGCCTTGACGTTGGATTTTCCAAGACTACTACCAAATAGTAGTTTTCCTATTTGGTAGGTTGGGAGGTACGTCAAACCTCCCAATTTATTACAATTCAGATGCATTTTCATATTTATGGAATTATGGTAACTTAATTCAGTACGGTATGAAAAGAATATAAAAGTGAAGATACATATTGTTCTTTTATTTTAATGTAATATTTTAATATTTTATTTTTAGTAAATGTTACTCTATTACAAATAGATGTTACATTCTTATATTAGCAACCAATTTCAAATATCATATGATTAGCACAATACGGTATGAGTAGGCCCCTATCGAAAATTATAAGCACAGTAATGTACAGTATATACAAAAGTAATCATATTATCAATACCTAATTCAAAGACATTAAACTACAATGTTATTTATTCCTTATGGGCAGTGTCTGGTGAAGGTGTGGGGTTGTCAGTAGTTTTTTCCTCGCCTGCTGCAGAGGCCGCGGGAGAGGAGGCAAAGTCAGACACAGTATCCACAACATAATTCTTCACACTCCCAATTTTTGAAGGCAGGTTGGCGATAAAATCAAAGGTGTAAAAGATGCCGGTGTTCCAGTAGCTCCGGAAGTTGACATTAACAACCTCCGTTTTGGGAAAGTGTAAATACTGAAATGAAAGGGAAAGTGAAGTACGGTAAGTGTCAACTCATATTGTGCTTAGCTTTAGGCAAGAAAAGTTAGGTTAACAACTGGTACAAATAGGAATATTTAATATAGTATCAATTTTTACATAATGCTAATAGTTTTAGCATAGCCTATGGTATTTAATTACAAAGAAAGAGCATTCTGTGTTTAGCTTCACAATCTGCAACTGCAGATATTTTTGCGAATCAATATTTTTGCCATAAAATAACAAAAATATATGTGACAACAGAACTCTTTTGTAAAATTGTAATATGGCACTGTATCAAACATAAAGTGCATTTTACATACCAAATATGGATTATTGTATGCATATGATTTACATACAGTACAGTACAGAACATAATTATAAACTACCGTTACTTAAGATACAGATTTTGGTACTGGTCTATCTATCTATCTATTGCCGGACGCCTTACTCCCCTTAACGAGGGTGGCCATACACAGAATGCCCCCAAGCATACCTATTCCCTGTGAGAGGGACAACCCGAGCCAGTTTAGTGAAGGACTTACAGGATTGACCACTCAATTTAGGATCTGTCCGACTCCGAGGCCCTCTGGGTATCTTGTTAGCACTCTTTTTCTACAGTGGTGTTCAGCTAATCCATCCACTAACCTGCCTTACCCTTAGGTAAGTAGTACGGATTTGTATCAGGTTTATTCCCCTAGACAGGTTGCCAACCAAGGCTGACGAGTCCCATCCACCCGGATTTGTATAAGGTTGTCTCCCCTAGATGAGTTGCCGACCAAGGCTAACGAGTCCCATCCACCCATACCGGTACCCAATTATTATATTAAAATATAAATTTCCTTATTAATTCATATTACAGTACCTGTATGTCTATTTATTGCACCTAAAGTTCACATAAGGTTGAGTTTGCCACTTTTCTAGTGGCACTGAGGAGCAAGTTTCCCCTTGTTCTGGGTGGTGATTTAGTGCAGCAGACTGTTTGAGGGGGCAGCACGTTCCCCTGCGAAGATGGGCTCGTCTGGCACCTTTTGCAATTCGACATCTCTTAAAGTTGTCTAACGAGACGGCCCTCGCCGTGGGAGTTTGTTAAAAAGACACGGTGTTCTATGTGATAACTAACTCTCTCGCGGAGAGCCCATAGAACCCCGGTTTTTCATCCCGGGGATATCGCATTCCCAGCCTCTACTATCAATTAATTTCATGACTATCGGGGTATGTAGGTTTGGTACTAAACCCTCTGCGATTTTCCATGTGTACTGTATATTGTTAGGTAACATTCTCTTCTATGCTCCGAGTACAGCTTGTGATCTTAGACGCTCCCAATAGTGTAGCTATTATATATATCTCTATCTATCTATCTATTGCCTGACGCCGTGATCCCCAAAGGGGTGTCCACGAACGAACCGCTCCCATGCACCTGTCCCCAGTCAGTCGACGCCCCTCCCCCCAACCAGCACTGCCCTCGTTCATATACTTCCTCACTCCATCCTTCCACCTCTCCTTCGGTCTACCGCTCCCTCTCTGTCCCTCCATATATGCGAGGTGAAATTCCTTTGTACACTCACTAAATCATTTATTTCGCCTGCTTTGTATGGGGATGTTAATTTGTTACAGTAGTCAAGCCGCGGTATCACTAGGGATTTGAAGAGCGTTATCATATGCAATTCACAGCATGGTTTAAATGTACACAGAAGCCAACCTGTCAAGACATTTCACAGCTGCAACTTTAACCTGTTCTTTGAATCCCATATTTTCAAACATTAACACCCCCAAAGTCTTTACGTTCTATTATGTGGTTGAATTCTGTTAAGTAATTTGTATTATCTTTAACGACATTATCATCTCTGTACCGTATTAAATGGAATTTTTCTTCACGGAACTGCATGTTGTTTTCCCTGGTCCACTGGAACACTACATTTATGTCTTCTTGCAGCCGGCCTGAGTGTTTACCATCATGCTTACTTTTGTGTCATCAGCATAGGGAGACACTGTACTGTGTCTTATGTTGGCATCTACAGTATGTCATTAATTAGAATGAGGGAAAGAAGGCGCGCCCCACTAGCTGTTCCTTGGGGAACTGAGCTTTTGACATTCGAAGGCTGTTTCCAGTTTACGAGGAAGTTGTACCTTATATCCACTGTCCGATTTTCCCTGTTATCCCTTTTGCTTTAAGTTTGTGGGCTATTATACCATGGTCACATTTATCAAATCCCTTAGTATGATGATGATGTGAGATTTTATACTAGCCTTCTGAGCGGACGCCACTAATAAGGCTAGGAGACCAATGATGTGTTGAGAAAATGGGGGGACAGATCAGAAATAGGTCAGTCAGATTTTATTGAACATATGTATAGCGTGTAGATAGGTGCGGATTGGAGCAAAGGTAAAGGCAGGAGAATCGCAAAGCAATGCAGGAAGAGTCTTGTTATGAAGATAAATGCAGTCGTTCATAACTATATTTGCGGCATTCGCACAGCAGACAGTGATAACAGTTTGACAGTGATGGCAATAAGGTGGTGGAGGCCTAGGTGAAGTCATTATATAGCCATTTGTCACCTTGGTATGGCCGACGCGAAGGCGGGTAAGAACAACCTGGTCAGCCCGATCAGTAGTGGGAGGTGATAACCATGGGGAGACATGGTCTTTGAAGGAACGGAGATGGATAGTGGTAGGGAGATTATTCCATTCCTCATTCCATGCAGTAAAGACCCTGGACCCGAGCACCGGAAAGACGTCAGGTAGGCGAAGCAATGTGTTCTCAGCTACGAATAATATTAACTAATTAGGAGCAACAGAATAGCGACAAATCAAGGGTTGTGAAGCTGTAGAATTATCATTAGCTGTACTAGTTCCATACAAGGCAATGATTAGTCTGTTGTTAGCACTCTGCAGAGACATAGCAAGCCTTTTGTCTTTACGGAAAATATTATAGTGAGAAACCACCCTCTCTACCACCAATGAATGAGAGACTGTTGCTAGGACAAAGTTGACAAGTGTTCTCAAGGAAGATTCTGGATTTCTTGATACAACATCGGCAATCACCTTGAATCTCATTTTCAGATCTTGTTCTTTATCTTTTAGCTTTGGATTCTGTATGAAAAGATCAATACTGTACAATCATCATTCAGCATCACTGGAACCTCTACTTTCTTCATTTTATGAAGAAAGACATTTCAACTGGAGTTGTGCTGTTGAACACATCCACGATTTCTTTAATGGATTCTGTTATTTTGTGTGGGTGTATTCACCTATTTGTAGTTTATAGGAATTGAGCTGCGCTTGTGTTGTCCTGTCTCAGTTTCTATTGACTATCCGGTTTACTTTTAAAGTCGGGGGGGGGGGGGGGGGGGGGGGGGCACACAAGCGGTGGTGTGTTTAAAGGTACAAAATTCACGAAATATGTAGGTTTGCAGGTACATGAGGTTAAGGGCGACAGTTTAAGTGTACACACCTCTTTAAAAGACGTTGAAATGGAGTGTTTTCGGTTAGGTTAAGTTAAGTTAAGTTAAGTTAAGTTAAGTTAAGTTAAGTTAGGTTAGGTTAGGTTAGGTTTAAAAAAAGTTAAGTTAAGTTAAGTTAAGTTAAGTTAGGTTAGGTTAGGTTAGGTTAGGTTAGGTTTAAAAATCGAAAAATGTACTCGTAAGCATGCAAAAATAACGTGTGTACCGATAAACACACCACCGCTTGGGTGTGTGTGTGTTTAAAACTCGGGGTAATTGTTTTCTACAATAGCTTGGGCGATTTTATTTTGTGAGTGGGTTTTCGTCCGCCCAGTTAACAACTTAACCCTCTCACGTTCTTGACGCAATTTTGAGCCTATTAGGGATACTTTAAATCCTTTGTTACCATCAGGGGTATTTAGAAACCTTTAGTTTAGTTACTTTAACCTCTGCCGTTGTCTTTGAGTTAGCTGTGGGCAGAAAACTAAATTTGGAGAGGTAATTATAAGAGTGAGAGAACTCTATTTCTTATTGCTAATCTGCCAACCTCTGCGTCATATGGTCGTGATAGGGTTAACATGTTACGTTTAGGCCTGCGTCAGGCTCACTCAAGGCCATTTTATACTGCTGGAATAAGAATTCACTCATTTCCTCTTTGTCCCCTGTGAATGACCCATCCCTTTAGGCCTACTTAGTGGGTCGATGTTTGATGTTATTTTAGCCTTTTGTTTCGTATATGAAAAGAAGTACTTGGAATTTTCCTTTATACATGCAATAGCTTTCCTTTGTAGTTCATAGGAGATTCTTAGTCTTTGTTCAGTTTTCACAATTTCTCTATATATTTTGATCTTTTGCCTATCCCGTAGATTTTGTTGTATGCGTCGTTGTATTAGTACAGTATAGGTAACGCCAGCAAACTTGACAAAAATATTGACCCCTTAACTTATTATAGCTCTAAATTAATGAAAGCAATCAGACTGATCGTTCTATAATTTGGGAATAGTCCACCAGGAAATAGGTGTTGATAATTTCAGTCAGTTTGCTCTTGATCGTTCTATGATTTGGGAATAGTCCACCAGGAAATAGGTGTTGATAATTTCAGTCAGTTTGCTCTTGATCGTTCTATGATTTGGGAATAGTCCACCAGGAAATAGGTGTTGATAATTTCAGTCAGTTTGCTCTTGATCGTTCTATGATTTGGGAATAGTCCACCAGGAAATAGGTGTTGATAATTTCAGTCAGTTGCTCTTGATCGTTCTATGATTGGGAATAGTCCACCAGGAAATAGGTGGTGATAATTTCAGTCAGTTTGCTCTTGATCGTTCTATGATTTGGGAATAGTCCACCAGGAAATAGGTGTGGATAATTTCAGTCAGTTTGCTCTAGGCCCATTTGAGTTACAGAGAGGTCAGGGATCAAGATTATTGTGAAGTTCGTTTCCTTCTTCTGTACAGCTTCCTTCTTTCCCATTTTTGTTTGCTTCTTTGTTTTGTTTGTCATTCAGGTATGTGGTGGCTACATATTTGGTCATGGTTTCTGTTATTAGGACTAGACTTCTGATGGTGTCAGGTTATTCATAAATCTTCCCAGTCTATTTCCTCATTTCTTGGTTTACCTCT